>BMAU01019157.1:147500-795000 GCA_019973935.1 Trichonephila clavipes
GTGCCATAGCTTACGACACATGGTCACCCCTAATATTGATCCACGGTACTATATGACAGCTTAGAGGCTCCTTAGTAACATTCTTCATCCATATGTGCTACCACTTATGGCAGGACCACCCCAGGTGCAGTTTTTCAACAGGACAGGTCTCGTTCACACCCAACAAAGGTTTCATAGGACAACCTCCGTCATATTTCCGCCCTTCTCTGGATTGCTGGATCCCCAGATTTGTCATCAATTGAGTATATGTGGGATTAATTAAGATGGAAAGGTGGACAGTCTACGAGTTTGGTTGAATTAGTGGCACGTTTACAGCAACTTTGGATTGAGATGTCGCAAGGCATCATATGGGACGCAATGTCCCATAGTATTACATCATGCTATAGGTGGCCCAACAGGGTACTAAAATCTCCATTCATTTGAAGTTTTCTACAGTAAATTATCGTTTTGTTTTGATGTTGGAATCACTTACTTACATGAACGTTGTATTTACGTATGTAAAATTTCGTTTTATTCTAGCAACTCTTTCTTGGTGCTCAAATTTTCATGGAAAGGAGTGTACTTTCAATTTAAATCAAATACTTAAAGATGCCTAAGATTCAGCGTAATAAACAAACTTCTCATTGATCTTCTAGAACTAATTTCTCTAATTTATCAGTCCTTCATGTCACTTCTTCTTTGCCTTGCCTAGTTTTCTTAGGAATATCTGAAATACAACAAAAATATGGAAATTGGGAATAAGAGATAAGAATAATATGGTAATTACAACTTTGTTATTATTTTTGCAATTTTTAAGAATGCTCCTATTGATATCAGTAAGTTTGATTCGAACCATTTTTTGTCTAAAAGTCTTCAATTTCCAAATGTTATAGATTTCTTTATGTACATTTGTCTTGAGTAAAACTTAAGTATATTATACCACCGGTTAATTCAAAAATAGTGTGATCAATTTCAAAGCATCATAATTTTTTTCTAATTAAGCTATTTACATGAGATTTTTAATGTGGTTTCCTCTGGTATTGTACATTTTGCGTAAATATTTTCGCCAAGCCAAAAAGGCTTTTTGGACATTTTTAGGGTATGTTTTCCTGCTTCCTCTTCGATTGCTCATCAGGGGATGGTGGTAGCCATTTCTCAGGAGGCAGAACATTTATTTTTAATCTTTCAGCCATTTTATGATTGATTTTGCAGTATGACTTGGTGCAAAATCTTGGTGCTAAACACAATTTTCTTGATGGTAAAGACGTTTACTTTTTTTTTAACCAAGTGTTTCATAACTTTATTCTGACAGTATTTAGCATCAATTTTAGTCTTCGGTTTCTACAAAAAATGTTTTTGTTAAGCATTGCGAGGACATTCCTATCCATACCATAACACCTGATGGCCAACTTGCATTTTGCAAAACAGCTGTCTATTCGACGTTTTTTGCGTTAAATATATTGTATCCTTGTTTTGCCAGTTGTGAATGATAGTTAAAATAGTGCTTCCTCTGAGGTTATCCGTTTTTGGTATCTACCTTTGCGTAACATTAAATACAGAGACCAAGAACATTTTCTTCTTTTTTCTACGGTTTCAGCAGACATTTGAAGACAGATAGGTTTATTCACTTCTTTATAGCCAATTTCTCTGTATCTCACGACAAATTGTCGATTGCGATACCTATAGTTTCATTGCTGAAGTTTTTTAAGGCAGATAATTTTCTACAGCGATAAGTCTTTTTAGCTTCTTTTTTTCTTCTTCCTTAAGGAATTTCTTTCGTCCACATTTTTTCCCTGGAGCTTTTGATTGCCAGCTAAATTTTATTTTTTTCCAAGTTTAGATAGTAATACATTAGCAAGATGTCTTTTCTGATTTTTCAATGCTTTATTTATAACAGAATTTGAGCAAAAATCCTTCAAAAGCCTTAAAATTTCATTTCGGGTGTTAGGATCTTTCATAGCCATAATTTACTCCCGCTAATAAAAATAATTAGATTGGCAATTTAAAAGTTTCATTTTTAAAATATAACTGGCAGTAAAGCGATAAAATTTACCATTCATAGTTATAAACTTTTAAAATTAGTCACACTAATTTTGAAGCAACCGGTACATTTGTATAGCGGACATTAAAACTCATGGCGTCTTCTATGGCCTAACTTTCGAGAATGAGTTACTATAAAAGTATTTATTTCGATTCTGTATCCCTTTAAAATTTATTCACAATTAGTTTTGAAAAATTTTGTATTTATTTATGGTGCATAAAACACAAATGTCTGAGTATGGTGTTTTCACTGCTTTAATCTGTATACATCGGTAAATAATTCCTATATGTCTAAAAGTAAATTCCCTTACCCCCTCCCCAGCTTTCTTGTTATTCAACAGAAATTAATTTAATTAATTTTATTATATTATTTTTTAATTTTTCTGATCTCAAAAATATTTTAACATAGCAAGCTTCTACTATGCTAAAAGTATCCTGACAAACATTTTTCAATACAAATTAAACAGGATGGGGAAATTGTAGAAGCATTTAATCTAGTCAAGAAGTGAAGGCGATCAGCTTCGTTGTCAATATGTCAAGTTACAAAAAATATGTCGATTTTTAGCCAACATGTTAACATTAATTATGCTTCAATAAATTTCTTAAGATAATGTCAATATAAGCAAATATAAGCTTCTTGAGTTGAAGGAAAGATAATTAACGCGGCGATTGCCACATAGGAATTTTTCTCTTACTAAAAATAAGGCACTCTATAATTCAGAACTTTACAGTTTTCTTTAAATTTCATAATTTATCAATCTACTTCTACAATTTTACATATCAGGAAGAATATCTAGAATAATTCATTCTAATAATTTTTTTCCAATTCCAGTGGGGAATCTTACAAGTGAATAGAAATGAACCAAAATTGTCTCTTATAGTGTTGGTTTCATTCATTTCCTTGATACAACATTAAGCATCATTTTCTTCCATTCTAGAGATTCTATTTTTTGCAGAGAACCAAAATTCTTTTCTCAATGTTATTTTGTGCAAATCTATTAAGAATTAAAGTGAATTGCATCATTTTGTTTCGGTCATAAAATCCCTTACAAAAGCAACTGAAAGGAATAATTAAGAATAATTATGCCATGAATCGGAGATAGTAATACATTTCATTTTTGGCGCTGAATTTAGTTTGAGATGAGCGAAATCTGGATTTTGAATAAGGTATTAATTAAGTTTAGGTTGCAATTTCAAACTTATTACCCTTCATTCATTTATGACTGTCTTCTTTTTCTTCTAATAGAAGTGTATTTCGGTTATAACACTTAGAACTGAGAATCTGTTTGAATAAAAAGAAGTATTTTATTCTTATTGTATTTTCTAGAACCTACATTTGATCCTTAAGTACTTAAATGTTAAATAAAGACCATCTCAGGAATCAATATAGCTGTAAGACTCAACAAAATTTCAAATAAAAACTCTTCGCCAGTGATATTGAAAGCAGCCTACCGATTACAGTACTTGCCAAATTTAAGTACATTAAAATGTTGTGAGACATTACATAAAATATCTCACTTATTAAATAATGTCGAAGAACAATTACTTATGCCAAATTATTAACAAAAGAAGAATATAATGAAAACATTTAAGTGGAGAAAGTTGAAGAAGAAATATAGGCTTACAGCACGCAAATTGCAAACTGTGGAATGACAAAAATTTCATCATTTTCCAAAGGATACCTATTTTTGAGGTGATTATTTTAAAAGTTAGAAATAAAAAATAATAGTTACATTTTCAATTTTTCATAATTTTGTTCTCTCGAGATTTGTAATAAATATTTCAGCATCAAATTTCGTTTGAGAAAATTTGAAATGAATCATGTTAGTACAGTCTGCTAGCTTACAAAAAATATTTTGAAGAAAAGTATTCCTGGCTAAAAAATGTTATCTGCTTTTGATTTTTCTTGAATTAGTGCTCATAAAAAGGGCAGGGAGTACTGCTCTTCTAATTGGCTCGCTCCATTTGTCCTTCAAGGCCTAGAAAATTTTGTTTCTAATATCCCTTACCTTTATAGTATAAAAAATAAAATTTGCTGAGAGAGATGTAGTTTTTATAATGTATGGGTGCTTAGTGGTTAAATTATATGTATATATAATGTGCCCTCTAAAGGCCATTATTTCCTTAATAATTTACAAATGGCAAGAAATATAATCAGAAAGGGGGGATCTAGGTATAGTACGGTTGTCATGGGCTACACAAAAAGACTCTTAACAGCACCATCTGAGATATAAATTTGGAAATAGCGTTCTTATCTCAAAAACCGTACAAGATACTTGAAAAAAGAATTACAAATTTGTTTAACATCATCGATTTAGTAAAAGAAGACATCTTTCTTAAAGTAATATTAAAAATAGAAGGCGTAAGATGCATATTTATTTGGTTCGTAACTCCCAAAGTTAGAATGCGCCATAACGCGGAAGAAAAAAAAAATGTCACACTCGTGACGCTATGATTGATGCAAATTCATTACGAACCACTTGGAGGTCCAGTGAACGTTTCTTACTTGCATCGTATGAATGAATGAGGCATGGTTTGGGCGTAATGCTATGCGTTATAAGCAGAACATCCATGTCTGGTCACTGAATAGTCCTAGATGTGCTGTCGAAGTTCAAAATCAAGTGTTTGCTGGTTAATAAATACCTGGTGAGAAATATTAAAAATAGACTGATTGACCCGGTATTTTACGAGGAAACGTTATTTCGTAACTTGTCACAACTTAAGGACGAACTATCCAATTTTCTAGAGGATTTGTAGATGTATGACCTCCGGAATGCATGCTTCTCAAACAATTGCGCCCTGTCGTACAAGATATCACGTGCCACATAGTACATTCGAGACATATTCCGGTAACAAGTCTTAAGGTATCCGATTACCTTAAAATCATGATTTTTCTTAAAAATTGACAAATTTCTTTTTTTTTTTTTATTTTTTAGTCCAATTTATTAGCTTTATAAAAATACCAAGTTCATTTTTTCCATTCACCAGAACAATAACTACAGGGGTTTTAGTAAAAACAAACGCCGTATCTTTACATAAGATGTCAAACTTTAAAATGCGTTTTACTCGAAATGTGTTTTTTTTTTCGAAAAACTCAAACGGGCACAGCGATTGCTCAAAAAGTTTTTAAAATAATTTACTGAAAGTTTGTGCGTATGTTCTGTGTATAACAGTAGAAGTGTTTTAACCATCAGATTTATCAATCACTGTTTTATTACAAAATTTACAGTTCTTTATGTGAATATAATCGCTGTTTTTTAAGCAATTTCATATAACAACTAAGATTAAGTGCTTTAGTTTTTGTAAAAATTAAAATATCTCTTATCCTGAAGATCACTTCAAAAAGGAATAACAAAGTAATGCATCAAATTTGAAACATTGAGAATTTGTTCATTTACTATTTGTACAGAGCGGATCCCGTTTATGTAATTTTTTACCAATCTTTACCTATTTTTTCCCATTTTAGTAGTAATAATTTTTCTCTTCATAATTTTAGCTTTATTTTTTTAAAGTGTACTAAATAAATCTAAAAACCACAAACAAATCATCATTTCTCCATTTTTAAAAAAAAGTTGTCGCAAGTAGTCGGATATCTTAAGATATGTCGGTTGCATTGAATGGTCAGCATCGTTACCTGACCTGAACCCACTAGAATTTTTCTGTAAGAATACATCAAAACAAGAGTGTATGTAACCTTCCGGAACTTCGAAACCGTATTATGGTTCTTGTGCCAGGGTGTCAAGTGCCATGTAGAAGAAAGTGCAGCGGGAATGCAAACCCGTGTCTAGATGTGTATTGTTGCGGAAGGACACCTTTTTTTAAGGACAGATGAGCCTCATTTGCGAAAAGTGCAGTTTTGTTCAACGCGATCAAACATATGTGTGCCTAGTGATGTTTCTTTGTAACACTTTTGTGCGCGAGATCTTTGTTTGTAATAAATCGATGATGCTGAAAAACATCATTGTTGACTTTTTCATGTATCCCATACTGTTATTGAGATAAGAACATTAACTCCAAATTTATCCTCCAGGTGACACTGTAAGCAGTTCTTTGTGTAACGCATGGCAACCTTACTGACTATAGCTCTTGCCGTTCATGAATTATTGGAATGAAAACGGACTTTAGTGGGCACACAGTATATAGCTATATGATGCAAATATAAACATTCCCATAATTTGTGATTTTAGTGATTTCTTAGTTTTTCACTTAACGAGAAATATTTTTGACATTATTGATGTTAAATTCTTTGTACCATACTTTATTTTAGCAAAAACACAACTGTACTAGAAAAGGAAAAGATTTGGGCACAAATAAACTATGATATTCTCTTTATTTTTCAACTTCATATTTCAGAAAGGGAATGTTTCAAAATATAAAAGAAAAAATGCTTTATTTCTGTGTTTAGATTAATTTTCTGAAGAAAAATTTTATAAAATAAATGCAGTTCCTCTAGATTCTATAAAATATTTCGCTTTTAAGAACTTAATAAATGTACTTATGATAAAAATGATCACAAAAATTACTGAATTGTATACGGGATTGCTTCACATCTAGTTCCACTATGTAGAAAATAGTAAAACTAGACATGATGGGGCATGCGAAATTATTGCTGATGCATGGTAAATCTGTTAGGTCTTAAAGTCCTCACGTTTGCTCAGAGTTGATGTTTGAAGAGTGGGGTGGCATCTCAAGTGTCATCCTCGTCACTTAACCAATGTTCAAAATAATGAGGTCTGTCCAAAATAATCCTTGTGTTGCTTTTAAATGCAAGATAACTTAGCAAGAAATTAAAAAAAAGAAGTCTTACACTGTTTTAATTTCATAATTATAAAATGTATTACAAAATTCACATCATAACAATTTTCATCAAATATCTATAAGCTTCAGTGAAATAAAATATTGCCAAAAAAACCTTTCACCATTATCTAAAACTGTTGACATGAATGGTTTCGGAATGAAAGGTAATATATATATACTTTAAGATATGTATATAATCATGTATAAAATGATATACAAGAACAGAATAAAATTATAATAAGGATTTGTTAATTTCAGAAACGAAATCAAATAGATGAATCGACCTTAACCGTTATGCTGTCACAATATTTTGATGATTTGGGTACATGAAAAAAAATTTCCATTTCTTTTTTTATTGCAAAAATCAAATATTTAGTACAAAATAAAATATACTTAGGAGTTAAAAATTGATATTTTGACTTACGTGTAGGAAATTTTTTAAGGTTTTGTAACATCTGCATATAAGTTTAACATTTTATCTACCGCATTATGATTTACTGTACTTTTTTTCATGCAATATTTTTCTTAAATAACTACGTTGAAAATTAAAAGACATATACATAAACAAAATACTCAACTTTGGGAAATTTAATCCGTTAGAGCTAATTAAATAATTAACGATATTCAACTGTAAAATTAATTACATACACTGTTAACTTAAAATAAATAGTCAAATCTTTTCCATAGTTCTTCATTAACATACACAAGAAAAAAAAAGACACTTACCTTTTTACATTAAGACCAGTTAGTAGGGTAAACCCCTTTCAAAAATCGATTTTGGGATTTTGATATTTCTGAAATCTTCAAATCAAGACCTTTCCAATGATATAACATACAAGCAATTATATGAATTAAAAGTATTTTAAAAAGATTTTTAAAAAATAATCAGCTGATTTACCACGCCCATTTTGACAGATAGAAATGTAAACGTTGCCTTTTTAAAACTGGGGAAAAGTTGCAAAGCCTCGATTAATTTTTATTTTTTAATACCCAAATTAACTTTAGATAACTGTTTAACTGCAACTGTTAGATTTGCTAAAAACTTTTGGAGGCAATTTCAGATTTCACATGTGGGTTTTTGTAATTGTTATACTTAAAATGTAATCATTTTTTACTGAAATTTAGGTGTTTTCTTTAGTTGAAATTCATTTTTAATTAGTTATTCTTAATTATTACTAAATCTTCGCGTGTTTAAGTAAAGTGATAAAAAAAAACTAAATTAAGATATATGATTGTGTCCAGGTGAGAAACATACTTGTAATAAATCTTAATTTAATAACTACATAAGGAAGAATGAAGATATGTGATGGAAAAAAAATAGGATAATACTTTTACAAGGTAAGATTTTTTATAAAAATTGTTTTCAAAATAATTTTTTAAATTTTGTAAATTATATAAATGTATGCATGTACTATGTTTCTTAAATGCAATTGTGTATACTGAAGTGACATTTTTGAAATATTTTTAAGCAGATATCATAATAAAAAATAACAATTTTCAATAAATTCATAATAACCACATTTGCTTGCTCAACTAAATGTTTGTTTTTGAAAAAAACTAATTAATACATTTAAAAAATTTCATTTCAGTATAAATATAAGTGTAAAATTAATACATGTATTCAAAATCAAGTCTTTATGTTTAATAGTTTCTGAGATAAAGGTATGAGATGATACATTAAATCTGATGTTTGTTGTCTTTGCGAGAAGCTTGTTACATACTTAAAAATACATAAATTTCACGTTTAGAAACATAAAAACTGTTTTATTTTGTCTGTTTTAGAAATCATTTGTCCAGTTTAGAGTAACTTTTGAAGTTTAAAATTTAGAAACTGTCTGCAACAACAAAACCTAATGATAATGTTACGAAAACCTAAGAAAAACTTACGAAACGTATAATCAGGTATTTTTAAATACTATCTTAAATTCACACCATATTGACCAAACCCTTATTGATACATTTATGATGCTTTCTGTTCAAATTTTATATTTGTAATGCATGAAAGCTACGAATTCTTTAAAAATTGATGCAGAATTTGAGAAAATTTTGATGTTTTCTCGTTAAAAAAACTGAAAAATGCTGTTCTGGGCAATTTAGAACTTTTTTTGTTTACTATTGTATGCTAAAAAAATTGCAAATCTGCTAATGTTTAATAAAATGGGACAAATACATGTTGTAATTCATTATTTTTGTTATAAAGTGGAGCTTTATAGTGAAAATTCAATTTTCTCAAAAATGATGTTTTTAAAACTGTATTCATGTTTTTCTCAGAATATAATGTATGAATTTAATGAATTTTCCCCCCTCATGTTACTTATATGTAACTATATATATTCATGTGAGTTTTTGGGGGATTTTTCCAAAATATTTGACTGGAGTCTGTATATAGTGACAAAAAATGCCAATTTTTTTAAAAATTCATAGTGATATTTTTATGTTACATGTTTTTGAGAAAACTAAATAATATATTTTAAATACTTCACTTAATTGCAAATATTGATGTTTATTTATTGTTCAGACACAAGTTCTTAAGCTTTAATAATTCAAAAGTTTTTCAATAATAGGTAACTAACAACAACTCAGATGTGCAATGCTTTTTGTCGTTGCGAGAAGATTGTTACATGCATAAAAATACACCAATTTCATATTTAAAAACATAAAAACAGTTTTATTTTTGACTTTTTTAGAAATCCTTTGTACAGTTTAGAGAAAATTTTAAATTTTGAAACTTTTAGAAATTGCGTTTGCATGGAAACATACAAATCCATAATCAAATTTTTCTAACGCCGAAAAATCACGTATACCCAAATCACAACTTTTACATATTGATACATGTTTACATTATATTTATGATGTTATAAGGTCAAATTTGATATTTATAATGCATTGAAGTTAAAAATTCTTCACAGATTGTTACATAATTTGTGAAAATTGATGCAAAATGCTAAAAAAATCTCGTTGAACAAAAACTGAAAATTACTACATATGTATTTTCTGAACATTTTAAGGCTTTTTTGTTTCATATTTTATGTTTAAAAAATTAACAAGATACTAATGTTTAATAAAATAGAGCAAATACATGTTGTAATTCATTATTTTTGTAATTACGTGCTATTTTACGCTTAAAATGCAATTATCTCAAAATGATTGTTTTCAAAGTGCGTGTACCTTTTTCTTAGAAAATAATTAATGAAACCACTTGCAATTATTACTGCAAATAAATAATATGTAACTATATATATTAGAGCTACTTTCTTGGAGATTTTCCTAAAATATTTTGCTCAGAAGCAGTTATCGTAAAAAAATGAAAATTTTCACAAATTTCAAAGCAATACTTTTACGATGAATTTTTTTGAAAAAAGTAAACAATATATTTGAAACATTTTACTGTTATTTAAATAAAAAAGGCTTATTATTATAAAGCCAAAATTTGAAGTTTTTATATTCGACAATTTCTAAAAAACAGGTTCCTAAAATGGCTCAATTTAACATTGTCGGTATAGGCCCTCCCGACTATTCTTAACTTCTTTTTCGGAACAAAAATGACAATCTTCGCAATCCGATCGAAATGTCAGCTAAAAATGCAATTTCTGCTATAAAACTATTTGCCTTCTCCACTAAAATATTCATCATACAACACGTGCTGCCATAGTGGACTTAAAAGAATATTCCAGCTAAGTATCGTCAGAGTGTTCGTAAAACTGCTTATTCTATGTAACTTTAAAGTGAGTGGTACTTATATTATATTATCTGATTCTTTTACAATAATAACAATGAGGATGGTGATAAATTCACGCTTCCGGAGTGGTACCAATAAAAAATGTGGTAAATAAGAATTCAACCTAAGCATATCCGTCTGTGGTCGTGATAGACTGCCTCCAATCGCTTCATCAGTCCTTCAAGCTTATGGTGACATAAATGACTCCCTTGCGCGCGCGCGGATATATATTTTTCAAAGCATCCCCTCTCCCACCAGGTGGTAAAACGCTTTGTGAAACTTATGACCAAAGTTTCTTGAAAAGTGTGTTGTGCAAGAGATGGTATCACAGAACAAGAGAGTCTTTTTATTAAGATCAACTCATGATTTTTCTCAAAAATCTAACTTTCATTTTTGTAACACTTTTTTTTATCATTTCTTTAATTTAATTTATTTTAATTTAATATTCTTTTTTATTGAAAATAATAGATAATTCTATGAACTTTGCTTAAGAGTTATAAAATTATCCAAGGTTTAAATAATACAAAGCATAATACTGCAAAAATTATGTTGCATTAATTATTGCATCGCTAAACAGAGAACTCAGTTCGTGCTCAAATATACAAAGCATAAAAGATGTCAAAACAAAAACTCCATTATTTAGTCTATTTTTGAATTTCAGTATATATGGATATGACTTTTCAAAGAAAATGTATTCAGATTCAATATAATTCTGCAATTTATTGTGTTTTTAAATGGTATAATTTGCTTTTAATAGAGTAATGAGTTGTTATTCAGGTAAGGACCAAACATGGTCCGGTACTAGTCAATCTGGTATTAGTCTACGGAACAGCGAAGTCGACTCTGTAAAAAAATATTTCACGAAAATAAATAAACTGTCTTTGTTTTTGCTCTAAAAATAACTGTTTCAATACAAAAAGACACTCTTATAGGACTAAACCAGTATAACAAGAACTTTAACTTACTAATATAATTTCATGACAACAATAGTAAACCATACAGTTAAGGAAACATCTTGTTTCTTATCTTTCCTATTTAAAACCTATCAAAGGATCAGGAGTGTAGTTAAAAATGCTTGTGACATCTCGAGAAATTAAACAACTAAAGTAGCTAAGGAAATGTGGTTAGAATTATCACATGATACGTTTCACTCATTAGCAAAAAAGTAATTACTCCTAGAAAGTCTGTTTTAGAAAATTTAAGTTAGTTTAAATGTAGAAGGTATCCTCTGAAGCTCTTAGAAAAAGTAATACTACAGATTTCCAAGCGAAATATGACAAATTGAAAAGTTTTTCAAATTGTTTTGTGAATTAAAATTACTTTATCAGCATTCGCATTTACATATATATAAATGGATGTTTGTATATATGAAATCGCATCATTGCAACACCGTTCAGCAAATCACTATGAAAATTGGCATGTATATGTATTTTTTGTGGAGAAGGTTTTTGTGCTATCGTCTTTGTTGTAGCTCTCCACCAGGGTATGCTATAGCATATCAACTTCTGCGTCATTCATTCGATCACCAAGTTGCCAACATGGCCGCCAAAAATGATGTCAACTTGGCTCTATCACCGACATTTCGCTATCTTTCTATTGAATCGCCATTATAATGTAAGGAACGGTGTTGCTTGCGAATATTACAATTTTAACAAAAACTAAATACAACAGAGAGTATTATTAACATATTACACATCCAGATATAAACTATTTACACTATTTTAAGCATTCATTACACAAAATTGGTAACAATATGTTACTTTTACAGAGCAGAGATCAGCTTTTCAAAAACTGACCCACAAGAGCGTTACAGGGGCGTTATAAATATTAAAAAGTACTTTTTATCAGCTATTAGATCAACAGACTTAACATTTAAGAAATATGATTTTTTGTTCAGCTGATATACAAAAAGTTTTTGTTTTGTTTAATTTGCCATTCCGGTAAAATTAACTCATTAAAAACTTCTTTATCCTTCAATTTGTATTGTTCAACTTTTTAATTATCCCTTGCAAAGAACGGGTATACCACAGCTAGTTATTCATATATAATTCCATTTACAATGCTACTAACTGCAGTTTTTCTACTCAAATACCTTCATACATTGAAATTACATTGCTAATGCTATAACTTCCATCTATACTACGTATTTCTATTGTTATGATATAGAAAAAAAAGAGTAGAAAATTTTGAGAATGAATACAAAAAACTCTAAGTGTTTCATAGTTTTTATTGTAAACAAATATTTTTAAATTATTAGCGCAATGAACAAACGATGTGCAAATTATTTCTTTACATGAAAAATCTAAATGAAAACTACCTTGCATTCTTATTACATAAATTCAAATTCAAGTTAGTAAAGTATGTTAAACGTTGTGAGGAAAATAAGCCTAAAACTATTAGATTCAAACTATTTATATTAACCTAAAAAGGAAAGTTAAAAATGTGCATCATTTTTAAAAATATCTTAAAAATGTTTGCTAAAATTTGTCCTACTAACTTGAATGCATGAATGTAATATTAAAGCACCTGTACCTTTGAATAATTAAAATATTGTATGTAGGAAAGTTCACAGTATTAATTAAATCTTAATGAAAGTTTCAGTTTTTAAGAACTCTCTTAATAATTAAATAATGATTCTATTGTCTAAGTTTTTCTGCACGAATGAAGCAATTATCATAATTGCTCTAAAGATAACTCTTTCAAAACGAAAGGATACTCTCGTAAGACTAAACTAGTAAAAAAATTTATTACATTTTTAAAAAGATGCATTTGACGTAAAATTATCATCAGAGACAAAAACTTAATCGAATTAATTTGCAGTCAATTTTACTCCCGAGAATTAGCTTGCAATCTTTCATAAAGTAAAAATATTAGTTATCTGATACGAAATATTTTTTCAATCATTATTCAAAATTTGTTTTATTTTAAAAAATTACTCCTTAAGTATGCTTATGAATTACAATATGATATATTAAAAAATCTCAAAAGTAAAAATAACTTTTTAATGCTATTCATTTATTAGAGATTAATTTATATCAAGAATTAGTATCGTTTTACATGTGCACTATAGTCTTTCTAAGCTGAGACATTTTCAAGGGACGAATTCTTAAGGTATGGAATAGTTTATGTATGGAATTTTAAGTAATAAAAATTGATTCATTTATAAAATCCATGTTACCCATCTGCAAATTTTGTAGTAAAAAAATGCACACATATGGTTTAGTGAAAGTCTATAATTTGTAACTTTTATATATATATATATATATATATATATATATATAGCACGTTGAATTTTATATTTTAATATTCAAGATTGGATTTCAGAATAAAAGATTCATACTATTCGTAAACTCTAAAAAAAATGATTATTAGTACATTCTAATAAATCAAGTACATGTACTATGTTGCGAAAACAATATCACAAATTTGGATATATTCATACAGATATTCATACAAACACCTAACTTAAACAAGAAAGCACATAATGCGCAAGGGTGAAGGGGTTATTTCCAAAGTTAATGGGAATATTTAAGGCAAACCACACCATCTCAAAATTAATATTTTAAAACTAAGGGCTATATACAGGTGAACAAAATGGTCCAGCTCTTCTGAAACTGTCCGAAATGTCTTTAAAAACTACATACCAGTTCAGAATAGCAAGAGCAAAATTTGTCAGTGAAAAATTTAGAAAATCTCGATTTATGTTACAAATATTGCAGCCACAAACTAAAGGAGATAGATACTTTTTTTTATAAAAACACACTTAACAGTTCAGAAAATGATGCGAATATAAAAGTTCCGCAACATATATGAGAATGCATTTTTACGAAGAGTATTAGTAATTTAATCCTCTTAGATGATACTCTGAATAAAATGAAATACTTCCATCCAATGAAAAAACACATGAACGAGAAGGCAGAAAAATTAGATTGGGGATCAAACTTTATTTTCAAGCAAAACAGTGGCGTTAAGCGTGATGCAAAAATAATATATGAAAATACAAATAATCTGTAAAATCAAATTGTAAAAAATCGGTTGTACCGCAATTTCTTGACCTTGGTGTACATACAAAACAAGCTCAAAAGTATAATATCCAAAGCATAAAACCAGTATTACAAAAATTATCAGAATATTAAAAAAAAACTATGGAACTTCTCTCTCTCTCTTCTTAACCTTCGACGGTGAAGGCCGAAAATGTTTCTGCTGATGAAATTATGTAGTGCAAAATATAATTTGTAGCATACTATCTTACATATAATCAGTTTTTCTCTTTTTGTGGCATCGGTTTCTTATTATAGTACATTAAAATATATTGTGTACTAAATAAAAGTAGATAAATAGTCATTTTTTTACCCTAAACTATTCCTAAGATTTTGCTTTTATGCTTTCTGAAAATAGTTTAGTGAGTAAGTGCTTATTAATGCCACACTATATAGCAACACAAGGGCTTTCTAAAAATAGTTCGGAATGATAACATTGTATTATTTTATGTCCTTAAAACATCTTTAGATGGATTCATTGTGCATTATATAAAGCTGAAATACATAAGCAATGAAACTTTGACATCAATCTATAATTGAATATATTCTAGATCAATGAGTGGATAAAAAAGAGATTATATTCTTCAGATAGTGTTAGATCTTCAGGTTCTGACGCGGTATAGCATGAAAGCTTTACAATTGTCGTACGCACTCTAGTTTCTGCCTCATAATTTTATTATTTCTCCAGAAGTCACATAGTCAATAGCCCATAATTCAACTCTGGATTGAAATTTCTGCAAGCAACCCCCAATGTTTTTTGGGAGCAGAGAATCGGTATTCTTTTGATCACCAAATGCAAAATACGAACAAGTTGTTTCATTTCATGAACTATCATTGTAAGAAAAAGGAAGCTAGTATGAGCATTATTACTAATTTATAAATAACTATTTAAGATACATATGTAATTTTATGTAGAATGTTACTCTGCGCAAACTAAAGGGTGTTTTTTTAGAGGTATAGAACTTTAAATTGCAATAAAACAACGATGTATTATTCGATTGACATGAATTTTTTTTTATTCGAAAGATAATCTTGTGGCATTACATTATAAATATGATTTCTGGCATAGGACTGCCACGGCTGACTCGGATGTAGTCCAATCTGGACGTCCAATTTTCGATGACTTTTTTCAACATTTGTGGCCGCATATCGGCAACAGCACGGCGAATGTTGTCTTCCAAATGGTCAAGCGTTTGTGGCTTATCCGAATAGACCAATGACTTTACATAGCGCCACAGAAAATAGTCTAGCGGTGTTAAATCACAAGATCTTGGAGGCCAATTCACAGGTCCAAAACGTGTATTTCAATAAATCGATTGTGGCACGAGCTGTGTGACATGTTGCGCCGTCTTGCTGGAACCACAGCTCCTGGACATCATGATTGTTCAATTCAGGAATGAAAAAGTTAGTAATCATGGCTCTATACCGATCACCATTGACTGTAACGTTGTGGCCTTCATCGTTTTTAAAGAAGTACGGACCAATGATTCCACCAGCCCATAAAGCGCACCAAACAGTCAGTTTTTCTGGATGTAGCGGTGTTTCGACATACACTTGTGGATTAGCTTCACTCCAAATGCGGCAGTTTTGTTTGTTGACGTAGCCATTCAACCAGAAGTGCGCTTCATCACTAAACAAAATTCGCTTATGAAAATCGGGAACAACGGCAATCTCGTTTTGGGCCCATTCGACGAATCTACGCATTGTTTGATCATATTTAAAATGTAATGCCACAAGACTATCTTTCGAATTAAAAAAAATTCATGTCAATCGAATAATACATCGTTGTTTTATTGCAATTTAAAGTTCTATACCTCTAAAAAAACACCCTATATATCGTTTGTGATGTTGAGCTTTCTGATTTAAAAATATTGTGAGAGCTCTAGAGAAAAAATAAGGGAACAAAGATTTAAAGAAAATACAAATATTTTTCTTATAAGATTCAGACTGTTTATAGCAGTTCTTTAATACAAATTCCTTTGTGATTTTTTGGGGAAAACCATTGCATATAAAAAAGACAGCAGTTCTTCAAATGAAATTATTTTTAAAAAATGTAATGCCTGAAAACATCATCCCTTTTACAGAAATATGTTCCCCCCAGCCATATACATTGTTAACGACAGTTTGTAAACCTTTTTTAACCGACTTTTATACAGATAAGTTCAAAAAAATGTATGCGTATTTACTCTTTTGTTAAACTAGTCTCAAGGGTGCAACAAAACAGCAATCTTTAATGCTCAACAGAATCGTTTTCGTTATGCACACACACATACACAATGTTACTCTGTTCTCAGTGGAACCGAATTGGGGAACAAATGGTTGATAAATTTTGTCTAAGGAATAGTTTTCATTTGTACTTGAATGAATTTTAACTTGAATAAAAAAATTCTTTAGCTGAAATGTATCTAAAGGCAATCAATTTCTGGCTGATTAATTTCAGCAAGTAAAAATTACCGGGAAGGGTATCTTAAGAAAAAAAATAAGTTAAACCCAAGAGGACATTTTTAGTTTTTACTACATGGAACGCGAATCATGTACTTTAAAGCAAAATGCTATGCATTTTTTTAAGAAAATTAGAAAATTTTGTGAGAGTATGATTAAGACAGGAGTACTTCTTCCTAATTTTCCTAATTACATGAATTTACACTATACTTTTTGTTGTTTTTCGATTGAAAAGCTTCCAATTAGGCGGAGGAAAACCTTTTGTGCGTTATATCGTTTGGGCCAAACATCTACAAAAATAACTGTGCTGCTGGACAAAATTGCAACACCAGGAAATAATGATACAACAAACGTCAAAATTAAATGAAAGGACGTATAAGATCGGATATGCAAATGATTAGTATTTCAACGCATTTAGAGGACGCAGGAGGGAAAAATGACATCTGAAGTACTGCATAAAAGAAAAGTTTTGTAGTAGATTTCTTCTTCAGAAAGCTCTTTATATGGTCGGAGTTTGGTAAGAATATCATGATGTGCCTCGAAAAAGAAGAAATGCTTACCAGCAAGTGTCAGAATTTGATAGAGGCAGAATTGTTGCCTATCTATATATAGTGTGGATTAACATTCCGTGATATCACTTTTCCCACTTGTCAGAATCCAACCACTTTCATGCAATTTTGGAATCAAGAGGTTGCTGAGGGTCACACTGAACGGCATACTGAATCTTCAGGGCTTCCTATGATAAACGCCTAAGAGGACAGACATATTGTGAGGTTGGCCCAGCAACTACATCATGGAGCATTAGTCAGGAAATGGGAATGTTTTTAGCTCTGTCAGTATCCATTCGTACGATGAGACGACGTTTGCAGCAACGCGGACTGTCAACACGGACTGTCAACACGGAGACAATTACTTCAACAATCCAGCACAGATAGAGAAGGAATCTTTGGGGCACCAAGTGACAAAGCTGGATACAGAAGTGGAGCAATGCCGTTTTTACAGATGAGTTCCTGTTCTGTGTGCAGTATTCTGATAACTGTAGGCATGTCTGGTGGATCCGAAGAGATTGCTTCTTGCCTGCTTACATTTGATATCAGCATACAGACCCTTCACCCGGTATGATGGTTTGGGCAACCATTAGGTACACGATACGTATGCCTGTAGCTCGAATCCACGGTAATTTGAATGCAGATCGGTACATTTCTAACATCTTACGTCGAGTGGTTGTGCTCTATAGTCGAAGCTAGACAAACGCGCCACATGTTGCACGTCGTGTTCTGACTTTACTTGATACACAGGGTATTCTATTGTTACCTTTGCCTACACGATCTCCATATCTATCACCCTATGCAAGCATCTGGTTCTGAGTTGTTGAGAGACTGCCTCTCCCTCTGAAGAGGGAATACGTTTGATGAAGTGTGCCACAGATTTGAAGCAGTATGGAATGAGTTGTCTGTTTCTGATTTCTAATCTCAGTTTGACTTCATGTCTAATCGGGTAAGGGCCGTTTTAGCTTCCAAGGGTGGCAGCAGTTTCTACTAATTTCGAACCCGTGTAAACCCCCAAATGACTTGCAAAATTAATCATTTTGTCATCATGCCATACTGTTTACATACGATAAATATTTTCTTAGCATTTGCTTTACTTAATGCTGACGCAATTTTAATGGCCAGCTGCATGCATAGATACTGATAATATCTCAAATCGACAAAACTTTAGCGATGGAGAGAGTTTTACGGAGATAGTTATTAAACGATTACAGAGTTGAACACAGTATTTAAATTTTTCATCAAAACTTTGAAAATAAACTATGAAAACTATCAAAAATCTCCGAACTTTGTATAAATAAAAAATAATCTTAAACCTTCTAAGACTCTTCGTATTTTATATTAGAAAAACATAATCTTGCAAGTTACTTTCCTTTTTCAAGATTTTGCAATTATATAAAAACATTTTTTAAAATACTTTCAGTCTACATGTATTATTTGATTCTCCTTCTATCCAATTATTTTTATAGATTAAAGATGCCAATCCACTGTTCTATATCGGAAGAAAATTTATTTATGATTTAAAAAGAGTGTTTTTTTTTCAGGTATAGAAGTTTAAGTTGGCATTACTTTCCAAGATGACGACCGATTTAACAGCTGTCAAGTGATTTATTCTCAGTTTGGTTTGGCAATTCATCATGAATAGACTCACGCATGAACAACGCTTTCAAATTGTGCAATTTTATTTCAAAAATAATGGTTCTGTGCGGAATACGTATCGCGCACTACGTCCATTTTATCGTCGACGAAATCGTCCATCAAAGCAGTTAATTCAATTAACCATGGAACGTTTTCGCACCGCGTTTACTCTAATTGATAACTCGCATCCCCAGAGACGCCGTACGGTGCGTACAGAAGAAGCTATTGCTACTGTAGAGCGTAGCATTCAGGAAGACCCGAATGAGTCCATCCGCCATCGAGCACAGGAATTGGATCTGTGTTCATCCACTTTATGGAAGATTTTGTGGAAGGATCTTGGTTTGCGTGCTTACAAAATCCAACTCGTGCAAGAATTGAAGTCAAACGATCATCAAGCAAGGCGTAGATTCGTTGAATGGGCCCAAAACGAGATTGCCGTTGTTCCCGATTTTCATAAGCGAATTTTGTTTAGCGATGAAGCGCAATTCTGGTTGAATGGCTACGTCAACCAACAAAACTGCCGCATTTGGAGTGAAGCTAATCCACAAGTGTATGTCAAAACACAGAAAAACTGACTGTTTGGTGCGCTTTATGGGCTGGTGGAATCCTTCTTCAAAAACGATGAAGGCCACAACGTTACAGTCAATGGTGATCGGTATTGATTACTAACTTTTTAATTCCTGAATTGAACAAACATGATGTCCAGGAGCTGTGGTTCCAGCAAGATGGCGCAATATGTCACACAGCTCGTGCCACAATCGATTTATTGAAAGACACGTTTGGTGACCGCCTAATTTCACGTTTTGGACCTGAGATTGGCCTCCAAGATCTTGTGATTTAACACCGCTAGACTATTTTCTGTGGGGCTATGTAAAGTCATTGGTCTATTCGGATAAGCCACAAACACTTGACCATTTGGAAGACAACATTCGCCGTGTTATTGCCGATATACAGCCACAAATGTTGGAAAAAGTAATCGAAAATTGGACGTCCAGATTGGACTACATCCGAGCCAGCCGTGGCAGTCATATGCCAGAAATCATATTTAAAATGTAATGCCACAAGATTATCTTTCGAATAAAAAAAATTCATGTCAATCGAATTATACATCGTTGTTTTATTGCAATTTAAAGTTCTATACCTCTAAAAAAATCACCTTTTATTTGGTTTTTTTGTTTACGTCGCATTTACTGAGACAATAAAAGTGCTATTGACGAAGGCCTTCATAATTTTGAACCTAGGTCAAATTAAATTAGTTACACTTGTTCTGGCATCATATTACCCAAACTACAACACTGCACCAACATAAGATTTTTGAGCACTGACAAATTTAAAGTACATCAGCTTCTTTACATGACGGGTCTTCCGTGGCACAAGGACTCTAGTTCACGATTGGTCAGTCACGAGCTTATGACCATAACCACTCGGCCACCATGGGCTAGCCTATTGGAAAATCAAAGCTACTTGATTGTTTTGAATTAACATTGCACTAGAGAAATATGAGCAAGCAACACACCTCATTAATTTAAAATATTCAAATTTTGAATACAGCACACATGTTTTGATACGTCATGGTCTGTTAAACAAAATAGACTCTAAAAACTCTTTATGGACACAGCTGATATTTGTTTACAATTGCCCGTCTGTCTCTAATATTTCTTATGACTTACATGAATATCTATACATTGAAGTGCCACTGAATTAGGGATACCTACCTAGTAACGAGTTGGGCCTCCTCTGGCCTTGATTACGGCTGTCACATGACGAGGCATAGATTCAACAAGTTTCTGGAAACTTTTCTCGGGAATGTCTTGGCAAATATAGCTTAAAGCTGTCCATAATTCAGTAAGGTTCGTTGGTGCTGTGAGATGGTCTTTCATGCCTTATTCCAAAACATCTCAAAGATGCTCCTTACGATTTAAGTCTGAGTTTCTAGGTGGCCAATTTATGAGAGATAAGTCAGAGGAATGGTTGTCCAACCAGCCAGTGGCCAACCGGGACGTATGAGAGGTACAGTTATCTTGCTGGAAAACTCCATTACCGTGCGGATAACAAAACAGCATAAACGGACGGTGGTGATCACCCAGCAACTCTACGAACCGAATTGCCTTGAGGGAGGTTGGTACACGCACCAAAGATCCCAAACACTGCCACGAAAAAGCACCCCAGATCAGGATTGAACCACCATGCCCTTGTGCAGTTCCAACCTGGAGTGCAGGATCCATGGCTTCATGATCTTGACTTCCTATTCTCAGCTGCCCGTCGGTGTTGTTAATTTGTCGGAATTGAGACTCATCACTCCATGCTACTCATTTCCAGTCCACTACACTCCAGTCTCTGTGCTCTTTTGCTGAAACAAGACATGCAGCCTGAACATTGAGCAATGGTACTCTCGTAAGTTGAGACTCGTGAAACCCACACGGCAAAGCGAGCGCTGCACAGTCTCTTTACTGAATGCAGGATTGTCACCTACATATTCAACTCGATGGTAATTTGAGCTAATGTTTGGCTTCACTGGCTACGTAGAATACGCCTGAGCCGTCTCTCACCACGCACTGTCAAGGTTAATTGTCCTTTGTACTTTGCCCGATCGCTAGTGTTTCGTCCACCATCCATGTATATTCTAGATATACTCTTGGCATTGTCGACCTTGGAGATTCTAGCTGTCTGATGATTTCAGAAATTGAATGGTCCATGCGTCGTGCACCTACGATTTGTCTGCGATCGAAGACGTCTAAATCAGGCATTTTACCCATACTGGCAATTCTAACAACTAATTAAGAACAATCACAGTACGCGCTATATATGCAGTTACCACAGCGTCCACTTGCGCATAAATGATACTTGGTGCTACACAATTTGCACAGCTATTGCTATCCATAATTTAGTGACACTTCAGTGTGTGTGTATAATCATTATATATTTTATAATAAGTCAAGCACATTCACGTTTATAGACAGAGGTTCAATACAGCTATTTAAATACTGATTGTTTAATATTTTAATCATTTACTTTATGCAGTGTTTCCCAGGATCACTGGAACAAACTTTGAGGGAGGGAGGTGACACCACAAAAATTCAGATTTGCGTAGCATCCCATGGTCGGAAACGTTTTCGTTCGGAGCTTGGTGGCGTTATTCACAAGAGAGCATTAAAGGATATAGACAATCCTTACCACAGTCATTTCAGATGAAATCGTTCGCAAAGAAATATGGTACGTTTTACAAACACCGAGCTGACAGATATGCATCTGATTTACGTATTGGCAGACGGAGCAGAGACGGAGAGCAACGGAGAGATGGTATCACGAAAGGTACCAACAGATTAATGCATTGGATCGCCGGATGTTTGTTAATTTGCATCACAATTTCTCTGACTATGGATCATTAAAAGGTATAGGCACAGTGAGGGTTGGTCACGTATTCAAAAGAGACATGATATCCAACACATTCTGTTCTATGCATGCAACAAAATGTGTTGAATATCGTTCGAAGAAATCCAAATATAATGTTGGGAGTTCGAGTCACTCGTCTCCCACCCTCACACTATACCTATTACTTTGTAATGATCCCTATTCACTCAACTTGTGATACAAATTAGCAAAAATCGGGTGGTCAGATGCATCTCTCTGAGGGTACATTTCGCGAAACAATCTATCTGCAGCTCATTCATTTCCTTCTGCCAATACGTAAATCATATGCATATCTGTCAGCTCGGTGTTTGTAAAACGTAGCATATTTCTCTGCGGGCGATAACATCTTTAATGACTGCGGTAAGGCAGGTCTGTATCCCTTAATGCTCTTGTGAATAACGCCACTCACCGCCAATCGAAGACGCATCTGACCATGGGATGTAATGTAAATCTGAATTCTTGTGATGTCCTCTACCTCCCCTTAAAGTTTGTCCCAATGATCCTGGGACAGTCTGTTAGGAATAAGGTTCGGAATAATTCTTATTACCCAAGTAGGACAGGACACCTATGGCCTGAACAGGGGTTCCTTTTCATCCCAGTCATCTAATGAGTGTACACGGCTATCTCCGGCCCCGAAGGTGGCTAGTTCAAATCTCTCAAACTGCAAGCAGCAGTTAAGGTTGCCAAATGTGACCATCCATTAACAATTTGTTGCCAAATGTGACCATCCATTAACAATTCGTTGCCAAATGTGACCATCCATTAACAATTTGTCGCCAAAGTGATGGGTCACCCCCATCAATAAAAGGCCATGGGCAGATTAAATCTTAATTAAAATTTTCTTGATCTATATTTTTATATATATCCACTTATTTATAATTACAAGTAATTAATCTACATCAAATAGAATTTCAGGATTTGAACATTGAAATTTGAAACAAATGATAGAATACTTGTTGAGTGCAAAAATATCTAATCAACAATCAGCATTTGCTTTTTTTTAAACATATTATAACAAAATCCTCAAAATGTTATCTGAAAGAAAAAGTGCAACATATCTACTTTCATTTTATGGGGAAAAAATTCTTGCTTCGCAAAGCTATTGAACTTCCAAAATATAAAAATGAAATCAATTGTTAACCTATAGCTCAATAAAATAAAATTTTATTCACCAAAGCTGTAAAAGATGAAACTCTCACCAAGCTGTGTGGGAAATACATAAATTTATTTTATCTCTCACGAAACGTAAATATTGTAGAAAATAATATATCGTCAAAAACAGCCATATAAAATTGACCAAACATTAAAACTTGTATCCACACTTGAATGAAAAAAAGTTATAAGTCATCCCTTACATACTCAATGTATTTTATATATTGCGGTTGGAAAAACATCAACAAATTATTACTCTAAGATCAAAAGGGTGAAACAAAATACAGAATATTTTACTAAAAATATTTTTTTTTTTTACTGAAACCATATTTATGCATTACATTTTTACATCAAAAGAAACAGTAAAAATAAAGAAAGAAGAGAGTTTTTCAATTAATATAATAAAAATTGTTCAAGACACGAAGGTTTAAGGTTATGTGTGCACTGCTGAAATTGGTTACAATCCTTAAAATTTTTAATTTCCTCAGAAAAGAATTCAAAATTGTACTCTTCTTGGACGGAGGGGGGGGGGAGTAATCCTTTTTAAGAAATCCAAGCAAAAATTACTTTAGATTCCTAAAAATAAAGAAAGAATAATAAGAACGTTTTAAAGTTACCCGCTTCAAAATCCACCAAAGCTCTGAGCAATAAAAGATCCAGACGTTCACAAGAATTTGTCATTAAAAAAAACCACGTAAATGAATATAATTTCTGTTAGTTTCTGTTTGGATTTGGTTGATAGATTAACTGTTTTATTAACATTGCAGACAAAGGTTATTCAGAATGATCCTCAAAATTTTAAACGATGACCAAGAGACGAAGACGATACCTGATCATGCAGTCTAAGAATCAGTGAGGGTTCATATATATATATATATATATATATATATATATATATATATATATATATATATAAATGCCATGATTTTGAAGACAGAATCAAAATTAAAAAATAGAAAAATGAAAAGACGATCTTTATTCAATCATTTCTACATCTGTTCTGACGCTAAGAGCAGGGAGTAAAAAAGCACACCACGATTATCGGTTAAAATGGATAGCACTTGAAAAGCATGTGGTAAGTATCGCGGATTTGAAGAGGGTATTTGAAAGTTAATGCTGACATATGTTGACTATTAAATCTAACGATCTGGAATTAGATATGTTTATTGGCTTGGCCATATGTTCGGAAGAAATAAATGGGTGATTAGTTTGATACATGAAGATGTGAACTGAGAAAGGTGAGTCAAGTGCTAGATAGAGAATTTAATTTTTAATCTAATGTAATTATCCTTACATTTATATATATATATATATATATATATATATATATATATATATATATATATATATATATATATATACCGGGTGGGCAAAAGTCCGTAAAAATTTTAAAAATTCATAAAATCCGGAGAAATGAACGGAAAAAAAAAAAAAAAAAACTGTTTGCAGGATCAGCATTAGTATGTCACGGGATTTTTTTTAA
The DNA here is from genome assembly GCA_019973935.1 of Trichonephila clavipes. NCBI lineage: Eukaryota > Metazoa > Arthropoda > Arachnida > Araneae > Nephilidae > Trichonephila > Trichonephila clavipes. The sequence goes on from BMAU01019157.1 coordinate 172,749, forward strand.
GCTAGAAAAAAATAATTCGAAAATCATCCGATAGGTGGCGCTGATGTACGCAAATCAAAGAAACAATGCATAAATAATGAACAGAAAACTTTCACAACTTTACTACACCAGAATATGTTCCACATGACCACCATCACAGGGGAGAAGACATTCCAGAGAAATCCAGCAACGGCAGAGTGCAACATGTCCGGATGTATGGAGGATACTTCTCTGCGGATCGCATCTTTCAGTTCCGACAGACTTGATGAATCGGATAGATACACGCGAGATTTCAAATATCCCCACAACCAGAAGTCTGCCGGTGTTAAATCTGGAGACCAAGGAGGCCATGGGTACCTGAAGCGCCTGCTAACGATTCTGTCTTATACGAACGTCTGTATCAGGAATGCCTTAACCGGGTTAGCAGTGTGACTGGTTGCTCCATCCTGCATGGACGTGACATTCGAAATCTGACCTCGTTGAATTAAACATGGCACGACAGTCTCCCGCAGAAGCGTTAGATTACGCTGAGCATTTACCGTTTCCGTTATCCATCCATTTACTGGGCACTGCGTTTCAAAGAAGAAGGGTCCTATGATTAATGAACCCGTGAAACCACACCATGCTGTCACTTTTGGGGAATGCAATGGCTTCTGTGTGTACTCACGTGGATTAGAGGTCACCCAAATACGACAGTTATGGTTGTTAACGTCACCATGAAGCGAGAAATGAGCTTCATCTGTCCACAAGATGTTAAAAACCCAGGTGGGATCCTGTTCCATTTTAGAGAAGGCCCACTTCGTAAATGCTTCCCTCTGTGCGGTATCTGCTGGCAAAAGTTCATGGCACGATTGCAATTTGTATGGGTACAGCTGGAGGATTTGACGAAGAATATTGCGGACAGATGATGGTGGTAAGCCCAATCGTCTGGCAGCTTCACGAGCACTGCTGGTCCCTGAAGCTGCTTCGGACGTAATCGCTTCCATTTCGACAGCAATGCAGGGTGCACGTGCTTCTTTCAAGCATGGTCGTCCGGCTCGTGTTCGATCCTCCAACTTTCCAGTTTCCTCAAAACGTTTAACAAGCTTTAAAAGACCTGCAGGTGTTAAAGGGCCTTTTCCACTCTTCACATTTTTCTGAACTCGGAATTTACGCAAGGCAATGGTCACTGATTCCTCGTTCATGTAAAATAACTTCACCAACAAAGCTTTATTCGGCGGACTGAGCATTCTTGTTCACATTCACTGTTTGCAATGGTGAAATGAATGTGGATTCATTGACAGCAAAGGTTTTTATAGCCGTCTAATTTGCATATTTCCACCACAGACGCTTGTAACAGCGCCACCTACCGTATGATTTTCGAATTACTTTTTTTCTAGCTTAAAAAAAATCCCGTGACATACTAATGCTGATCCTGTAAACAGTTTTTTTTCGTTCATTTCTCCGGATTTTATGAATTTTTAAAGTTTTTACGGACTTTTTGCCCACCCGATATATATATAATAACGTCGCACTTGTCGGCTGGGTGGCGTGGCTGGTTTGTCGCTGGCCCTCTGTACCCAGGGTTGCGGGTTCGACCCCGGCCCAAGTCAATGGATTTTCATGATGCAGAAAATCAACAGCGACCATAACGTATGATTATACGGCATGTAAAAGATCCCTAGGGGTGTTCTAAGAAAAATTAAATCCTAGTACAGGTTAGCATCGTCAGAGCTGAGGTGCACTCCCCCTAGTGAGGAAACTGAGCGTCAAAATTTCATGCGGTGATTAGTATCCACCTATATGGCACCGAACTAAAAAGAGATACCTGCATTCGATTAATAGACTAAGTAGATTGATGAACTCTGTTAATTAACTGTTCATAAACTGCCATTAGAAATTTTAAAAAAAGTCGCGCTATAAATCAATGCGAGGGCTATTGGCAATGGGCCTCGTAATTTTGAACCATGTTCAAGTGACGGGGATGACACCTGAGCAGGCACTCAACTCTACTCACTTCCACGCCAAGCATTACTTTTGTTCACTTAGTACTACCTCAACATGTACATACTAAAGTGCAACATCTCGAAAAGTACTCATAGCTATCGTTTCAATTGTATTTAAGAAACTGCATCTAAAAGTTCCTACATTCTTCACATTCTTGTAACCTGATACCAGCTCCTGGGGGAATGTACTAGGTCTGCAAAGATAGTGATATACCAATACGCAGCCCCATTACAGAAAAACATTCTTGTAACCATTCCATGGTGCGCACATGCATGCCTCGATATGCGTGGTTGACATTTTGAGCATTTTCCTATATAAATATATGTAAGTATCCTTGTTCATGTTTCTGATAATAAAAACTCACACACCGGATATGATATGCCCAACTTTTCTCTCATATTTTTCTTAATAAATACTGGTCGTAGAGAAAGTTATTTGGGCATTGTAATGAACTATAAGCGTGGAGTTTGGATTCTCAGAGTCTAGGTAGTCTTGATGGAACATCCTGTTTTCTATGCTCTCTCTCTCTCTTCTACGTCTTACTCAATCATTAAACTATTTCGTAGATTTTCTATATAACAATCTTTATATTTTTTAAATTCTAACATTTAAAACACTGTTTTCTGGAGCGAAAATTAGTTAAATTTGTTTCATTTTAAAAAAAAGTGATGAAACATTACGAAAGACAGTTACTTGTTAATTGCTTACACCTCTGTAATGCCAATAAAAGTTGGCAGTAATAGACTTGAGAATAGCATTTGTCTTAATATGATAGCTACAAATTTTAAGCGCAGGCTATGCAAATTAAATCTTTTCGGCAATCTGAAGAATACAGTTAGATCTGCATTCTCCAGAAACGAATCGATTCCATTTAAGAAATTGGAGAAGAATTTATTTTCCAGTTAATGAAAATATGGTGATTTGAACTGGAATCGAAATGAATTAAACCCATTAGCTAATGACATATTTGTCTGAAAGTTCGTAGATTCATTAAGATTAATATTGACAACCGACTATACACTGTAGCTAAGATACAATTTATTTATTTCCAATTATACAAACTAATACAACCCCACTGAATTTTATTAAACTCTAGTTATAAGGAAAGTTTAACATCAGAAATGTTACAGTACTACTTGTATGTGGCAATATTCGTGAAAGCATATTTCATTATTTAAATATAAAACTAAATATAATGAAGACACTAAATTTATTAGATTTGATTTTTTTATTCAAGTGAGACTTAAGGTACACTATAGCTATTGACATCGGAACTCACAATTTGGACCTCAATCAAGTGATGAGTACTCTCCAAACTTACACACCCAACAAACGTGAGTAATTTGAGTCTCATCATATTAACGTCCATCATCCTCTCTACACGGCGAGTTTATTTTCATTGACACTAGGACTCTAACCCTTGATTTGATAATGCTGACCACTTTCATTCGGCTACTGTGTGTTGATTGAAGTTAGGTGCTAATTAATACGCAATAATCTTTCTAAGGAACACTTCACAAATATAGAAAGCTTTGAAAATAATTTCAAAAAGTAATCTAAGTATGCCACTTATAAAATTTGTTATTTATTTCTGTATGATATATATATATATATATATATATATATATATATATCATATATCAGCTACACGAGGGCTTTTGGCGACGGACCACGTAATTTTTAACCATGGTCAAGTGACGTGGACGGCACTTGAGCTGGCATCCCCTCTCCTAACTACCACACCACACAACGGGAGGTCGTTTCAGCTCTCGACAGATTTAACGTGCATCGCTGCCCTACACGCCGGGTCTTTAGTAATACTGGGATCCAACTCATGACATGCCTGCCATGATACGATACCTTGATACCTTGACCACTGGGCTGCCGCAGCCGTATATATATATATATATATATATATATATATATATATATATATATATATATGTGTATATATATATATATATGTATATATATATATATATATGTATATATATATATATGTATATATATATATATATATATATATATATATATATATATATTTATATATATATATATATATATATATATATATATATATATATATATATATATATATATATATATATATATATATATATATATATATATATATATATATATATATATATGTATATGTATATATATATATATATATATATATATATATATATATATATATATATATATATATATATATATATATATATATATATATATATATATATATATATATATATATATATATATATATATATATATATATATATATATATATATATAAAATAAAAATAAAACTTATAGCGTGGCATAATTTGTCGTGGCGAGTGCATGGTATTAAGAACAAACCAAAAGACAGGGCGTGGCCGGTGGTGAGTGGTTCCTGTACTACCAAGGGCGAGTGGACAGTTACCGTAGTATTGAAGAGGCATTTTGGAAAGTTAATCCATTTTATATTCACATCTTGAAACACATAAACATAAAGCCTGGACACTACGCATAACAAAGACAACAAACAAACACACAACGGGCTGTAACCAAATGGCTACATGTTTACAGAGATAAGAGCTAAGAGAGAGGGCTTTCCCGATCCTCGCTATTTATATTCAGTGGGACATCACGTGATTTAGGAGGTGGATGGATGTAGTTTCAACAGTCCGCGGTAGGAGGGCAGCCAATTAAAATAAATTACACATTTGTCCTGAAGGACTGGACATTAAATAATTCAAGAGCTCTTAGAGATTAAATTATTGGAAATATTACACACACACACACACACATATATATATATATATCGTAATCTTGGTTAATGGTGTAAACATGATGGCGATGTTGCATTGATCAGGCAGTACTTTATGGCAAGACATGTGTTTACTTAAACATGTAGAGGTGCACAAACATAAACGTCTTGACCACAACACAACATAGGAATATATTCAGTACAAAAAAATACACGCGCGTTTTATATGTTGAAGACAAAAACAAGAGACGCGATAGGTACATGGCGAAGACAAAAAGCAAGAGAGGGAATTATTCAAATATCAAGTTTTTACATACAGGGATGAAAACGGAAAAACGTATAATAAAAATTGCAGTCATGTGTTTAGGTGAAAAAATAACTAGTTTTTTTTATAGAAATTATATCATTGTTTATATGGAATATTAAATCACTTTTAGTAAGGCGCATGAAAACAATAAAAGATCTTATATTTTGTGAAATAGTCAATAAATCTTTCAAATATTCACACACTCACAAGTTCTAAAGAATCAGTAATAAATATCCCAACATAATGTTTTTAATGCTTTAGAAAAAAAATTGAGATGCGTTTCAAAATAGGTTATAAGTATTTATGAATTAGATGTTATAAATCAAGGAGATTCGAAGTATGAGTAGATATCAATTTAAGTTATTACATATATATATATATATATATATATATATATATATACATACATATATATATATATATATATATATATATATATATATATATATATATGTTTCAGATCCAGCACTCACGTTCGGCTAGCAAAAAAAAATTTTTGTTTTGATATTTTATCTAGTGTCATTGGGGTCTGTTTAGTGTTAACCAGAAGAATGTAATTCACTCATGTCCAAAATTAAGTTCTCAAACATAAAATCTGTGAAAACTGATGAACTATTCAGTGCGCTTCCACTAAATTACGCACAAAGACAGGTTACAATGTGAGAAAGAATATAGCAACATAACCATTTAGAAAAGATTTTAAATTTGAATTAAGATAAAGGTTTTATCAATAAGGGAAAAATCATGTATGTGAGAAAAAGCATTTCACACGATAAAAGTCTGTATGATATGGAGTATGACCACTATGGGCCACTATGGGCTGTATAAGCCTCACAACTAGCTGCTATTTTGTTTGGTAGGATGTCAATAAGTATCTGTGGCAACTAAGTCCATTCTTCCAAAAGCTGGACTTTTACTCCTTCGGAGGGGGAAGGTCCTGGGAGGAGAGCTAAGCTGAGAAATGGTTTCTTCTAAACCATCCAAAACATATTCAATAGAATTGTGATCCGAAGACCTCGAGGGCCAATAAATACTTCGAATATAGGCTACGTCATGAAATTCATCAACAATGTGAGTATTGTATGGCCACTCATTTTTGTCCACAAAAATGAAGTTCGGGCCCATAGCACCCAGAACACCTAACAGAGACATCCAGGATCTCATTCCTATATCACTATGAGTTGACAGTACCCGCTTCAAAAAGTACACTGGTGTATGACTAAACATTATGCTACTACATACAAAGTTCCCTTTGCCACCAAATATATCGATTTTTGTTACGTAGAAGGGATAACAGTGAGCTTCCCAATTTTTCTCCAGGTGAAGACTCAACGAGAATCACTTTATTACATTTCGAATCATCAGTGAGAAAAACACGTCTCCATTCTTATAGTGTCCACGACTGATGTTTTCATCTCCCCAATATCAGTTTTTTCCTGCTGGATGCAGTCAAAAGACTGGACGCTGGGCGTAAAGTCAATTCTCTGCAAGACGGCTGTAGGCTGTTTACCGGGAAATTCTTCCAGACACAGCAGCAAGGTCACGAACAAGCTGAGGTGCCATTTTTTGCCAATGTCACATCGTGCGCTTAATGTATTCGACTATGTTCGGAACTATGATTATCAAAAGTGCATAAATGGATAATTTTCATGATATTTAGCGTCACTTAGATTAAAATATATGCATAAAATTGTTTTAAGGACATTTTAACAAAAAAAATTTATTTAAGTACAATATTTTAGCAAAAAAATAACTTAGAATAATCTTTTTTCCGAATATTCTCCTTTTGTGAAAAATGCTTCTATTAGAATAATATTTTGCCTGTATATAGCTAAGACCTCTGTTCAGAGGCTCAACTAGAATTTTTAAAATATATAACTTAGAAGAGGGTTTATTCATATTTTACGACAACAGAGGGGAGCAATTTTAAGAAGAAAACGCGAATAATTATTTCAATCGGTGGTAACTCTGAAAATAATGTCAATGTTCAAAATTCCTAGTTAAACCTCTGAAGAGAGGTCTGAGCTATAGACAGGCAAAATATTATCATAATAGATCCATTTTTCACAAAAGGAGAACATTTGGAAAAAAGATTATTCTAAGTTAATTTTTTGCCAAAACATTATATTTTAATAATTTGTTTGTCAGAATGTCCTTAAAACAATTTTATGCATGTATTCTATTCTGAGTGACACTAAATATCATGAAAATTATCCCCTTATGCGCTTTTTTAAAATTACGGTTTCGAACGTAGTCGGATACCTTAATGCCAAATAGGAATCCTGTGCATATGGCTATGCTCTGTGGCGACCTTGGCCGACCTTCCTAATAATTGTATCACATTTTTGGAATTGATTCCATACCCGGGAGACCACTTTCATGCCTTTGTACCCATCGACCCACCCCCAATTCAGACAGGCATCGTTCAAGTCTGTCAGCTGCACTCCATCTCAAGAAATCATCGAAACGTTTATGAGAAATCATTCTCCCGGCAAACATACTAACTTGTTTGTTTTAATGAAATATTCACAAAACTGGAGGCAAAATTAACATATGCTTGAACGGCCTCAATCCAATAATTCTGCAAACACTAACGCTAAACAACATCTTTTCCTAAACTGAAGATTGGTATTGTACTACACGTTCTTCAAAACAAATAAAATGCAAATTCTATCAGTTTTGTGTTTTGACTCATTTTAAAATTATGACGAAAAATATGTTTGTGACCTTAATTTTTGACATGAGTGTATTTCAAGATAAAAAATATTTCGTATCTTAATGAGATAAGAATGTTTTACCCACACAAACTCGCAAAATAGTGCGGGCTAGGTCTTAAAGGGTTGAACACACACACACACCACATACGCACATACACAAATACGCATATATGTATATATATATATATATATATATATATATATATATATATATATATATATATATATAAAGGGTGTTTTTTTAGAGGTATAGAACTTTAGATTGCAATAAAACAACGATGTATAATTCGATTGACATGAATTCTTTTTTATTCGAAAGATAATCTTATGGCAATACATTTTAAATATGATTTCTGGCATATGACTGCCACGGCTGGCTCGGATGTAGCCCAATCTGGACGTCCAATTTTCGATTACTTTTTCCAACATTTGTGGCTGTATATCGGCAATAACACGGCGAATGTTGTCTTCCAAATGGTGCAGCGTTTGTGGCTTATCCGCATAGACCAATGACTTTACATAGCCCCACAGAAAATAGTCTAGCGGTGTTAAATCACAAGATCTTGGAGGCCAATTCACAGGTCCAAAACGTGAAATTAGGCGGTCACCAAACGTGTCTTTCAATAAATCGATTGTGGCACGAGCTGTGTGACATGTTGCGCCGTCTTGTTGGAACCACAGCTCCTGGACATCATGATTGTTCAATTCAGGAATGAAAAAGTTAGTAATCATGGCTCTATACCGATCACCATTGACTGTAACGTTGTGGCCTTCATCGTTTTTGAAGAAGTACGGACCAATGATTCCACCAGCCCATAAAGCGCACCAAACAGTCAGTTTTTCTGGATGTAACGGTGTTTCGACATACACTTGTGGATTAGCTTCACTCCGAATGCGGCAGTTTTGTTTGTTGACGTAGCCATTCAACCAGAAGTGCGCTTCATCGCTAAACAAAATTCGCTTATGAAAATCGGGAACAACGGCAATCTCGTTTTGGGCCCATTCGACGAATCTCTTTGAGGCGTGAGTCTATTCATGATGAATTGCCAAACCAAACTGAGAATAAATCACTTGACAGCTGTTAAATCGGTCGTCATCTTAGAAAGTAATGCCAACTTAAACTTCTGTACCTGGAAAAAAACACTCTTTATATATATAATATAAAAAAATAACTCCATGTAGTGTAGTGAAAATTATTTATTTAGCTACATCATGCTTAATTTTATTATTTTACAAGTCTAACCTATGATATAAAATAAATTGTATTATTTCTTTACTTTCAAACTTGTGTTTTGTTACTAAAATTATCAAGTTCCTTATATCTATAAACCTATTTCATAAAGTCCTTTGTAAAAGATAAGTAGATAAAACAAAAAATTCTTTAAGCGTAATATTTCTTAAAAAGAAAAACTATAATTAAACAAAATGAAACCTTGTGCATATAATACACAGAAAAATGACTTTCTTCATTCAAGGTACAGAGTATCAATTAATTTTAATTTGCTTTGCTTTTCATACATTTTAAAATATATATATATATATATTTTCAATATCTCTCTGCTGTTATAAGTGAACCAAAAATGCTTTCTTTATTTAAGATATGTGTGGAATACTCATTAGTTTTAACTTATTTTGCATTTAATATATTTAATAAGAAAGAATATATTTTCAATTTCTGCTAGTGCCTGAATTTTTCTCTAATAAATTTATGAATTCAGTCAACTTTATTCTATCTCGAAATAACTTTATTTACTGCGTGTATGTTTAACTCTTTGAATGTAAATCACTTACAAATTAAATTATTAAGTTTAATAATTTATTTTTATTTTGTTAATATAGTATGCTCCTCTTACGCATTATATATATATATTATGCATAATTCATTAATTCATTTCGATCCTTATGTAACTGAAAGAAGGAAAACAGTTTCCTTTTTATAAGAAAATATATAATAAAATAAGTTATTAATTTTAAAACAATAACTATTTAATTTATAATAAAGTAAACCATATAATAATTATGATAAAATAACAATAGAATTCGCAAGTTATATATTTAAAAGTACAACAATTAAATATATCTACAGGTTGGTTATAATACATATATATTCTTATTTCTCTTTGAAAATAATAAAATCAGTAAGATGTGTAAGATATTTTCTTTTTATTTCAACTTAACAATCCAGATATCATTCATTAATAATAACAATTTATAGAAAACCCAATTTTTCTTCAACTATTTTCAATCATTAAATCATTGACTTCTTTTTGAATTTTCTCGATATCCAACTAGGTTGCCTTACATTAATATCAATAAACAACAAAATTATGAAATAAATATACTAATATATTTCCCCAACATGAATAAGAAATTTTCTTCTTAACACTTTAACGGGCACATAGCTAAAATACACTTTTCTGTGATAAAGTACTTGATAAATGTTATGTTCTCATCCCCAATAAACATTATTTAGTCACAAAAAAAAAATATCTGATCAAGGGTTTTTTTCCCTGCGTGGTGGCTAGACGTTATAGCCACTGCGCACATGGGACATTTAATTTACTTTTCAAGACATAAATAATTAATCATACAGTAAACTTTTTATGAAAAATTGACATTTATGTAATAACTATGTCAATAACAATTAAATACAAAGTATAAGCGTTATTAAATAATAATAGAATAATTGTACAACATAGAATAGGGATGGCGAACCAGTGGCACGCGTGCCATTCATGGCACGCGACACAATATTTTTGGCACGCCAGTGTTCAAAATGATTTGCTTTTTATTTCAAAGTTCAATAGGAAGTATTACGAACAAACGCGAGCGATCGGCTGCGGGGTGGCGAGGAGCGCATTCGTTTGTTATTGTCTTGTCTTAGTTACGTCGTAGACTACAATTGCTTATAGTGTACAGTTTGTCTACGCATAGCATAGTCAATTTCATTGACATATTACTGTATTTTAAAGTATATCTGTGTTATATTTACGATTTTTAACTGTTATTTCACATGGCTAGTTCAGCAAAAGAACAAAAAGTGAAAGATAATTAATATAACAAAGAATTTCAAATTTGGTGGACCAAGAAACGTGGCATTATTAGTAAAGGCGACAAAGCAGAGTGTGTTTTATGTTCTGGAATAGTGATATGCAGCACATCGTCTGTAAAACGGTACTTTGAAGCAAATAACATATTTAATTGTCAAAAAAAAGTGAACCATAGCAAAAATACTTAATTGCTTAAAAACCGTTTGGCAGATGACTCAAATCCAGCATGTTTTCTACAAAAAGTAACACATTACAATCCTAATATAAGTTATTTGTCATCCTTTCTGCACCAACAGAAGTCACATTAATATTACTTTAATTTGAATTAATTTTATAACTAAAATATTTATAACTATACTGTGCAAAATGTATTTTTTCGTCGTAAATAGAGTTTTGTGTTGTTAGTATTTAGTTTTATTATTTCCGCAATAATCACAAGTCAAAATTATTTGACGGCACGTCTATATCTCATTAAACACTTCTTTAGAAAAAAATGGCACATTGATCCAAAAAGGTTCACCACCCCTGACATAGAATATATATATATATACTTACTAAGAATATATATAGAATATTTAGAATATACACACATTGAAATTGGTATATATCCACATTTTATATTTTATTTAATTTTAGTATAAAATATTAGAAATAAAGTAATATTTTTGAGAATTTAAGTAAGTTATTTTACAAATTTGATGAACTATTTACTGTAGAACTTAATAATATGCAAGCGTTTTTTCCGAGCAGAAAAGCTGTAATGAAAGAGTTTCGAACCCGAGAATCTTGTACCATATATTGTAAACAAAGTTTGTTTATCTTTCCAGACCCCCAACATTCTCACATGATTATAAGCGACAATTTCTAGGTCATTTTTCTGTTCTATGTGGGCAGTGAATAGAGCCTCTAATCACATATAAAAGCTCTCCACAAACCTAAATAAAACCATTTTTTAATTGCAAATTTGCTTAATTCATTCAGATGAGAGAAAAGAATACTTAAGACACGACGAATTTTTTTCAAAGATCAGAAATTTTATTTATAGTAATCAAAATACAATTTGTAGATATACACCAAGAAACACTGCTTTTTAACTACCCATCAGGGGACATGAAATAACAAAAAAAAAGGTTTCGTCCTGCCATCTGTATTGATTTTTATGCGTTTTAGCTCAATCAACTCATGTAGATGAACTAAATATCCGTCAGCCGCTTGGAGAATTTTTTTTTTAATATGTGGCTTGACGTATTAGCCACTGCCTGCTAAAGGGTTAAATCTCATGTCTTAGGGGATATTCAGTTTTTAAATTAAGAATATAAGTGGGTATATTATTAATTAATGCAGATTTTCTACTCATTGAGGGGATAAGTTTATGCACGCTACATTCGGTATCGAATCATGAAGATTCTGAATGTTATACTGAAGTCGAAATTCCAGACAGTCTTTATTTGTTCTTATTCTTCGAATGCACTCAGTACTCGACGAGCGGTATAAGTGACTCGCCGTTCGATATAATTTCAGACGTGAACGATGGGCGACATATCCACGAAATATATTAATCACGAAAGGGGCTAATGTGAATGGGGTACTATAGAAGGCATTCAAATTTAGAGCAACATATGAACAGACTTTATCTTGTTGAAATGCGGATTAGGTCTTCTATTCAGTGTCCTTATAATTTGGAGTAAGAGGGAGACCCCCATTATATCTAATAGTTATTCCCAGACCGTAATGTCAGTCATTTGTCCCATATAACACTGAATAAGAGAATCCTTGTCTCCTGCAGAATGACGGGCGAAGTGTCTGTCCTCTCCCATAACATCATACATGATGATTAACTGCAGGGGTACCATCTTTCCGGTTAACCATGATCCATCTCTTCCAACCACGCATCAGTAATGGAATAACTTCGCGTGAAAAGATTGATTTCTAAATTCTAATGTCCATCTTCATAGAAGCATATCATTTGGCTCTGTTTGAACTCCATTAAATGATCGTATAAGCTCCTTTTTAATGAAATTTCGTTTTTAGTGAGCATATTGATTTCCAATCGATCATTTTCAACCGTGAAATGACGATACACAAATTTCAACGCACCTTTGCAGAGCTTTTTTTACACTGTTCACTTTGAAGCTTAGAGAATATTTTTGCACGTGGACATAAGTGAAAGCTTTGCAGTTTTTTCCCATTTGAACACACTAACCTTAATAATGACTTCTAAGTAGCCATATAAATGACGTGTAAACGCCTAAATATAGACACTTGGTCACTTGCAAAATACACCACCAGAGTGACTAGAAAAAGAAGACACTTGGTAAACAAATAGAGAGAGAACAACGAAACATGCGTAATTTTGTTTATTTTGAAATGATACTCGGGACTCAGATGAAGAGCAACTTTAACTCAGTAAGTTGTAGAATAACCAAGATGATGCACAAAGCAACAGCACTAGGAACAGAGTCAATGACAGTATGGATGATGTCCTGATGTATGTCTCTCATAGCTCGTCTTCTCAACATGAGGGTGGCACAGCATGCATGTGACTTCCAATCATGTCCCAGACGTGTTAAATTGTTGTGAAACCAGGCTAGTGAAATATTTGTACATCTTGCACGATACATCGTCTGATGCATGTGATGTGCGATCTGGTATTATTCTGTTAGGGAAGAGCATTGGGCCTCTAGTCTGAATGTAAGGAAGTGCCACCGTCTGCAGCACATTAACCACGTATCGCTTGGTTGTCATAAGGCTCGAATATGAATTAGAAGAGACCTACTGCTTTACGCGATCATCCCAATTCATGATGCAGCGTTATAGCGAGGTGGAGCGTTCTACAAATGCAGCCTGATTGCATCTGTTACCACGTCTTCACCACACTTATACACGATGATTATCATTAGAAAACAGAAACATAACTCCTTTAAGAGCATAATGTGCCATTTTGTCATGTCTTGTCTGACACAATTGCAAGCTTGGTTTTTTGTACTGAGCTGAATGGTATTCTTACTAACGGGAGCCATAAGGGCAAGGTCCTAGTACCCAATCGAAGGGTAATGAGTCTGGTATATATAGGAATATCATCGGTGTCTTGCACCAGCAGAAGTATCTTGCAAAACTACAGCTGCTACAATAAGACTTGCAAAGAGGGACGTTTTTTGATCTGTTAGAAATTTAAAATATTTGAGTGAAAATTAACATTGCATTGAATTGTTAATTTTTATGATAATGAACAGTTCAATATATTGATGATAAATATTAAAATAGAAGTACCCTAGATATTCACCCTAACGATGAAAAATATATTGAGATAAGCATCCTCTAATTTCAAATTCTATTCATTTTCAAAAAATAACCATTGAAGGAATATCATATTAGACCATCGAAATTGATTGTTGGAGACGAATCTTGTATTTTTGAACCGAGCTATTCGTAGATTAGATTGATTGATTGTTTATTAACATCATAATCTGAAGTAATTCTATATAGATTTGTAGATCAAAACCATGAGGTCGATCATCGCTAGCTCTAATTTTGATGTGACAATAACAAAATCAAATAACGTGGGGTGTTGAAGTAGAGAATCACATATTTCAAGAACTTAATCTCATATTACTTTAAGAAATTGACATTTTCATTTCTTTTATATTCTTTATTAACAGTGGCATACAGTAATAGGTGGATTATAAAATACAGTGAGACCTCACTTAACGCTGTTTCGTTTAGCTTACACACACACACATACACATACACAGTTTCGGTTTAACGCTCTTTTATTTGAATTGTGGGATTCCCCCCGAAATTGCACGTAGTGTTAGGCATCCCGATGTCCGAAGCAGTTTATCTATGTGTCTTCTTTCCTGCGGTTTTATACGATCGTATTTTTATAGTTTCAAACATTTGTTGACGTTATTGTATAAGTATGAATTTATATAATATAACGATTGCTATAGTGACAAATATTATGATTCTTAGATTTTATCATGGGTGATAATAAAAAACACGAAAATAAAGCAACAAAAAAAAGCATTTAACTAGAAACTAAAAAATGCAAGTGATTAGAAGATGAGATACTAGTGAACCTCAATCTCAAATTGGTGCTGCATTGAATTTGGCAACTTCAACAATATAAGGACCATTCTTAAGTATAAAGAAAAAATACTGTCATCGGCAATTGCAACTACGACAAGCTCTGCAACTAGAATTACCCGTTCTAGAAATAATACAATAGAGGAAAGGGAAAAATGACTTTTTATATGAATTGGCGACGAATTTGAACGCAATATGCCATTAAGCCAACCTACCTTCTTGATTGAAGGGCAGAAAATTTGAAATACAGAATAGACTGAAAGATCTGAAATGTAAACGTACTGACTTAGAATTTTATTTATTTTTATATGTTTATTCATTTATTATGTTTCTGTATATTTGTAAAAAATAAATTTTTGTTTTATTGCTATAGAAAACATAATTAATAAATGTAATGGTAAAATACTCAACCAGTCTTCCACTAACCCCATTATTTACATGATGAGATAATCTCGTTTAACGCTGTTTCATATTACGCTCTACTTTGATGGAACGTATACCCCGCATTAAGCGGGGTCTTACTATAATGCATTTTAGAGCAGTACAAGGAATATACGTAGATGAAGACCTTCATAATTTGTAATCATCGTCAAGATAAGCTAGCGACACCTGGTAAGTAAATCTTTTAATTCCTTGTGAGAAACTTGGGATCCAATTTCACATTATATAAATAAATATTTGTTATTCAGCAGGGTTTATCTTCTGAGAAATGAGGGCTCAACTTCCCCCCTCCTACACATACACTAGAGACCATGACCACCCGGACCGTTATCAGATGAATGAAATTTTAAGTAAATCATGGATGAAAAAAAGAGCACTTTCATTTTACTACAAACTCACAGTAAAATAACATAAAATCTGGCGTATATCACGCATCTATATTTTCGAGTGGCATTTTTTTAATTTTTAGGTACATGCGCAGTCTAACGTGCACCTCCTTTTTTATGAAAAATTTGAAGTGTACGTATGCTATGCTCTTATGTTTTAAAGTCATTTATCCGATGTATTATACCGTGCTTTTCAAAGAAATAGAATACGTCTAAACTAACAACTTTTTAAGCTCATAACGTGCATGTCATTTCTTTTAAATAAACATTATTTCTATATATGTATACGTCTTTTTCTTATGCTCATCTCTTTTTGTTTACTTTTTAAAGCTATCATTTCTATACCAGGCGTATAAAGTGCCCCAATAGATTTCAATCTTATTTTTTGTGTTAACAGTGCACATTATACGCCGAATTTCCGGTAAATGTTTAAAGTTTGTCTATATATTTGATCAACCCTTGATCATTTGATACCTTTTCATAAAAGAATTTTCTTGAAATTCGGCTTGTGAATAAATAATTTAGAGTTGAAGTATAAGCTGTACACGAAAGTGAATTCTTATCAATATTCACAGCAAATAAATTCAGTTTCTTTAACGTTCCCCTACAACAATAACAAACGTATATGTTTCATGTACCGTAAAGAAAATCAATATTCTGCATTCAATTTATTATTTCAAGGTTGACAGCAGTTTTTGTTTGACTATATTGCTCTTCAGACAAAAACAAATGTAATCTGATATTCTATGTAAATAAAGTGGAAAATTGCAATTGCT
Source organism: Trichonephila clavipes (assembly GCA_019973935.1). NCBI lineage: Eukaryota > Metazoa > Arthropoda > Arachnida > Araneae > Nephilidae > Trichonephila > Trichonephila clavipes. Next base: position 189,235 of record BMAU01019157.1, read on the forward strand.
TTTTGTTTTCCTTTCAAGCTTGAATAAAAATAAAAATATCATCCTACTGATTGTTGAAACTGTAATATTGTTTCAAAAAAAGTAAAAGTCGTTTTCACAATCACAAAATAAACCTCCTGCATTGAGGTAACGAATTGTTACGACGATAGAACCAAAACATTTGCATTGAAGCAGGAACATTTTTCATCTACTTTATATTCAAACATATGTATTTGTATCGATACATGGACTTTTCCACATGTCCATGGATATTTGTAGATAATTCTAAAATGCTTCTCGTGAAAATGAAGTGTTGTTAACATGGAATGAAAATATCGATATCTCTTTATAAAACATTATTAGAGCTCTCAAAACTTTTCAGTAGAATGACTTTCAGAATAATTACTTTTGGTTTATCAACTTTTTATAATGGCATTATTCAATATGTAAATTCCTTTGAATGTGCACATTTTATTCACTAGTACTAGACTATCAGGTTTGGGGACATTTGGTACGAGTATATAAGGGATAAAAGATTTTTTTTTTTGTCAGAGAGAATAGTTTTTCTTCCCAACGTACTCTTACAAATGAAAATGAAGTAACTAACTTTATTGTATTTTCATTATAACTTTGGGAATGAAAAATTAAAGCGAGTTATATACATTATAACTAAATAATAAATTTATTAATTTATAACTTTTAGAATTTTTAAATTTAAGGGAAAAATAAAGAAAATATGGAAGCTATATATAATTTATATTTTTTTTAATAAATGCATTGCCTTTCGTTGAATGCTAGTTTTAAAGTTTATTTGACTTACTAATATAAATGTTAATTTTTTTTGTAGAAATATACAAGTAATTTTTTACTCATATGTTTGAACCCCTAATAAAAAAACAAATGGTAATAGATAGCATGATTTAAAACTCTTGGTATATACATACACACAGTAGCATATATATGTACTATACCATGTAACACAGAAAACAGATAGGGTGAAGGGTGACTAGCCAGAAGCTGATTAAACCATAATTTTTATAAAGCTGCCATAGGTCAACAATGTTTATAATACTGTAGCATTAATCTGTTTTTATGAATACAAATCTTAATTATATTTTTAATGTTTAGTATGTGATGTTCCCCCTCTTGGGAGGATATCTCTCGGAGTGTCAGCGTTAGCTAGAGGTGTAGGATTAACGGAAGAACTAGAGGCATACATAATCTTATATATCTTTATTAAGATTTTCAACTTAAACTTCTAACAAATTAAATTATAATAATTAATGTGAAAGAACCTACGATTGCAAAATACGCAACACACAATATATATAGATAATAACGACTTAACCTAACTCGGACCACTATCAATAACTGAATCACCCTAAACTCAATTCTAATACAATCACTGATTCTAATATTAAATAGTCAATCCTACCTTGTTGCAGTCTGAAGAATCAATCACTAATATCATACAGGCAATCTTGTATTTACTTGCGTGCACTAGTATGCACCTTGGTTCTCTATATCTTTATCACATATAACTTCTAATCACCACCACGTAACCTTATCCAAACTTGAACCACGAACTATATTAACATTCCTCTACTTGCCATCAACTGCCACAAATTACCATCCTGCGTACTCTAAGTTCCGATATTTAAAAGCTTGCTAACTTGCGTCTTTCATTCACACTTCACTTCTTGGATTTGGTTGGAAAAGAGTTGCCATTAATTCTGGCTCAAAGAACCCAAAGGGCATATTAAAGAAAATACACGTGAGCCCGTCACAAGCATTCAAATCATTTATACCTCTCAAGAAGAATTTGTTGTTAAAGATTTTTTATACATGTACGTAAGAATACTTCGGGAAACAAGTTAAGTTTTAAAAACAATTCCAACGTTAGGCATTATTAGTATTAATTTTCACTGGACCATACCTTTATGACGGATCTATTGATTCTAAAAAAGACAATGTGCAAAGGAAACTACCGGATTATTTTCCAAAAACTCAATAAATGTTTTGTTCTTCAAAACACTTGAGAAAATTTTGCATTTAATTGCATTAAACTCCTGAGAATGTTTTTGTTTCATTGATTTTTATTAAATACATGCATACACACACGCACACACACACACACACACATATATATATATATATATATATATATATATATATATATATATATATATATATATATATATATATATGTGTCTAAGGATAATTAAATTAGATTAAAAATTAAACTCCCTATCTAGCACTTAACTCATACTTTTCATTTCATATTCAAGTATCAAACTAATCACCCATTTATTTCTTCCGAACATATGGCCTAGCCAATAAACATGTCTAATTCCAGATCGTTAGATTTAATAGCCTTATATGTCAGCATTAACTTTCAAGTACAATCATAAAATCCGTGATGATTACCGCATCTGTGTTTTAAGTGTTAACCCACTTAAAATACCCCGTGGCGTACTTTTTTCTCTCTGCTCTTAGCGTCAGAAGAGATGTAGAAATGATTGAATAAAGTTCCTTTTTAAAATTAAGTCTGATTCTGATTCAAAACATGTCATATATATATATATATATATATGTAAATAGAATGTACTATAATGCACTTTATATTGTTAAAGATTTTTTTCGCAATATCTTAAACACAAAATTCTTTTAACACGAAAAAAGATTTCATTTCCCTCAGTTTCGTGTTAAACAATTTTCCCTAAAACAAAAAGTTTTCACTTCCTTTTCAGCACATAAAGATTATGAGACTCTGTAACTGTTAATACCAAACTGATCTTCATCTCTTAATACAAATTTGAAACAAAGTATATAGTTTTAGATCTATAACGGATGAATGTTTAAGAAATGCTACAACTGCTAAAATAAAAAATAAGTCTGTTTCTTTCCTAAGAATTTGGATTTCATCCTTATCCCTGAACGAGATACTATGTGCCTATGTAGCGCTTGCAGTCCATGACTTATTTGACGATTGCATGTAGTTGATCGCTCCTAAAACCATTCGTTGGTTCGCCGGATTAATTCAGTAGCAGCTGTTGTGGAATATCCCGTAATCTGCTCTTAAAAACAGGAAAAACATGTTTGCTTCCATCCTAATAAAATACTATGTCGATTTCTCGAATGAGAGAAGCTAAGCCATTTGCGGAAATCAAACACGGCTGTTAATGATTATAATTTACGGTTGCTGATTCCAAATACCTCTTTTCTGTTCAAATAGATTTCCCATTCTCACTAGATTCTGAAACTCTCGACTATCCCTAAGAGATCACGATACAGATGTATTATTCATAAACTTACTACTTAGATAACAAGTTATTTGGCTTTGATTGTTCCTTGTTTATCGAGATGTATTCATCTTATAGAGTTACATTTATTTTCAAAGACATGTATTAATAATTTACGATGGTATATGTATTAATAAATAGTAAAGGTTGATGTACTATCAAATCATTTAAAAATGATCACGAAATTGAATAATTTAAATTATTAAATGAGAAAACTCTCGTGAAAAAATTTTCATATTCAAAACTTTATAAATACCCTAAATGTTTTTGAGTTCAAATCAATTGCTGTGGAACTTCCATACGAGAGTTTACTGAAAGATATATAAGCACACCACATATAGAGAAGTTAATGCAAATTAAATCTCTCAAAGCTCAGTGCTCAAGTTGATGTGGTGTAGAAGTTTGGAGAGGAGGCACCAGCTCAGGTGTCATCATTGTCACCTTACCGCGGCTTAAAACTACGAGGCCCATTGCCATTGGCCCTCCTGTTGCCTCACAGTACGACGTAATTTATAATCAAATCAAATTAACTGAAAGCTTTTTCTTTAAAAAAAGAAAATACTGGTTTCTTTTAAATGTGATTTTTTTAGTTATTTTTTGCAGTTTTTTGTTGATGTGTAACATCTTTCCTCTCAATTGCCGAATTTTTTGGAGTGATCTCTTATAAGGGACAGAAATGGGTAACAGGAAGTGACGCAAGTGCGAACTATTGATTTGACCAATGAGCGCGCGTGATGGTGTCTCTCGTTACCCTCGCATCGAGGTCCAACTCGCGTGATAGTATATTTTTACTACTCTCGCATCGGGTCCAATTCTAGTAAATAGTTGTTTTTTTATATTGTTAAAGTTAACATTTCAAAAGATTCGAATTCTTATTTAGGATTAACTTACAATCCTTATGCTCAATTGTCAAAGCATCAGGACTCGTTGTGTAAGAAATTAGAGGTTAATTTATGTGTGTAAAGTATATTTAATAATTATATTTACTGTAAAGTGTCTAAAAAAGTTCAACATTCTGAAGAATATACGAGTAAGTAATATGGAATTATTGGAATAAATATTTTAGTGCGTATCGTTATCATACTTTGAGGTTAATTCCTGTCGCTGTCAATAGCAAACAGAACAATTCACATGTTGTGACTCCTCACATGGACATTATTTATCGTCAAACAAGTGGACCCGGTATTGTTAGTCAAGATATTGGGGACATATGTGTGGCAGAATGCATATTTGAAAATGGAAAAACAGTGATTTCGGTGGCCGTATACATTTCTCCAAACAAAATGGTTCAAAAAATTAAAGATTACCTTCATTTTGTACTTTTACCATATACCGAAGATGGTTCTGCTCTTTTAAAAACAAACTATCCCATGATATGGAGTGGTGATTTCAATGTGAACTTCAGTTTGCCAGAAGTTGAGCCGCTCATTGCTTTTTTGACTCATGAACTAAAGCTCGAAATGAATACAAAAAAATCGGTATGCTTCGAAAACTAACAGTGGTACTGTTATTGACGCTGTTTTTCAACGTTTTTTAAATACTTTGAAATCACAAGTATATGTATCATATTTTACTTATCATAAGTCTATTGTATCTCCACTCTTTCCCAAATTGAACAAGAATAAATATTTTTGATAAAAAATTGCATTACTCCTAAAAATATTCATTAAAGATATAATTATTTGATAGAAAATTATTTCTAATCATTCTTGATTCAAAACTCAATCCAATCTCACTCAATTCAATCACACACGATTCAATCACACTCAAAATCTTGGGAAGCGAATGATAGTTTGTTTTTAAAAGAGCAGAACCATCTTCGGTTTATGGTAAAAGTACAAAAAGCAGGAAATCTTTAATTTTTTTTAACCGTTTGATTCGGAGACATGTATATGGCCACCGAAATCTCTGTTTGTCCATTTTCAAGTCTATTGTATCCACTCTTCCCCAAATTAAACGAGAATAAATGTTTTCGATTAAAAAACTGCATTACTCCTTGTGTTAAATAAATACAATTTTCATTAAAGATATAATTATTCGATAGATAATTATTTCCAATCATACTTGATTCATTTTTTTCAGGATTTAAGTTACTATTGCGTATTTACCACGATAAAATGTCAGATGTTACACATCATATGCGACTACTGTACGGCTCGTTTTTTTTTCTGTAATTTAAATTTTTTCCTTTAATGTGAAAGTTTAAATAAAACCAAACAAAAGTTATTCTAAACTAAAAAAAAAACAGTTTATACTTAGCGTATCTCTTATAAAATTGCGATGCTTGCAATACTTTAAATTCGATCTTAACGTTTTTTATCCTCATATTTTCACTCGATCGTGGTTCAAAATTGCAAGTTCATTGCCAATGGTCCTCGAGTTGCCTGACGCATGACATAAATAAACGCTTACTCACTCAATATTTAAAAAACATTGCTGGTGAAAATAGCGATCAATTTCCGGGATTATAAGTAAAAGCAGCAAACACGCTACACATCATCCAGAGAATTAAAGATTGATTTAAAATATTGTTATACTTAAGATATAATATTTGTAAAAAAACAAATATATTTTAATAACATATAATTTGACTCACAGATTTTTCAAGCAAGGGAAAATTAAGAAGAATCTTCAAATGCGGAAATTCATTCTGAACGATAAAATATATAAAAGGAAATAAAATATTTTAAAATACATTTGTGTAAAAGATCTTTTTAAGATCAGATATCATGAATTATTTTTCAAATGTAGTATATTGTAAAACAAAGCATTCAAAAAAACTCTTCTTATTTTACCTTAGATATAAAATACAATTTCCATTAAATGTTAAAAGAACTGTTGGATTACATATTTCAGTTTAAGACAGACTTTCATATTAAAAATTTAATACATCTAAATGTCTTATAGCATTTTTCTCCAAGGAAAATTTCTCCATATGCATGGTATTTTATAAAAGTACAAATCTATTACTAAATGAAACATCTCAAACTAATATACTTCCCTACATGCACTTTTATACTCTATTTCTTCAGGGGGAAAAATTAAATGGGAAACAAATGCAAAATACTGTTAGATGTCTGTAATATATCTTTAAAAAAGTTTGAGAACTAACTTAAAATTTGAAAAAATCAATACACAGAAAGGATTAAATTACATGAATACTGACTATGACGTAAAAATTTACATTTGAAAAAAAATTCTGTCATGTTACAAATCCCATTTTTATCAAATGCTCTCACAGATTTATCAATTTTTTTAATAAATCTTTAGGAAAGCTAATTTATTTAAATTGCAAACCAAAACTATTTTTTGTGACATGCAGAAACAATATTATATGTTACTGAAAGATTTATAAACACACTTTGTGTACTTTACCTCAGTTTCTCTATTCGGCAAAAATAAGTAATTTCAAAAATCCCGATTCTCCTCATAAAAATTTTGTGCATATAGAAACTCTTTCTAACATACAAGACAAACTTCCTGCATGATTAATAAGAGCAACGTTTCTCAAACTGTGGGGCACACTCCTTTAGGGGGTCGTAACAAATCTACATGGGGGGTTAAAATCTATCGAAAATAGAAGATTATTTAAAAAAAAAATTATTAAATTACTAAAAAGAAGCAAAACAAAATAGATTAGGACACTTTTATATTGATATAATATAGTTATAAATGTATCAGCACTGCACAATGTATTTGATAATTAATTTATCAATACACTAATTTATGAACAGGTGTAAAACATACCAGTGATTTCCAGGAGTGAGTGAGTGAATATTAACGTCTCAATGCTCAGCTACACGAGGGTTTTGGTGACAGACCTCATAATTTTGAACCATGGTCAAGTAACGAGGATACATCCCTCTCTCTCCTTATTACCACACCACACCAATGGGAGGGCATTTGAGGTCTCGACGGGTTTAACGTGCATCACTTCCTTACATTCTGGATCTTCAGTAGTACTGGGCTCGACTCATGACACGCCAGCCACGAGTCCGATACCTTGACCACTTGGCTAAGGCGGCCCCAGTGACTTTCATGAGCTTGTCGTATACAAAATTATACACAAAATTTAATACTATCCATTTGATTTGTGCGGTTTGTAATAAGAGTTGTGTATTGCAGCCTTACATCATAGTACTCTACATTATTATTACATTCTATATATTGTTATTGTACGGAATTGAGGTTATTGAGGGGAGCGATGAAAATTGTGATTGAAAATTGTGATGTAAGCATTGAAAGTTTGAAAAGCACTGAATAAAAGACTAAAAAATACTTTCCATCGGGTTCTGTGATACATAGAAATTGTTTAGTCAACTTATTTCAGCGATATTTCTTTGCCTTCTAAAGGGTGTTTTTTTTAGAGGAATAGAACTTTAAATTGCAATAAAACAACGATGTATTATTCGATTGACATGAATTTTTTTTTATTCGAAAGATAATCTTGTGGCATTACATTTTAAATATGATTTCTGGCATAGAACTGTCACGGCTGGCTCGGATATAGTCCAATCTGGACGTCCGATTTTCGATGACTTTTTCCAACATTTGTGGCCGTATATCGGCAATAACACGACGAATGTTGTATTCCAAATGGTCAAGCGTTTGCGGCTTATCCGCATAGACCAATGACTTTACATAGCCCCACAGAAAATAGTCTAGCGGTGTTAAATCACAAGATCTTGGAGGCCAATTCACAGGTCCAAAACGTGAAATTAGGCGGTCACCAAACGTGTCTTTCAATAAATCGATTGTGGCACGAGCTGTGTGACATGTTGCGCCGTCTTGTTGGAACCACAGCTCCTGGACATCATGATTGTTCAATTCAGGAATGAAAAGTTAGTAATCATGGCTCTATACCGATCATCATTGACTGTAGCGTTGTGGCCTTCATCGTTTTTGAAGAAGTACGGACCAATGATTCCACCAGCCCATAAAGCGCACCAAACAGTCAGTTTTTCTGGATGTAACGGTGTTTCGACATACACTTGTGGATTAGCTTCACTCCAAATGCGGCAGTTTTGTTTGTTGACGTAACCATTCAACCAGAAGTGCGCTTCATCGCTAAACAAAATTCGCTTATGAAAATCGGGAACAACGGCAATCTCGTTTTGGGCCCATTCGACGAATCTACGCCTTGCTTGATCATATTTAAAATGTAATGCCACAAGATTATCTTTCGAATAAAAAAAAATTCATGTCAATCGAATAATACATCGTTGTTTTATTGCAATTTAAAGTTCTATACCTCTAAAAAAACGCCCTTTATTAACATTATAAACTACTAACCTTATCATTATTTTAATTTGCAGTCTCATGATGAAAAATATCTCTTACACACACAGGTGCTGTTTTCAAAGAAATAGTTTTAAACTTTCAAGTTATTATATAAACACATAATGCCTTTGATTGTTAGAATGATAATTTTTATAAATTCATGATTATTAAGTTACATCTACCAACCAGGTTCACCCAAAGCCTTTAATAATTTCAAAATATTAACAAAAGAATTTCAAATACTGGAATTTAAGCATTTTTCTTTTTACCTTCTATATGTTTTCTTGCATAAAAAGCTATTTAAATATACTCTATAATATCTAATACAAGGGTATAATTTGACTATTTGAACACAAAGTACAGATTACAAATACAGAAATTCACAGATACCTTTATATGCTTTTTCGTAGTAATTATTTTTCATGAAACTTCTGAGCTAATATTTTACTAATTAAAAATAAAAATGTCATTTTAGTTAATTTTTATCTGTATATACACAAATAAAATACTTCCGAAATTGTTTTGCAAGGAAAGAAACAAAAAAAGTATTGTTTAATTTCAATTAAAGTTGACCATCCGTAAAAAGGAATGTCAGTGATTTTACGTAAATAATTTCAATAAAAATGAGCATTTTTTTTATTTATAAAGATTGAGATTCTTACTCTGGTGATATAATTCTCTTAAATTTCAATGTATAGAAACTTTTATATTACCAAAATGCTTTTGGGCGATGAGTGACACTTCTAGGATCTTGCTTCAGAACAATTGAAATACAGAAAAAAATGTACTGCATGAAAAAATTACCTTAATTTTTTTTTATTGTTTTCCAAATGTCTCTACGTTTAAACAAAAATTATTTGAAACTATTTTCGTTAAATCATCCATTGTCTAACTTATAACGCTCACAAAAGCATTTACATCATGTTCACTAATTTTAAATTTCATGCAAAATTTTTTTATCAGTTATTTTAGATGGCAATCGAATGCCCCTAAGCAAAGTGAGATTTTATATGCAAAGGAGCCTCTTAAGGTATCCGACTACGTTCGGAACCGTGATTTTAAAAAAGCGCATTAATGGATAATTTTCATGATATTTAGTGTCACTCAGATTAGAATACATGCATAAAACTGTTTTAAGGACATTTTGACAAACAATTTTTATTTAAATATAATATTTTGGCAAAAAATTAACTTAGAATAACCTTTTTTCCAAATGTTCTCCTTTTGTGAAAAATGGTTCTATTATAATAATATTTTGCCTGTATATAGCTCAGACCTCTCTTCAGAGGCTCAACTAGAAGTTTTGATATATTCACATTATTTTCAGAGTTACCATCAATTGAAATAATTATTCACGTTTTTTTCTTAAAATTGCTCCCCTCTGTTGTTGTAAAGTATGAATAAACCCACTTCTAAGTTACATATTTCAAAAATTCTAGTTGAGCCTCTGAACAGAGGTCTGTGCTATATACAGGCAAAATATTATTCTAATAGAAGCATTTTTCACAAAAGGTGAACATTTCGAAAAAAGATTATTCTAAGTTAATTTTTTGCCAAAATATTGTTGTATTTAAATAAAACAAAATTGTCAAAGTGTCCTTAAAACAAATTTATGAATATATTCTGATCTAAGTGACACTAAATATCATGAAAATTATCCATTTATGTGCTTTTGAAAATCACGGTTCCGAACGTAGTCGGATACCTTAAATTGTGAAATAACAAGGAATCAATTCTTCCAGAGGACTCTTATATAATGTAGCTTCTTAACAAGTATAATTTTCCTTTCTCGGGATGAATAACGTTTTGTATATAAAAGAATAAAAATGCTAAATACCTATCCTCATTTTCAATTCTCATCATACGAGGGTAAGTCAAAAAGTAAAGGGACATTTGCAATTTCTCTTTCCAAGGTTTGGCAACAGTGCCAGTATCCAGCACTGAATGAAGGGTAGTCGGTAACACTTCTGAACAATGTGTCACTTGTATTTCCTTGTAGTTGCTGGGGTGTAGCAGACCGTTCAACATGATAGCTGAAATGTCGGTCTGCACCAAGGAGAAAAGGACAAGGACTCGTTTTTGTTTACGTAAAGTGTGAAACCTGCGGAAAGTATTGTGAGGCACCCTCCCATGGGTGCCTCTGTTCTCCATTATCTACATGACCTGTTTCTGTAGAGAATAACGAAGAACCCTGTAAATCGTTCACCTTAATATCTGTTTATTAAAATCTTAACTTAATCACTATACACAACAATAATACTAATCAAAGTAAGTAGATCTGGAATGAGAATACACAACTCGTATTACCAAATAATCGCTCGTATTACAGCTTAATTCTAATCTCATTAATACACGCACTTTCCTTATAGTTTAATCAAAGGTGCTTACCGCTATATCCTAAGTAAACAGCTACCTTGTGTGTCCTAACTGACGTGGCTTCAATCTTTCTCTAATCCTTGTGATCCACCTTTAACTTGATTATACAGGTACCGGTAGGTTTCCTCTAACTTCTCATGTTCGATGAGGTAGTCTAACTCAGGAAACACTTGTTGAAAGTTTTTAGGAAAATCAGAATCGGACAAAAATTCTGCACCTGTCTACCACCTGGAATTTGACAACAGACAGTCAGCGCTCAGTCCACGAGAGAGGAAGTCTGCTGAGTTTTCCTTACCAGCACAATGGTACCATGAGTGGGGATCCGTTAGGATGGTTATTTCATTGACTCGGTTAGCAACAAATTGCTTCCATCGGGTCTTGTTACCCTTTATTCAAAACAGAACTATTTTGGAATCAGTCCAGTGATATTGTAAACAGGATCTTTTAAGATTCACGATCTTTTTCACCTTAGATGCCAGACGAGTAGCCACTAGAGCTCCAAGTAATTCTAGTATGGGCAGGGTTACACAGTTTAATGGTGCTACACGGCTTTTTGAAGTCACAAGTTTAACAGAAATTTCATTCCTTGATTTTGTTCTCAAATATATGGCTGCGCCATATGCCTTTTTGCTGGCGTCGCAAAAGCTATGCAACTCTACATCATCTTCCAGCAAAGTAGAATCTAGAACTAGTCGAGGTATTTTTAGATTTCGTAAGTGGGGTAGCTCCTCACACCATTTTTTCCACTCCTTTTCAATATGTGTTGGCAAAGGGTCGTCTCATTGAATTTCTTCTTTCCAGAGATCTTGAAGGAGGCATTTCATTCTAACGGTGAAAGGAGAAATTAACCCTAATGGGTCAAAGATCTTTCCAACTGCTTGCAGTATGAAGCGTTTCGTATTTTTATCTAAGGAAACAAATTCCAATAGACTTTTATTATCTGTAGTCAAGTAATCTTCATTAGTGTTCCATGATAGTCCTAGGACCTTTGTTCCATTTGCTCCTAAACTTATAGTTTCATGTACACGATGTACATTAAAATTTTCTTTCTTCCATTGCTCCATTAATTTAGTATCATTAGTAATCCATTTTCTGAGATCCATTCCAGCAGCTTCCATAATATGTTTTGCTCTTCGTGAAGTTAGAAGAGCTTCTTCAAATTCGTTACCACCGGAAATAAGATCGTCAACGTAGAAATTTCTATCTAAAAGTTCTACAGTGTGAGGGAATTCATGTTTATATTTCTCAATATGATGCTTAATCGTGGCTGCCAGAAGAAATGGACTTGAACTAACACCAAAATTTACTCGATTAAAACGGTATACCTGTAGTTTAGGCCTTTTATGAACACACGGTTCGTCATCATTCCAGAGAAATCGAACGGCATCTTTGTGTTCGTCAGCAAGACAAATTTGTAAGAAAGCTTGTTTAATATCAGAACAAAAGGCTATTGCATTCAATCTAAAATTAATTAATATGTCTAAGAGATTGGGACTTAAATTAATTCCTGGTCATAAACAATCATTTAATGAGAGTTCATTATTTTGATGACTTCCAGCGTCAAATACAATTCTTGTTTTTGATGTTAAGCGACCGTCTTTTCTTATGGCCTGATGAGGTAAATAATATACAGGTCTTTTTAATTTGTTATCTGTATAATTTCGGTTTTAACTTCTTCTATAATACCCTGTTCTGTGTAATCGCGAATGATTTCACGGTATTGCTGATATAATTCCGAATCATGACCAAATCTTCTCCATAAATTTTGGAAACGTTGTTTAGCTAGGGGATAATTATCGGACAATTCATTATAGGATTTTCTAAAGGGAAGTTGAACGATATAACGGCCTTTTTCGAATTCAACAGTTTCTTTAAAAATTTCTATAGCTTGATCCCTTTCATGAAGAACTGGATCATCTCGTATTCCCAAACCCTCTAAATCAAAAAGTAATTTTAAAGTATCTTGAATAGTCATTGTTTACTAAAAAACACTGTCCTTGTTTGTTAATTTGTCTTTCTTCAAGTTTACCACACACAATCCACCCAAATTCGCTTTCTTTGAAAAACAAGTCTTCATTTACTTTATACGTATTCTGTTTTAAAGCTTTAAAAAATATATCAGCGCTAATCAAAGCGTGAATTTCGTTTGCTTCATAAAACGATTTGTCAGCTAACGTCAAAAACTTCGGAATTTCCACATTGGAAATATCTAAACTTGAGGAGGGTGTAAATTCAGTTATTTTGTCTACAATCAAGAAATCTACTGGTTCAGCAAAACTGCTATCTTCGTTTGAAATAATTGTTTTTAATTTCCATTTTATGTTCTGTGATAATCCATTTAAACCGGATACTGGTGTCTTTATTTTTTCCTTTTTTATTCCTAAGCAATTACTCATTATTTCTGTAAGTACACAAATATTGCTCGCGGAATCGAGTATAGCTCTTAATTTTATTTTTTGATTATTTGCTCTGCGAACATATATTTCTGCTGTTGAAAACAGAACATTTTTTTTTTATTTATTTGATTGGGCCATGTGTTATTACTCAACACTGATTCCAGATTATTCGGATTAGAATTCTTGTTAACAGTTTCGCAATATTCTTTTTCATTTCCGTTATCTAAAGGGTTTTTTATTTTCGATTTATTAGAATTTCTAGTACAAATCAAATAACTGTATGAATCACCGCATTTGCATCGATATTTGGAAAAGGCAATTAATTTGAATATGGTTAGATTTTAAACACAAATTACAAAGTTTGTGTTTGCGAATGAATTGTAGTCTTTCGTCAATACTGAATTTTAAAAAAGTAGGACATTTATATATTGGATGTTGTGACTTACACACTATACAATTTTTGTTTTTATTTTCGTTTACTATGAAAGCTTTTGGCTTAGAATTGTTGGCATACATTTTATTTGGGTTCACTTCAGCATTTCTATCAACAGACACAGACAATAAAATGGATTCCCGTTGTTCTAAGAATTCAATAAATTCTTGAAATGTAGGAACGGTTTTGGATTTATGTGATAATTCAAAATTTCTTCTCGATTCTCTATCAAGTTTTTCAACTAGAATATTAATAAGTAAAACATCAGATAATTTATTTTGCTCATATTTAAGTACTTTTAATACTCGTAAATTTTTTTGAATGCAATCAATCATATTTCTAATTTATGTGGAATTTTCATTTTGTATTTTTCAAGCTTCAAAATATTTTGAATATGAATATTGATTATTAATCGTTCACACATTTTTCGAATCTATGTTCTAAAAATTCATATAAGGAATCAAAATTACTGCATAAATAATTAACTTCATGAGTTAAACAAGATCTGAGGTAGTATAGTTTCTGAGATTCACTCAGTAGTATGTTATTTGTGATCAGATCGTCAAATTGGATTTTAAATGAACTAAATTCTTCGTATTTTCCCGAGAACTCAGGTAAAACTAAAGGATGTATTTTAGTTTTTATTTCGAAATTATCATTTGTTTTCATTACTGCCCCAGAACTTGATTTCTTAGAGGAATTGAGAATAGTTTCAATTTTTAACTCTAATGACTCAAGGCGGACTTCAAGAAGATGGAGATCTTCGTCGACGGCAGTTAATTCTAAATCTTTCACATTCGGAATGGCGTAATAGTTGTTGCGAAGTTCCTCCACGTTTTTTTGCAGTTGAATCAGACTTCTTAGCTTTACTTTTATTTCAACCGAATCGGTTTCTTCGTTCGCACTTTCAATGAACGTTTCAATTCTGCTTATTTTACCTTCCAAGGTACTTTTTAATCTGTTTTGCATAACCATAGTCCATTGATCACTCCGACTCGACGGACCAGAATGTTTATTTTTAGTTTGTTGTTTTTGTTTCATCGACGGACCAGCCACGCCTATTTCTTTTTTACTTTTTTTTATTTAACGTCACAACATATATCACACAACATATATATGCTATTTACAAGCGCAGCAAATTTTAAGAAGACTTGGTACCCTAAAAATCACAAACCTATCTTTTTTTTTTTTATTTTCATTTAATCTTATTCTTTGCATTATTATCTTTCGATTGATATATCACTTGTGCATGTCGGAAAGTTAGAAGTTGAATAAAACTTCATTTGAAAACAAATTAGGCAATTCAGCCACACACACTTTTTAGAAAAAAAAGCTAAAAAATGCGTTATGATAAAAAAAATCTATTTTATAAATAG
The DNA here is from genome assembly GCA_019973935.1 of Trichonephila clavipes. Lineage (NCBI taxonomy): Eukaryota > Metazoa > Arthropoda > Arachnida > Araneae > Nephilidae > Trichonephila > Trichonephila clavipes. The sequence continues at coordinate 204,377 of BMAU01019157.1, forward strand.
AAATAATAACTATAAAAATGAATGTGTAGTATTAAAAGCAGAATATTTCCGAGGCAATACAATAATGTAATTTTTCTTCCTTGTGAAATGTGTGCATGTAAAATTTTTAAATTAAGGCATTTCATATTAATAATTTTATAATTTCAGTTCTTATTCCTGATATATTTTTCATGCAAATGTAATACTTTAATATTATAAGAAGAAAAACAGCTAAAATTTCGGTCGTGACAGAAAAAAAAAATTTTTTTAAGTTTTTCTTGAGTTTTCTTGTGCAATTAGTACTCTCTAAAAAGTTGATCATTTATAAAAATGTGTGGGTTGAAAACATATGAAAATGCAATTATTTTAAAGAAAAACGTATAAGTAATATCTTAAAGTGGTATTTTAAGTTTAATTAAGCTTATAATAATTATTTTTTCAGAATTATAAACTTTAAAGTGGTTTTTCTCAGTTTGTGTTTTTCGAAACCTTAGTGCATTCAAAATGCTATTCCTTCGACAATTACTTACCAATCACTTCAATTTTTTTCCTGCGTTTTAAAAATAAAGCATGTAATAAAATTATGGATCCGTTTTGCTATAAACGGAATACTTTTTTTAAAAAAAAATAAAATGTAAGACATGTTGGCTTTTTCGTTGATTTTTAGCCTGTATATCACCATTTTATTTTTTTTCTCGAAAACGAATGAAGTTATTCTAAAATCGTTCCCTAAAGTTGTTAAGAACATCCATAAGAATATTATAAAAAAATTTCAGGTCAAAAAATTAATTTTTACAAAAGGAGTAGGATTTTAAAATTTTCCCAATTTTCTTCAAAAAATTTAAATTTTTAAAATTATGTGAATAATATATGAAAATTTTCATCTGGTAACATTTTCTTGAATAGAAACATTGTATAAAATGTTAAAATATAATTTTTAAATACGTAAATAAAGAAGTTTGCTCAAAGGGTGCCAAGTCCCCTTAAGTAATTTTTATTGTGAGCTTCGAGTATTAGAGTCCTGTATTAATGCTCACGTCTGAGTATTAAAGAGAAATTTTCTCGTCTATCTCGTTCCACAGAAAGTTCTCAACTGCCGGCACAGCGCGGCAAGGAAGAATATTTGCATTTGTGCGCATGACGTTGGTGCGCATGCGCCAAGAACTTCTAAGCATAGACATAGACCTCGTATAGCTACCTCGCGAACGCTAAACTTCTACTATATATAAGATTTCTAATTTGCCTACACACGTTCTTCTTCTCGAGTTGGTTGGATATATTTGCCATTCCGGCCCCAAAGAAACCCAAGAGGACTGTTAAAAGAAAATGCGATGAAAGCCCAGTCACAGTATTCCTCGCATGCAGGCGCAGTATAGTGACAGTTATTTATCACAAGATCTTTGAATGGATACAGCATTCCAAACAGTGAATAACTTCTTTATGTGCCGATGAAAGATCGGGAAGTTCATTGACTTCACTGAGGGTATAGTGATGGAAGGGATGGCTAGTATCCAGGGCAGGTATCAGACCTTCAGCAAACAAAAAAAGAATTATTGGCCTTCTTTTCTCCTTGGTGTGGGTTACAATGTAGCTGCCATGTTGAACGCGGTCTCCTACACTCCAAATACTACGAGGAAAAACGAGTGACACGTTATGCCAGAGTTTCTCAAACTGTGAGGCGCGCCCCCTTGAGGGGCGTGACAACTCTACGAGGGGGGCGCGAGCATATTGAAAAGTAGAAAACAAAAGATTATTTAAAAATATTATTAATGCATTGCTAAACAAGCAAAATACATTCTGGCATAAGAAATAAAATAAACATTTACACTAATGTATTAAACTTATAAATGTATCAGCGCTACACAATGTATTTATAATTAATTTAACAATTCTAAGTTAAGAACAAGTTTATTAATTATCAGTGACCCCCAAGGGGGTTGTCATATATATAATTAAAAACAAAAACTAACACTTATCTTAATAATTTTATACGGTTTATAATTGATCCCTTAACTGCCGATTAAAAGTTACGTGATTCGCTTCCAAATACCAACCATTTTCCACATAGGAGCGCATATGTGATGTACTGAGGGTGGGGATAAAGAGTGCGTATGTGATGTATTGGCGGAAAGAAGAATAATGAAGCAAAAAAGTAATCTGAAATAAGCAAATCCTTTGCAAACATTGTCAATGTCCTTTTATTGCATTCCAGAGCCTTCGGAATAACTTTATGGACAGCAGTACACAGAAAAGATCGTACTTCGGAAAGACGTATATATACGTCCGGGGAAATAAATGATCTGGCTTAGGGAGACGTTTATATATACACGGGGGCTTAAGAGGTTAAAGTCGTATGATAGTTTTAACAAGTATAGTATTATTGAGTCAATATAATATCATAGTATGGGGGGCGATGAAAATTATGATCGAATATTGGGTCGCGAATACTGCAACTTTGAGAAGAACTACGTTATGCAGAAGTGTTGCCGACTTCCAATCATTCAGTGCTTGATACTAGCGCTGAAAGAAGCTTGTCATGGAAAGAGAAATTGCAAAAGTCTCTTTAATTTTTGACTTTTCCTTGCAATTTAGGTCTTTGTTTCTTTGTTATGTTGACTTTTTTACTAAGAATAATGCAAGTAGCTTTCTGTTTTGTTTAGACGAAACTTTTCTTTTGGAATACCATTTATTCGATTCATTAGAGTGGTTTGTACTTTGAATTCATAACTGCTGGAGTTATTGATAACTTAAAGTCACGTGCTTAAAAACTTGAAGTTTTCAGTTGCTTAAAAGAGAAAAATGGTTGACACTTGGATTTGAGCCTGTATTAATATTCACGAGACTTCATGAAAAACTTTATAAATTCCATCACGTCTGGAAAAATAATAGTGTTTCATTGAACGTGAAAAGGCTGTGATGTAAAAAGATTTATTTCTATAAAATTGCAAATTCCTTAAACCTGCAAGTTTTCGTAATGTTCTACCTTGTTGGATTTGATTAAAAGAGTTTATCAGCACAATACATCTATTTTGACTAAGCTGAACTGAACACATTAATTTATTTAAAAAATGAAGCTACAATCTAGGTAAAAATATGTGAAAATAAGAAAAGTTAATTGATTGTTTTATCAACGTCGCAATAGAAGTAACACGATAGCTAATGGCAACGGAACTCGCGATTATGAACCTTGATCAAATGATGAGGGAGAATTCTGAGCTTGCAGCCTATTTGTAAGAAAAGGAGACAGAATGACAAGAAAAAGGGTCTAAGATAGAGAAAGATTGCTAGATTTTCCTTTAAAACACAACCATTGTTTGCCAAAAACGGGAAGAAAGGGAAATGGTTCACGGTCCTGTGTAATCGCAAATTTGAAACTTCCCTGAAAATATCAAGATTTCAAGAGATATATACTCTTGAAAAAAATATCTTTGTGGAAACTTCAAATGAGATCTGAGCAGCATAAACTTTTTTCTGAAAGAAGTTGCAGAAAAATCTGAATAATCAGTTTAAATAAATCATTTATTAATAATGTAAATTTGCCTGAAGATTTTGCTTCCTAATCTATTGATGAAATAATATGATCTTTAATATGAAGTTATTCTTTTTAAATTAAACTAAATATAAAATTACGAGGAAAATATCACATAGTAAACCATTCTAATAAAATATAGCAGATTTCAAGTGAATTGATGTTTTTAGTTTTGATGCAGATTTCAAGTGAATTGATGTTTTTAGTTTTGATGCAGATTTCAAGTGAATTGATGTTTTTGTTTTGACGCAGAATATTATCCATCGATATCAGTAAAGTCTTTTTTTTTTCAGGTTTGAATGGGCAAGTCCAGTTTGAAAGAAAAAATACTCTTATGCAGATTTCAAATTTAAGTTTAATTAGTGAAATGAGATTGATTGAGATTTTTTTGAATTAGTGATTGAGATTTTTTGAATTCCTTGCTTAAAATAGTTGAACAAGTAAACTGGAAATATAATTGGCGTAATTCTAAGTGGCAGAAAGTATATACAAGATTGAGGATGTGAATTGAAATTAAAAATTACTTAAGGAACTACATATGTTTTCATATGTATAAAACGCACATTAAAATTACATATGTTTTCATCTTGATTCTCCACAAGATGAAAACCTCATAAACACAATAAGAATAACAAAAGATTATTTAATACATACAAGGTCCTTCTAAGACTTAAACACCTTAGTCAGCCGGCACTATCCCGGAAGTAAATTTGTGGTCATTCTTAGATCAAGAATTTAAAATAAAAAAAGTTTTCAAAATAAATTTCTGTTATTTCAAAGTATTGATTTGGGAAAGTGATAAAAGTGTTTTTAGGTTTTAACCATAATATTAGCAATTCCTAGAGGATTACAAGCCATTATAGATAGTAAAAAAAATGTTTACATAATATCAAATATTAATTTTCCTGAAAAATTATAGCCATTTTCATTTATAGATGTTTAAGTACTTTTTCCCTTAGAAAATATTCTTTGTTAAATTTTGGGCGGATAACATTTATTTTTTGATAAATTTGTTGATATAGATAGATATCCTGTGATGTTATATATATATATATATATATATATATATATATATATATATATATATATATATATATGGTTTTAACGGTTTAAGTACAATTAAGTTAATTTTAACTAAGCTTCCATTAAAGAGGGATATGTTCTAATAATTAACATTAAAAGAACCTTCCAATGGTACTCCCAAGGTAAGCCCCAATAGATTCTCCGCATGCGAAAGTCGTATGCACATATGTCATATGGTTATGTGGCATGTAAGAGAACGCTTGAGTATCGATTTTGGCTCTGGAACTTTCACCAAAATTAAATCACTTGCTTACTTACTTACTCGGGAAAATTGAGTTCACCCAAAGAGTTTCGAGTTCGAACCGACCCTCTGAGAAGTTACTTTCTTATAAACTGAACAAAATACATATACCAAATGGTCCCAAATGAAGGACCCTTCCCACACAAACACACACAAAATATTTGTGAATAGAAGGAATAATATAAGTTACAGTAAAAGTACTTTAGAATAATAATGCAAATACGAAAAAAAAAACACGATCACACAGAGGCTGTCTTACTAATGAGACAGAAGAGACCTTGAAAAAGAAATAAGTTACACGGGGATACCACTTCTAAAAGGAAATGTGAAGTTAAAAAGGGAAGGCATGTTAGATAAAGAGAGGAAAGGTTCAAACATTTTTATTTTCTATTATATTTTTGGAAAGACAGCAATAGGGCCAATTCCCACAGAGCAACAGATTGGATTCCCACATAAAGGGAAGGAATAGTCGCAGAAGGTGTGGCTAGTTAAGAAACCGGTGACAAAAGAGGAAGATGCACCACATCCACTCCAGTACCTTCTCAAAACATTTGCACCCCAAGACAAAGAAAGAAACAGCTGAGAAGAAATGCAAGCCAGACTTTCAGAATAGCAGAGAGAAATCACGGCAATAGTTAGCATCCGACAAGAGCTAGAATTAAAATTAATTCACTACCAAATTTGGTTGTGAGGGCCTCCACTAGATCGTGCCACCATGGAATGGCTGTCACGTTTGGAGACTAGCCATGCCTGCAAAGGCTTAGTTGCCGAGATGCAGCCCATTAGAAAAAAGAAAGAAAAAAATTATATTTTTTTTTCATAAATGTATTTCAAGATTAGTTAATCAGTTAAAAAAGTTCGCTACATTTTAAGGATATTAATTATAATTGGGAATGCAAAGTAAATGAAATTAATTGCAGTTAAGAAAAGTTTTAGACTAATTTATTGTCTGATAACGGTTTACTAAGATTTTAATTTTGGATTAATTTATAAATTTCAACTAAAAACTCAGAAAAATTCATAACTTCAAATAAAAATTTTTACTTTTCTTTATTCATTTATATAGGGTTCTCAGTTTGCAATGTAAACCAAATTAAAGTTTTGTTTGTTTTTTCTCATTGTATGAATTAAAACTAAAATATTTCCCTTTTTACCAAGTACATAAAAGGTTAAGTAGCAATTTTAATTCCAAAAGTTCAAATAAATATGAATATACTGTAAAAACATATAATTTTAATTATTTTTCCCAGAGAAAGATATTTAGAATTTATGACGAAAAATTGCTGAATTAACATCTATTTACAAAGCCAAAGGTCTAATATACTTTTATTTAAAATAGATACCTTTGAATCAGTCTTATTGATAAATTTAAAGTGCACAATCTTTTTTTACAGATATTTACTTCCTTATATATAATAGACATCGTTTTGAATTACGTAGCCTATGCATAACAATATCACAGCTTTTACTTGGTATTTTGGCATAAATATTCTGATATTAAATGTGTTCAATGAAAAGAATAGCAGAAAGGAACTCGTCTCTAAAAAAAATCACAATGCCACTTCAAATGCTAAACAACTGACTTTTCTACCTTTTATTCTGACGGCATGAAATAAAAAATGCATTTATTTAAAGTACATTTCCTTGTCTGCGTGCGTTAAAACAAAACACGAAACGTTGTGATATGCACGGATTTCTCATCTCTTCAAGTTTGAAAAAAAATGGTTTTGAAATTAAACTAAATTTGGTGAAAATTATGTGCAATAAATCTGAATTAAATTCATGTGCGTTCGTTTCAAAATGCTAACTCTAAGGAATAAGTATTCGTAATTGATGTTACTAAAGATATACTGAATTCTTAAAACCAAAACAGCCGGAAATTTAAATGGTTAATTATTTAAGACTTTTGAAACTGTGAATTTTCATGGGACGTCTTGTTCCAAACATTTTTCTTATAAATTAAAATAATTTAAAAAACTAACCATATGAAATACATATAAAGTTAAAATTAATTTTCTATAAAATAATTAAATGTAAGGGAAAAAAGCAAGCAAGAAATTAAATATTTGTGAAAGGAGATTTTCTCCAACTAAATCAATCAATACTGAAATAGGATTCAAAATGCTTCAAAGTTAAAAGCGGAGCATTCAGCCAAAAGACTTTACAATCAGAGGATAAACATAATGGTTATACATAGAGGGAACTTCTCCCATTCAAAGGTATCTCGGATGTCGTATTCATAAGCGTGTTGAAACATTGTCTTGTCTCTCTCTCTCTCTCTTCTACGTAAAAATTACCTCTAATAATAAGCTATTGACGCAGTTTATTGTTCGTTTAAAAATCCCCTTGATCGTGTGTGTATTAACGTTCTTAAACAATTGTTTTAATATATAGTTGAATCTCTATTTAACGAAGTCGCTATATCCCGAAAAAGAAATCGTTATTTGGAAAATTCGTTGTATAGAGGTTCACCTTTCAATATAAACTCAAGAACATTGAAAATAGCGACCCAAGAAGGAAGCTAAGTACAATCGCGAAACTTTGCAAATAAGTACAGCGTAATGTGATATGCAAATGATCCAAGTTTTGGGCCAATACGTATACTCATACACACCGAGGGGGTGCTACAATCAGAAAGAGGGTGCTATATAAGCCAGCGCAAATTCGAAGATTCATAAACGTGACGATTACCCACCGATTGTAGGAAGACTTTGGTAAGCGAAACATGCCAGGTAAACGTGCTAGAAGACATTTCTCACAGTTAAGCGAGTTTGAGAGAGGCCTGATCATCGGGATGAAAACTACAGGCTGGTCGATGCGCCATGTTGCTGGCCAGGTGGATCGTTCGGAGCGTGCCGTTAGAGATTGTTGGGAGCAGTGGACACGAGAAGGTACCCACGCGCGGAAAACCGGGTCTGGAGCGACCAGGAAGACCACGAGGAGAAAGGATCGAAGGATCGTGCGGCAAGCACTTGTGGACTCCACAGTGACTCGTTCAACGATACGAGCAGACGTAGGCCTAGCAATTGTTCCACAAACAATTTCCAGACACCTTGCAGAAGCAAATCTTAAATCCAAGCGCCCTTTCCGTGCACTCCCTTTAACACCGGAACATCGGCAACTGCGTCTACAGTGGTGCCAAGCCAGATCAATGTGGAATGTCACAGATTGGCAAAAGTTTGTGTTTAGTGATGAATCCCGGTTTGTTTTGGGGACAGATGATAACCGTGTACGGGTGTGGAGGCGCCCTGGTGAGCGGTACAATTCCCCCCTAACTGTTCTACGTCACACTGCCCGCACAGCTGGTGTAGTGGTCTGGTTGCCATAGCCTATGATAGCCGGTCCACTTTAATTGTGATGCGTGGATCCTTAACGGTCCAACGTTACCTTGGTGAAATTCTTCGACACCATGTAGGACCTTTCCTCAATGGTCTCCCAGGAGAAATTTTCCAGCAAGATAATGCTCGTCCGCATACAGCAAGAGTTGATGAAGACTTCCTACGTCATTTTCAGACTCTTCCATGGCCGGCCCACTCCCCCGATTTGTCTCAAGTAGATCACTTGTGGGATCAGCTAAAACGGCAGATGCCATCGTGTCACTCTGTACATGATTTAGAGTTGGCTGTTCAAGACTTGTGGACCCATCTGCCTCAGGACAACATAAGGTGTCTAATCAACTCAATACCGGACCGTGTGGCGGCATGTATTGCAGCTGAAGGTGGTTCAACGCGCACTATTGATGTTGTCCAGTATTTGTGTCGTTTCACACTCTGTATTCGTTTAATTGTCTTGTTTTTGAGATCAAATGAATCTCTCATCTGTGTCATTATGTGTATTAAATTTCATTTCAATCCTATGCTTTCTTCTTGGGTCGCTGTTTTCAATGTTCCTGAGTGTACTTTATAAACCCCATAAAACAAATTTTAAATTCATAAACACAATATATTAAAAAAAGGAATTATTTACACTTTTTTTGTTTTAATTAATAACTACAGTCGGGCCTCTATTTAACGAAGTAGCTAAACCCCTCCAAAAAAGTTCATTATATGGAAAATTCCTTAAATAGAGATTTATCTTTCAATTTACTTTATAAACCCTGTAAAACAATTTTGTAACTCATAAACACTATATATTTTTAAAGAAGTAATTATTCACACTTTTTTTAATTAATATCTATTCTTTTACATATTTTATCCAACAAAAAGAAATTTATAAGGAAAACAAGAAAAAAACGGTGTCCAGGAATACACTATATTTTTAACTTTAAAAAATAATTTTATATTAAAATTAATTAATTTTTTGATGGCATTTTCTTATTTTAAGTCTACGAGTAATTTTAAACCTATATTATTTCATAACCAGTAATTTTTACCATACACTATCACGTACCTTAAATTTAATTACTGATAAAATCTGTTTATTTGAGAATTTTGTTTGAAAAATAATGGTCATTTCATTGTTCTAGGTGCGTTAGGCACCTGGTAAAGCCAGTTCAAGGCCATTGATCACCATAAAATGTGCTAAAAGGGAGAATAATTTGAAAAATGACCTGAAATATTGTAAAAATAGGAAGAAGAAAAATCGAATGATAAGAGAAAAAGTTCGTTAAATAGAAAATGCACTTCGCTATTTAGAGGTTATTTAACGAAGAAAATAGTAAAAAGTTCTTGGTTCTAGGAAAAACTTCACAAAATAGAAAAATTCGTAACATAGGTGATCGTTTTATGGAGGTTAGACTGTATTTAAAAATATCGCTCTATGGCATCATACGGAAGATTAGACCATAGATTTAGCCACAATGTCTTCAATTTCATCAGCTTGGATTCCTTTATGGGAAGATATCTAAATGAATAAAAAGTGAATATATTTTGAGATTTTTGGCAACAATTTTTTTAAAGTTCAATGATCTAAGGGATGAGAGAAAGAATTAAGGTGACGTAAAGACAAAAAACTCAAAGTTATTGTGAAGACAAGAAGATTTTCAATTTTGTGACTTGAGACAAATGTGACGTTTCATTAATGTCAGATCTCAGCAGTAAAAATAGAAAATGCAGGATTAAGCTGGAAAGCCCTGAGTGGTTGACCTATAATAAATGAAGCACCTTCATAATTCATTGACTTGGAACCATCCACGTGAAAATGACTAAAGTCAGAAAACTCATGAATAAAGTCATTAAAGGCTTTTTGGTAATTTTTTAAAAGGTTTTTAAATTCAAATGTGCCAACACATCAAGAAAAAACACACTCAGTTATTTTCAACACTAAAGTATTGGATAGTCCATAGCCTTACCTAAATACTTAATTATTTCTATGAAATCGTAAAATAGTCGACATTTTAGCATGAAAAAATCTAACTAAAAATAAACTTTTATCTGAAAATGGTAAATTAATTGATGATGATGAAATTATAAAAAGACATAATGCTGTAGGATATACGATATTAAAACTAGGCAAAACAAATTTTTGAGTTGTGACATATGGCACGTACTAATAATCTAGCTTTCATCAGATGAGTGCATGGTACTCGCGTAATAGACATATATGATATGATTTTCCTGATTTATGCTATAGATAAAACTTTGAAAATCTGCATTGACTTTTCACAATGTTTACGAAATTACAATATATGATATAGAAATACTTATTTCTTGTCAAAAAAATATGCCTGAAAATTTTATTCGAATATGTGTTACTTAAAGTATTATTACAACTAATTTCTGATAAGGATGAAATCCCCTTTAACAATATAGGATCACACACACACAGCACACACAGCACACAGGCATGTTTTTTTCATTCATTAATTAATTTATTTATTTTGTCTGATGACAGATGAAACCATTATCATTCGTTCAATGTCTAATTTTGTTAACCGCAGGTTAATTCCAAAGGGAAAACATTCACATGGAACACAAAGAAGTTACAAGATCTGGTATCGTTCTCGCTATTTGTGATTTCGGCTTAGAATTACAAATTATTTAACTCTTCTTTGAATGGATTTTTTTTTGTTAAATAAATTTAGGGTAATATAATTGATGCTCTAGAGTATAGGAAAAATGTTAAAGCAAATCCTGGTGTAAATATATAACATAAAATAATTAAAAAACAGTATGGTGGAAATTTCCATCATCAAGCAAAGTTGCATATTAAGCTCAGTGCAAAATAAATAAAAAAATTAATATATATTTATATCATTTTTATTCTTAATGATAGTTGAAAATATTATTATTATTATTATTTTATCTGCATTGCTGTATTCGTTTTCAGAATTTTTGTCATCAAGGCCCTATTTTGATAGCCAACCGCCTTTTAACCTGTAATCTTCAATGTCCCTATCCTCTAAATTTATCTACAAAAATAACATAAAATAAACAAATAATAAAAAAACACATTTTTGTCATACATTAGAAGTGAAACTACAAAATGATGTAAATTTCTGTCATATGGTTTTTAGAAAATTATTCGGGGTATTCGATACGCAAATTGCACAGAAAATAACAGAAGCACAAAAAAACAAACCTTTCTTCCACTCATGATCGCTTTTATTAACAAAAAAATCCCAGATTAGTTATAAGAAAATATTCAAGAAATCGCATTGTTTACAACCACACACACACACCATAAACACCAGAATGACAAGTTCAATCCCGTTATAATGATTGTGACATTTGATGTTTTTTTTACAGCTACGTTCCTTATTATGCAATAGTCGTGAAAAAAGATTCCAGCAACAACCAATTTGCAATGCATCTGTTTTGCGTACAATTTCTTGTTCATTAAATGTTATGATGGAAATTTCCATCTCCATGGAAAGAATGGTTAAATAATATAAATTCCTTTCCCCGTATATGAAATTCTCACAGCTCAAAATGTAAATCCTTTTGTAGGTAATGGCAAATGCAAATGAACTATTATTTTAATAATAATATTAGTCTGACACTCAAAACATTACCCTGTGTCGCCTCTTCTAAATAAAAACATCAGATAAAGATAAGGCCAATTTTATCATTTTAAAATATCTATTCTAAAACTTTTTTTTATAACAATTGATGAATTTTTCCTTAAGCCAAAATCGTAAATATCTCAAAAGAAACGATACCTCCATTCTAAACAGTAGGTCTTTTGTCGATGTTTAAAAAATTGTGCGTAGATTTTAATTTGCACAAAATAATCTCTTATATTAGTTTATCTAAAGCTGTTAACAGTAGATTTGAGTCATCGAAAACTATATAGAAACGATGAAAAATAGGTGCTTTGTTATAAAGCGCACATTAATCTCGTATTCACTATCTTCTCAACAAGTCAGCATAAACAACTCATCAAAGCAATAGGTCTAAAATTCTTAGAATTTGCAGGAATTTTACTGGGTTTAAAAAAGAAATATTACAGCGTTTTGCCATGAATGAAGTAAACTGTGTTCTAGCCAGATTCTATTGTATATAAAATCTTAAAATGCTATTCTTAGAAAATTTAATGACCAGTGTTGGATGTAAGTTTATATTCCACGCTAACTGGCCCTAAAAAGAATTTATGTTTTCAAGAAAATGCCTTCTCTAATTTGTCAAAAATAATATCACTGATGTATATCTAAAATTCCATTTTGAGATAAAATGCATTTTCTTTTTTGGTAGTAATCTTGATTTTTCAGTAACCTTCAGAATAATTGGATGAACCAGAAGTATTCGAAAGAGATAAAGTCATAGTATTTGCAATGTTCTCTTTAGATATGATAAAAGATCTGGTTGTTTTGTTCCAAAATTGGAATTTGTCTATTCTGTCTCCGATTACTAGTTTAATTCTGTCTCACAATTACTTACTAGTAACGGTACGATCGATAGTAAAGAGTGTTTTTTTCCAGGTATAGAAGTTTAAGTTGGCATTACTTTCCAAGATGGCAACCGATTTAACAGCTTCCAAGTGATTTATTCTCAGTTTGGTTTGGCAATTCATCAAAACGATCATCAAGCAAGGAGTAGATTCGTCGATTGGGCCCAAAACGAGATTGCCGTTGTTCCCGATTTTCATAAGCGAATTTTGTTTAGCGATGAAGCGCACTTCTGGTTGAATGGCTACGTCAACAAACAAAACTGCCGCATTTGGAGTGAAGCTAATCCACAAGTCTATGTAGAAACACCGTTACATCCAGAAAAACTGACTGTTTGGTGTTCTTTATGGGCTGGTGGAATCCTTCTTCAAAAACGATGAAGGCCACAACGTTACAGTCAATGGTGATCGGTATAGAGCCATGATTACTAACTTTTTCATTCCTGAATTGAACAATCATGATGTCCAGGAGCTGTGGCTCCAACAAGACGGCGCAACATGTCACACAGCTCGTGCCACAATCGATTTATTGAAAGACACGTTTGGTGACCGCCTAATTTCACGTTTTGGACCTGTGAATTGGCCTCCAAGATCTTGTGATTTAACACCGCTAGACTATTTTCTGTGGGGCTATGTAAAGTCATTGGTCTATGCGGATAAGCCACAAACGCTTGACTATTTGGAAGACAACATTCGCCGTGTTATTGCCGATATACGGCCACAAATGTTGGAAAAAGTCATCGAAAATTGGACGTCCAGATTGGACTACATCCGAGCCAGCCGTGGCAGTCATATGCCAGAAGTCATATTTAAAATTTAATGCCACAAGATTATCTTTCGAATAAAAAAATTCATGTCAGTCGAATAATACATCGTTGGTTTATTGCAATTTAAAGTTCTATACCTCTAAAAAAAACACCCTTTATTTACAGCATATTTCATCCATACTTCATTTTAACTCCATTGTTAAATTTTTCTGAGATCTTTCTTTTGCTTGAAGAAATATATTTTTGTAGGGTCGGGATGGGGTTAGGTTTCTATTCTGAGACAAAAATTTAAAATAAAACGGTAGTAAATAGCAAAAAATACTTCCTTAAAGGCCTTATATTGTGTTATGAGAATAAAATTTATTTGAATGTGTGTTTTTAAATTATTAAAATTTTTATTAAGGAAACATGAATTTTACAATAGTACTTTTGAAATGTAGAATTAAAAATTTGCTATTCTATTTGAATGAAGCAAGATCAGTTTTAATTTTTTTAAAGTGTGATATATTCCTCACAGTTTTTAAGAAACATCATTTCTGCAATTATTTTGATGTATTAATAGTTATGGTGATTTATATGAATTTCATTGAATAAATTTAATTGAATATAAGGAATGATATTGCCAAATTTATTTGCTTCATTTTTTTTAATTATTAAAAAATAAAATGTAAAATCATACTTTTACATTGGTATTACCCTTTAAGACCCGAATTATTTTTATCTTTAAATATTAAATTTTACTGGTTATTAATACTATATGGACCCCAAGAACATTGGAAAAAATAATTAAAAAAATTCCCGTTCTCACCCCCCTCCCCGGGATGCAGACGGTACCCGCACGATAGAGCGGGTTGGGCGTTATCTGTGAAACAAGTCACATAAGAAATTTTACGAGTTATATATTTTTAGTTCTAAGTTGATAGAAGAAAACACAATCTTAATTCAATTAAAAATCTTATAATTAAGGAAATTATTAATGTATAATTAACTCTTTCATTAATTCATTATTTATTTACAGTAAAAAGCTTTTGTTTTTGACAAGTGTAAATAACCAATATATTTTTCACAACATGTTTTCGAACTGCTTTTGTAGTTTTCAAATCTGACCTTGCGGGGCCTTGAAATGTCCTCAAAACATCAAAAATGGCTATACATGTGGAGTCTTTTATCCTGTAATGGCCAAGATAAAAGCCATGACTTGTGTAGCAGGTGGATTATAATGCTGCGATTTTTTGCGAGGGGAATTACAACACGGTCGTCTTCATCATCAGTTAAAATACCTTTGTTAGTAGGTGGAGAGGCTGATAACGCTTCAACTACCTCTAACTTAAATTTTAAGCGATCCATTTCGATTTTTAGAGGAGTTTAATTTGATATTGCATCTTGTATGCACAGAAACCAAGAATTTTCAACAGCTAAATCAATGTAATGAATGTATTCAAGAGATTTTTATGGTAAAGAATGATCCAAAATTATCTTTCAATTTCAAATATTCCCATGTGTTTCTTCATCGCTCTCATCTGAACTGGATTCTCCTTCCAGCATATACGATTCATATGTTTTGTTCGCAGCATTGTCATCATCCGAGAGACCTCTAAGTTCTGATCGAAGTTAAATCTGATTTATTCATCAATTGAAAAATTTCTTCTGTGAGAATTCTTCTCCTTTTAGACACCTAAAAACGTTTTTGGTTGAAAGTTAACACAGTATTCCATGAAAAATAGTAAAATGTATCAAAAAATTTTATTATTTAAAAAATAAATGTATTTAAACCACACCATACTAAATACCTCCGTAAAATCCAGATTTTTTGGGGTGGGGTGGAGAGAAGAGATATGAATGCAGACATTTGTGGTGAGGATAAAAATGCCATACTCCTCAACAAGTGTATGAAAAAGGAAATTAATTGCAAAAAAGAGAGAGAGAAAGAAATAAAAGAGACTCATCCATGGCGACCCCCAAGAAAATTTGGTATTAATTATGCAACTATATATTTTATTTTTATGTAGGTTTTCATCCAAATTATTGAAATGGAAAAGAAAATTCGCACGCTAAATACTTACCTTTACAGCTGCAGTGACTCAAGTAACACACAACCCGCACGATCGTGCGGGCAACAAAATCCCGAGTCCTACAAGCCACATTAATAGAGTATAATTAATATTTGTTCTATTTTACAATTATTTCAACATTAATACAAAAATTTGTATCTTAGCAATTAGAAATATACTGATAATTACCTTTTTACGACAGATAAAAAGAAGACGTGTTTTCGCGTTGTATTTTAAATCTAAGTTAGATTTGCCAACTGAAAGTAAAACATGGACCACAACCATCGTTTGTTGATAAAAAGTAACAGTTTACACTTTCTGCAAACCGGCTCAATCGTTAGATTCACGATTTTTTACATGCGACTATTCCAGAAGCAAAAATGTAGAAGACTATCTAACCCACACGATCGTGCGGGTTGGTTCTTAAAGGGATAAAATGATGACTAAAACTAAAAGTTTTAATGCTTTTTTTCTAACTATTGGGCAGAACTATGAATGTTGTTATTAAGCTAGCATAATGTCGGTCAAAAGTTATTTTTTGGAAATTGATGAAAGCTTTTCTAATACAGAAATATGATGATAATACTGTGTATTGAAAATTATTTAGTCCCAGTGAGTATTCACAGAAACCTCGTCTAAATTCAAAAAATATACGGAATTAAAGTGCATTAATTTTTAACAAAGTTAGTGACAAAAATAGATAGACTAATTATTGTAGAAGCAGGATGGTGATCAAAAGTGAGTAGACGCAACACGTATTACTGATAAATAACGCAGTTAACACTTAATCTATCTTTATAGATTAATTCCTATCCTAATAGTAACCACTCTATCCTTAAAGTTTAATTGAATAAGCAAACCGCTATTTTCTTGCACGCACAGCTACGGGGCGTAAATCCTCAAGCTATCTTTTAATCCGACTTGCTCTGGCTAAGGCAATGTTCCTCTTGTCTTGGATTTACTTGTACGTCAACTAGACTGGCAGTACTAGACGACGCACTGAATTAAGACTTTTCTTCTAGAACCTTATCTCACTTCACTTAGTTTACTTAGCACTCAGAGCTTCACTTAGCGATCACTTCTAGCATTGATTCTCCACTTGGCAATCATCGCGAATGCTAACATTCCAATACATAAAATTCCTAATCTGTATAAACACGTTCTCTTCTTGAATTGGTTGGAAAGAATTGCCATTCTGGCGCCAAAGAAATCCCAAGACGACAATTAGTGGAAGTGGCGATAAAGCCCCGTCACAGCTTTATCGGTGTAAAAGTTTTATATTTTTCAGAAAATGTAAATATTTTTATATATAAATTATTTACTTATACGTTGAGTTATAAATAGTAAATAAAATAGTTTATCAATAACTCTTCTTAAATTCTTTATTGTAAAAGTTTAAATGTTATCTCTCTCTCTCTCTCTCTCTCTCTAGTTTTCTTCTCAGAATTATCTAGCAGCCGTACAAACTAAATATGTTCATCAAAATGTAAAAATCTTTCCTTTAATTAAATACAAGAATTAAAGGAATCATTAGTATATATTAAAGGGGAAAACATAATACTCAATCATTTAATTTTTACCTTTTTCACCTTTTGCCTTTATCTATAAACTAAAAGTGGTGGTATATCTAAAATTAATATATGTAATCCAAGTTTTCTATTAGTTAATTACTGAATTCAAACTAAATTATTGAGGTAGTTTTAAGATATAGGTAAATTACATTTTGTTATTTTTTATTATATATACGAGAACTTGTATTGATTTAAAGTTTTTGATTTCTTAATAATTTTGTTAACTGGCATTAATAACTTTTTTTTTACCTTCTACTGCGGATTCTACCACGCACAGGCATTTTTTTAACTGTGTGGTAAAGGGTAAGCCTCCTAATCTCATCCCAGATACGATAATATTCCAAAATATATTTCTCACTGGCATAACTTGGACTAGAACACTGTCAATCATTTACTATTAACTTCCTCAACGAACTCGATTCACTTTACCATATACAGTAATTCTCATCTGCATGAATTATGGTACTTTAACAGAAAGAAGTTTTCAAAAATCAAATAGTTTTTTAATAGTATTTCTCCTCGAGGATTAGTAGAAAGAACAGAGGAGAACTTGTTGCACAGTGATGCAAGAACAGTAAGACCATGTAGAATGTTAAGGATTTTTTTGGTACTATTTTATTCGGTTTTGTTTCTCATTTTTGAAAATTATATTGATTTTAACACGCTTTTATTGGCTTCTCTTGTATGTAACAGAATCTTTGAACTGCTTTTTAACCACTTTAAAAGGTCGGATTAATTCGAAACTTCGCACACTTGTCAAGGACCGATGACAATACAATAATTCAATAACTTTGATACATTGTCCTGATCAGGATCATCAGAATTAACGATTTCTCATTTCCAGATTTGACGACTAATTCCAGATGTGAAAACTAAAAGATTAAGTTGCAACCCTAAAGCAAAACCGCTCATTGTTAAAAGTTCATATATGTGGGAAACCAGGCTGCATTGTGGCACTGATAAGATGCCAATGGATATTCCAGATTCTAAAAAAATGAAGCATTTAAGATTAATTCATTAATGAATAAGTGATAGTTTAAAAAACTAAAAAAAACCACTTTTTTATTGTATGTATATAAAGAATGTTTTTTTCAGGTATATAAGTTTAAGTTGGCATTACTTTCCAAGATGGCGACCGATTTAACAGCTGTCAAGTGATTTATTCTCAGTTCGGTTTGGCAATTCATCAAAACGATCATCAAGCAAGGCTTAGATTCGTCGAATGGGCCCAAAACGAGATTGCCGTTATTCCCGATTTTCATAAGCGAATTTTGTTTAGCAATGAAGCGCACTTCTTGTTGAATAGCTACGTCAACAAACAAAACTGCCGCATTTGGAGTGAAGCTAATCCACAAGTGTATGTCGAAACACCGTTACATCTAGAAAAACTGACTGTTTGGTGCGCTTTATGGGCTGGTGGAATCCTTCTTCAAAAACTATGAAGGCCACAACGTTACAGTCAACGTTGGTCAACGTTACTGATCGGTATAGAGCCATGATTACTAACTTTTTCATTCCTGAATTGAACAATCATGATGTCCAGGAGCTGTGGTTCCAACAAGACGGCGCAACATGTCACACAGCTCGTGCCACAATCGATTTATTGAAAGACACGTTTGGTGACCGCCTAATTTCACGTTTTGGACCTGTGAATTGGCCTCCAAGATCTTGTGATTTAACACCGCTAGACTATTTTCTGTGGGGCTATGTAAAGTCATTGGTCTATGCGGATAAGCCACAAACGCTTGACCATTTGGAAGACAACATTCGCCGTGTTATTGCCGATATACGGCCACAAATGTTGGAAAAAGTCATCGAAAATTGGACGTCCAGATTGGACTACATCCGAGCCAGCCGTGGCAGTCATATGCTGGAAGTCATATTTAAAATGTAATGCCACAAGATTATCTTTCGAATAAAAAAAATCATGTCAATCGAATAATACATCGTTGTTTTATTTCAATTTAAATTTCTATACCTCTAAAAAAAACACCCTTTATATAAATATATACTATCTATCTATCTGTGTATTTTTATGTTTTGGATTATTATATATATATATATATATATATATATATATATATATCGAATATATAAATATATATATGTATATATATATATATATATATATATATATATATATATATATATATATATATATATATCGAACTAAAAAAAGTAAAACATAATTCTTAATATAAGAATAAAATGATGAACGGTAAAATTAATGGCTTTGTGGTAAAAGTGTGGGGTGCTCGATATCAATTGTTAAAATTTCTTACTAGTTCTATTCCGAAATTCAGAGCTAGCACAAAAATGCAGTACAAATCACCCCAAGTTTATTTAACCACAATGACATTAATTTTCTCGTTAATCATTTTATTCTTATAGTAAGAATTATTTTTTACTGTTTAGGTTAATTAAAAAAGTATAAAAGCGTGTTTTTTTAGTTTTTTTAAAAAAACTATAATTTATTTATTGGTTAAAATTTGGAGGTACTTGAAGACAAATAGTCCTGATAATTCTGAATGCAATAGGGAAGATTTAGAATCTCATACACAGTTTCAAAAGTTTGATGAAGAAAGGTGCTAAAAGGGCTCATTATTACAATGACAGCTATTTAATAATCGGTTTTATACATGGATTGGTGATTCAGAATTTCCTCTTCCGATGAGTCTCGTTTAAGCAAAATAAACTGTTAAGTACAGCAATAGCTTCAACAATTTTAAACAAATATTTCAAGACAAACAAAAAATGAAACTATTAGTTAATTAACAACTTGTTAAGATCTCAAAATAAACCGAGTATAGCTTTTGTAAGCACATTCACAATTCTTAAAAAGACACAAGTATCTAGTAATTTGGTGCAGAGCTTATTGGACACAAAGAAGAGAAAAAGACTTAAAGTCGGAGTCAATCTGATATGACCGCATGTAAAATTATAGTGGGGAAATTATTGACAGAAAACACAGTACGGAGAGTTGAAATTATTCCATTTTCGAACAACACAGTATGTCGATGAATCAATGATATGTCACATAATGTTCAAGAGTTTTAGTGTGACAAACGGAAAAATGGTAATTTCTCAATGCAAAGGAACGTGTCAACAGATTTAATTAACAAATGTTATGTTCTAGAATTTGTCAGATTCGTTAATGATAAAGAAATCCATGAAAATTTCCTCTGGTGTAAAGAATTATTTGACACAAACAGAGAAAAGGAAATGTTTGATATTTCATTTGCATATATATTTGGGGAAAATATATATATATATATATATATATATATCTTTCTTACAAGAATTCTATTGACATTTGTACGGATGGTGGTGCTTCCATTGTTGCCTCGCCAACGGCTTTGTTACTCACGTAAAAGGGAAAAAGAAGATATTGTTTTTCTATACACTATATGTATAGAAATGATAAACTTCATTGAACGAAAGCTACTTCACCCTAGAATTTTTTTTTAAATGTATGAAAACGTAGGTCAAGGAAGCACACAAATCTGTTTTCATACACTAAAATATAGTGATTAAGTGGAGTATTTAATTGTATTTTTGTGTTAAGGTATGAAATTCTTGCTCATTTTAAAAGAAAAGACAAATAAGATATTACTAAATGTTTCAAAAATCAAATTCTATGTAGATGCTAACTTATTTAATATGTATTCAATTGATTCAAGAGATGAAAACTTACTGCAATATGGAAGATAATATACACTAACTTTAAGTGACAAGATTCCAGAATTTTTAAAAGAAAATTAAACTTTTACGGAAAGATCATGTGGTGAAAAGGAGCCTTGATTTTTTTGAATTACTGGTGGAACTAAAAAGTAAAGATAGATAACAACAAATTATTTCAAATTTTGTTGTATCCCACCTAGAAAAGTTAACGAAGAAAATTGATTATTATTTTCCTTTCCAGTTAACAGAACTGTACGATTGGGTTAGGAATCCATTCTCTCGTATATTCGTTCATTCTAAAAATCTAACTTTAAAAGAAGAAAAATGATATTTAATGACATGATTTTGGAAACATTCTGAGTTTCCGTTGAAAGTGAATATCTAACAATGCATAGGAAATCAGTTAATATTTTGCTGCAGTTTTGAATATCATACATGTCTGAACAAGATTTTTCTTGTTCAATAAGTATCAAGAGTAAGGTTAGAAATTGTCTTTTTTCCCATTTTAAACCTGCGTATGTGTATCGAAAATTGGGTCCCGAATTCAACATTTATGTTCCAAAAACAAATGCAGATTTCACATTAATATTTATTATAAATTACTTTATGAAAGAAATATATCATTATCTTTACCTAATTTGTATTTAGAATTATGCCAAATTCATGTTATTGAGCCTTTTATTTTGAAATAAAAGACTAAAATTACTATCATTTTTTTTATTTCCAAAATAATCGTTACTAAAAATATTATGAAAAAATTTGATACACGGATTCAAGGGCTCCCTAGAACGTAAATATTCTTAAAAGGGTTACATAAGAATGAAAAGGTTGGAAATGCACTGATGTAGGATTATATATAATAAATTTATTCCCACGTCAACGCCAGACTCATTGGAGTCGACTGTCGTTGCCGAAATAGAAACATCACGCATCAAGAAATACAGTGGCGTACCGGAGAACATTTGAGGTCCCCTGCAAAGTCAGGTTTTGAGCCCCCAAATTGAATTTTACAAAGGGTTAGGTACTTGGCGGCAGTCAGACTTTGGGCCCCCTAGAACCCTACCCGCGATGCGGGAGTGTACGTTACGTCACTGAAGAAACATGACTGTGTGTCAATTCCTCGTGCACTTAGGCCAACCCTAACACCATAAAATGAAAAATCGGTAATATTTGGGTTAATGGTTGTCTTCTCAACGGGTACCAGAATTGCAAGGTTTGGGGCCCCAAGCCAGGTCTTACAGATGTCTGAAACTTGGAGTCAGGCAGGCATTGGGCCCCCCTAGAATCCTGCCCTCCCAGCGATGCAGTGATAACGGGACTTGTACATTACGCCATCGGTGGATAATGACCCTTATCGATATAAGAGGAACTAGAATTCTGCAAGTACAGCAACATTTTGATGGAAGTTGACTGCGAGGCATCAACGTTTCTTTTAATCCGTTCTTCCAACCATTTTCGCTGCATCCACAGCCCCATGGACTGTTGAAGATGACATTCCAATTCAATATAATACATGACCATCTGAGTCCGATCACTTCGAATTCAACTGTCTGCTGGAGTTAATTCCATTTGTCGTGACTTGGGATCTTTGCTTCGACACGTTTAATCTGTAATAGTAAACAGCTTTACTGAATGATTTTTCATACAAAAAGAGCGATGCGACAATTACGAAATATGTTGTCTCATCCCTTTGTATTCTAGTAACAGCAGGTGATGTAGCTACATATTTCTAATCATTTCCATGTTTATCTGCGTCTACCCTAAGTTTCTGCATCTTTTTTCTGACCACTTCTAAGTGTTGATTTATCACTGCCACGCACTGTGTTATGCTAAATAATAATGATATTTTTTTTGTAGTAAAGATAAATTTCGATAAAATCTAGCTTAGCAGAAAAAATGCACAAGAATAAGCTCAAGTTTTCCCGAAGATTCAGAAAATACTGAGAAGTATTTCAAGTATTATGTTTTGCATCATGATGTTTGTAAATAAAATATGATTTTGTTCTTTATCATAACCTTAGGGAATGTGGATGTAAATAGAATGTAAAAATTATTCTCTCTTCGAAACAACTTTTAAATCGATGAACTTTACTCGGAGCAAAGTAACTTTGAATTGGTTGTTTGTGGGTTTGAGTGAGAGCACGACACTAGAAAGAAGATTTGTTGCGCATTCTTTATCAAGTTACAATCCCCAGCAGTCGAAAATACCATTCTACTTTAATATAGAGTTGAATAAATTTGAATATATATATTTAAAACGTTATAAAATATTTCTATTTGCTTGTTAAAGATTTTTTTCATATTTTTGGTTACTAAAAGAGATGTTCTGCTTTTTCTTATCTAACATTGAGGATGAAGAAATGTTTATCATACTTTCATAAAACTAATTTATGTATTTTTTTCTTTTTACTTATGTAGTTGGGAAGTAATAATGTTGAAGGTCTGCTAGAGAGAGAGAGAGAGAGAGAGAGCACAATATTTTATATCGACAGCGAAGAGCAGAATGTTTTTCTGATTGAAACTTAGACTATCAACTTGATTTTTATTGTATCATTTATATATATATATATATGGTCATAACTATTTAATCTAAAAGTTCCAAAATCAAAATTAATTTATTTTTATCCTTTTTCTTGCATTTCAGAATAATTATGAAACGCTAGTACATTGATTTAATATTTATTTTAATGCTTGAATCTATGGAAAAAAATCCGTATTCTTTCTCCTTATAGATTAGAAGTTTAGTTTGAACTTTCTAAGCAAATAAAAATCAGAATAGAAAGTATTTATTATTCGTTAAAAATGATTAGGCTTTTTTTTTTTTTACTGAATATACGTCTGAAAGACCTAAATATTTTTTAATAAAAATGTAACAAATTTAACACCTTTTCTGCAATAAACTATTTCTATACATTCATTCATTATAATTATTAACTATGAGCATTAGCTATTTTCATCGAATGAAAAATCTCAGAATTCTTAAGTAATTAGGCATACGTTCTTCCAGAACTAAATCGAAAAAGAAAACTTATTTATGAAAAACATACTCTTAACAAGTTATACAACTGCTAATGAAATAAAATTACACAATTCCTGAGGAAATTATTTATCAAAATAAGCATCATATTTTTAATTGCGATAAGTTATTTTTCTTAGCATCAACCAGAAATTTTCTACTTGGAAGAATCAAACACGTTTTTTCTTGGTACGGTCTATAAATTTTTCTCCTTGTGCGCTAGTTTGCTTTCTAAGTATGAAAGTGTTCAAAAATCTGAAATCTAAATGCCAATGCCGATATATTTGTAACCATTTCTAAACAATAACATTTACGATAAATTAATAAAAAGGTTTAAGGAAATTAACTTAAAGTGGAATAAAGCTCTAAAACAAACTAGAAAGGTATACGTCAATGATTCAAGATATTATAAAGGAAAATATATTATATTAAATTTTATTATTAACGAGAGAGAGAAAGAGAAACTCAAACTGGAATCTTAAGTCAAAAATTAGATATATTTTTTTACTACAAATTTCACTTTCAATTGCATTTAATTACATCCAACTTTTTTTCCCTTTTTACACAGTATTTTTTACTCTATTTTGAAATAACACGGTGCACGAACTTAAACAATTTTTTTGCTCAAATTTTTTGTTCTAATACAGTCGAACCTGTTTTTGTGCGGTCTTTTTTATGCTATTTCCTTTTCCTGCGATTTTTTATGTGCGATATTTTTTTATACGGTGTATGAATTTCAATGGCTTTGGTGCCATTGTAATGTTTCTATCTATTTACTGGTGGCGTAATGGATAACGTTAGAAACCCCTCCCCTCTGAAAGTCAGGTTTAGCCTTTAATATTTTATAAATTGAGTAAATACATATTTAGCGTTAGTCAGTCCTTGCGCCCCTAGAGTCCTGCCCCTCCCCGTGATGTGGGGGTGTACGTTACGCCATTGAAATGTAGACGCTCTGTTCATTTGTTATAAACAGTCTCCCGTCAATGCGCATTCAGTTGCTTTCACTCAACGCTCCAGCAGCCCGCGCTTGATTGTAGATGAAACTTTGAATGACAGTGACATTATTAATAATTTGATAAATTCTGAAGATGGACAAGAAGCCAGATTCTTTGAGAGTGGATAAAAATATGCAGGGATACAGATTTCCAACAAATTGGAAAATCATTTTCTTAAAATAGATACCAGTTAAGAAAGGAGTATAAAATTCTAAAAAGGGCTTCAATCATGTATAGCTGGTTATCGTAACATTTATACTAGCAACTGACCGCTCCCGTCCTTCGTCACAAAAACTTATCTCTTATTTTATGTTGCCAAAAAAATCAATTGAAATTGCACCTTCAAGTGACGAAAGCGATTTTGAACGTATTCATTACAGGACTTTGGATTATGATGAGTAGCGATGAATTATGTGTGTGCATTTTAAAGACTTATCCGTATATGCAATAAGAAACTATATGTTTTAAAACGTTTCCATGTGTAGTATTTAATTATTTTTTTGTTACGGAAGTACTCTTACATAAATTTCGTAAATAATTGGCATATTTTATAAATGCGATTTTTTTTATGCGGTCCCTATCCATCACATAAAAAAAGTTTTTTGTAGAATTTCCACGAATTAGTTTGTTATATGTAAGAATTTATGAAATTTTTGAATATTTTTCGTGCGATATTTTTAAGCGGTCGCTATCTACCGCGCAAAAACAATTCAACTGCACAACCCTCCCCCCCTCAAAAAAATTGAAGAATTGTGCCCTTGGATAAGAACGATTCAATCGAACTTATGATAGTTTATAATATTGAATAAGTCGATAAAGAAATGGTGAAGTCGGAGGGGATGTTCACCTATTAATATAGCTGGTTTAATTATCGAGGACTTCAAATTTGCTAAAGGGGAGGAACAACATTTTTTTACTCATGATCTATCCTTGCATTAGAATCTCAACGTTATCATAAATTTTATGTAGCAGGATATCAAGAAGTAAATAATCTAGAAACAAAAAAAACTGCTAAGAACAGACTTTATAACAATAGCGAAAAAAAACAAGGTCGTTAATAACGAACAAAATTCTACTTTTGAATCAAAATCGAAAGTTGAGCTAGACATATTTGACACATCTACTGATGATGGCATTTTTAATCCAGTTCATAATAAAGGTGCACTCTTGTTATTAAATAGCGATGAATAATTGTTAGTAGTTTTATTCCTAATCTCAATTTCAATTTTTATATGTTGTATGGTCTTATGGAATGTGTGAATTTTCACAATACACTAATTTTATTTACGTATTTATTTTTTGTAAATAAAATGAATTGCTTTTCCTTGGAAATATTTAACATAGATTTTATTACTTTTCGGCACGGTTTCTTGCGAAAATATTTAGAGATTTTTCATTTTACACGAGTTTTTAAAATTGTGGAACAGCTCTCCAAATTTACTATACGTCGTATGTAATTGTAACATGATTTTTTTTTGCACAGTATTCTATGGAACGTATCAACCGTGAAAAAAAGAGAAATGTGTGTATTTTAAATATTATATCTAAGACAATTTTTTCATTTAATGTTTTTTTTCTAATAGGTTTGGAAATATTATTTCAATCATTTTTAAGTTAAGCACTCTTATTGACAGCAGGATGTAAGAAAGCCAATTAATATCTGTTAATTAATTCTAACTGCTTAACTCCAAATTCTATTACGTCTTAATTATACTTTTCTGAAAACTAATGCATTTTTAAGAGCTTTTATCTTTGAAAAAATTCATAGAATATTATCTGTGTATAAAAGGAAGTTTTTTGTGATGCTACAAGAAATTTACTTTGTACCATCGTTCCAAAGTTCAAGATAACTCGCCGAGTTGGCAACCTCAATATCGCAAGTGTCGTTAGCGCTTGAATTGGTAACCATGTGCTTCTTTTCATATAATGTCGCCAATACGTTTGAGATAGCACGTTTTTCCAAACTCTCTCAGAAAAATATTACAATGATTACCTGGACTGGAATCTTTGAGTGAGAAGAAAGGCGTTGTTGCGTATTGAAGCATTCCAAGACTTATTAACAATCAACGGAACTAAGTACTCGACTTTCCAGGAAGCTGCAAGAACTGTACATTTATCAAAATCTAAAGATTTTATCAATGCAGTGTTCGTTAATGCAGCTTCAGTGATTAATTTAACTGAAGAGGAGCGCCAAGAACGAATTCTGCGAAAAAAGGAGCAAATAAATCGAGCTGCATAATACATACAAATAACAGCTTTACAATTTGAGCAATGAGTATGAACAGTTGTAAAGAGTGTTTTTTTTTCCATGTATAGAAGTTTAAATTGGCGTTACTTTCCAAGATGGCGACCGATTTAACAGCTGTCAAGTGATTTATTCTCAGTTTGGTTTGGCAATTCATCAAAACGATCATCAAGCAAGGCGTAGATTCGTCGAATGGGCCCAAAACGAGATTGCCGTTGTTCCCGATTTTCATAAGCGAATTTTGTTTAGCGATGAAGCGCACTTCTGGTTGAATGGCTACGTCAACAAACAAAACTGCCGCATTTGGAGTGAAGCTAATCCACAAGTGTATGTCAAAACACAGAAAAACTGACTGTTTGGTGCGCTTTATGGGCTGGTGGAATCCTTCTTCAAAAACGATGAAGGCCACAACGTTACAGTCAATGGTGATCGGTATAGAGCCATGATTACTAACTTTTTAATTCCTGAAGTGAACAATCATGATGTCCAGGAGCTGTGGTTCCAACAAGACGGCGCAACATGTCACACAGCTCGTGCCACAATCGATTTATTGAAAGACACGTTTGGTGACCGCCTAATTTCACGTTTTGGACCTGTGAATTGGCCTCCAAGATCTTGTGATTTAACACCACTAGACTATTTTCTGTGGGATTATGTAAAGTCATTGGTCTATGCGGATAAGCCACAAACGCCTGACCATTTGGAAGACAACATTCGCCGTGTTATTGCCGATATTACGGCCACAAATGTTGGAAAAAGTCATCGAAAATTGGACGTCCAGATTGGACTACATCCGATCCAGCCGTGGCAGTCATATGCCAGAAGTCATATTTAAAATGTAATGCCACAAGATTATCTTTCGAATAAAAAAAATTTATGTCAATCGAATAATACATCGTTGTTTTATTGCAATTTAAAGTTCTATACCTCTAAAAAAACACCCTTTACAATTTGTACAATGGTTCACCGTTAAGTGAACAAGGGGTATCACCGTCTGGTACTTATAATTTACTGAAATCCGCACGTGTGTGTAAATAAAAGTATGCACTTTTAATCATATGCAAAATATCTTTTATTAATTTGAAAAAAAATCAATGTTGTAAGACAAGAATTCACTTCATCGGAATATAATATAATTTTGGTAAACTCATTGCTTTTTTCCATGCATTAATACGGATTTAAAGAAGGATCTATTTCTAACTATTCTTTTGTAAGAACTCACTTCCAACGATGAGAAAATAAAGAAGTTTTGGATAATATGTTCATATATAAAACCTTTATAGTGAGCGTAAATATCCTTAATTACTAATTTAGGTATGCGTGGGACATATCATTTTCTACATATTATTTTCATGATCAACTTTTTGCGAGACACTTTGACTTAAGGCTTGAATTAAGCACAATTTACGTGTCTTATTCTAGGGCACAGTGAATAATCCATAGAATGGAATTCGAAGAAGGAAGTTAGAAACTTTGATTACGAGTCGTTTGATAGAGTAACTTCAGAAAATAAAACTCTCGATACTTCTGAAAAAGAAATGTTATGCTGAGTTCAATGTATCTTTTCCTCAACTTCTTCACTTAACGTTAATCGATCGGCAAATTCTTTGTAGTAGTTTCGTAAAAGTTATCTGAGAAAAAATTCTGCTTGCAGCATTCAGAAACCACCTTGAAAAGAAAAGAATTGCATTTAATACAAATAAAAAATATTTTTGCATGATTCTTGCTTCTTTGGCTGTTTCGTTACAGAAATATAGTGAAGTATTTATCTAAAAGTCACAAAAAATGCATGTATCGAGAATCATTGAATAAGAACCCCCTGGAATTAAAGCAGGAATAATAAGAGGCAAAGGATACTTCTCCTTTAAGAATACTTGCAGTTTGTTTAACAGAAATTTAACAAACTTTTTTAAATGTTTCCCAGAATACTGTATTATATTAAAATACCAATTTTTTCAAAGAATTAAATGTAAATTATTTAAAGAAAAACTATCATAGTTTTGTTTTTATCAACGACTTAAGAGTTGCTTTAATAGAAATTTTTTTGTTGAAAATAAAGCTAGAGTATCATTAAGAAATTTTGTTAATTAATATAATTTTATAGTTTTGTATTTCAACTTTCAAAATTCTCTCCAGCGAAAGAAATAAAAAAAATCTACTGTATATAGTAACACATTTATACAGTATACAATAACAATAGAGTAATTTTTATAGTATACAATAACAGTAGAGTAATTTTTTATAGTATACAATAACAGTAGAGTAATTTTTTATAGTATACAATAACAGTAGAGTAATTTTTATAGTATACAATAACAGTAGAGTAATTTTTTTTAGTATACAATAACAGTAGAGTAATTTTTTATAGTATACAGTAGCACCTGTAAAACACATTTCTAATTTATTCTCATTGTAAAATATTTTATTTTATAAATAATTTTGACGAATATATATAAATTTTATTTTTTTTATAATTTTTAATTCTATATTTAACATTGCATTTCTCATACGTCAAAATTTATGCATTTATAACTAGAAAAAATATCATTTTAATTTTAAAATGCATTGATTGAGATTTAAAGCAAAATCTCGAAGTATTAGTTTTATAAGTAGAATTATTTTGATAATTAAAATTTTTAATTTCAAAATTTTATTTACGATTATAAGCTGTTCAAAATACTATACAAATACAGTTTACAGGATGTGATGAGAATTTGATTATGCATACTCGCTCCTGATTAAAAGAGAAAGTGTAGCAAAGTATGATAAGATACATTTGTTTCATTAAAATGATTCTAAAACTAAATGAATTTGCTGCTATAGTACAAAAAATAAGTTGAATAAAACTGCCACTATTTTATTTAACTTTTTTAAAATTATTTTTTGTAGTGTGAATGCAATTATTTTATTAAGGTGCAGACTTCCTATATCCTTCGCTCCCACAATTTGACTCGCGAGAACCAAACAAGTTGCCCACCCTTGCCCTAAGCGCATGTTAATTGTTA
Source organism: Trichonephila clavipes (assembly GCA_019973935.1). NCBI lineage: Eukaryota > Metazoa > Arthropoda > Arachnida > Araneae > Nephilidae > Trichonephila > Trichonephila clavipes. The sequence continues at coordinate 234,364 of BMAU01019157.1, forward strand.
TGAATCATAATTAAATTAATTGAGATTTAACTAAATTACTCAAGTGTTCATTGATTGACCTCCACACAAGAAATGAAATTTAAAATGTATTTACATGATTTAAAAAAGTCCAGAATTCTGTTGTCTGAGAAACAGAAAGACGGAGATTAGTCGAATCATTGGTCCCTAAACGTTCGATTTAGGTTTACATTTTTGCTGAAAGAATTCTAACTATCCCGTTTTTACTCGTACCTCCCTTTTTATATCAATACCGACTGTATTTAAAATTTCTACACACTCGGATCCTTTACGCCTTTTAACCCTAGACCAGTGGTCTTCAATCTTTTTCACATCCCTAGAATTATAAGGCGTTTTCGTGGAACCCCTAGAACTAGAAAGTGTTTTTGAGGAACCCCTAGAACTAGAATGTATTATCATGAAACGCCTAGAACTAGAAGGTGTTTTCGTGGAACCCCTAGAGCTAAAATGTGTCATCATGAAACGCCTAGAACTAGAAGGTGTTTTCATGCAACTCCTAGAACTAGAATGTGTTATTATGAAACGCCTAGAACTAGAAGGTGTTTTCGTGGAACCTCTGGAACTAGAATGTGTTATCATGAAACGTCTTGAACTAGAAGATGTTTTCGTGGAACCCCTAGAACTAGAAAGTGTTATCGTTGAACCCCTAGAACTAGAAAGTGTTTTCGTGGAACCCATTATTCACATACATAGAAAAATACATTTCAAAATAATATTTAAAGTAGATCAACATGTTAGAGTTACTTTACGTAAAGGATATTAAAAAAACATTTTGCATTTATTATTAAAAATTTTTAATTTACTTTTTAATATAGTTTACTTATTAATAATACTAATTTGTGACCCGTTTCACTTACCCATGCATTATATTTAGTACCTGGGATATATGCTTACTTTTTTCCACGCGAACTATCGAAGTCTAGGTCTATTGAGAATAACTGCAGCCGTATTACATATTCTGAGTTTCATTTGTTTCTATACTTTGTTTGTATAGTCACTCACTTTGAAAAATATTTTTAACTTATACACATTGTTCCGGATGGCATTAAAATATTTATAACTGTGTGCTATGTGAGAAAATTTGCAACATAAAATTTAGGATATGTTCTTGCTTAAATTTAGATTTTTTACATTGAATCTGTTGATATGTTGAAGGTGTTTTTCCATAAATATAAAAAGTGGCATTTTCCATTAGAAAACGATGTAGTTTTGCAAGACTTTGTACTAAAACAGGGGAGTAGCTAACACTGTATCAGCCGAATCAATGATACGGAGCCCCCAAGCTACGAAGGTCCCATTAAGTGCAATATTTGGACACTTTCAAATAAGTTTTATAAATGCAATCATTTTTATTTTCGAAAAAAGGCCCCAAGGAATTTTGATACTGGGCCTACTTAGGACTAGCTACGCAATGTGTGTGTACTAAAGAGTATAAAATTATCTCGTAGTACTCAGGCTAGTAAATGGTAAATTATTAACAATGTAGTAAGTAATATATATATATATATATATATATATATATATATAAAGATAAAACGGTTTAATATTATTTTACTATATTATAATAAAAGTTTTAAAAGTATCGCGAAATTAAGTTATTATGTATGAATAAAATTTTCAGTTTCTTAATAAAGGAGAATATCTTTAAGTTTTTATGTATATATAAATATTTTCGAAAATGTGAATCCATTTTGCATACAAATTTTACACAGACATTTTTTATTGTGACTAGTGGAACCCCAGAGTTCCATGGAACACAGTTTGAAAACCACTGCCCTAGAATATTGGTCAATCTCAATTACGTCGCTTGCATTTTATCCTCACCTTTCCAAATTCTGTGACCCGATATTGCTTGCATCCGTGCCTAAAAAGGAATACCCATCCTTTTCTGTAGCTTTGATAAAACGAATTAAATCAACTATATAATATACGCTAATGTTCAAAATTAAGAAAATTTGCATATTTTGTCAAATTTCCTCAAAAGATTTGAATTAAATGTAAAAGATGTTCATCTTGTGTGTCAAATACTCAATCGTATACGTGTGTAAGAGCAGAACTATTCGAGTATCAGAATTTATATGCTCGCGTGCAAAAAAAACCTAAATTTCATTGGACAGCCCACTTTCTCGAATTTCTTAGTGTTTTTTGCAGTAATCGGTTACATAAAAATACAAATAGTAAAAATGAGAAACCACCAACATTTAGACGATGAAATGATGTGGCGAGTTTTGAGTAGGCTAGAAGCAGGCCAATCTCAAATACAGTTTTTTTTTTAGGGAATTAAATTTAACTCCAACATCACGTTCAATTTATGGAAACAGCTTCAGAGTACTGGATTCGTCAAGGATAAGACTGGGCTAGTTCGTCCAAGAGCCAAGACGACCAGAGAAGATCAACATTTTTTCATTATAGCGTTTCATAACAAGGATACCACAGCTTCTGAGCCCTCTCGTGAGTTGTATCCGGCCACAGAATCCAGAGTTTCAAGTTTGATTGTTTCTAGAAGACTTTATAAGAGAGGGTTGTTTTTAAGCAGACCAGGTGTTTGTGTTCCTCCTTGTTCTGCGAAATAAATTATCCCATTTAAAATTGTGCAGATATTATAGAGATTGGATCATTGGGTAATGTTCTCGTCATTGATGAGTTCCGATTCATCCTAACAAGTGATTATCGCCATAATTTCATATGAAAAGTACCAGGGACAAGCTGCCTGCTCTCAAATGTCCGGAGAAATTGACCATAACGACATCGGAGCCTAATGGTCTGGGAGTCTATGACCTGCCGTTGCATACCTTCCGACTTATATGAGTGTTACGCACATAACAAATTTCATTAAAATCTGTCCAGTAATTCTAGAAATATTCGATCAAATCTGAAAATTCTGTAAATCTTGTACACCGGTACATAATAATATTTACATAAGAATTTATTAAACAAATAGTTTATATATATCAAGTTAACATAACTATATGTCCAATAAATTACTTCTTGACTGTAAATTTGCGTTTAACTGAACTTAAATTTTACTTTGCTATCCTTCCAAAACAGTTACAACTTCACGTTCTTTTACTATTACTCGTGTTTTTTTTTTGAGCGCGCCTTTATTTTTTTAACTGTTCGCATACTCTTGATTCTGGCAAATAAACCCTAATTGCCTAGTTTGCATAATGATTTCCTTGACGTTTTCGGAGGCATTTTTTATTCTCTTTGTTTTTTCTCAGTTAAGTTACTCTGGAATAGTTTTAAGACTTCCTTAACTATTTAGTTAAAAATAAACCATTTTTTGTTTTAGTTTTCTTGACATTCTAACATTCAAATCAAGTAATTGGTCTCAATGTTTCTACGTTTATTTATATTTAAAATATTACTTTGTTCAATATTAGATTCCTAGTAACTACTAAGTTTTAGTTTCTACTGCCATTTGTTTCTTTGAATCTGAAATCTTTGTTTATCTTCGTCTCGTTAATATTTTAAATTTATATCTCTAATGATGGGATGATAACTATATTTCTGTTGGGTTGGTAACTATATTTCTATCTTACCATGAAGTTTGTTCAGGATAGAATTATTTTATTCAAAATTAAGGTAAAATTCCGCCAAGACAAATAAGGTTTGAATGATCTATTTGTTATGGAAACCTCTAATCAAGAATCAACTAATGTAATTTCAATCAAGAGTCATTCTTGATACTTCTCCATACCTTTAATTTTTATTTTCGTTTCGCTAGGAGCACCCATATTTAATGCCTCATTAAGACAATAACGCTCATTAGAAAAATATATACTATACTAATAACAGTAAAGTTTTTCTTCAGTATCTAAAAGTGCAATTATTTTTTATGAACTGAATTCAAACGTAATTTGATGCTCCTATTTAATTTTAAGGGTGTATGAAAGGTTGCTAAATACATATTTGAGATGTACTATAATATTATTTTAAAACCATTACATTTAAAGGAATATCTTAGTGTATATACCGCCTTTTCTAGATAAAGTTATCTCCAATAAAATCATCTCTATTCATCTGAAGATCAATGCTTCCTGACAAATTTCGAAACGTTTACTCCCTAAGGAACTATTAAACAATAATTCAAGGATATAAATCATTGTACGTGTGCGTGTATGTGTGTGTGTGTCTGTGGTGCTGATTATCCAAAATCCCTCCTTAACTAAAAATCAAATTAAATTATCACTATAATTTCGAATCAAACTTAATTAGTAGTAGAAACCTTTACTTATTCTTATTTTACGTAAAAATCTATGTATATTGTTATGAATTTTGTGTAAATAGTGTAAATAATTTCTATTCGAGTGTTTAGTGCATTTGTATTGCTCTACGTTATATTCATTTCATGTTAAAATTGTACTATTCACAAGCAATGCCGCCCCTTACGTTATAATGGCGATTCAATGAGAACTTGGCGAAATCTTGGCGGTGGAGCCAAGTTGGCATCATTTTTTGCGACCAAGTTGGCGGCCAATTTGGCAACTTTGGCGTCATTGGTGACCATGTTGGCAAGTTAGGAACCCTCTGGAATATTCTAGAAAGTAGTAGATCGCTCCACTAGTGTCACGTTCAATGACACGAGCGGTTATATTTCTAAAAGTTTCTGTCGCGCATATAAAAAGGATGCTCGCCGGTACGGCGATGAGTCTTGATTAAGCCAGTGAGTAGTGAGGATTGTTTTGACTAGCGATTAGCTCGGCTGTGTTTGTGAATAATCTTTACGTACGTGTATTTTTAAACACTGTTCTTGTGTTTGATTGTTGTCGAAGGTGTGAAGACCTTCGTATATTTACCCTGTGAATATTGCTGCTGAATCCTGAATTGTAAGGATTGGATTTTCGATAATTAATTCGCATTGCTCTTAAAGAACTTATTATTTTTTTCTTTGTGATTGTTTTTGCATAAAGTCCTCGAACCCTCGGATCTACGTAACAGTTTGGTGTCAGAAGTGGGATTTTATGCCAATAACAAGAGCGAGATGGATGAGCAACTGAAGGCTCTGTTGGAAGGCATCAATGCCTTGAAAAGCAGCCAAGAAGAGACAAAGGAGAGAATGGAGAATATGCAGAGAAGCCAAAAAGAGACTAAGGAGAGAATGGAGAATATGCAGAGAAGCCAAAAAGAGACTAAGGAGAGAATGGAGAATATGCAGAGAAGCCAAGAAGAGATAAAGAATGAGTTGAAGGAGAGAATGGAGAAAGGCCATCAAAAAATGCTGAAAGGTCAAGAAGAGCTGAGAAATACTTTAGAAAAGAAAATCGATAGCGTGGAAGAAAAATAGTATTGAAAGTTGTAGAAAAGATTGTAGTAGTTGAAGAGAAGATAGAGAAGAAAGTAGGGGAAGAAATAGGAAGAATTAAATAGCAAGTTGAAGAAAGAATTGAAGAAGTCGCTGGAAATTTTACCCAGCGATTTGAAGATCTGGAAAAGAAGCTTCTAGCTTACGGGAATACAAAGAAGGAAAGCAAATTTGTACCTGTTTCTTCGGTATCTATGCCTGCCTCTCCAGTGCCTCTGAATGCCTCACCAATGTCTGTGAAACTCTCCATCTATGACAGAAAAACCAACTTGGAGGTATATAAGACTCAATTCTCCATAATTTCTGAAGCCAATGGATGGACTGAAAGGATAAAAGCATGTCAGCTAGCAGCATCCCTTAGAGGAGAAGCTGCTGAAATACTGCAGACTCTTCCCGATACAGAGCGACTGAATTTAAACTCCCTATATAATGCTCTGGATCTTTGGTTCGGCCAGAAATACTCTAAGGAATACGCACGTCTGCAGATGAAAACAAGACCCCAGAAAACCGGAGAAAGCTTGCAAGAATATGCCTCCGAAGTAGAAAGGCTCGCCAACTTGGATTTCTCCGATCTGTGCGAGAAACAATCTCTTTACAGTATTTCGTGGACAGCCTGAGGGAGGGGAAAGTCCAGAAGGCTGTAAGAATTTCAGATGTCCAAGATCTTAAATCTGCCCTGTTATATGCCCTGAAATTGGAGGTCGCCACTCAAGACAGTCGCCGAGACCGCCAATCCATCCCAGGAGCTAGAGTGGCCTTAGATGCTCCCTGTGAATCTCCATGGAAAAGTGACATTGAGAAATTAAGAGATTAATTCCAAGCTTTTAAGGATCAACGTCAGAACCAAGAGAAACGCAACTTCAAGTGCTGGGGATGCGGTGTAACTGGACACCTGAGAAGAAACTGTCCCCGACCAAGGAAGGATGAGAACACCGTCTCTTCTTCCAAACAGGAAAATAAATGTATGGCCATTTCGCGGGGCGGAGGTTGCCAGATAATGAAAAGCCCCATTACAAATTTCTTCAGATTACGGCAGTAAATGGTGACCAGGAAGGAACTGCTCGCTATAAAGTAAAAGCTGTGGAGCACTTCCACCCTTACCTCTACGGTCGAAGGTTCCTGCTGCGAGCAGATCATGCCTCATTGACCTGGCTACTGCATTTTAAAAATCCAGAAGGCCAAATAGCTAGGTGGATACAGAGACTGCAGGAGTATGACGTAGAAATTCACCACAGAAAAGGATCTGCACATGGAAATCAGACGCTCTTTCGAGAAGACCCTGTTCTGAGATACCACTCGGGAATTGAAAAGAAATTTGGCGTAAAAGATCCAATAGTTCACCAAGTTACAGTGCCATTAACATCGGCATTGGACCCGTGGAGTGATGAGAACGTCCGAAAAGATCAACTGGCTGACCCTGAAATAAAACCAATCATAGAATTCAAAGAGTCGTCTGACGAAAAGCCCAGCTGGCAAGACATAGCCTCTTTCCATCCTACAACGAAACGTTACTGGGCTCTTTGGGGGCTGGGCTCTTTGGGACTCTCTCCATCTGAGAAATGGTGTTTTATATCGAAAATGGGAGTCTGACGACAGAAAAACATCCAGGTGGCAATTAATACTCCCAAAAACAAGAATTTCAACAGTTCTTAAGGAACTGCATGGCAGTCCAACTGGAGGTCATTTTGGTGTTATGAAGACCTTACAAAAAGTTTGTGAGCGCTTCTACTGGAACAATGTGTGTAGTGACGAGGAAAAGTGTTGTCGCATATGTGATCCCTGTGCTGCACACAAAGGTCCCAGGAAACGCACTAGAGGAAGACTGCAGCTGTATAATGTGGAAGCGCTCTTCGAACGAAATCCTTTTGACATCCTAGGTCCACTTCCAAGATCGTCAGTGGGCAACAACAACATCCTGGTTGTCATGGACTACTTCACTAAGTGGCATGAATCCTATCCTATTTCCGATCAAGAGGCCTCGACTGTTGCAGAGGTTTTAGTTCAACACTGAATCTCACGATTCGGGGTCCCTCTACAACTGCACTCCGATCGAGGGAGAAATTTCGATTCTGCAGTTTTCAAGAGACTGTGTGAAATACTCGCCATCGACAAAATCAGGACAACAGCTTTGCATCTTCAGTCAGACGGCATGGTAGAGAGGTTCATTCGGACCATTCTGAACAGCCTCTCTCTCCTGGTATCCAGTAATCAACAGGACTGGGACAAGAAATTGCCCTTTTTCCTGCTTGCCTACAGGAGTGCCGTTCACGAGACCACCGGCTATACCGCATCCCAGATGCTTTTTGCCCGTGATCTTCGTCTGCCTGCAGATCTTCTGTTCAGCCGGCCACCAGATGCACCATTGGTGCCTGAGGAGTATATCGAGAAACTCCAGGTACGGATGGAGGAAATGCATCATCTGTCTAGGGAAAGAATCGGCATGGCTTCCGAGAAAATGAAGACCCAATACGACGCAAGAGCAACCGGACACGACTACCATGAAGGCGATAAAGTGTGGTTATGGAATCCGAAACGTCGCAAAGGACTCTCTCCGAAGCTACAAACGAACTGGAAAGGTCCTTACACAGTCCTAAAAAGACTGAATGACGTTGTGGTGCGAATACAGAAATCACCACACTCAAAACCGAAGGTAATACGTTACAATATGCTATCCCCTTATCTTGGCCAAGATGAATAAGATCTTTAAGTTCAGACCATGGTCATTAATTATTTTGTAAATAATGTAAATTGTTTCTCTTTTCTAATTCCTTAGTTTTATTTTAATATTGGAATTTATGTTTACATCTCTTCATGTGCTTTTAATGTATTTGTATTGTATATGCTGTGGAATACATTTGTTACTTTATATGTGATTATTATGTGAGTAGTTGCCTGTAAATAGATGCCTCTTACGCAAGGATTGTACTGCCCGGGACGTGCAGTCTTTAAGGAGGGGGCAATGTTACGAATTTTGTGTAAATAGTGTACATAATTTGTATTTGAGTGCTTAGTGCATTTATATTGCTCTATGTTATATTTATTTCATGTTAAAATTGTACTATTCACAAGCAATGCGGCCTTACGTTATAATGGCGATTCAATGAGAACTTGGCGAAATCTTGGCGGTAGAGCCAAGTTGGTATCATTTTTGGCGGCCAATTTGGCGACTTTGGCGACCCTTTTGGCGTCATTGGCGACCATGTTAGCGAGTTCGGAACCCTCTGGAATCTTCTAGAAAGTAGTAGATCTCTCCACACTAGTGTCACGTTCAATGACACGAGCGGTTATATTTCTAAAAGTTTCTGTCGCGTATATAAAAAGGATGCTCGCCGGTACGGCGATGAGTCTTGATTAAGCCAGTGAGTAGTGAGGATTGTTTTGACTAGCGATTAGCTCGGCTGTGCTTGTGAATAATCTTTACGTACGTGTATTTTTAAACACTGTTCTTGTGTTTGATTGTTGTCGAAGGTGTGAAGACCTTCGGATATTTACCCTGTGAATATTGCTGCTGAATCCTGTATTGAAAGGATTGGATTTTCGATAATTAATTCGCATCTCTTTTAAAAAACTGATTATTTTTTCTTTGTGATTGTTTTTGCATAAAGTCCTCGAACCCTCGGATCTACGTACCTACAAACCTCGGTGCACGAATGACAAGACGTCGTTTTTTCAGATGAATCCAGGTTCTCTTAACAGCATCAAGATGGTTGCATCCGTGTTCGGTGGCATCGAGGTGAACGCACATTGGCAGCGTGCATTCATCATCGTCATACTGGCCCATCACCTGGCGTCATTGTTTGGGGAGCTATTCGATGCCCTGCAAAACTCTACATTTCAGCAAGATAATGCACTCCCGCATGTTGCCGGTATTTTATGGACCTTTCTTGATACAGGAAATGTTGAGTTGTAGCCCTGGTCTGCACGTTCCCCAGATCTGTCACCAATAGTAAACGTCTGGTCTATGGCTGCCGAGCGACTGGCTCGTCATCATATACCAGTCACTATTGCTTATGAGCTGTGGCATCTTGTCGAAGCTGCATGGACCTTTGTACATGTGCATACCATCCATCTCTGTTCGACTCAATACCCAGACGTATAAGTGCTGTTATTACTGCCAGAGGTGGTTGTTCGGGATACTAATTTCTCAGGATGAATGCTCCCAAATTTCTTGAAAATTTATTCACTTATTTCCAGTATAATATATTTGTCCAATATATATCAATTTTTATCTCATTTCTTAATGATTAACAATCTTAATGGCTAGTAGTGATTATATAAGCATGTACATATTATTAATTATGTATATTTAGCATTGTAAATTTTTAATGGATTTAAAGGTATACTTTAAAATAAAACTTACGTTGCAATTCTGTACTTAATAAGACTGCACGAAGTATTTGAGTTTTATGTAGAAGGTAAATACTTAACTGAAATAATTTCAACTAATTTGTGTTCTTAAGTGATACTTTATCGAAATTAAAATATCGAGATAAGTCACAGAAGAATTACGCGGAAATAATATTATTAATAAATATTGTGATTTTCCGAAATTTATCTTTATCAGACATTTAGCCACCCAAACTACAGGTATTACGGTTGTTACAATTTCCGAAAGCTTAAGATCATCATTTGAAATCTTATGTCCTAGAAACTATTTTATGTCTTTGGCAGTAAAATATTTTAAATGATTCTTTTAGGAAGAAAGATTCCAGAGTAAGAACGCCAGAATTCTACGGTATTTTATTCTTCACGTCTCCGTAATCACAGAGGAAGCACTTAGTCTGCGAAATTTATTGACAGAAGACACTAACACACACAAAACTAAGTTTGATCATCGTGATTTCGCAAAAAAAATCAGATGTTGATTTTACATCTTTATCTCCAGACAGACATTTCTTATTTTAAATTGCAGATCTTAATGACATGATTTGTTTTTCGGGAAATTAAAACATCCTACGCCTCTATTTTCAAGAAAAATATAGTCCTTTTCAGACAGAATTGATTCATTAGCTCATTAGCATCTTGCTCTGAATCCATCTCCTTGATTACTTAAAACTTTACTTACTTCTTCCCATAGAATTTTCGTTTCTTAACGTTTCTCTTTTCTATGGTTTCGAATGATTTATGTTATTTGATCTGTTCTCCTATATTATCTCAGTACTCAAGAGAGAGAGTACAACTCTAAGATTTATACTATACACCAGTGCTTCTCAAACTTTCAATATGCGCAACCCAATTTTCAATCATAATTTTTCTACCGCCTTCCCCTTACAATAATAATGCATTGAATGCAATAATAATGCACTTTTTGACCCTAAATCTACAATATAACTTTAATTATAAACCGTACAAATTATCAAAATAGGTATTAAATTTGGTATATAATTTTGTATCTGACAAACCAATTGGAGTAACTAGTAGTTATTAAATTTGTTCTTGTTTTAGTATTGATAACTTAATTATCAAATACATTATGCAATACTGATACTTTATAAGTATATTATAACAGTGTAAATGTGTATTTTATTTCTTATTAATTCGGAATGTATTTTAAGTTGCTTCCTTTAATTAAATTAATAATTTTTTTAAATAATATTTTATTTTCAACTTTTCGATATGCTCGCCCCCCCCACGTAAGAGGCGGGCCCCACAGTTTGAGAAACGCTGCTATATACAAAGGTTGTTTTTTAAATACATTTTTCAAAACACGTAAATTTACTCGATAACATTTACATATTTCAAGATGGATTAGATTGCAGAGAATTTTATTCATCTTGACTTCATCACCAATTTACAATATTCTTAATATTCCTCATTAAAGAGAAAAAAGTATTACCTTAAAAATTTGAAGGTAACTAAAAATATATCACATAGATAAGTGTAACTTTTTTACAAAACAACTAAAATGCTTGAAAAAAATGTAAAAAACACACAACAATAGTTTTCGAGAAGTATGAAAATTCTCTTAAGAATTATACAATTCCTCATTTTTCCATTTCCATTCCTCACATTTCTTAGCAGGTAAATCAGTAATGATCTTATATAGCCGGCATTTTATTTAAAATAATTCATTACAATTTACCTGTATTTAAATTATTGTTACCAGTACAACTCAAAGTTATTTTAGCAGAAAGTTTAGTTTAAAATGAAGAAAATATTTATGAAACACTGACAAAAGCAGTTCGAATTTCTTAGCATTATTTTAATTGATTACTATTATGCGAAACAAATGTTCTCTTAAGAAAAATAATAATGATTTTATTATTTCACTCATCAATTTTATTTCTTTAAAAAATTAAAATCAACATTTTAAATAGGCTTATTTTATTTAGGTTGCTCAAAATGAGTTAATTGTTTTACAAAAGGTTATTTTTCATAACTTTTATCTTTGTAACACAAATAATACAAATTGTTCTAATAATTTATCATTATTCAGTTTTACATTGTTGTAAAATTCGTATATAATCATGTGATATTGAAAATGTGTATTATATTAGCTTCGTACTATTTTAAAGGCGTACACTTTTTACAAATCTGCGTGGATGAAAAGCAGCCGACGATTCCAGTTATTTGAATAATAATAGATTTATTAATAGACAACAGATGACTATAAGAAGACAAATCGACGCAAACATACAAAGAAATATTACAACAGATGATTCACAATATTGCAAAAAGCATTCGTTATGAACAAGCTTTAGAATGTTCCAGAAAAGGCTCTCAAGAATATAGCTCAACTAGCAGTAACTCACACATAGACAGATAGTCTCTCTCTCTCTCTCTCTCTCTCTCTCTCTTTCATCGTATTCAACGCACAGATTGTGATTTCAACTGAACACTCTACTTTTCTGACTCGACATTTGTTTCAAAAGTCATTTATATACTTACTACTTCATGGTAATTTCTAGAAGGAGCTATCCTAGAGCACTCTCGGGGATATCTTGGTGATATCGTATTTTTTGCCAAGTTTGTCTTCAAAGGCGATAAAGTGGCCAACCTTGGATTCATCTTCATGTTATTTTCCAAATTCACTCTGGGGAGCAAGCTTTGCCTGTAAAACCAAACCATCCCAGAAAGAGAGCACCGATACAGGGAAAACAGCTTACGTGACGTGTTTCTATTCTGTTTTATTTAATATATTGCTGTACTGAAATATATCCTTCAATATACTGTTGTACAGAGTGTTTTTTCCCAGGTATATAAATTTAAGTAGGCATTACTTTCCAAGATGGCGACCGATTTAACACCTGTCAAGTGATTTATTCTCAGTTTGGTTTGGCAACTCATCATGAATAGACTCACGCCTGAACAACGCTTTCAAATTGTGCAATTTTATTTCGAAAATAAGGGTCGATTTTCATAAGAGAATTTTGTTTAGCGATGAAGCGCACTTCTGGTTGAATGGCTACGTCAACAAACAAAACTGCCGCATTTGGAGTGAAGCTAATCCACAAGTGTATGTCGAAACACCGTTACATCCAGAAAAACTGACTGTTTGGTGCGCTTTATGGGCTGGTGGAATCCTTCTTCAAAAACGATGAAGGCCACAACGTTACAGTCAATGGTGATCGGTATAGAGCCATTATTACTAACTTTTTAATTCCTGAATTGAACAATCATGATGTCCAAGAGCTGTGGTTCCAACAAGACGGCGCAACATGTCACACAGTTCGTGCCACAATCGATTTATTGAAAGACACGTTTGGTGACCGCCTAATTTCCCGTTTTGAACCTGTGAATTGGCCTCCAAGATCTTGTGATTTAACACCGCTAGACTATTTTCAGTGGGGCTATGTAAAGTCATTGGTCTATGCGGATAAGCCACAAACGCTTGACCATTTGGAAGACAACATTCGCCGTGTTATTGCCGATATACGGCCACAAATGTTGGAAAAAGTCATCGAAAATTGGACGTCCAGATTGGACTACATCCGAGCCAGCCGTAGCAGTCCTATGCCAGAAAAGATATTTAAAATGTAATGCCACAAGAGTATCTTTCGAATAAAAAAAATTCATGTCAATCGAATAATACATCGTTGTTTTATTGCAATTTAAAGTTCTATACTTCTAAAAAAACACCCTTTATATATTGATATACTTTTATTTCATTCGACTGTCATTTCTTAAATTAGATTATTTGTTTGTTTATCAAGGTGAATGAAACTTCACATCAAGAAAAAATCAGAATTTAAGTAGCTCGTCTGAAAAAAATTCAGTGACAGATAAAATAAGCTAAATATATTAATTATTATAAGCGTAACAGAATATGACTGTAAGAGGAGTTAGGGAAAAAATGTATGTTTTATTATATAACTGCGTGGAAAACTTGAATTTTCACTCTATGATGCTTAATAATACAAACTTTTTGTCGACAAAAATGTTGAATAATGAAATGAAAGATTCATACATTTCGTATTAAGGAGAAGACTCTGTTAATCTGAACTTAGCAACGGAACATCACTTAACTCATTTGTGATAAATTTGCTGTGCAGGCTATTTATAGTGCAGTTAAAACGTTGCTAAATGAAAGCTGCAGAAAAGGTGACAGTGAACAAAATCTTTTAGCACTTAATATTTTTGTTCTGTACGATCATTAATAATTACCTGTAGAAAATGTTATAGAAAGCAATTTGCGAACAGTGCAAAGTATGATTTTGAAATACGTGAAATACATAAAATATTCACTCTGCACATCTTATTATTATGTAGATTCATGCAAATTCCTTGCAAAAAGTGCAGAAAAAAAACGCAGGAAAGTTGAATATTTTATTCACGCGCAATACAATCAAGAGCTATTGTTTCGTAAGTTGGTTTTCAATTTACTTAAATATTTTAGTACTAGAAAGGCATCATTCAATCTTATTATATTAACTTTGTGACAATGAATAAGAATGGCTGCGGAAAACTGAAAAATACAAAAGGATGAAATGCATTTGATCTCTCAGCTAAAATATTAGTTTTAATGAACTATTGTTGTAATTGTTAGTAAGTAGGATCTATTAATACATTTTAAATGCCAATCTTTTGAATTTTGATTAATGCCTTTAAATCTTGTTTTTACTATTATAAATGCTATAAATTTATTTTTGCGTAAAAAATAGGCTGATATTACATTGTAAGACAGCATATTTTCGTATCCGTTTTTAAATATGAAAATAAAAATAAAACTTATTTTATATGGTGTGCCTGTTCAAATCTCTTTGGGGTTTCAGAAGCTATCTCATTATTAACGCATTATGTTTTCTTTCGGATCATGTAGTCTTGTAATTAAATGAGATCTAAGTGGATATTTTTGAGAATTACAGCTCATCCTTTACGACTGTATAAATTAATTGATGAATCTGTGGGAATCCTCCTGGATTCCACCCTGGACATCAAGATTGGTTTGAGGCAAAGAACGACCAGACGACATTTTTATAATAACAAATCATATTTATTCACTTGAATCAATTATCAGCCTTCTAATAACAAAGATTAATCAATATGTCTACGTCAATGTGATTGACCCTTACTATTAAATTAAATCACTAAATATAATATTAATTAACTATTTAACTTAATATCGAACTGGATTACCGGAATAAGAGGATCGAGAGATACACGCAATTTGAATTACAAGCGTTCATTAAATTACCACTAACTTTATTATATATTTACTCTTATGAGTCAATAATCCAGATTTAAATCTCACCTTCCTTTTACTACCTCACTTTCCAGGCGCAACAAACTTTCCAATTGTGGATCACTGCCTAACGATCAGCGAGCCGCTAATCGCACAATCAACTTGAATCTCCTTAGAACTCTGTCAACCTATCTCTTGCCTTAATAGTCTTCTGTTAACTTACAACACTCTCCTTAAATACTTTAACTCATTAGCATATCCCGGTTTCTTCTTTTAGAGCTGGTTGGAAATATACGCTAATTTACAATCCCCAAAGATGCCTAAGAGTTTTACTGATTAAGTGCCGAACAGATTCGCCACAAAGCTTTTTAGATACCGTGATTTCCTAATTACACGCTATTATAAAAACGTGATTATGTAAAATAAGTAAACTGCCTTTAAAATAATATTCATGCATTACTGTTTTATTTTAAAAATAATTTAAGAACTGGATTTATTCTTAAGGAAGTATACGATTTTTACAGTAAAATTTCAGAATCAATAAACTCAATGACCAACAAATAGCAAATAAGATTGTTTAAGAATTAAACACTTTGTTCGATATTTTTAAGTAAATGAAAGTAAAATAATTTTAAATAAGGTAATTGTTCGTTAAAAGTTGAACGTAGACTTCAAAACACCACTAAAGAAAGTTGAGCGTATGAGACTATTTCAATAAATAAATTTCATCGTGTAAAGATGACTATTAGTGGCTATGCGGAAAATATTATATAATGTTTATTTATATGCAATGTTATGCTTAATATTATCATAATAAAAACTTAACTATACTCTCTCATGATCATGATTTGCATACTTGAAAGTATAACAGTCCAAAAATGATGCAACAAGTATAGCACTTGTGGAGGATTTAATATGAAGTATATGACAGCCCATAGCAACAATACAGTTCCCACAACAAATCTCGTACTCTGTATGAGGTAGTTTATGACGTCTTGGAACACAAGAAATTCCACTCCACCAGCAGGGTACTTCTTAGCTCCGGGAGTATTCAGGGAGAAGGCCGGTAAGCTACAATTAATTCACCAAGAGCCTCCCAGACATACCGCATGTGATTCAGATCTGACCACTCCATCCTGGTAGTATCCTCGGTCTCGAAGTAATTAATGACCAACCGAGCCCTGTAGGAGCTATCATTATCATAGATAAAAATTAACTTTGATTCCAACAGCCCTGTTGAAAAGCCTCAAACAGAGCTCTCATCGTATATCTAAGAACAGTCATGGTGCCTCAAAAAGACGCGTGACTCAGTGCCTCCATCCAGCGTCAAACCAGTTCACACCATAATACCATCATCTTCATAGTAATGAATTTCTAAGATGTTAGAGAGATGGTAATAGGTCTCCTCCCATCCCTCTATATATGAACACATCAAGAATCAGTGCACAGATAGAATCTTGGCAGATCAGAAAAGAGAACACTGGCCTACTACTCCCACGTCTACGAATGATAAGGTTGTCTGCATCTTGTCAAGGGGACTCTCTTTTGAACTAAAGTTAGTGGATGCAAGCCATTGATCTCCTGGAATAAAGAATTCATTCATTAAGGTAATCAGTATACCTCGAAACTGAGGTACCAGAAGCAGTGGACAGTTCATTTGCTAGATGAGTAGCTGTCTTTTCCCTATTGCGTCTCGCAATTAAAGTCAAGTAGTGGTCTTCCAGGATTTATAGACTGATTTAGTAGCATCTGTTGATCTCTACCTGGCTTTCTTGGGGTGTTCTGTAACTGGTCTTCCAAATATTGTTCCAGTTTCTTGAAACGGACTCCAAAGTCTGGAACCGTATTTTGAGACACATTCAGACATCTTACTACCTACGCTTGGAATTTTTGGCTTGCCTCCGATCTTCCCATCTCCCTTATTCGTAATCCATCATCCAGACGTCGTATTTGTGTCTTTGTTTGCTAAAGTTTCAAAAGTAATTGTAAGCTTCCAGAAACACGAACGAAACTAAAATAGCAGAGAATAGTATTTGAAGTAGCTAATTAGCTGCTGTCTTAATTTGAATAAAATAAAAGATGTGCATTGAGTATGATTAGATAATTAAGAAAAGCAGCCTTTTTCTTTGTGTGTTTAATTTGCTAATTTTCATTAAAAATAATTCAGTAGTCTTTGGAAACGTGAAAATGTGCTGATCACTTAATTTTTGCGCACCAGAGTATATAAGAAATAACATCTCAAACTGAAATTTAACAATATAGTTCAAAATTACATTACTCACTTTTTATTTATATTTTACCATCCAAGACTTAAATCATTTTACGAATTCATCCATAAATAAAAAAAAATTATGCGTCTTCACTTACATAGAAGACGTATACTTGTCCTTCATTTTTTAGATAGTCGCTCATTGATAAATTTTGAAATTTGCACTAAAATCAAGAAAAGTTATTGAATGTCAATATGACAAATTCATAAATAAATAAACATGAAAATGCCATTTTACTAAAGATTTTATTACGAAGACTCACTCCATGAGATGTCTAACAAAACAGAACGTCATCTCTTATTATTTATCTCAGAATGTCCCGATTTTCCTGAAAATGTCCTGGGAGAACCGGGAAACAATCGAAAAAATTAAGTAACCTAAGTGCTTTTGGAATCACCCAGAATATTTTTTTCTGTAACTGGGAGAAGTCAGAATCCATTAATCACCAATATACCTCAAAACCCGATGCTCGTCTAGCGCAAGATAAAATAATTTAACTAGCGAACTCGCATGTATTGTGATGCAACGGCAGATTGTTGAATTATTTTATACACACAAGCATAAACATCAATTGTAATAAATCAAACCTGTGTTATTTTGTAAGGAAAATATGCAAAGTGTATAAAAATAGCCTCTGTGTGTCTCTGTGTGTGTGCGTGCGTGCGTGCGTGCGTGCGGGAGGGAGGGAGGGAGGGAGGGCGTGTATGTGAATTCAGCTTCATCATCTTCAACTTATTTTATGAAATTATGAAAAATATTGCTGTATAAATGTAACTCTAATAAAATAAGTCAAAGTAAACAACTGTACATCTTTCAAACAAAAAATAATTACATTGAATACATTCCTAAGATATATTATTTTTTTTTATTTATACATCATTAAACATAACAATTGAAAATTAAAACTGGATTTCTTTATTAAGATTATCATAATCAATAAATTCGCATGTTTTTATACGTAAATTCGTTTTTTTGTGATACTATTAATAAAGAAACTTAGTTTTAATTTTCAGTTATTATATTTATTACTGAAGAAATAAAAAGTAACATATCTTATGAATGTATTCAATTCTATTAATATTTGCCTGAAAGACGTGTGGATTGCTTTGACTTATTTTATTAGAGTTACATTTATACAGCAATATTTGACACAGTGAATTATTACACTGAAGTGCCACTGAATTATGGATATCTACCTAGTAACGAGTTGGACCTCATCTGACCTTGATGACGAATGCCACACGACGAGGCATAGATTCAACAAGTTTCTTGAAACGTTACAAAAAACGAATGATTTGCCAAATATTGGCTAAAGCTGTCCATAATTCTTTAAGAGCAGTCAGTAGGGTAAACCATTTTCAAAAATCGATTTTGAGTTTTTGATATTTCTAAAATTTCCAAATCAAGAACTTTCCAATGATATAACATACAAGCCATTATATGAATTAGAAGAATTTTAAAATGATTTTTAAAAAATAATCAGCTGATTTACCACGCCCATTTTAACAAATAGAAATGTAAACATTGCCTTTTTAAAACTGGGGAAAAGTTGCAAAGCCTCGATTAATTTTTATTTTTTAATACCCAAATTAACTTTAGATAATTGTATAACTGCAACTGTTAATTTCCCAAAAACCTTTGGAGTTCAATTTCAGATTTTCATGTGGGTTTTAGTAAATGCTTTACTTAAAATGTAGGCATTTTTTACTAAAATTTAAGTATTTTCTTTAGTTGAAATTCATTTTTAATTAGTCAATTAATGATTACTAAATCTTCGCATATTTAAGTAAAGTGTTAAAAGAAACAAAATTAGGATATATAATTGTGACCAGGTGAGAAATATTTACGTAATGAATCGAAATTTTATCACTGCATATTGCATAATGAAGATAATATGTGATGGGAAAAAAAGGATAATACTTTTACAAGGTAAAATTTTTTATAAAAATTGTTTTCTAAATATTTTTTTTAAATTGTATAAATGTAATCTGTTTCTTAAATGTAATTGTGTATACTAAAGTGACATTTTTGAAATATTCTTAAGCAGATATCATAACAAAAAATGACAATTTTCAATAAATTCATAATAGTCATATTTGCTCGCTCAACTAAAAGTGTTTTTGAAAAAACTAATTAATATATTAAAAAAATTTCACTTCAGTATAAATATAAGTGTATAATTAATAAATATAGTCAAAGACTTGAGTTTATATGTTTAATAGTTTCTGAGATAAAGGTATGAGATGATACATCAAATGTGATGTTTGTTGCTTTTGCGAGAAGCTTGTTGCATACATAAAAATACATAAATTTCATGTTTAAAAAAATAAAAATAGTTTTATTTTGTCTGTTTTAGAAAATATTTGTCCAGTTTAGAGTAATTTTTGAAGTTTAATACTTAGAAAATGTCTGCAACAACAAAACCCAATGATAACTTTACAAAATCCAAGCGAATACTTTCAAAATGTCGTATAATCAGGTATTTTTTAAATACCATGTCAAATTCATACAAAAACCATATTGATACATTTTGACATTATATTTATGTTGCTTTATGTTCAAATTTGATATCTGTAAAGCATCAAAGCTACTAATTCTTCAAAAATTGATACATAATTCAGAACATTGATGTAATACTGGAAATTATATATATCTCGTTAAAAAAAAACTGAAAAATGCTATTCTGGGCAATTTAAAACTTTTTTTGCTTGCTATTTTATGCAAAATAAATTGCAAAGATGCTAGTGTTCAATGAAATCGGTCAAATACATGTTGTAATTCATTATTTTTGAGATTAAGTTGCACTTTATAGTGAAATTTCAATTTTCTCAAAAATGATGTTTTTAAAACTCTCAGGATATAATGCATGAATGTAATGTGAATTTTTCCCCTCAAACACACGTTACTGATATGTAAGTATATATATTCATGTGAGTTTTGGGGGGATTTTCCCAAAATTATTGACTGGAGTCCATACATCGTGACAAAAAATGTCAATTTTTTAAAAAATTCATAGTGATATTTTTATGTAACATGTTTTTGAGAAACCTAAAAAATATATTTTAAATATTTCACTGAATTGCAAATATTAATGTTTATTTATTGTTCAGATAAGTTTTTAAGCTTTAATAATTCAAACGTTTTTCAATAATAAGTAATCAATTACAACTTTGATGTGTAATGCTTTTTGTCATTGCGAGAAGCTTGTTACATGCGTAAAAATACACCAATTTCATATTTAAAAACATAAAAACAATTTTATTTTCGACTTTTTTCGAAATCTTTTGTACAGTTTAGAGAAAATTTTGAATTTTGAAACTTTTAGAAATTGCGTTTGCATGGGAACATACAAATCCATAATTAAATTTTTCTAACGTTGTAAAATTACATATACCCAAATTATGACTTTTACATATTGATACATGTTTACATTATATTTATGATGTTATAAGGTCAAATTTGATATTTTTAATGCATTGACGTTAAAAATTCTTCACCGATTGTTACATAATTTGTGAAAATTGATGCAAAATGCTAAAAAAAAAATCTCGTTGAACAAAAACTGAAAATTGCTATATATGTATTTCCTGAACATTTTAAGGCTTTTTTGTTTCCGATTTTATGTTTAAAAAATTAAGAAAATACTAATGTTTAATAAAATAGGGCAAATACAAGTTGTAATTCATTATTTTTGTGATTAAGTGCCTTTTTAGACTTAAAATGCAATTATTTCAAAATGATTGTTTTCAAAGTGCGTGTACCTTTTTCACAGAAAATAACGAATGAAACTACTTGCAATTTTAACTGCACATAAATAATATGTAACTATATATAATGGAGCTACTTTCTTGGAGATTTTCCCAAAATATTTTGCTCAGAAGCAGTTATCGTAAAAAAATGACCATTTTCACAAATTTCAAAGCGATACTTTCACGATGAATTTTTTTGAAAAAAGTAAACAATATATTTGAAACATTTTATCATTATTTAAATAAAATAGCCTAATTATTATACAGCCAAAATTTGAAGTTTTTCTATTTAACAATTTATGAGGAACAGGTTCCTAAAATGGCTCAATTTAACACTGTCGTTATAGGGGCTACCGACTTTTCTTAATGTCCGTTGGTGCTGTGTGAAAGCCTTTCACGCTTTGTTCCAAAACACCCCAAAGATACCCAATAGAATTTAGTTCTGGGTTTGTTGGTGGCCAATTTATGACAGAAAAGTTATAGCAATGCCTATCCAAAGAACCAGTAGCCAACCGGGATCTGTGAGAGGTACACTTGTCTTGCTGGAAAATTTCATTACCTTGGGGATAACAGAACAGCATAAGCGGATGGAGGTGATCGCTCAGCAGCTCTACGTACCAAATTGAATTGAGGGAGGTTAGTACACGCAACAAATATCCCAAGCAATGCCACGAAAAAACATCCCCAGACCATGATTAAGCCACCATACCCTTGTACAGTTCCAATCTGACATACAGCATCCATAGCTTCATGAGCCTGACGCCATATTCTCAGCCTTCCGTCGGCGTTAAGTAGTCGGAATCGAGATTCATCACTCCATGCTACTCGTTTCCAGTCCACTACACTCCAGTCTCTGTACTCTCTTGACCAGGCAAGACGTGCAGCCCGATGACGAGCATTAAGCAATAATACTCTCGTAGGTCGATCGCCCCATAAACCCTTACAGTGAAGTGAGCGTTGCACAGTCCGTTTACTGAGTTTACGACTGGCACCGTCATTCAACTGGGTGGTAATTCGAGCAAATGTTTAGCTTTTCTGGCTACGTACAATATGCCTGGGTGGTCTCTCACCACGCACCGTCAAGGCTAATTGTCATTTACAGTTTGCCCAGTCGCTAGATTTTGTCCGTCGTTCATGTATTCTAGGTATATTTTTGACACTGTCGACCTTGAAAATCTTAGCTGTCTGACGATTTTGGAAATTGAATGGCCCATACGTCGCGCATCTACGATTTGTCCGTGATTGAAGGCGTCTAAACCATTCAGTTTACCTATACTGACAATTACAAAAACCGATTCAGAACAACCACAATACGCACTTTTTGTAGTTACTACAGCGTCTCCACTTGCGCATAAATGATGAGCAGCGCTACACAATTTACATAGTCCTTGCTATTCCTAATTCTGTGGCTCTTCAGAGTATATTTTACAGTGAATTTGTTTCGTGTATCTTAAAACAACTTTACTATCGATACGAAGGTCACACTAAAATATTTCAGATAAGAATAGACGGTGAACGTTAAAGAGAAATTACTTGTAAATATAAATAAATATTTATGTATAAATATTAAGCATATTTTATTCCCACATAAGATAATCTATAACACAATTGCACAAAAAATTCATTTATCGTAGAATAACTTTTCTAAAAGTAAGGGAAGTTTAGGTGTCACAAGACATAATCGACTTGAGAGAGCTTCTTATAATTTTAAAATAAGACTTAATCAAGAATGGCTTTAAGATTTTCAAACAGAGTATGGAAAAGGATTTTCATTGTGTCACTTTATATACATATATATATATATATATATATATATATATATTCAGATGTTTTACAGAATTTCGCAAAGGTTATAGATTTCTCTCCATAATGAAACACACTCAAGGATATTTAAGTCATTTGTAAGTCATTATGTTGATCTGTCTAAATATATTAATTGATTGAAATCTCTGTACCTACATATACTGGCACAAATTTTGTGTAAATAGTGTATATAATTTGTATTTGTATGTTTAATGCATTTATATTACTCTATGTTATGTTTATTTCATGTTAAAATTGTACTATTCACAAGCAATGCCGCCCCTTACGTTATAATGGCTATTTAATGAGAACTAGGCGAAATCTTGGTGGTAGAGCCAAGTTGGCATCAGTTTTGGCGACCAGTTTGGCGTCATGGGTGACCATGTTGGCGAGTTCGGAGAGAACCCTCTGGAATTTTCTAGAAAGTAGTAGATCTCTCCACAAATTTCACGACTCAATGACACGAGCGGTTATATTTCTGTAAGTTTCTGTCGGGTTTATAAATATTAGTGCCAGACGCAACCAGTCAGTCTTCATAAAACGAGCGAGTAGTGAGGATTGTTTTGACTAGCGATTAGCTCGGCTGAGCTTGTGAATAATCTTTACTTACGTGTATTTTTAAACACTGATTATTATGTTTGATTGCTGTTGAAGGTGTGAAGACCTTCGGATATTTACCCTGTGAATATTGCTGCTGAATCCTGTATTGAAAGAATTGGATTTTTGTTAATAAATTCGTATCGCTCTGGAAGAACTGTTTATTTTCTTTGTGATTGTTTTGCATAAAATCCTCGAATCCGGATCTACGTAACAATACCAAAGGATTTAGAATGAACTTAGTGTTTGATTCCTCTAATCTTAAAGTGTGTATCTTTTTACTGTTTTTCTACTTTAAGAATTTGAGTGGGAGTCCTTTTTATTCTGGAGATGAGACTGATTTAGCAGCATCTCAAAATGTTTAGAAGAATCTTCGTATTTGTGTTTTATTATATATTGTATAAAAGTTTCTAATTAAATGTAGAGAGGGAAATATATTTCATTGAAAAAAAAGACAATCTAAGAGATTTTTTTATCTCCAAGATCATTTTATCTCTAATATCGTCAATTTTATTTATTGATTTATTGAATATTAACGTCGCACTGTTCAGCTACACGAGGGCTTTTGGCGACGGACCACGTAATTTTGAACCATGGTCAAGTGACGTGGACGACACCTGAGCTGGCACCCCCCTCTCCTAACTACCACACCACACCAACGGGAGGACGTTTCAGCTCTCGACAGATTTAACGTGCATCGCTGCCCTACACGGCGGGTCTTTAGTGGTACTGGGATCGAACCCGTGACAAAGCAAGCCACGGTCCGATACCTATACCACTCGGCTACCGCGGCCTCTAATATCGTCAAATATTGAATTACTCCAAATGTAGTATGCTTTAAACATTAATACATTTCTAAAATCTAAGCTAAATATCTTACGTATATTTCTAAGAGTTATTTTTACTCCCAACATCTTAGTTGTAACAGAGCATTTAAAAAAATCAAAGGAGTGCCTTTATTCTACATATTACTGTTACATATTTGTTATTGAATGGATATTTTCATTTAAAACAAGATTTACTTAAAATATCAATAAACCCTATTCATTGGACAAAATATAACTTAAGGTATCCAACTATTTGCGACAACTTTTAAAAAGAAATGCAGATATGGAGATTTTTTTGTGGTTTTAATATTTATTTAGTACATTTTAAGGAAAAAAAGGCTATAAAATTAAGTAGAGAAAAATAAATTATTACTACTAAAACGGGAAAAATGGGTAAAAATTGACAACAAATTAAATAAACGGGGCCCACTCTACACAATTAGTAAATGAACAAATTCTCAATTTTTCAATTTTAGTGCATTACTGTGTTATTCATTTTTGAAATGACCTTCAGAATAAAAGAAATTTCAATTTTTACAAAAACTAGAACACTTTATCAAAGCTATTATATGAAATTGCTTAAAAAAACAGTGATTATATTGACATAAAGAACTGTAAATTTTGTAATAAAACAGTGATTGATAAATCTGAAGGTTAAAACACTTCTTATGCAGAACATACCCCCAAATTTCAGCAAATTATTTTAAAAACCTTTTGAACAATCGCTGTCCCCGTTCCAACTTTTCGAAGAAAAAAAACCACACATTTCGAATAAAACGCATTTTAAAGTTTGACATCTTATGTAAAGTTATGGCATCTGCTTTTATTAAAACACTTGTAGTTTTTGTTCCAGTAAATGGAAAATAAAAAAACTTGGTATTTTTATAAAGCTAATAAGATGGCCTATAAATTAAAATCATAAAAAAAATTGTCAATTTTTTAAAAATAATCATTATTTTAGGGTAATTTGATACCTTAAACTACAATAACACATCACTCAAAAAGTCCCGGGCTTGACATATAAATGACAATAACTTCTAATTTTCTTAAGCATAACCTCTATTAGTACTAACTTTCAAATGACATGTGTCAAAATTTCATGATAATATCTTGTTTAGTTTGAAACTTACAGAAGTTTTAGCGAAGTAACTTTTGTTTGCTTAGAAACCATAGATGAAAAAGGATTTCACTTGTTAATTAAACATTGTTTTTTGATGAGAAGTCACTGTATTAAAGAAAAACAATGACTGGATAAGGGTTATCCGGACTCTGCTCCATCACCAACAATGGTTAAGAAGTGGTATGCTGACTTCAAACGTGGTCACACAAACAGAAACGACGCTGAAATCTCAAGTCGCTCAAATTCTGCCTTTGTTCCAGAAAATGTAAAAAAAAAGTCCCTAAAATCGTTTTAACCAAACGTAAATTGAAGTTCTGTGAGATAGCAGAGTATTTGAAGATATCAAAAAGCAGTGTATTCACTATTTTGCATGAACATTTGTTAATACGAAGGCTGTGAAAATGGGTGCTGCGTTTGCTCATTGTCGATCAAAAACAACAACGCATCGACGATTCACAGCACGGTTTGAAGGAAAAATAAACAGGGGGTTTACTTACGTAGATATGTGACAATGGATGAAACATGGATCCATTACTACATGCTCGAACCAAAAAGATCGTCATCTGAGTGGACAGCAGCTGATGACAGCTGTCAAATGCAAACAAAAACTCAAACGTCACCTGGCATGATTATGACCTCCATAATTTTGGATGCGCATAGAATTTTGTAAATTTACTACCTTTAGAAAGGAGAAACAATTAATAATGAGTATTGCATGACGCTATTGGATCAAATGATTGAAAAAATGAAGGGAAAACATCCTCAAATGCAAAAGAAAAAAAACTGTTTCACCAAGACAATGCTCCGCGCCACGAGTCCAAAAAAAGGATGTTCAAATTGAAAGAATTTCGCTTCGAATTATATTCCAACCCACCGTACAGTCTATATCTAACCCCCAATGACTACTGACTGTTTTCATACCCTAAAAGAATGCTACAGGGAAAAAGGTTTGGCGCAAATGAAGAAGTGATTACCGAAGTTGAAGCCTATTTTGAGAGCAAAGAAAAATTGTTCTACGAAAAAGGTATTAAAAATTTGGAAGAGCGCTGAGTTGAATGTATCACTCTTGAAGGGAGTATCTTGATAAGTAAAATTCAATTTTGCCTAAAAATTGTTATTTTATTAGTTAGGCCCGGGTCTTATTGAGTGATGTGTTACATTCAGCTGAAAATGAAATAAAAACTAACAAAAAATATTTTAGTTTTCGAAACTAACTATTTTTTTCTTTGTTTCATGACGTACGAGAAAGAGATTCCTCTCCAAACATGCTGTAGTCTACGTGTCTTTTGTGTATATCTTGTAACTAAAAAATAAGTACAGGAATATGTATCCTAGCATTTTTGTTTATGGAAAATATGCTACAAATGAGTAATGTGTTGAACAGATTTAGTTTTCATTCTAGTAGAGTATAATTAGAAGGGATCCAATAACTACACCATAATTTTCTAAGAGAAATTAAAAAGCTAAAATATTATCCCAGAGAAATATTTCCACCAATTAAAATCATATTATTTCGTTAAACATCCTTCAGAAGTAAGTTGAATATTAGCATTTAAAAATGAAAGATAACGAAAATGAAAAGTACTTTATGAACACAATTCTGGCGTTCTCTCAGAAGATTAAATAGACTTAAGTAGATTTCAAGGAGCTATTTGTTATTTTAGCTCCCCAAACAGAATAACAGTATATTATTAGCTTGCTAGAAACTTTTTTAAACAATACTTTCTTGCCAATTTTTTGAAAAATTCACATTCTTAATCTGAATTTCTTTCGATTGAAATAATGACCGACGTTTCTTTGTTAAAATTTCTCTACTCTGTTAAATCGAAATATGAATAAACCTATTCCTAAGTTATATACACTCATGGAAAAAAAATTAGCACACCAAGACATAATGGCGGGATCGTAACAAAACTTGCCATGAAGATACATGTCGGGGAGATATGCAAACGATTAGAAATGCAGCGTGACTGAACAGTACATATAGCCGGTAGGGGTGTTTAACGTCGTTCTCCGTGGAAAATAAAATAGGTAACCTAAGCTTGATTTAGTGTGCTGAATCGTTTACAAAGCAAGAGCTGAAGTAGACATGCCATTACGCCATTTTCGAAGACAAAATGAGCAACTGTCGCAGTTTGAGAGGGGGAGAATCATCGGCCAGATGGAAGCTGGGTGGTCAGCTAGACGCGTAGCTCGTCATTTAGACCGCTCTAATTGTGTTGTGTCCAGTAGATCCGAGAAATGTCATTTACACGAAGACCAGGCTCAGGACGTCCTAGACAGACCAGTCATCGAGAAGACCACCACATTGTAAGAAATGCACGCGTACAGCCTACTCCTTCATCGGCCACCATCCAGGCACAGGTAGCACCTGCACTAGAGACCCCTGTATCTTTTAGAACCATATGAAGGCGCCTAGCTGAATTACCTTTGGAATCGCAGCATCCACTACGTGTGCTGCCCTTGATGCCCACCCATCAACGCCTCCGTTTGGAGTGGAGCCGCGCACGAGGAAACTGGAGTGCAGCGGAATGGAACCAGGTCGTCTTTAGCGACGAATCCACATTCAATCTCAGCAGTGATGACAATTGCGTTCGTGTGAGGAGACCCGTGGTAAGTACCTCAATCCTGCCTTTGCTTCACAGCGACATACCAGTCCTACAGCTAGTGTGATGGAATCGGGTGTCATTGCCTACAATACACGGTCACCCCTAGTATTGATCTGTGGCGCCATGACAGCCCAGCGGTATGTACATAACACCCTGCAATCACATGTGCTGCCACTCATACAACGGCTCCCAGGAGCCATTTTTTAAAAAGATAATGCTCGGCCCCACACGGCAAGGTTGTAAAACACTGTCTCCGCACTGTTACTACCCTTCATTGGCCTGCCTGATCCCCAGATTTGTCTCCAATAGAGCATACCTAGTATCATTTGGGATTTCGAGTTGCGCATCCCATGAGTTTGAATGAATTAGAGGCAAGGTTACAGCAAATATGGAATGAAATGTCTCAAGACATCAAACAGAACTTGTATGCCTCAATGCCCGATCGTTTCGCATCATGCATTCGCGCTAGAGGAGGTTCAACAGAGTATTAAATCCTCCGTTCTTTTACCTTTTTCTCTCAAAATAAATTATCCTTTTACTTTGATTTTCTAATCATTTACTTATATCAAAACAATCATTACGTATTTAAAATTTCGTTTCATTTTGACGACACCTTCTTATTGCGCTAATTTTTTTGTCCATGAGTGTATTTCAAAAAGTCCTAGTTCATACCCTGTATTATTAATATTGAAGCATTTTCCATACAAGGAGCAAATTTTGAAAATGTGTAATTTTTTCTTCATTTTTTGCCAGAAAATTGCTTTAAAATTTTTAATTTTAATATCCTTAAAAAACTATATATAAAGGGTGATTTTTTAGATGTATAGAACCTTAAATTGCAATAAAACAACGATGTATTATTCGATTGACATGAATTTTTTTTTATTCGAAAGATAATCTTGTGGCATTACATTTTAAATATATATGATTTCTGGCATAGGACTGCCACGGCTGGCTCGGATGTAGTCAATCTGGACGTCCAATTTTCGATGACTTTTTCCAACATTTGTGGCCGTATATCGGCAATAACACGGCGAATGTTGTCTTCCAAATGGTCAAGAGTTTGTGGCTTATCCGCATAGACCAATGACTTTACATAGCCCCACAGAAAATAGTCTAGCGGTGTTAAATCACAAGATCTTGGAGGCCAATTCACAGGTCCAAAACGTGAAATTAGGCGGTCACCAAAAGTGTCTTTCAATAAATCGATTGTGGCACGAGCTGTGTGACATATTGCGCCGTCTTTCTGAAACCACAGCTCCTGGACATCATGATTGTTCAATTCAGGAATTAAAAAGTTAGTAATCATGGCTCTATACCGATCACCATTGACTGTAACGTTGTGGCCTTCATCGTTTTTGAAGAAGGATTCCACCAGCCCATAAAGCGCACCAAACAGTCAGTTTTTCTGGATGTAACGGTGTTTCGACATACACTTGTGGATTAGCTACACTCCAAATGCGGCAGTTTTGTTTGTTGACGTAGCCATTCAACCAGAAGTGCGCTTCATAGCTAAACAAAATTCGCTTATGAAAATCGGGAACAACGGCAATCTCGTTTGGGGCCCATTTGACGAATCTACGCCTTGCTTGATGATCGTTTTGATGAATTGCCAAACCAAACTGAGAATAAATCACTTGACAGCTGTTAAATCGGTCGCCATTTTGGAAAGTAATGCCAACTTAAACTTCTATTCCTGGAAAAAAACACTCTTTACATACGTACATAATCTGATGGATATTCTAATTCAAGTGACTCTAAATGTCGAAAACATTATTCATTTATGCGGAGTTTTTTTTTCAAAATCACGGTTCCGAACGTAGTCTGATACCTTAATGTAGCTTTAATGTAATTTTTATCTAAATAAATATCTTTGGATAAAAAATTATAACGATTAAAACAGTACATTTTTTGGTCTTTACTGAAATAAAATAATAATAATAATAAATTTTAATGTGTTTTAAGTAGAATACTAAATTTTATGAATTCACTATAGGAAATAGTATGGTTTAGGATGATTAGGAATTAGGATGAACTATAGAATGGTTTAAAATTTACAGCAGTCATTTTTGTTTAGTTATGCATGCATAAAAGAAGCCAACGAATAAGAAATTCTATTAAAGGAAACATACATTATTTAGTTTCATTTTCGTTGGCAAAAGTGTAATAATGCATGCATTTAAGTGACCAACGAGTACAAAATACTATTAAAGGAAACGTGCATTTTATGAAGTTTCATTGGAAATTAAATTTTTAATGCAATGTTTACAATAATTGCTCAAACATCATCCTGCAACAGTAATACATTTTCGACATCATCCTGCAACAGTAATACATTTTCGACATCATCCATGGAGTAACACAGTTTTAAAGACGACAGGTATTCCTCCTATACATGCAGATTCAATGCATATTCGTGTGCCGAGATCTTCTCTCGAGTCAATTGGATTCTCGTAGATCTTTATAAGTAAATTATGTATGCTTCTCTGCATGCCTGTTTCACTCGTTTCAGGCTCAATACATCACTCTTATACCCAAACAGTTTTATACAAAATATTTATGTTGTTAAGTATTCTTTTGCATATTAAAACTTGTCTCGTGAGTTTTGAATCTTCCATATACCTAACTCTTGTACGTTACAAGAGACATTCTATATATTATTCTAAATGAAGACATGTTTACTTGCGTTTATCTTAAGATCAATGATGCTCCCGAGTATCAGTTGCAAACATTACTTATCATCAAACCTTAAAAAGTGTTTTGCCATTTACTGAAGATTATTTGAATGTGATATAATTTTATCATTATTTTATGTTCATTGTTTTACCATTATTTTATTTCATGTCATTATTTTAAAGGCAGTACGATGGTATAAATTAAGTTTCGTATAAATTTTTTAAAAGAAAATTTAAGGAGTTAATTTAAGATAAAAATGTAACAAGGCAATTACAACAAATGTTTAAGTATTAAAAATAATTATAATATTTTCAAAATAGTTTTCAACATATTTACTTAAATTATACGAAAGTTTCTTTTTTTTGTGTATAAGCAACAAATTATACATAATGATTGTTTACAAAAGGAATATTTTGGCTTTTCAAATCAAATTATCCATGTGCATTGAAATATCTTCATTGAAAATTATGAATATTAATTTACCACAATAAAATTCAAAATCATGTCTAATTTTATATGGAATTATTCTTTCCTAAATGTGAAATGGTTGAGTCATTTATTTTATTAAATGGTATAGTTTAAGCATGATTATATATATATATAATTTCATATTGCATAGTCTATCTAAAAACAGAAGAATATTATTACAAAACGTCACATATGAAAGATTTATTTTCAGCTTCGTAAGTTAATGAACTTGAACAATGATATGTAAATAGCATATTCTTCTTTTATCCAAAAAATAAGTAGTCACTAGTTACTTTGCTTTACTATTACATTGTTCTTGAATTTTAATAATGAAACGTATACTATTTGTTAGAAACATTTCAAATTATGCAGGGTTTTTTTTAACTTTTCATTATTATTGAAGCGATACTTTTTTATTTCTATAATGAAATTATTGAGTCCATTAACCTCAGAAAAATGTATGAAATTAATTATTTCACACTCATTGTAAAAATGAATATCCTTAACGAAAATTAATTTTATCTCTAGATATTTTTTTCCAATCCTTTATTAAAACTTTCTTTCCTAAGGAAACTTTTTCTGCTTTTCATTAATGAAAACCGTTGTCAACAAGTTTTGGCTGTAATTGATCGTTACTGCCACTTTTTAGGAGAGCAAATTTAATTAATGTAAAATAAATTAAAGCATATTTCTTACGTAATGAAAATATATTGAGAAAATATCTAAATAATTTGAAACATTATGCAATCGATATTATGTAATAAATTGCTAAATTGTTTATATTCAGCTTTTTACTTTGACAAAATTATAAAATGTATACACTTTAACTGCACTTACAATATTTTAAATAGGGTTTTTTACGTACCTAATAACGTGTAAACACCTCTTGCACAAGGATTTTTTTTATCAAAAATTCTGTAATGATAACATTTCGGTTTTCATATCAGTCTTCAAATATAGGGTGTGTTTTTTTCAGGTATAGAAGTTTAAGTTGGCATTACTTTCCAAGATGGCGACCGATTTAACAGCTGTCAAGTGATTTATTCTCAGTTTGGTTTGGCAATTCATCAAAACGATCATCAAGCAAGGCGTAGATTCGTCGAATGGGCCCAAAACGAGATTGCCGTTGTTCCCGATTTTCATAAGCGAATTTTGTTTAGCGATGAAGCGCACTTCTGGCTGAATGGCTACGTCAACAAACAAAACTGCCGCATTTGGAGTGAAGCTAATCCACAAGTGTATGTCGAAACACCGTTACATCCAGAAAAACTGACTGTTTGGTGCGCTTTATGGGCTGGTGGAATCCTTCTTCAAAAACGATGAAGGCCACAACGTTACAGTCAGCGGTGATCGGTATAGAGCCATGATTACTAACTTTTTCATTCCTGAATTGAACAATCATGATGTCCAGGAGCTGTGGTTCCAACAAGACGGCGCAACATGTCACACAGCTCGTGCCACGATCGATTTATTGAAAGACACGTTTGGTGACCGCCTAATTTCACGTTTTGGACCTGTGAATTGGCCTCCAAGATCTTGTGATTTAACACCGCTAGACTATTTTCTGAGGGGCTATGTAAAGTCATTGGTCTATGCGGAGAGGCCACAACCGCTTGACTATTTGGAAGACAACATTCGCCGTGTTATTGCCGATATTCGGCCACAAATGTTGGAAAAAGTCATCGAAAATTGGACGTCCAGATTAGACTACATCCGAGCCAGTCGTGGCAGTCCTATGCCAGAAATCATATTTAAAATGTAATGCCACAAGATTATCTTTCAAATAAAAAAATTACATGTCAATCGAATAATACATCGTTGTTTTATTGCAATTTAAAGTTCTATACCTCTAAAAAAACACCCTTTAAAATCATTTCATCTTATATTTATTAAAAAATGGTAAATTGTGCGATAAACTTACAATAAATAAAGTATTTTATTATCATAAATTTATAGATAAAAACCTTAATGATGTGCAAGAGAAAGAAAATTCAGGTTGATTTTCTCTTTTATTGCCCTTTCTTGATTTATTACTAAAAGTATAGCTTGGTAGTAAAATATAAATGGGAAAAAATATTAACATCAAAACTGCTTGTTAGTAATTATGATAAGTTTATTAATTTCCATTAAATAACACAACTACTTAGGTGTTCATTTCTAGTACAATATATCGGGGTGCTATGATATTCATTGTCAAAAGAATAGTTTTTGAGTTCAAAAAAACTAGTTGGATTTCGGAATAAAACGAGGATTTTTAGTTTAATTATATCATGCAGATTGTTCTTCCGTAATAAAATGAAAACCCCCCAAAAAGAAAGAAAAAAAGCTTTGTTCATTTGCAGAAAATTAAAAGGATAACAACTTAATCAAGTCTTACTATGTTTTAATACTACGCTAGTCAAAAGAATACGATTTTTTTTCTTGTTTGTTTCATTGACACAGCATATTTTTATAATAAAAATGATCTCTTTCATTGAAAAAAGAAATTTTATAATTAATATAATGCTATTCACTCTGGGAGAACATATTTTCCTTAGATATCTATTTGCACTTCAAAAATACGTATTATCTACTGGATAAAATTATTATTATAGGAATTATTATTGCAGGATTTTATTAACATTGTGTGTATTTATTAATGAGAAGCTTTATGTTTCAGCAAGAGTTTTGTGATTTTGTATATGCATTGTTCCTACATTTTTAATTTATATATATATATTATTACTACATTTTTATTTAGTAATATGCAGTAAATTTATGTTAATCTCCATGTTTCAAGTAAAAAGAATGAATTTCCACTAGAATAAAGTGAATACTTAGCATTTTTTTCCAAGAGAATGAGAAAACAATACTTATTTTATCTACTATTGTGAAGAACGGGTGGGATTTGATTTGATTCTAATTAAAGTCACTCTTTAAATAAACATGAGGGCTATTAAGAATGGGATGTTAAAATTCTTACCCTACTTATAAAAATTTTCCTACCTATAATGTTAGTTAATAGCAAAAATTATTGTGGACTTATTTCTTAAGTTTCAACTTTATTGTTTTCATATTAATGTATTAATAGAATTATTCTGAAATTTTGCGGGGAAATTAAAATAAAAATCTAAAATCAATGTCGTAAGCCCGTATTCTACCATTTTCCACTTTGAAAATAAAGAAACGCTTCACTATATATTTTATATACCCTCATTTGCATATTATTGGCCTTACTGAACTCTAAACAAAGATTTGTGCATTGGTTTGAGAAACATCAATAAAGCAAGATATTGAAATAAATTCATTGCTTCAAAATTTTAGAAGAAATGCTTCCTAATAATGAAATGTCTTCTTTATTTTACTACTAACCATTACCAACCCGTTTCACTGTTATTTCAAGATATTGTAAGACTTGAGTATTGTCAAGTATTACTTTTTTTAAAGTTATTCACAATTCCATGTCTTGGCATTAAGCTTTCGATTGCAATGAAAAACATTCTTATAGCCCTCGCTTCTTGATTTAAAAAGGACAGAAGAGAAACTTCTAAAAATAAAATATATTTGTCTTTTGCGCCCAATAACTTTCCCTTCGGAGTCAATTCCCGCAGAAAATCACACATTTTTAACGAATCATAACTCAACAAAAAAGAAAGATTGCGACGACGGGTCTTTACGCGACCTTCACCAACTAATCCTCTTGGGGAATCTTTGGGCTAGCATTCGCGTTTAATTCACAGCCATCCCTCTCAAGAAGAAACTCTGATATGCAAATTATTTAGAGTATATAAAGTTAGAGATCGGTAATTGTGTGTGTGTGTGTGTGTGTGTGTGTGTGTGTGTGTGTGTGTGTGTGTGTGTGTGTGTGTGTGTGTGTGTGTGTGTGTGTGTGTGTGTGTGTGTGTGTGTGTGTGTGTGTGTGTGTGTGTGTGTGTGTGTGTGTGTGTGTGTGTGTGTGTGTGTGTGTGTGTGTGTCTGTGTGTGTGTGTGTGTGTGTGTGTGTGTGTGTGTGTGTGTGTGTGTGTGTGTGTGTGTGTGGCAGAAGGAGCGGAGCACCTGTTGCAGCGTTACTAAGGTGAGATTTAGGATGCACTCAATTTGACTTCAGGACGGAGTTTTGCTACTACACTATATTAGTGGATTAGGAATTGATAGGTTAGGATTGATAAAGGTTAAATTGATCGGTTTGCGTGCGCTTATTGACTTAGGGTTGTTCCATTCCTTATATCACTCTTAGGGCTTCATTTTGTGGTTTACTTTGTGGTTGATTAGTGCGATTGAATAATAATAAATTAGTTTTATCATGGAAGTTTCTGGTCATGCTTTGTTCCCTCAAACATCTTTAGGTAGGCAGGACGGTGAGGAAGCGACTTCAGGGGGAAGTCGCTTACGACATGCTAAACAAATTTCAATTCTGTGGATCTAAAAGTTCAAAAATGATTACTTATTTTTTTTATCTATAATACCCCGTAATCCCTCATAAATCCCCAATGGGAGTCAATTTCCTAAAAGCCCGTTTTTCTTGGATCTATTCTCAACGAAAGAATCGTGCTAGCCAAATTTAATGCCTGTAGGTCTAATATTTCTGAAGATCTAGTTATAAGTCGCAAGTGAATGATTCGCTTGTCTACTATACATGTATGTATATATATATAAAGAGAGAGAGAGGAGAGAGAGAGAGAGAAAGAACAGACGGATAGATAGATAGATTTTATACTCGTTAAATGAATTGTCACGTGATTCTGTAACTACCCATTTACAGGTCATAACTAGAAAATATTACTCAGACAAACTTTCATTTCGACGGAGAAAACATAACTAAAAAGTCACTGTATATTCTTTCTCATTTACTAAGAGATTTATTTATTAAAATTCGTAAGCTATAAACATGCTGAATTATGTATTTTCGCTTTCTATTAAGTGCATGTTGTGTAAAGTGTTATTAAAATCAATAACAATTTCATTAATGTTAGTAAATATAAATTTTATAAATTGATCTCAAAATTTTAAAAAAATTACGTTTTTCTGTCATTTTTTCCGAATATTTATTCATAACAAAATTTCTCTACAACCTTATCTCTTAAGTTGGAGGGCCACGGTAGCCGCGTGGTCATGGTCTCGAATACGTGACCGAAGTTGTTTCTGTCAAATCACGGACTCAAGCCCCCTGGGCACCACTTAAGGTATTCGAACACGTTCACAGTACTTTCTTAAAAATAGCATTATAAAACATCATAAGTACTTTTTAAGGATCAATAGGAATAAATGTTAATACTTAACCAGTAATATTTAAAAGAAATTTTCTTACTTTTACGAAAATTGACAATTATTAGTGAAATTTTAGCAACTTCTTAAAACTTTTTATAGCATCTAGAGTGGAAAGTAACAAACTTTTATCAATAAAAGTATTCCTTAAATAAACTTCATACATTTATCCAGAGTATTTACTAAAATTTTAATGTTTTGTTTAATTCTGACAATTTAGAGCCTATTATAAGAAATATGACATAGAGTTTTGAGGCTATTGTTGAAATAACAAGCTATAACTAAATCATATTCACAAAGAAGAATTATTTTCGTACATTCCCAAAAAAATAATATTAATATCAGGTTCAAACAGTTTCATAGAAATACATTTATAAATTTTTTTAGTTGTCAGACTCGCTATATTAGATTTTGAACAAATAAAAGCTCCATTTGTCTCCCAGTCAGTATGGTGGCTAAGACCCTCGGCTTGTAACCGAGTGGGTTCGAATCCCAAGTAAGACTTGGTTGTATTTTCTTTGGGAAAGAAGTCGGTCTTTCACCTGAAATGGATTCTCGTCTCGAAAGGAAAAGCAGCGTACCTCTTCTTGTTATATGCTGATGGGATCATCGTTTGTAATAAAATCCGTATTCTTCTGTGGTTGTGTTATATGTTTCTGTTCATCTATCTCACGTCTTTCGTATGTATGCCAGTAATAAACACACGACAACAACAACAAATGTCCACTTCTGGTAGATTAAAAACCCACTTCTGGTTATAAATATATGTTTTGTAAAGCCAATATATATATATTGCTCTGTTAATGAAATAAAAAACCAAAAGAGTGTGTTTTAATCGAAATTGGTCGTTTCAACCTGTTCGAATACCTTAAGACCTGTCATGTAGAGGAACTGAAACACGGTAAATATGTCAAGCCTCAAATTTCCCACGGTGGAGTTGCGTGGAAGTTTGGAGGATGGGGAGTCAGCTCAGGTGTCATCTTCGTCATTTTACCACTATTCAAAGTTAAGAGATCCTTTGTTGATAATCCTCGTGTAGCTTCAAGTGTTAATAAAAAAACAGATAAATAACATTTTTGTAGGAAAATCATATAATTTCAATTTTTTTAATTATTTATGTATATCTTGATCTATGGAGATACTTAAAAATTTGATCCTTTTTAATCGAATGAGTTTGTAAGAAACTATAGTTATATGTTACTTAATAAAGTATGAATATTAAACACACGCACACACTGGTCTTATTATTACTTATTCGAATAATTCCAATGTTTATAAAAATGCATCAAGACTTATTTTTATCAAATTACTATTTAAAAGTAAAAATTTATTAAACAATGCAAATCATTCTATAGAAAAATACAGCCAATTTGAAAAAAAATAATCATTTCAAAATTTCAAATTTTTTTTTTAATTTTAAAGATTGCCATGGTTTTCTTTGATATCCTGAGATACATATATTTAATATTCTGATTAAATTTGGAGTGACTTGAGACGCATAATTACATTTTACTACATTAAGAATTAACATTCTAAGTAAATTTCTTCTGTAATAAGTTAATTTTAAATTAATTAATATGACAGCTTTCTCCAAAAATACATAATGAAAAATGGCCCTTATTAATTTATGTCACATACACACACACACACATGTCTACAAATTTATTTGAAAGTTTTTAACTTAAAAAGCATTTTTGAAATTTCTATTAGAAAAGTTTTCGAAATCTCTGCATATGTTAAAGTGTATCTTTAAATTAAGTCATTCGCAAGATATTTTGCAATGGTATTCTTTACAGTTTCCTTCTGTTTTTATTTGTTATGTATCGTATGCTTTCTTATTAATTTCGCAGAGTTTTACATGCTTCTAAGTTACCTCTTTTTACTGCCCTTATAGAATTAAATTATGCATTACATTTAAAATAATATTCATTAACAATTTCTTGGAAGAAAATTACTAATCACTTAACTGATTTGCCAGCAGACTGCATTTGCATTTTTTCCGGGACTCACCTGATTTGCTAGCACAGCATATGAACTACACGAATTTGTCCATATTTTACTTCTTATTATTTCTCAATTTCGTGAAGAGATTGCCATAGCAGCTAATTGAAATTTAATTAAAATTGTTTCAATAGCTGTGAAAATTGGTCACAAAAAAGGAATTAAGTGTGTTTTTTCGCATGAAATTCGTAAAATTTTGCTGAATAAGCCACTGGCTTTTCTTAAAAATATTTTCTTTGTGAAATTTTATTTCACTATTTAAAATTTTGAAACAATTATTTTTAAAAAATCATGTCCTATACATGGAAATCATTACTAAATGCTTGCATTTATTTATAAAATATTATGACCATCTGACATTTATACGGAGATTGACCATCACATTGTTGCTACACGAGCACGAGATGGCTATTAAAAAGGAATACAGTAATAGTGAGACCCCTCAATTATATTGTGTTGTTTGCAAAGAAATATAGGGATAAAACGAGGATTTAGCAGAGTTTGAACACAAAGGATGATTGTAGACACTCGAAGTGTTGGAACCAGTATCAGAAAACCGGCTACATTTTTTGAAATCAGAAGTTAAAAGGGGAGCAGGAAACCTCTCTATATATATACCGACAATGTTAAATTGGCTGTTTTCGATGTACCTTTTCTCAAAATCTGCTATATGTACATGTTTGAAATTTTTCATGCAATTAAAGTACACTTTTCTCATTAAACTAAAATGAGTTTTTAGCTAATTTTTAATTTTTTTCATAATTTCTAAAATATTTAATCAAACATAGTGAAATTTGACCCATTTTTCACATAAAATTTGTAAGAAATCAATTTTTGAGTTTGTTACAAAAATCTCATTTTAGTATATATTAGAGCATCTTAATAAATATATCATAAAAAATTTACATACTTGTGTACAGTAGTTTCTCAGAAAAGGTGCATTGAACATCAAAGTGTACATTTTGAGATAAATTGATTTTAATGTATACAGTGAGACTTCTATTCGGCTAGGATATAAAAAAATAAAAGGCTCAATTTACAATAAATGTACATGTTTTGGTTGATATCAGACGTTCAACTTTTAAGCAAAAAGGAAGTACTTTGCTTACATTTTCCGCCATTCAATCGGGCGTGGCAAAGTTTCAACGATTATTTAAAAATAGGTTTTGAGGGCTTCTAATTACCCTAGAGGTTAAAGTAAGGTATTTTTAGAAAGGTTTAAATCTATACAATTTGAAAATGTAAAACTCTCAAATTGTCAAAAAAATAAGATTTTAGTTTTCCAACATACCATAATGTTTACAGCAAGTGCCTTACTAAACAGAAAACAAGGTTGCAACGTTACGTCTGTGGTCGTCACAGTTCATTGAATACTCGCTCGAAAAGGATAATCGTGGAAGTTGTTCATTCCGGCAAAAGAGCAACCATGCATCAAGTTGCAGGGAATCGAAATCAATGAACAACTGCAAGCATCTCTGAATAAACTTATCATCGCACATTCTACTTGATAGACTTTGGTAGCAAACGATCTGTTCGAAAGCTTTTACTATCAGCCTTGAACAAGAGCATACGTCTTCAATACGCAAAGGAGCACAAGTATGGACATTAGATGACCAGAAAAGATAATGTGGTCCAGTGAACTGCGGTTACGATTACACCATGCGTGTGGCAGGGTGCGGATATGTAGAAAACAGAATAAATGATTGAACTTAACCAGTATTTGCAAAATTCTATAAACTGGTGAAGGCAATGTTATGGTAGGAGGATATTTTCTCGGCATTGTATGGGACCATTGATGCGTGTAGAAGAACATTTAAATGCCCAAGAGAATTTAAGTGTTATCGCATATGAAGTACATCCAGTTAGCCAGTAAAGACTAAGAGCTAACAAACAAAACTATTTATTCTAAGAGTATCTACACAAAGAGGACAACATAGTTACACTATATTCTAAATTAAACGTTTAAACGTGCGTTTTTGCCAAGTAGCTGAATTTCGTCTTAAGTATTCTTTCACGTCGTTTCCCTTCTCCTTCTCGGCTGCATGTAGGGCGCATGCAGTCTGCTTTCCTTGTGCCCTTCATATATATATATATATATATATAAGTTCGATTATTTTATATGCTAATGTCCTAGCCGAGTCATCATAATCACTAACTCGTGGACAGTATTACTTCTTTCAAGTCGTGGGTCGAGCGTTCACGGGCTGGTGAGCTTTAAATCTCTCTTGACTTAAAATCCTTTTTTATGTGATATAAAGTTTAAGGAGTAAGGTGCTTTCTCAGGATTTTTTTTTTTTGCTCAAAGCTATGTTGGAAAAAAAAACAAGGTCTGTTGACAATATTTCTCGTGAGGCTTCAGAATGCGATGTTAATAAACAGTCGATTAATCAATTTGACTATTTTATTATCTCCAAAATTGCCATCATCGTCTCATCATAGTTTTTCAATTCAAAGGTTAATATTTAGTTTAACAAGAAATGGAAAGTTTTTTAAATTGTAATTTTGTGATAATTTTTTGCTATGAGTTTAACATATATAATATACACTTCTATAAAAATAAACTTGCCTTAGCCATGAAATTATTTAAATTTTTATCCTACTATAAAATGAAGAAAGTATCATTATATAACAGATCTTTTAAACATAGTTGAGTAAAACTTCAGAAAAAAATCAAGGAAAGCAAATTTAAAAACGAAAACAAAGGTATATTTTTATTCAAACCTCATCCAAGTAAAAGTAAAAATCATGCACAAGAGAGAATTTGTGTTCAATGTAAATGATTCTATAACCTGAGAGAGCTTCGTAACATGGTTAGTTGATTAACGGACTCAAAACTGAAAGGAGAGGAAATCCAGTCTTGTCTATTTAAGAGCGGAGAACGAGGCCGATATACGGCAAATACCATGGAACTCAAAGTCATCGTGTTGACGTAGTATGAAAATTAAGAATTCAGGCTCAGAACCCGTTCAGATGTGTAAAACCTATGATATATGAACGGGTGAAACTTTACCTATAACGGAGGCTCAAAATTATGTGGTCCTTTCCCAATACTTACCAATACATAAATATAGAAACCGTTCATAATAATTACATCGGACTTTGAAAATAATATACTAAAGCAAGAGCCATCACGTGTATTTTTATTTTCTAATGTAATATCACAACAATTTTCTATAGATATATTAGATAATCTCATAAATAATAATTATTACATACAAACTATATAAATGGGTATTTTGAAGCCTTATTGCTGACACAGTAGAAAGTTTCGATGTATAAACTAAGCTCAAATGACAGTAGTATGCATGTGGAACCTTTGCATTATATTTTGTTATTTATACATTTTTTAAATGTTATTTGAAAGCAATATAAGTTTTAAACTGATATTTCTATTACTTTTAACTCAAGTAAATGCAATTTAATGTTGCGAAAACACATCACTATACAGATAAACAGGAATTCTATGAGGATATATCCGGGACTATAGCCATTCGCTCAGTGAAATATATAAGTGAAAAAAAAGAACTCAAATCCAGACTCTTAAAACGACGCTTGGGAATAAGGCGAAATAATGGAAAGGGAATCAAATCTTTACTTGTCTCTTCCTTATTGCTGAAGTAAAAAATTTTGTTTTATTAATGTTATTTTTAAAGTTAGTGGATGGTATCTTAACTGTAAAACGGTTATAATCTCTTGAGAATAAAACAGATGGACAACCTTGTCTGATTCTATAAATAGTTGTTTCACACAATTATCAGAAAAGTACCAGTCAGTTTCTTCGAATTAAATTGAAAACATTTCCTGAGAATTTTCTACAGACAACTAAAGAATAAAAATTTAACTTGTTTACAAGACTTTATAAACTAGTAAGTAAAGCTCGGAAAATTAAGGAAAAAATAAGAGGTGAAAGTTTGAAATTTTATGTTGTTTTCTTAAATTCAATCACTACTATAATTTTTTATAAATATAAATTTTTAAAAGAAAAAAGAAATATTAAATTCTTAGTAAATACAGACATTAACTTCCATTTAAAGGATTTGACAGTTTGCAAGCATTCTCTGTTCCTTATTAATTAAACTAGTTTTGGTAAAAATACATTTTTAAAAATTCTATCAAGATTTTGAATATTATCTAGCTTTGTGTGTGTGTGTGTGTATGCAGAATATTTTTCTTCATATGAGTAATGTAAGAATGTATATAAATATTTTTAGTAACTTTTTATTACCCAACTTTGTAACCTCTTTCTAGAATTTCTTTTGAACTCTTCAGGGATTTTGATTTTAATTAAATTTTAATTCAGATAACTAAAATTTCGTAAAATTTACAAAATATCAAAAGCATTTTTAGATATTGTAACAGGGAATATTTTTACTGTCATTCAGTTAACAAAGACATTAATCTCTAACGGATATACTGCCACACACACACAAACTATTAGCGCTGATGAAATTAAAACAAATATTGGCATAAAAGCTGAACCATTATAAGAAAAGCAATGCTTATTTTTTAATTTTACCTCAACTATTATTTTATTTCAAAATATCTATGCTTTAGGTAAAAAAAAGTTGGTTAAAGCGTTTTTTGTTTTTTAATACGAATTAACTTTAAATGCTTAAGTGATAAACATTTGGATAAATAGCAACCGAAAGAAATTTTACCTAATGATGTTTTTCTTTGAAAAATCCCCCCAGCATTTTATAATTTTTTTCTTAGGAGAATTATATATATAACAACAACAAAGGGTTTACTTTAAAATTTTTTACATTGCTAACTATTACAAATCTGACTAAAAATTATAAAAACAATCAGTAATAGCCTTCATGTAACCCTAAAATGACGTCTAGAGAGAACTTGTGTGGTGGGGGGAGATTTACTATAATTTTTATGCACTTGAGAAATTTCACTAGTTTACACAAAAATAATTTTCAAACAATTGCATTTTTTCTTGTACACATTTCTTGTATCCAATTATAAAGAATATCAAAAAAAATATTTTTCTCAGTATTAGTCGTTGGAGCCCATGAAAAAGTATTTTCTCTCTTTATACATATTCCTTTGAAATCTTGCGTGGTATTTTGAAAGGCTTAGCGCTTTGCTTTTATTATTTCAGTTAAAGGACTTTATGTGTCTAAAAATTCTTTTGTCTGAAAAGTCGGCTCAGTAGCTTGAATAAAACTTTATTTCTATAAAAAAAATTATATAAAGCGATTATATTCTAGCCAAACTTTTGTAATCGTTAAATCTAGTATCAATAAAATTATTTTCTTAAATAAAACGATCTCAATTCTTTTATTACTTTCATTAAATGATTTTTTCACATTGATGTAATTTTTAGACGAAACAGTTTTATTTACATTATCTATAGAAAACTTTTACATGTTTGTTCCTCTTATATAATATTTAAGGGGTGTTGGAAAGCTAAAATCTTATTTTTTTGACAATTTGAGATTTTTACATTTTCAAACTGTAAAGATTTTAACCTTTCTAAAAATACCTTACTTTAACCTCTAGGGTATTTAGAAGCCCTTAAAACGTATTTTTAAATAATCATTGAGTTTGGGCCACGCCCATTTTAATGGCGAAAATTGTAAACAAATTACTTTGTTTTTGCTTAAAAGTGTGACGACTAATATAAACCACAAAACATGTATCTTTGATTTTAAATTGAGCCTTTTATTTTTTTATTTCCTAGTCGATTTGAAGTCTCACTGCATACATTAAAATCAATTTATCTCAAAATGTAAATTTTAATGGGCGATGTACCTTTTCTGAGAAACTACTGCTCACAGGTATGTAAATTTTTTATGAATTATTAATAATGATGTCTAATATATACTAAAATGTGCTTTTTGTAAAAAACTCAAAAATTTAATTTTTACAAATTTTTTAAGTAAAAAATGGGTGAAATTTCGCAATGTTTGATAAAATATTTCATAATTTCTTAAAAAATTCAAATTTAGCTAAAAGCTCATTTTAATATAATGAGAGAGGTGTACTTTAATAGTATGATAAATTTCAAGCATGTGCATAAAACAGATTTTGAGAAAAGGTACATCGAAAACAGCCAATTTAACATTGTCGGTACAGAGAAAGAGAGAGGTTTCCAACTCCCCTTAATCTTCCCAAATATATACAGGGTGTCTACAAATTAATTGGGCAAAAAGAATGATTTATTGCATGTAAATTACAGCGGGGGGAGTTAAAGTATATATTGTTGCAAGATAAATAGTCCAAATTTACAACTATCACAAATGTTTTATGTGGCTTCCTTTCGTTTCTATACATATGTATCATTGGTAAATCAGTTCCTGCCACTTATTTGTGAGCCTGTTTCCAACAATCAAATTAATTGCAGCCTAGATTCTTAATTTTAGTTCAGGATTGGATGTAGGAAATAGCGAAGTGTACTCTTGATCTTTTGCAAAACCCCATACAATGAAATCAAACAGTGAAAGATCTGGGGATCGCGATATCCACTAAATAACACCTCCACGACCAATCCAAACTGGTACCTCAGTATTGAGTCATTGTTATAGTGAAAAGGCGTGTCACCCTTTCGAAAAATGTAAACTCCCGGCATTTTTTCTTTGTTGATCAGCATAAGAAAATTTTATAGCATGTGCTGGTAAATAATTATTGTAACAGTCTTTTCAGTGAAGAAAAATGGGAGGAAAACA
This sequence comes from Trichonephila clavipes, assembly GCA_019973935.1. Lineage (NCBI taxonomy): Eukaryota > Metazoa > Arthropoda > Arachnida > Araneae > Nephilidae > Trichonephila > Trichonephila clavipes. The sequence goes on from BMAU01019157.1 coordinate 279,350, forward strand.
TTCCAGCTACTCACTGCATGAAACACGTTTACGTTAGGACTATTCCGTTTATGTTCTAGGATAGCATGAAGGTTTTCTGACCTACAAATTCTTACACTATAAACACCTAACGTTCTCTTTGAATAAACTTATATTATATATTACTACTAGTCTGACCTTAAACGGGTTAATTTCATTTAATATTTCGGATGTCCTTAGCTTACGAAATTGTCCAACTAACTTGTCGACACCATGCATACATAGGTTTAGTTTCCCGAAATACAGAGTCTGGATGATTGAACACTAAAAATAAAAGCATGGAAGAGTTACTGGAAACTGAAAAATACTGATTCTGACAAGACAGATTTAATAATATATATAAAAGTGGGCTTTAACCATTTTTACGGCTAGCCAACCTTCAACCTTTTTCTGTTAACAATACTAAATGAAATCCTATTGAAAATAATAGATAGAAGTTTTAAATTCATTATGAGAAAAGTTAAACTTACCTAAATATGCATTCAAAAATGCTACGATCTCGACGAATCATTTGTGACGGGCTCACGCGTCTTTTCATTAACATGTCCTTTGGGTTCTTTGAGTCAGTATTAATGGCAACTCTTTTCCAACCAAATCCAAGAAGTGAAGTAAGAATGAAAGATGCAAATTAACAAGTTTTTAAATATCGGAACTTAGAGTAAGAAAGAGGGCAATGGATGGCAATGTACGGCAATTTGTGGCAGTTGATGACAAGTAGGGAAATGATAATATAGTTCGTGGTTCCAGTTTGGAGAAGGATACGTGGCTGTGCTTAGAAGTTATAAGTGATTGAATGTACAGAGAATCAAGGTGCATACCAGTGTACACAAGTAAATTCAAGATTGCCTTAATGATATTATTGATTGAGTCTTCAGACTGCAATAAGGTAGGATTGACTATTTAATATTTGAATCAGTGATTGTATTGGAATTGAATTTAGGCGATTCTGTTATTGATAGTAGTCCGAGTCAGATTAAGTCGTTTTTACTTATATATAATGTGTGTTGCATATTTTTCCATCGTAGATTCTCTCACATTAATTATTATAATTTAATTTGTCAAAGGTTTAATTTGAATATCTTAATATAAAGTCATATTATTCCTTCTAGTTCTTTCGTCAATCCTACACCTCGAGCTCACGCTGACACTCCGAGAGATATTCTCTCAAGGGGGAAATATCACACATTGAATAATAAACAAGTTATTGCAGATTCAGGGTCCCAATACAGATTCAAAGCTATAACATTTTTGATCGAAAACAAAATTATTTTTACTAAAATAGTTATGAACTAAGTAAATTAAGTTAAATACTAAAATTCTAGGAGCAACACTAAGAATATTTTTGTATTAGTCTTCAAAATAATACATAGGTTAAAATAAAAATTATTGGAATAATATATAAATATAATTAAAGAAATTGGAAAAAACAATTAAGATAAATAAAAGAGTAATATATATGAAATTATATTCATACCAGAATTGAAATATAAATATGTATAACATCACACACATTAACTCTTTTATACAATCCAACTAACATTTTCAATTCTTTTTAGTACCTTGTAAACAAACTTATTTCAATTGTTTTTTTTCCAAAATTGTAGAAATTATTCATAAAAGAAAGAACTTGTATATAAGATAGGATGTTTACTTTCGATGCATTTTACGTGGAAAAGTCAAAAAGTCAAAGGATTTCTGCAGCTTCTCTTTCCAAAGTTTACCAACAGCGCCAGTATCCAGCGTTGAATGAGGGATAGTCGGCAACACTTCTATACATCAAGTCACTCGTCTTCCCTTGCAGTTTTTGGAGTGTAGGAGACTGAATGATTGAACACTAAACTAGCATGGCAGTTCCATTTTCAGTCTGCACCAAGGTGGAAAGAAGGGCAGAAATTCGCTTTTTATTTGAGGAAGGTGTGAAACCTGCTAATATGGATGGAATGTTTTTATTCCTCAGAAGAATAAACTACTAAATAAGAATCGAAATGTGCATTTCTTGATTATTTAATTAAAACTATGGTATTTTAATATTGTATTCAAATTTCTTAATGCATTCATTTTTACTTAAATATAGTTGGATACTAGATTTTCACTTCAAAAAGCTTGATTTTTGTATTTCCTAGCATTTACTTAAAATTAAATTAATTACTGTATTTTATTTAGTTTCCTACAAATTAATATTTATTTAAGGAAAAGGCAGTTCAATTTCCTTTGTTTTAAAATTTTCTTGGAGATTATCGGAAATTATTTGAAACGATATCCTACTGCAATTTCTTAAATCAAAAACTTCCTACAATTCCATAGTTTAAAAGTTTCTGCAGAAATAATTTTTTGTTAGTTGCAGCTATTATTACATGGAAAATAGTTTAAATAAATAAAAAAATATTTAAACAAGTTTTACATGTATAACGAAATATTTATGTTTTTTTTCCTGGGTGATATTATTCTCTGGAAAGAAATGTTTGTGTGGCTTTTAATATAATAAATTGTATACATGCAGCCTGCGATAAGTTTTATTTCCAGAAAATATTTATAACGACATACTTTAACCCATTTAATAAATTAAATAATTTCTTACTATGAATCTTCTCTTCAAAATTTATTACATAAAAAAAACTTTGAAAGTTCTTGTGAAAGTTTAGAAAATTGTGAAAACTCAATAAAAAAATATGCTTTCCAAAGCATATTAGTGCATTCTTTTTACCAAATTCCATTTTTCATGATATATTAATATTCAATACAGCACAATCGGAAATCTCTATATCATCCATAATTTATGAACCTGTTTAAACAATTTTGACATGATGTAAATACTTGGATCTTAGTTTATCCCGGGATTTCAAAGTAAGAAAAGATTCTTCTTTTCAATAGCTTTGAAGTTCAAAAATACTCACACACACACACACAGATATTGAATTTTTCAAGATTCCTGAATATTTATAAAATTATTAATGAATTTTAAGCCAAAATAACCTAAAAATAAAAAGGCACAGTATTTATATTTAATGTATAATTCTTCCCCTTCCTTAATGGGTAAAATAAAATATTTTCATAAAGACTATATATGATATAAAATATAGTTCAGTATGTTCAGTAGAATTTTAACACATCAGAACATTAGTTTTTGATTAAAATTTGCAATAAATAGGACGATGAATGTCTTATAAATAGTTATAAACATCCTAAAAATATATTGTAAATAAATGAAGAGCCAAATAAATGATAACAGTGTATGAAAAAGAACGAACGTCAACAAAATTATCAAAAAAACTTAATCTAATTTGTGATGTTCCTTTAAAAAAATCTTCCGATTATTTGCTTATCTTTGGGTTCCTTCTAATCAAGAGAATACCACCTGTTGATTTTAATTCAAATTGTGCTGCACTGTGCGGAATTACCTTTGTTAATTCAAGAAAAAGAACATTACAAAATATCTGTATGCAAAAAAAATAATAAAATAACCATTATCACACTATCGTATCAGGTCGAAAAAATGCACAATGGCCCTCAACCTTTTTGACTAAGCACTGTTGCTTCCTGCCTTATCTTTATTTACCTTATCTTTGCCATGAAACACCTTCTAGGACCTTTTAAAACTTTCCCATAAAATAATCATCCTAGACCAGAGATAGGCAACTAACGGCCCGCAAAGAGTTTTCATGCGACGCGCCAAGACAGTCAGAAAACCCGCTTTGAGATGAGATTTCTTCCCCAGACATGATCAAAGATTCTTCTTTCAGTTCTTACTATTAGAAGTGAGTGAGTGTATATTCAGAAGGCCACGAGCTTTTATAAAGCTACACGAGGACTATTGAAGATGGACCTCTTAATTTTTCATTATTAGGAAAACAAATTACTAGAAAGTGTTTCTACTGATACCATCTGCAGAGTTTGGAGGATGAAGATTTAAGTATTTTAAGAAAATTCAGCCTATATATATAAATTCTCTCTCTCAACTAACTCTGTTATTTCATTACTGCTGATATTGATACAGCAAAAAAGGAGCTACATCTTGAACTTATTGACACGAAGTCGGATCACAGAGTGATGAAAATGTTTAAGGCTATATCATTGACTTTTACAAATCTTTCTCAGCTGAAAAATTTACATGAGTGAAGAAATTTGCGAGGAGTCGACACATATTTGTGTGCGAAGCTTTTCTAGCATTAAGATCAACAAGAATAAATATAGATGCAAGTTGACAACTTGCTTAACTTGAAGGCTGCGATAAGAGTTTCAACAAGCAACCAATCCTTGTTTTTTTAAAAAAAAATGTAGAAAAGTATTATTACATTTGTCTCATTGAATTGCTTTTAAAATTAAATGTGCTTGCAGTTAGAGACAATAAGAAATTAGCTCACAGTAAATAAAATGAATGAAACTTCCACTATTCTATTTAACTTTATTAATTATTCAATTCCTACTATTAGCTCACACCCTCTATATATTTATTTATCTTGGTGGAATTTTCAATCGTTAAGAAAATACATTTTAAAGCGCTTAATTGAGCTTAAACTTTGTATACATGATTATTTTGGATCACAATACAATAATTTAACTACAATAAATAAAAATTAATTGATTAAAACTAATTATTTAAAAAATTACAAATACAGCCACGTTGGCATCATTTTTGGTGACTTAGCGACCATTTTAGCCACTTGTGTCAAAACTTGAAAAGGTTTTTTTCTCACGTTTTAAAGCATTCATTTGAACTGAAATTTTATATACACGATTGTTTTGGATGACAATACAATACTTTAATGATAATTAATGAAAATTAGTTACCACTTCATGTTGTGATTCTGTCGTATGTATATACATATTTATATTGATTGTAACTATTTAATAAAAAGTAGCTAAAAAATAAAAATTTTCTTTGTTGACCTAAGTAAGAATTGACTTTTTTAAAAAAAAATTTTTTTCTTGTTTTTTATGTAATTTATGCAATCATTTTTAAAAAGTATGACTTATCGGTACCCTTTTGTTCCCATAACGTGTCCCTCGAGCCAAAACAAGGTGTCCACTCCTGTCCTAAACCTTTAAGGTATTCCAGCTGACTCATTTCAGCTGGTACTGGCGACACGTTTGGAGGACGCTTCAGCTTCGACATATTTAACCTGAACCAGCCTGCTCTGCACGGCTAGTCTTCAACGGTACTAGGCTCGAACTCATGACATGCCGGCCACGAGTCCGTTAACTTGACCACTATGCTACCACAGCAAAATGAGTCCATAATTTCAGTAACAATATATTACATAAGCATTTAATAACTAAAATGTCAAGCAAAAATTTTATTTTTAAAGATTTGTCTATACAGAGATTATTGTTATTTTACTTCAAAAGATGAAGATGTAGTAGTGTAGATTAGGTATTATTGCTAAACTTTTTGAAACTATTCCAATCTATTGTAAATATTTATAACAAAAAATATGTGTTTGTGTGTAAAGATTTCATTATAAATATCATTGAAAATATAAAATTGAGAACTATTTCATACTTAAAAATAGTTACTGGGTCGATTTATCTCCTCCAAATTCGCATATTCTTTCCTACGTTGATAGTGGACCCCTGGATATGCGACTTTAATATAAACAAGATAAAATGGCATTGTGATGATTCATGCGTTCTGTATTACAGGTCTCTTCAGGGAAGTAGTAGTCGACATATTAAAACCCTTGTAAAAATATGGAATGGGAATTTTTTGACTTTTTGTAATGCTAGAAATTGTGGTTGATTAAAAATAATATTTAGTGCAACATTAAATGTGTATATATTTATATACTTTATATTTTTATAAAATAATTCTGAAAAGTATGTTGTATAAATTTTGCATTTTCAGTTTAATGTACAGTAATTAAAAGTTCCCTGTCGCAAATAAGCTATAATGACTATAAGGAGAAAAGATATTTGTAAATGTAAATATAAAATAATATATGATTATATACTTCTAAATAGTTGAGATGAGAAATGTATACCAATTTCTAAAATTTAATGTTATTTTAATACTTATAGAGTGTCAGCTCGATGGTTTAGAGGTAGCGAGCCCGGTTCGTAAGCCAAGGTATCGGGATCGATCCCAGCTGAAGTCTATAGATTTTCTGGACAAGAAAATCGTAGGCACGTATGTCATATAATTATATGACATGTAAAAGATCCCTTGCGTATCAGCTTGGCTCTGGTACTCGACAAAATTAAACCACGGTAATCTTTAGAATACGATGAGAACTTGAATTAAAATTAATTCAAGCTTGGTAGCGAGAGCCACCACTAGATGGTGATACGATGAGATGGCTCTCATATTTGGGGATTTGCCGTGTTTGCAAAGGCTTAGTTGCCAATATGCAGCCCCCAATGTGTTGAGGGGCTGATGCAAGTTTTAATCTTTTGAAGCTCAAATCCTCACATTAGAGTGATGTAGAAGTTCGTAGAGAGGTGTTTATCCAGGTATCCTTTTCATCACTTGACCATGGCTTAAAATTATGAGGCCTTGAGTAGTTTCGAATTGCGTCGTAAATATAACCATCTGTCTATTGCATCCAATGTCATTCTATGTAAAAATAATGTTATAACTTATACATATTTGAATTTATATTTTTTACATTAAGAAAAAACTTTAAACATATATTTTGTACACTTAAATCGCAATAATACAATTAATTGCCTTTATAAATATATTGCTGGAATATTACTAGTTGAAATGGAATTTAGTACAGAAAAGAAATTTTCGGTATTCCCATCATCATTCCATTAATTATTTAGGACATTAATGAAATAAACTTAATTAATTTAATAAATTTGTGTCAAAAAAGGGTCGATCTAAAAGCCCAATTATTTCTTTTCAAAATAATTTAATAACGTTTCTCTAAAAGGTATGAAAGAAATATGCTACACACATTTTTCTCCGACCTTGAGGACAAGTAATTTTTGAAAAGCCCACATACCAAGCAATTTTCACTGTAAGAAAGTTTTCATTCTATGATCAAACGAATGTGAAAATTCGTTTGCTAACATTATTTTCACTTAAGAGTCATTTGGTAAGCATGTAAATTCCGTATAGCATTATAAAAGTATAATTCTAATATCACTTTAAGTGTTTAATGTAGCAGATATAATAGTATTGTTGCAACAGTTTCCCAATAATAACTAGTAGCTGATAAATTTATTTTAAAAGAAACGAGATTTATGAAATTATTTATGATATATTTCACCAAAACTTGTGAAAGATATTTTACATTAAAATTTATTAATTAAAAAACAAGTCTTATGCTCAACAATGACCTAGAAAATTATGAGGATTTTATAAATGTTATCAAAATGTTTTATTTTCAGATGGGGTTGTTGATTGGTAATGTTATCAAAATAGTTCCTTGTTTTTTTCCGTTTAATTACAAATGTACACAAACATAAATAACACCTTAAGATGGTATTTACTTAGATTATGGGTCACTACAAAAGACCTGAAGTATATTTTTATTGTGCGTATACGGGAACATAACGCGAAAGATTTACATTAATTCTTTAAGCCTTAGTTAGCTACAGATTGTCAGAATTAGATATATTACTAAACTAGTATATTACACAGTACTAATTTAGTATTGTAATTAAATTAGTATTATAAAATACTAAATAATGTTTTTGTTAATCTCCTTGTCATTAAATTAGTATTTTCAGAGCACAACCTAAATCATTCGACTTATAAACGTATTATACGTAATTTATCATAGAAATTCCGTCTTATTTTACTTTCTAATTCCGAGAAATATATATACGCTTCTGTATTACCAAATATTCCTATGACTATTTAGGACTAGTAATCATTATACTTTGAAGTTATCATTATCATGGGATTCAAAATGAGAAATATTACGCTATCTCTTCAACTCAAAAACTCAAATTGTCTTTAAAGGGGGATTATATATAATCGTCTTATAATGGAGAATTAAATATGATTGTTAAGGCAAAGAGATTAACAAGGAAAATTGTACCTCTAATACAGTCAGGCGAATCATTTATACATATATATACTTTCTCCCTCTATAATTAATATACTTAAATAACCTCAACAGCTTATATGTCAATAAATTGAGGTACCATGATCGAAAACTTTGAGGTGTGATATATACTCTAGTTCCTCATATATTATAAAAGTGTATTATAATATAAATACAGCGTTTCATATTCACTTTAAGTTTATTGTGTTAAAGAACGAATATCGACACATATTCTTTTATTCATATAGAAGGACTTCATTTTCATTTTGAACCATTATTTTGAATGAATGAAGTATTTCGAGGTATTAAATATTTCAAAGGATGATCTACAAAAATGTTTTCTAATATGTTTCAAGTCAATTCTGAAACAAAAGCTGATAATGCTTTTAATAACTTGGGAAAATATCAAATTCCGGGGTGGACGAAATTCTCAAACTTAAATTCTAGATTAAAATAGACGAAATGAGATTGAATGATTGAGTAGAATAATATTACATTTAAGTTTCCTAAAACAGATAAGTGAACTATTGTTTAAAAATTATTTTAAAATTACGACCACGTAATGCGTTATTTAATTTCTAGATCAGTTTACTAGGACCCATCTATTTGAAATATCTGACGTAAGGTCTTCAATTTTAATTTTAAATGATAATCTTTCCTTTTGGAACTAGGAATTACTCTTTCAAATAATATTCATAAAGGCTAACTTTAAAAACGTTTTCTGAAATAAAGAGAAAAATTGTATTATCAGCTGCATTTTTATTCTAGAAATTCGACCACTCATGATAGCTTAATATGGATTCATCACAATGTTAATAAAAATGAACCAACAAGTGTGCGTAAAATGCACAATAAAAGTAAACTAAAAATTAAAACATATAATTATCTTGATAAAAAATTTGGAATATATTTATGTCATTTTTTCCTAAATTACTGAATAAATTTAAAAAGTCAAACGAAGAGAAAAGGAATGAAACTATTATTTTATATTTTCTTCAGAAGAAAATAATCTCCGTATAAAGTCATAAAGTATCCGAACACATTCGGAGTACTTTTTAACAAAATAGCATATTTAAACATAATAAATGCCTTTTTAGGACTCAATACCAATAAATACTAATATTTAACTAACAATATTTAAACTAAATTACTTCAATTTTAGAAAAATTACAATTATAAGTGAAGTTTTAGCAATATTTTTGAAAATCTTCAAAGCGGTTAGAGAAAAAAGTAATAAAGTTATATTCGTAAGAGTATTGCTGAAACAAAAATTAGATGCATTTATCTAAAAAATGTACTAAAATGTTAATGTTTTATTAAAATTTGAAAATTTTAGAGCTGATTGAGTGAACATAATAAGAAATATGACATTCTTTATGAGACCATTATTTAAATAACAAACCATATCTCCAAAAGTATTCATACAATAATAAATAATTTAGTGTACATTCTATAGAAAATAACATAAATATCAGGTTCGAAAAGTTTTATAGAAATACATTTGCAACACACATTTTGAGTTATCAGACTTGCCATGATAGATTTAAGCATTTTAAATGCCTACTTCTGTTTGATCAAAGACCTACTTCAATTTTTTTAACTTTATAAAATTCATTGTAACTTTGCTTCTAAATAGTGTAGAAACAAAATAAAGTATGTTTTGTAAAGCCAAAAGATAGCTCTATTTAATGAAATAAAAAAATATATATCTGTCTTGACCAAATTTGGTCATTTTCAACGTGTTCGGATGCATTGGGGATTGACATTAACAAAAAAAAATTTCATCCAGTTAATTTTTTAATTACCACTTGAATATTTCTATAAAATAAAAAGGGGGAGAGGGTAATCCCCCCTTTCCGAATAACTGCAGACCAACGTCCATTGTACAAATTATACGACTGTCCATACTTATTGCTCAAGTAAGACTTCAATTTACATGTATTATGTAGCTCTACTTATATGTGTTCTTCTTTTTTACAAAATTCGTTCTTGGAGCTCCTTTTCAGTTAAATTCATCACTGAAGCTGCATTGACAAACACTTTATTGATAAAGTCCTCAGCTTTTAATAAACCTGCAGCTCTTGCAACTTTCTGGAAAGTTGAGTATTTAGTTCCGTTAATAGGTCTTCATATGAGACAACGTCTTTTGTCTTACGCAACGATTCCAGTCCAGGCAATTGTTGCAATATTTTTCTGGGAGAGCTTGCAATAATGTACTGTTGCAAGCGTATTGGTGACAAAAAATGAAACGAAGCCCATAACTGTCGTACGACACATATGAAATCGAGGTTGCCAACTTGGCGAGTTATCTTAAATATTTGCGTTGCTGCGATAGTATGTAATAAATTTATTACAGCACCACGAAAGACTTTTTGTATATACAGAGAGAAAATCATTTTATTGAAACTCACTAAATCAACATAAATTTGTTAGCTCACGTTTAACTAAAAACACCCCTAAATAATTGCATATAAATGTAAGTAAAATCCATGTGGGGCGAAAACATCGAGTAATTGATAGTAACTTCCGTAACTTTTATAAGCACCTTCTCTCATATTAACTTTTACTTTCCCAGTTTGTTATCCCCGAGTTCATTCATTTAATTAAGTGCACATTTTTGTTAATGAACTTGATTAGCAAAAACTATGTATTTTTATTGCAAGATGATACCCTTTTCTTAATTTGTTTCCTTCCGGATACGCGATATTTATCAATCTAAAATAAATTTGTATTACAGAATAATTTACACAATTTGTAAACATATGAGTAACTCATTTCTATGTACTTAAAAAAAAGGTAGCAGACAACTAAGTAAATATAAATGAGTGATATTTAAAAATCCTTTTTTTTTTATACAGAGAGAAATCCCATTAAAAATTCAACAACATTTATAGCACTCGAGTTCACGTATTTACAAATCACACTTAAGAAATGTATAAATTATGTAGCCTTTATGTGCCGAAAAATTATCTTCAACCTAATTTACAAAAAAAAAAATTAATGTAAATTCCCCTCTCTTAGAACAAACATGAACACAAAAAACCTAATATAAAGAGCTAATCAAAAAGAAGCTCTGATACGGCTACATTTCCAGATATGACTCAACAGAATCTTCCACTTATTTTTTTTTTAACTTTGTGTACATGTTTCACAATATAATGAGACTTCATACACTTTTTGAGAAGTGTAATCAATAAATATGTGTAAAATTTGAGATATGTAAGGTAATTTGTGCCTAAATATTCATTCTTATTAGCATGTACCAATTATGTTTACCAAACGAATTTTTTTTTTCAGAAACAGTCATTTGCGATTTCCGAGAATGTATGAAAAATGAGCATGTATTAAAAATTTCATTTTCTATTTCATATGTGTTATAATTAACTTGATTGGATGAAAAATTACCATAATAAGTAAAACATTAAACTCATTTCAGTCAAATGGAAAAAATAATGATTTAAGTAAAACGTTTTCTTTTCCCCTTCATTTAACCATTGGAGCATAAATCAATGCAACCTCCACAATTATATCATTCCACCCATCGTGGTAAATTATTTTTATTGAATGTGAAACATTTAATGACCTGCCTAGTACAAGAAATCTGTCTTTGAAGTAGAGTTATTAATATCCACAATTAGCTGATCATAAAAGATCAAATGGATTAAAAGGTTTCGCTCTCCTTTAATGACCCTTTAATTACAGGAATCAGCATTATCTTTGCAATGCAGTTTTAATTGCAATAATACAAATAGATGGTTATAGCTGATACAATAATTTATCTAAATCAATTTAATGAATTAAAATTAATCGTTTACTTTTCCTTTTAATTGCGAACCATTTTTTAAATTCATTATTCTTTAGGGGAAAAAATCTTTTGAACTATTAGATATGTAATCAGAAAGCTTACTGCACGATATATCATCCAATTTGTACTATGTTATATTCTTAATGTCTTGTTTTTTACATAACAATGGTGTAATAAATCTTAAAAAACATTATATCTTTGTTTCAAGTATAATGTATTCATTTTCTTGAACACAACAACTCTTTTTTTTTCTTTAAATAAGATATAATTATGTTTCAAATGATTCTTAAATTAGTGCCACTTTTATTTTCGTTATAATTATTCTGAGGACTGTGATTATTTTATCTTCCTTATTTTATTTCAAAGAATTTCTTTACTATTATGGATTCAATGCTGTTTTAGGTTTGAACGGATAAACATCTGAGCACCTAATACTTAGAAAGTATGCTAAAATTTCAAATTATAATTGTACCTGAAATTCATCAGTATGTAGTAATTCTTACTCACAAACACACGCATGACATATTTGTGGCCTTAGGTAATGATTTCTTTAATGATGATTTTATTTTAGATATTTGATGTTGCATATTGATGATATTGATGAGGTAGTCTTGTTAGGTAATCTGGTTTATTGTACATTAAACTCATAGAAACATAGAAATTGACGACATAAAGCACAAATAAGACGTACATGAACTGCAGCTGGTTAGGACATAATAAAGTCAAAGAAAAGGATTTCTAGTGTCTTAGAGCTTTTAAATGAAGTGGCAACAAGAAGTCTTACAATCCATGTGACTTCCCGAGGTAGAGACTATGATTGGTGGAAATATATCGTTCGATAGATTCTAGTGTAATCTTACTTTTAAAAATACAAGCTGTTAACTTTCAAGAGACACAGTTACAATTATCACGTTATGCGGGTAAGCTAGTTATTATTTACGCCCGAATCCTGAAGGCCAGGACCATTACAAATTAAAATGTTACTAAAGATGAAATTTAAGAGAATTACACACACATACACACACGCACACACACACACACACACACACACACACATATATATATATATATATATATATATATATATATATATATATATATATATACAGTATGTATTCTTTTAATAATGGTTTTTTAATACATAAATGCATCATTTCAAAAAAAATACAGGACTTTTAACTTATGTACAATATTTATACTGTGTGTGTGTAACATGTACTTATTAAACTACTTTAAAATATTTTTATACATTTGTACAATTGTTGTTAAGTACATAGTTTCAAAATTCAATGTGTTAGAAAACAATTTCTCTTCGTGTATTTTGGGAGCTTTTTCCTATCCTTTCGATAATTTGAACTTTTGATTATTCGAAGTTTTTCATTGGTCCCTCCAACTTCGAATTATCTAGAGTCGACTGCATATATGTAATACTTTTGATTGACTTAAGAAACATTTCTATCTTTTAATACGACATTTGGTTGTATGGAATGAATTAATTTCAAGCAGTCGTTAAGGGATGAGTATTTTTGGTACTTTCAAACCAGATTTTTATTTAATTAAGTAAAAACAAAACAACCACTCACAAACATAAAATACACGAAGCAAGACATTAACACAAAAGGTTTACATGGCGTTCTTAATAGAGCAGCCCTTTTTCTCTCCAGAGATCTCGAACATTTATAGTCATGATCAACGGGAAGTTATGAAAATCATGTAATAGGTCAATATGAGTGGGTGATGCAAGATTGCTTCATTATAAATTAAAAACGCTGTAGTTTCAGTTTCGGGGAGTTAAGTTTATGGTTTTTTCACGTTAAGTTGGTAAGTTAGTAACTAATTATCACACGAAGTCTTGGAGAACTCAAGACCAATATGAATTAAAATACCTCAAGAGAAAATTAATTGAATATTATTATTATATATGAAATAAAGTGAAATATATATATATATATATATATATAGTGATCTTATTAAGAAACCTTATTAAAGTAAAGGCGTGACAAGCGGTAAGAATTTCTTAATAAGATCACTATTTATTATGGTTGATGTTGCATATTTGACGATATTGACGATGCAATCCTTTATGGCAGGAAATATATTTATTGCACATCTTGAGACACACAAGCATACACATATTAAACATAAAACAGGTAATTGACGACAAAACACAGAACAAAGAAAACGTAGTCACTACGTACAGCAACCGGCTACATGATTAAGGACAAAAAAAAAGGAAGAAAAGGCGGAATTTCCAGAGATCTCGCTATTTATACTAAGTGGGAAATCACATGATCTAGGTGGGTGGATGGATGTAATTCAAAAGATTCCCGTTAGGTGGGTAGCTAGTTTATAATTTACACGCGTGTCCTTATGACCAGGACAATTACAAATTAAAAACATGTTCAAGAATAAATTACTGTGAATTATTACTTATATATATAGAGAGAGAGAGAGAAACAAAATTCTCTACTGAAGAGAGATGAATATTCAATAATCAAAACTATAAATAACTGAAATTGCAAGATAACCAGACATAAGATTTTAGGAAGGATATATGAAATTAAAAATATAAATGGATACTACAGTATTATAATCATATATATATTATATATATAAATATATATATATATACATATATATATATAAATATATATATATATACATATATATATACATATATATATAAATATATATATATACATATATATATACATATATATAAATATATATATATACATATATATATATACATATATATAAATATATATATATATATATACATATATATATATATATACATATATATATATATATATATATAAATTTCTGCTTTAATGAAAAAATTCTCCATCCAGAATAATTGCAGTAGTATGTAACTTTAACGATTAAAGTTTAAAACTATTCTAAACTCATCACTAAAGTTAAAAATGACATCAGGCTCTAAGAGAATATAAATCTAATTCTACCAATTTGGGCTTTCGAAATTCCTTAATAACTATAAAACAATAAAGTTTATGGCGTTAAAGGCTTAACAGCTTGTTGCTGAACATACTACTAATTAATGAGTATATATAAAATGGGTTTTACTTCGAAGAGAGCTTAAGTTCATTTAATGTAGATAATCCTTTTATTTATAGAGTATGATGTATGAACTAAGAGCTAATTGCTGAGAGAAGTTAAAATTCAAAGTTTAATCCATCTAAACTGGCTGTTCTGCAATTCAAGGGACTTAAGAGTGCTTTATATAATAAAGCCTTCATAAATCAAATTTTACCAAAAGATTTTCAACTACTATAATTCTGTAGACTTAGAATTAGTTGAAATAGACGCAAATGTAAGCTTCACTAAAACTTATTAAAATTAATAAGTGTTAATGTTCCCCCCCATGCTTTCAAATAAATGTGAACTATTGTGTTAGAGTATTTTCCTATTGTATCATTTTAAAGAACAATTAATTGTAAATCTAATATTTAATCATCGTTACATTAAAAAAATTTTATGCTTATCCAATAATGTGACAATTTTCTTAAGAATTTTTCTTAAAAAATATGAAAATCGATTTTATTCTCAATCTTTATTGCTTTGTTTTCTTGCAGACAAAATTTCTTCACTTATTAAAGTTAATAGATATACGAACCAAAACAAAACTCAGTGAGGGAAAAGTCAATGGAGTTTCAAGGTCTACTGTGCCCATCTCAGATTTCGTGACTTTGGGTGATGAGGTGCATGATAGTAGGTGTTCTCGTCAGGTGGTCAGTCTGTCTCGAAAATCCCCAGTTTTTAATTCCTAAGCAATCTTGGTAATTTTTAATCCACCCATTGAAGGGTTGAAAGGCTGAGTCAACCTTGCCCAGCCCGGGGTTTGAACCTCGGATCTGTAGCGTGGAAGCGCGATGTACTAACCGCTCTGCCGCTGAGCTTCACTAAGCTTATTAATACTAATAAATATATTAAAAATACATGTTAAAATAAACACAAAGCTTGGAAGCATGATGCACTAACCCCTCAGCCACTGGGCTTCACTAAGCTTATTAATACTGATAAATATATTCAAAATACATGTTAAAATACACACAAATCACAGCTTCAAACATAAGATACGATGATATTTATCATCATAATGGTAATAATGAATAATACTTCCATATATAAAACTATGATGATATATATGTAGTAATAATAATGTTACCATGACTAATGTTAATAATAATAACGTGTTTAAATATAAAACACCCTTTAGCAAGAGATTCAAGATATCGATACCAATCTAGATACTAATAAAAATCCTTTTCTCAGACTTGGTTTTTGTTTTCTTAGAGGTGAGTAAAGAGTCACATTAGAGAATGCACGATCTACACAACAATGTCATTGGAATTTCTAAATCAACTTTGTGACCAAGACTCCTTGTAGCCAAAGAGTCGTGGTCATGAAATAGTAGTCAACGTGGATGCAAATAAAGAGAGGAGGTTGTACCCTGATTCTACAAAAGACCCGCTATGTGGTTGGCTCAAAGTCCTAACGTTGGCTAGATGTGAAAGCTTAGACAGTGTGGTGCTAACTCAGGTATCATTATCATCACTTACGCTCGTATTCACCGCTAACCTGACCCAGCGATGAAACCTGGAGTTAAGTAACCGACAGTCAACCACTTGAGGTTGGAGGTTGGAACTCCAATTCACAGCTCTTTTTCGACCTCCAGTTACTTGACTCTGAGTTTCTTAACTTGGATTTACTGGTCGATTCCCATTGGTCGAAATAAACCCCGTGACTTCCGGCTGAAGCTACAATTTCTATCTTCGCCTCGTGCCAGCTTGTTTTTAACCTCGTGTATCGTTATTTGTTTAAAATGAATGCCAACAGAATTTATTTTACGCAGTACGAAAAAGAGTTGGTGTTGGCTTTGATGAAGCCGCACTTACATATAATAGAATTTTTTGACTTTTCTGGTTTCCAGTTTTTCTAAAAAATCCAATTGAGTAACAGTGGAAACTTTCTGAATGGTATTCATCGTAAACTAAAAATCTATCCAAACTCAAACTACTTCAAAACTTGCACTAAAACGTGAACACTCGAAAAATCGCTTACTGCGCATGTGCGTTTAAAACTAACCCATCTGTGACCCTGGGTAAGGATTTTTTAACTTGAACCGGAGTTAAGTTATTAACTTGCGATGGTGAATAACGTTTTCGGCGAAACCCCGGTTTCCTTCCTCTAACCGGCGGTCAGGTTAGCGGTGAATATGGGCGTTAGTGGCGAACCTGAGCTCACGTTACAGTGAGAGGCAACCGATGGAGGAAACAAGTTTAAAAACCCAAACGTTTTATTTAAGCCAATTTAAAATCTAATATTAGCAAACAGCTCTCATTAGCAACTAGCAGATGGGAGCAAAAAAAGTCTTAGCCCTTATTAATCATTAATTTTACTTATCGCTACCCAGGTAGAGACATGGCTTCAGAAAACTAGTGGTGACCTTGACAAAGATAGTAAGGCAACGAATCCTATGCCAAGATACGTTGATATTCCACAAGATGACTTCATCAGATATAATTTAGACTAACTTTATCAAAATTTTACAACTAATTTCTTCCGAGAACTTGTTTCACTTAACTTTAAATTGTAAGATTAATTAGCATGCGACACAGTTCCTGCACAGAAAGAGGCTTTTAAATCAAACAATACAATTCGTTGAAAGAATTTTCCCTCGAGGATTAGTTGGAATACGCGAAGGCCGTGAATCGAAACTTCAAGATTCATTACCAATAGATCTTCCGTTGTTTTGATGTGTATTAGGTTATTATTAAAGTAATCAGACAGAACAAACCCAATCCTCCTTGTACATTAGCATTGCGTTAAAAGCCCCAGTTTGGGAACATGAAGTTGAGAGAGAATTCCATCACAGCTTCATAAGAAAGGAGGCGGTCCTCTTAAATCACTTTGATGAGAATGAAAGACCCTCCCTTCTTACTTAAACCTTGTTTGTATTTTATTCACAATTTTTTTTTTGATTTTTGATTTTAATAAACATTTTCAAAAATGAAAGTGGTAGCTAAAATGGTTTGTAATATAAAACATAATGTAATACTTTTATAATACGTATAGAATTTCATAACTTTTACTACTTTGGTTCAATAGAAAAATGAAACAATACATATATTTATGTAAATACTATGTGACGGGCTTTAATCGCAATTTCCATTAATGTCCTCTTGGAGTTCTTTGGGGACAGAATGGCAATTCTTTCCAACCAACTTGACAAGAAGAACGTGAGAATGCAAATTAGGAATCTTATATATAGTAGAAGTTTAGCGTTCGTCGGGTGGCTATGTGAAGTTGCTATATGAGGTCTATGATCAATGATTAGAAGCGATAAAGTTAAAATTAGAGGACATTCCAAGTTGAAGAATTAACCTACCCGTACCTGTGTATTCAAGGCTAAAGGTGGATACCATTCCACTAGAAGTAAAGCCACGTCAGTTAGGACCAAGAAAAAAGCTGTTACCTAGGATATAATGGTAAACGTCTTAAATTAAGATATAAGGAAACTGTGTGCATTAATGAGATTAGAGGTAATCTGTAAAGTTAGATATAGTGGTCAATTACGCGACTATTTGGTAATACTAATTGTCTCTTCTCATTCCAGATTTACTTAATTGGATTATTATTATTGTATATAGTTTTTAAGTTAAGATCTTAATAAACAAACATTAAGATGACAGATTTGCGTGATTCTGCGTTCTTTTCTACCGATACAGGTTGCGTAGATAATGTAAAAATGGGGCACCCTGGGGTGGGTGCTTCACCACTGTGCTATGAAGAGACAATAATTCCCAACTTGTAAAAAATTTCATGAAACTTTTGAAAAACTCAAGAAATGTAATTACATAATTTTGAATCACCTAAGAAAACTTTTATACAAAGTACTAAACAGAAAAAAATTACATGAAGTGCTCGAATGGTTGTTTATTGAAGACGTTTTTCCCTGAAGCTACGCTCCTCGTAGCTTTAAGCAGAGGTTATGTGGCGAAGATGAGATATTACGCTCTACTCTATACCAAAGTGAGCACTTTAGGCTTCAGCTGATTTAATGTGCAATAGTCTCTCTGCATATTGGGACTTCAGTGACATCAGGGTTCAAACCCACGACTAGACAATGTAGGGACTACATGACCACTAGGCTGCCCCGTCTTGTAAAAGAATACTAAACAATTCATAAAATCTATTCTAGGATTATAAATGTATCCTTTTTTATCACTATCTATTTTGGGTAAATGTACGACTGGAAAGTTATTAAATACATTTTATATTCTAACATAATAACTAAGATCTCATTCAATTGATAAAATTGATTTTGAATACTTATTTTTACTCCCCAATGCATTAACGATTTCAAAGCTAACTTTTAAAATTTATGAAATATTTTATTTATTTCTGAAAAAATCACTTCAATTTTCTCTGTAAGTTACCTAAGTACTCATTCATTGAGGACAAAAATGCTATCAGATTAAACAAATAGAAACCAAAGGCAAATTTTCTAAAGGAAAAAATAAAAAAAGTGTTCTTAATCCGTATAAAATTAAGGGGACATGTGAAGAAGAATGCTATATAAGAAGACTCTGTTTCCTTATCTTCATAAAACTAAATAAGAAAAATTTTATTGCTCGTTTATACTACGTGCATTTTTTAAAAAAAATATTGATAATTCATTGAGTTTATTCAATTTTTTGTCATTTCCTTTTTATATTTAAATTGTTCTTATTGTGATTTAAAAATTAAAGTAATGTGTTTTCTTAAATTTATACATACGTTTACTTAAAAAAATAAACTTTTATATACATACTTTTATATCCAAACTTTTATATACATACTTTTAAATACAAACTTTTATATACAAACTTTTTATACATACGTTTACTTAAAAAAATAAACTTTTATAATGCATGATTATTGATCTAATCGTAAATAAAGAGAGAAAAAAACAAAACTTAAATACACAGTTGGACCTCTTTATAACGAAGACACTAAATCCCCAAAAAGTTCGTTATATAGAGGTCAATCTTCCAATTTTTTATAAACCACATAAAACAAATTTTAAATTCATAAACACTATAAGTCAAAAAAATAATTATTCACGCCATTTTGTAAATTAATATATATTTATTTTACATATCTTACCTATCAAAAAAAGAAAGAAAGAAAAACTGCAAGAAAAGGTTCTTGACGTCTTCATCCACTTCCTGAAAAATTAAATTTTTTCTTTGTTGCTCAAGCACTTACGCTTTGACATTTTTGAGTAACAAGAAACAGTACCAGTATGACTGATCAACACTACAAATGAACGGAGACTAGTTAAAGGACACGAGACTCCACTGAGGTTGAAAAGGGATATCAAAGATGTTTCCAGTAAACTCGACAGTGAGGGTTAAAGGCTGCATTTCTTGGACGAAATGCCCACAATTCTATTGCTCTCGCTGAGTTAGGAAACTAATAAAACGAGTTCAAGATTTATGACTGCCATAAAATGTGTTAAATGAGGGAATAATTTGAAATGTCCAGAAATATTTTGAAAATCACAAGAGGAAAAGTTGGTTATTTATAAAGTGCACTTTGCTACTGGAAGGTTATTTTACGAAGAAAATCGTGAAATGTGTCCTTAGTTCCAGAAAAAAGTTTGCTATATAGAAAAATTCACAATATGGAGGTTCGTAATATAGAGATTCGATTGTAATTCAACCCCTTCCATTTAATATTTTTCTTAAGGACGAATGTGAACACTTATTTAAAAGAGAAATTTTCTGTTAAATTATCAAAATAATCTCGAATTCATGTCTTATTTTTATTATCATACGTTAAAAATTATAATTTTAAATTTTTGCGACTTTTAAAAATAATTTGAATTCTTAGAAGTGTTTTGAAAAAAAAACTCATTTTCAGGAAAGTCAATGCAATGAAAAGTCAGACATTTAGAGATACGTTGTAGCTTGACACAAAAAGGCGCTAGATGTCTGAAAAGTAGCCTTGATCACTCGTTTCTGTTAATGTAAAGCATCTGGCAACAGATTTGCTTTGTTTTGATTTATAGGCGATATGTTCTTATTAGAATTCAATTGTGGAAAAAAGTGAGGTGTGTTGAAACTTTGTTCATGTGGAACTAAATACTATAATACTAAATGAATACTAAAATACTTATTCTGTCGAAATTCTATTCTTAATGATTCATTCAAAACTATTCATTTCTATTCTTAAATCATTTTTTTTAATTTAACAGTCCACTAACTCTAGTTAAATTAGAATCCGTGTCCACAATATACAGTTAAATGCTTTTTAAGTATGCTTTTTCACAGATCACGTGTTCCTTAACGCAATGTATTGAACATGAAAAATTATATACATATCTTAACTATAGATATTCCCTTCTCAACAATGAAGAGTTAGATGGTCGTTATTAACATAAATATTCTATATATTCCTTCTTTCTTGTAAGTTTAAACTAAATTTAAAATAGAAACATGATTTAAGAATGTATTTCAAATGCCCCCCAGAGTCTCTATAAATTCTATAGGTTAATAAAAAAAGTTTCCTCCATTTATAGTTTCTTAATCAATCCGAATACTAAAACCAATTTTTCTAGAATGAAAACGGCAGTTTTCTGTCAATATAACTGAATAATAAATGTTGGTTTTCGAAATTATAGCCTGATAATAAAATATCAAGTCCAGTATCTTAATTATTAATAAAAACAAAGCATTTAAAACTTCGAAATCTCAGAACAAGACGAATTGCATCGAGGAAAGTAGGTCTAAATTACTTTTGGGGTTTATATGAGAAATCTAGATATCCATCTAAACCTTGACAAGTGAGCAATTAAATATCACGTGGTTTCCGAATGTTATTAAATGTTTAGTTAAATCTATAATTTAACTAGTTCTAACTGCCTGAGGAAATTAATAGTTACTGGATTAACTCAGCAGAGAACTAGAAATTCAAAGGACATTGATATAAATGAGCAATTAGTCACACTTAACAATACTGACGCATGATTTTTAAAAAAAAACTCAAATAATAGTGAAAAATAAATTATGAATAGTATAATGATAAAAGTTTCTTATTATATATGAAATAAAGAAAATCGTAAACCTGATGAGGTTTTTATAACTCCGAGTATGTAAGCTGAGTTTGGGAAAAAGCGTTGCTTATAATACAGCTAGGGAATACACTACTTAATTAGTCAAGGAATTATATATACAGAAATACATTTTGAATTAAAAAAAAAAGTATGATTAAGAAAGTACACATGAATACAATCTTATATGTAACTGAAGATTGAAAAACTGTTAAAAGATAAGTTCTTAAACATTAACAAAATTCAGTAACAATAAATTATAAATATATAACTCAGAAAACACACATTATCGATTACTTTTATTCTCGAAAGTATGTATTTTTTCTACAAAACCTTTCTCTTTCACGGTAAAACATTATTATGGTAATCCTATCTTTTTGAAAGTACGCTTAGTTATTTTTACATCTACTTTAAAATTCGTATGTTCATTGAAGATTCTCTACTATATTTTTTTTTAATTTTTAAACAATTATTTATGATTAATATGCGACTATAAACTCATTTTGTGCCTCATTCGATGTTACAAGAAATAGTATTTAGAACCTTGTTTTTTTACACTTTGCATCTAGAGCAACTTGATACAAAAAAATTATAAATTTGATACTTCTTTAACATCAATTTTTTTCGATCAATTTGTCATTATACGTATTATTTCTACGTCTTCATATTAAAGATTATTATTAAGAATGTATATTTTTAATGCACTTTAGATATTTTTAAGCTTGCATACTTCTACAAGCAGCTAACAATACAAAGAACAATAATTAAGTAGAAAATGAATATTAAACTATTTATATATTCTTACTAACAAAGGAGTTCATAACTCTCTCAATAAAATTCAGACGTTTAATCAAATTATTAAAAATGTATTATGATAAAACTGACAAAGAAAACTGGATAAAACGTTTCGGAAGACTTAAGATACAAAGAAAAAATATTAATAATGAATATTTCATGAATTAAAAAAGTATATTTGATACGCATTACTTTGAAATTGTTTGAGGTTCACATTTATTACGTGCAGTTACAATATGAATCAAATTAAGGAAAAAAAATGTCTTTCAACGTTAGTCTCACCCATCATTAATTTACGCATGAAGAGCAAAATCAGAAAAAAAATTTCGAAACAAATTCTAAAACTTTATTTTACATTCTGTTAAGATAGTAAAAATAGAAAAATAAACACCACTTTGTTCTTTTCTGAAATAGTCCTTTGAATAGTGATAATTTCATGGAAAAGGTGCATAATCATTACTCCACACACATGCTATGCTTTTTGTCATTTAAATACTTTAAGTAAGTTTGTATAATGTAAGGTATGAGAAAAAAGATACACCGAAAACTTTCCAGAATACTCTGCACGTTTGAATTAAGTATAAAAACAAAATATAATTTTAACTACTTTCTAAGAATTAAATTACAATGGCCGTGAGAAAAAATTATACATCTTTCAGACACAAAAGCTTATTAGCAATATCTGTTATTTCATCTCATCATATGTGCCAAAACTCTATTGTTTAATTTTTTCAAAAGTGAGTGAGTGAGTGAATATTAACGTCGCTCTGTTCAGCTACACGAGGGCTTTCGGTGGCAGACCTCGCAATTTTGAACCATGGTCAAGTGACGAGGACGACACCTGTGAGCTGACACTCTCTCTCCTAACTACCACACCACATCAAAGGGTGGAAATTTTAGCCCTCGAAAAATTTAACAGGCATCTCTCCCCTACACGGCGGGTATTTAGTGGTACTAAGCTCGAACTCAGGACATGCCCGCCAAGATCCGATACCTTGACCATTGGGCTACCCCGCAGCTGTTTAATTTTTTTGAAAAACAAAATACATTAATACAGTGCTTCTCAAAGTTTCAATATCCACGACCCAACATTTAATCATAATTTTCATTGCATACTCCCCCCTAATACAATATAATGTATTGAATTCAATAAAACTATACTTTGATGCTAGAACTACGATACTACTTTAACCTCTTGAGTGCCACGTCTCGCTCAGTCAAAACGTTACTTTCCCCGGACGTATATATACACTCATATCCATAAATTAAGGATAATTCAGCACCACACAGAAATTGAACTCTAAAATAAAAATTTCACCTGTAGAATTATCACACACATCTTGAAGAAGAATAGGCAAATTACAGGAAACTGCAAGATGGCGCGGATAGTACGTCACAATGACGACAGTGTAAGAGAGGTGTATATAAGGAATGGTGGCAAAGAAGTAAAATTGTTCACAAGCGCATTAAAAGCCTTTCATTGCAATAACCGCATAGTTATGGCACAAAGGGAGCATTCGGATGATTTTTTACGTGGTAGAATTATTGGATGACTGGAATGTGGACGTACCCAGCTGGAAGTATCCGAGGAATTTGGAATAGCTTAGAGTGTCATCTCCAGGCTTTGGCAACGATTCCAATATGATGGTAATATGAGTAGATGTTATAGCACAGGTCGCCCCCGAGATACAACGCCGAATGAGGACCGGTATATATATATATATATTTGGCAGTTACTGCCAAAAGAAACAGACGAAGCACAGCATCAGACCTGTCTCGTCAGCTCTCTTCAGCTACCGGTACGACACTTTCAAGGCAGACCGTGTACAGACGCTTAAGGCGCATCGGTCTATATGCTCGTAGGCCTGTCAGATGTGTTCCACTTACCGCAACTCACTGTCGCCAGCGATTAACCTGGAGTAGAGAGCATGCATTGTGGACACCACAACAGTGGTCTTGTGTGATGTTTTCCAACGAGTCCAGGTTTAGTTTGCAGTCTGATTCACTCCGGACTTTAATATGGAGTGCGCCAGGTACCCGTTACCACCAAGAGAACACCATTGAATGACACCGTTACGGTGGTGCAGGATGGCTCGTTTGAGGAGGAATTATTCTTGGTTCCAGAACTGACCTGCGTGTTCAGAGTGTAACGAAGACAGGCCACATCTATCGAGATGTCATTCTGGAACAACATGTACGTTTGTTTCGGGACGCTATGGGAGCTGAATTTCTGTTTAGGGATAACGACACCCGTCCTCACCGTGCAAACATTGTAGACGAATGCCTTCAAACGAAGCATATTCCCCGTATGGATTGGCCAGCATACTCATCAGACTTGAATCCAATAGACCTTGTGTGGGATATGCTTGGCAGCCCGTCAACCCCCTCCCATCTGTCTACCGGAACTTCGGAGGGCATTGCTTGATGAGTGGTGTAATACTCCCCAAGATCAGATTGGTAATTTAATACTCAGCATGCCTAGACGTTGTAAGGCCTGTATTGTATCGTCCAGGAGACATACTGCGTATTAACCAGCATACTAAACATGTTATACTGTTTTTTGTAAATAGGTTCCTGTTTGAAATTTACTCAAGGGAGTAAAAATTCGTAATTTTTATTAATTCTGTCAAACATATAGCATCTTTTTTTGCTCTTTACCTTTTGTGTTTAGTAAATAGACTCCACAAATAAGTCAAATTTGTTTTGCTTCTGTCTCTTTCTTTGCTTGAACTTCATTATCCTTAATTTATGGACATGAGTGTACGTCTTTACGAAGTACAATCTTTTCTTAGCAGTGCTATCCATAAAATTATTCCAAACGCTTTGGAATGCAATAAAAGAACCTGGGTGATGCTTTCGATGGATTTACTTATTTCAGATTATTTGCTTCTTTTTTCCTTCCCGCCCCCAATACATCACACACGTGGGCCTACGAGTAAAACGGTTGGCATTGGGAAGCGAATCGCAAATCTTTTAATCGGCAGTCAAGGGATTAATTATAAGCCGTACAAGTTATCAAGATAAGTGTTAATTTTTGTATATAATTTTATATGTGACAATCCCATGGGGGTTCACTGGTAATTATTAAACTTGTGTGTTCTTATCTTAGTACTTTTAAATTAATTATCAAATAAATTGTGTAGCACTGGTACATTTATACGTGTAACATATCAGTGTAAATGTGAATTTTATTTTTTATGTCAGAATGTATTTTGTTTATATTCTTTCAGTACATTAATAATTTTTTCAATTATTTTGTTTTCGACTTTTCAATATGTTCGCGCCCCCCTTGCAGAGTTGTCACGTTCCCCAACGTGGCGCGCCCCACAGTTTGAGAAACGCTGCATTAATATAACATGAACGAAATATGAAAGGAAAAACTGTTTTTCTATGTGCATTACAGACTGTTCTTTTTGGGGGACATTGGCCAAATACGCTTTTAAAATCCACAATATTACTGGCAATGCAAGAAATTGTAATAAACACCATAGGAGAGAAAATAAATTGAGTTTGTGATGTTTTTGTGTTTCTATGGTGCGTGGAATGAAGCAAAACACTTGCCATGGACAACAGCATTACACTTTTCATACACTTTATTCGTTTTTTTCTTATAGTACGTACATCTCTTGTGTTTTAGTTGGCACGATAAAGGGATTTCCTGGATCAAGTCGTACATCTATGCTAACCCGTCCTCCCATCAGTTTGTTTCCTAGAGGTCCTCGACGTTTCGACGTTGATCCTGTTTTCTTCGGGAGCTATAAAAGCAGTACTCTCGGTCGTACATCCAAAAGCGAGAGATTCTCGTCTGGATTAGCAATTTGGTATGGACACCATGTGTTTACCACACAAATATCAATCATCTGTCTGAACAATGATCACCACCATTTCTATGACCTTATTCCTCCATTTTTCTTTGACTTATTCCATTCTAATACTAACATAGGAATGATATTGTAATATGCCATTGTCCCATTATTGGTACGCATAAAATAATTTAATCTTGCTCTTGCCTCTGGAATTCAAAAATTAATTGAATGTTGCTTGGACATGTGTATATTCATAAAAAACACATCCACATAAAAATATTTCTCTCATTTGTTGTATATATTATACCAGCAAGCTTACATTGCTGCTAGGTGCAAAACTAAAAAATGCGCTAATTAGTTCAATTCCAATAGTAAGCAAATTATTGAAAAAGTTTTTTTATATTGATTTTATATCTTTTATAGTAGTCAGTGCAACATTTAGGTACAGCAATCAAAACTAAAAGTTCCATTGTTTAGTTAGAAATAAATAAAAAACAAGCGTCTCAAAAAAAGACAGTGGAAAATAAGGGGTAAGTAACTGAAAAACCCTATACAGAAAACTTATATAAAAAGCTATGTTTATTAGCGTTGAATCTCAAAATAACACTCTAAAATATGTATTATAAATGTAATTAGCAATCTAAATACTAAAATAATGAGGGTTTCTTTGCTTTACTTGATTTAGCATCGCTTTGTAATTAATTAATAAATTGTTTGCTATAACAAAAAATTTTAATTTCAAATTCAGTCAATCAAAAGGCACTAACTACTACACCCCAATATAAATGACAATTCTATATTAAAGTTAATGAGTACTCACACACTCAATGCATTTATCCGTACTGTTATCTTGAAAAATACTGATGAGGTATTAAGACATTTCCATACAAATCAAGGCCCAATTAGACATTCCATAACATTCCAATTTTTCGATAAGTCTTTGCATATCTAAAAATTTTTGTTTCCAATTAGGACCCTGCAGAGCTATAATCCACATCTCAAATTTTCTCTCTCCAATTCCACGCGATTAATAAAGTTGTTATCGAAATCCTTCATGTAAAATAAATACAGATAATTTATAATGACCAACAAATTTTTGTTTCGAAGTAGGACATTGCAGATATATAGTATGCATTTCTGACTTTTCTAATTTCATCCAATCAAAGAGATTGTTATTGAAATCCGGAATAATTCCGGATAATTTACAATAGACGTTCAGTTCTTTTGAATTCATTAAAAATGTCTGAAAAGTGTTTGTTAAGAGAATAGGTAAGCTTTTTAAAAATTTCATATATTTGAAAATTTACATAGTTGCTTTAAAAAATGACTCATCTAAAAAGTTTAATTTGTGAAAAACTGCTTAGTTTTCTAGATTCAATATAAACTGCTGTTTGTAAGAAATGCAACACCATAAAGGAATCATCAGAATTAAATGAGATTTAATGCGCAGACGACTTGTATTAGTACAAATAAATGACGAAATTTTCAAAGCAAAAAAATATTAAGTGTCCGCAATCAGTATTTGGTATAGCCACCACGCGCTGCAATAAGTGCTAATATACGACGTGGCATAGAGTCAAACAGATTTTGAATGTCTGCTTGTGGAAGAGAATTCTATGTTGCTTGAATTCCATATTGCTTGTATGCGCAGCAAAAGTTCGTCTTTTGAAGCTGCAGGATGCGGATCACGAGCGAGTCGCTGACCAACCAAATACCACACGGGCTCAATAGGCGACATATCCGGCGAATAAGCAGGCCAAGGAACAAGTTGCATGTGTTGGACCAAACAGAAGTCTCGAACAGTCTTTGCAACATATGAGCGTGCATTATCCTGCTAAAGAAAGCTCCAGGGATGTGCCTTGAAGGAAGGAAATGACTTCGGGCTGTAGCCCTTCACGCGGATGTACCTCTTGCTATTGAGATTACTCTCAATTCGTAGCAAATTGAATCGTCCATGATACGAAATCACACCCCAAAACATAACTCCAGGTATTAGGCCATTTTGTTGTTCGATAACGCATTCTGGAAGGCAGTGTTCACTGGCATAGCGTCTAACACGTATGGGGCCGAGATGGTCCCACAAATCGAAGCGGGATTCATATGAAAAGATAACTTGATGCAAATCAGTTTGCAAGGTTCTGTGCTCATGAGCCCATTGCAGACGGACGCCGATTAAACGTTACGAGATTAAATGTAAAGTTTAACTGCCCCTTTTTGGAAATGTAGTTGCAAAACCCTCTGTCAATAAAAGGATGATATTGAGAATTCATTTCTCACACATCAGAAGTTCATTATTCTGTCTTGTTCATTTCAGCCTAATTTAATACTTGAAAATTAGAATAGCTTCTTGCACGCAATCCACGGTCCACAGACGTCGACGAATTGACGAAGCCGACACTAGTACACCTGCAGCAGTATACCTACGGGCTGCCAACTGCCTGGAGGAAGCTGTACGGTCATTCACCACCATGTGGAGTAGGTGTCGATCGTCGCATGCTGACGTCCCTTTCCGTCGTCCACTGTCAGTTTTTCGAGTTGTTCAGTGCTCGTCGGTCCACTGCTTCCAAACTCGCATCACTGTGGAACTGTTCCTCTGCTTACGAGCTCGTATTGCGCAATAGGAAAATCCTCCTTCTCGAAGGCCGATAATCCTCCCCCGTTCAAACTCCGTAAGTTGATGGAATTTCTCCTTATTTCGTCATAGAGGCTGCCTTAGAATTCACTAAACGTTTGCCACTAACAAATTATCAATAACTATTTTCAACGTCTAGCTACAGCCCTCTATTTATACGCTCTCATCATCAGTTCAGAAAGCGCTGAGCAAGCTATGCATGCGCGGTGGCTCTGAAACTTTGCTATTTTACGTAGCATCCTATAATTTATATGTTTTGCAAATTTCATTTAATTCTGATGAATCCTTCATGGTGTTGCATTTTTTAAAAACAGCAGTGTATAAATCCAGCAAAAAAGTCTAACTTGCCTTCAAACATTTATATGATTCCAAATTTATCTCCATTATTTTTTCCACTGCTATACAATTTTTTAAGATCATTTAAAAGAAATTTTATGTTCATGAGATAAAGAAGCAAACATCTTTCTTATGAGCCATTCTATTCTACACAATTATATTAAATAATCTCTGTTCTAACTATTTAAATCAAAGCGTATTTTATCTAGTAAAATCACACAGACACTTGTAAAGACGTAACCTGACTTGGCCACGTTACGTTATTGCGCCTTAAGAGACGTTACGTTATTATACCTTTAAAAGAGGATCATATTCTCAATCAACATTTTAAAGATGTTTTTTTTTCAAAAATATTACGTACATAATAATTTGATTAACTTTTCCTGATATTTCTTTTAAGGGGTGTTGGATACCTCTCTCTATATATATACTGACAATGTTAAATTGGCTGTTTTCGATGTACCTTTTCTCAAAATCTGTTTTATGTACACGCTTAAACTTTTTCATACTATTAACGTACACCTCTCTTATTATACTAAAATGAGCTTTTAGCTAGTTTTGAATTTTTTAAGAAATTATGAAATATTTTATCAAACATTGCGAAATTTCACCCATTTTCTACTTAAAAAATTTGTAAAAATTAAATTTTTTGAGTGTTTTAAAAAAAGCTCATTTTACTATATATTAGACATCATTATAAATAATTCATAAAAAATTTACATACCTGTGAACAGTAGTTTGTCAGAAAAGGTACATCGCACATTAAAATTTACATTTTGAGATAAATTGATTTTAATGTATATAGTGAGACTTCTAATCGGCTGGGAAATAAAAAAATAAAAGGCTCAATTTAAAATAAAAGATACATGTTTTGGTTTATATCAATCGTTACACTTTTAAGCAAAAACAAAGTAATTTGTTTACAATTTTCGCCATTAAAATGGGCGTGGACCAAATTCAACGAATATTTAAAAATACATTTTAAAGGCTTCTAAATTCCCCAGAGGGGTTCAAGTAAGGTATTTTTAGAAAGGTTAAAATCTATACAATTTGAAAATGTAAAAATCTCAAATTGTCGAAAAAATAAGATTTTAGCTTTCCAACACCCCTTAAATCACTAGTTCCAAATTTTGCTCACAGCATATGCAGCACAATGCAACGAAAACCTATCGTTAGATGATCAACTTCCTTTTAAAATACGTCGACAAAACCTACTTTTGGTCTAGTCATATTAATAACAATCTGTCGCGTAGTGGAAATAACTTATTTTGAACTTTTATTACATTCAGTTCATTGACTATAGCTTCACAAGTATGTATACTTTTCATTCTTTCCGGTATATTTGCTAATTTCTTCGTGCATTTCATACTTTTTCCGAGAAAATCCAATAATTGCCAAACTGACCAATGACTGAGCATGAGCTGTTCCGCCACTGAGTTTAGTTTTTAATAGCTGTATTAACTGAGTTTGGTTATGCGGAAGTATCCAAATTCAAAAGCGAAAACAATTTAATACGTGTATTTATTGTGTGATGGTATATGGTGCATGATGCATGATGACAACACAGTAAAAAATGTATTGATTTTTAGACAGATTGGAACCAGAAGGCGGAGAAGACCACGATTGAGATTAAAAAATGATTCGGTGGAATCTGATTTTCTCATAATTAATGAAAAGAACTGAATAGCGATGATCAATCAGAAGTATTTATGAATAAATCTTCACACGAAGACACTAGCTCATAACTAGATTGTTTAGTCATTTATGATGATGGCATATGGTCAAAAAGGGAAGGGGCCATATATTCTAGAGTTAATGTAAAGTACGAATATTAAATTGTAACAAATGAATGGTAAATAGTAATTTCACTTAGAGCTTCATTCGTATATGCATTTGTAAGCAAAGTATTATAGGAATAGAACAAAGACTAAACGAACTGCGCACCATTACGAAAACATTACAAATCGCTTTATTTTGTATTAATAAGTTAAGAATGATTTTTAGTATATTTATCTACACACAGAAATATCTTTCCTTCTGTCCGAGGCATATGGTAATCCTATTTGCTAGCCCTGGAAATTTTCTTTTCTCAAATGTTGAAGATATTGCCGAATCAAAAGGACGTATTCAATAAGAGTATGGTTCTTGTGTAGTTTTAAAGTGTGGCATTTATAAACATTCCCTCACTCTGTGTCACGCATTCAATAAGTATTCAAATTAAACATCTCCGACCAGCAGTTAAAATCCCATGTTTAAAAGGAATACTGCATATATTTAAAGATTATATTTGTCATACACACAAATAAGCTACGTAACACAATGAAATACTGTAACGTTCACATCGAAATATGACATTGTTCATGCTCCCTTCAAATCATTTCGAAAATCATATTTTTATCATGTTTACTATTTAACAGAAATTTCGTAATCATGATTCACTCTTAAAAAGAATTCATGGATAATCAAAACTACATCTACATTGTTGAGTTTACATTACTTGTTCCAGTCATTAGAATGTGGTTTAGGTGAATGGCTAGGGTTTAGAATACTATAAATCAGGGGTGGGCAGACTTTGCCAGGGTACGGGCTACTTCTAATTTTTTTAAGATGCTGCGGTCCACCTAGGGGCGTAGGTGAAGTGAGCTAAAGAAAAGTATGCAATACAGTCGGACCTCCATTTTACGAGCCTCTATTTTACGAATTCTTCTGTTTTTTCTATTATTCTATTTAACTTTTTCTTGCAAACAAGAACATTTTACAATTTTCTTCGTAAAATAACATCCAAATAGCACAGAGCATTTTCTATTCAACGAAATTTCTATTATGCTTCGATTTTTCCCTCCGTATATTTTAAAATACCGTATTTACTCGAATCTATAAGCCACACTTTTCCATCAATGTTAATATAATCAGGCGCGGCTTAGAATCGAAGGGGAAAAAATTTGTTGGATGGGTTATTTACGGCATCCATGTGTGTATTTATAATACTGATAAAATAACTAATTATTCACTTCTTATTAGTTTTCCTATTAAATTTACTTTTAATTTCGTAAAATTGATATCGATAAAACATTTTAGACTATTTTTTAATTTTGACAAAATCTTGTTGAGAATTTGGGGCGCGGCTTAGATTCGAATAAATACGGTATTTCTGTACCTTTGTACGTTTGAATGATTATTAGGTTTTAGTGAAGGTGGTCACCCCAAAATGTCTTGGAGGTACACCGGTTGATCGCGATCGACTTAATGCCCACCCCTGCTATAAATCATAATTTAACATTCCTGTAGAGGTAGCACTTTTTCAGCACTTGGACATTCAGGGGGTCCCGAAACATAATGATAACCGGACATTAGATGAAAAATGATATATCTATTCTGAAAAAAATAAAAAATAACAATTCCCTAGCACTTGGTTAAGTGAGGACGAGCACATTTTTGAAAAGGTTTAAAATTCACATCTTTCGTCACATCATTAGCTACTGTGACCACACGTTTTAAAGTCAGTGTAAAGTTTTAGAATTTGCTGTCACAGTACATGTTGATGTGATTGAGGGTATCAACAGAGTTGTTCTGTGAAATAAAGATGTTCTACAATAAAAAAAAATATCTATCATCGTTATGCATAGAAAAGACAAGTGTTGTACCATATTAGAATCTTAGCTAAATGAGCCAACTTTTGAGAAACTTGCCTGTTGTGTGTAATAGTTTTCTTTTTAGTCAAATTAGGGGACATTTTTATCTCAAACCCCAACTCATAAAAACAATTCATTTTAACTAAACCAGCAACTGTTTTTGACCGAATTGTGACTGCGATTAATAGTATGGTTATACAGGGGCGTAACGGAAAATATTAAGGACCCAACAAACTCAGGTTTAGAGCTTCAAGCCCAAATACGTTCTTATCATCAATCATGATTTGGATCCCTTACAGTCCCTGGGCTGCCCCCACCACCATCACGCAATATGACGTAGTACGCTACGTCACTGTGGTTATATAAGATGATGTTAGTGAAAAGATCATAGTAAAATTGTGAAATTTGAGGTCACAGTAGCGAATGATGTGATGGAGGATGCCAATTTTCCATATTTTCAAAAATGTCCTCCTGCTCACTTAACCAAGTGCTAGGGATTTTTTTTCTCAGAACAGATATGATACAGCCTTTCACCTCATGCCCGCTTATCGTTAAGTTTCAGAACATCATGTATTTCTAAAATTTCATACACTCTTTTACTGTGAACCCTTCACATCATGCTAAGAATCACAAGGGCTCCTTATAACTGAGGTTCTTTTTAACATAACTTAAGTGCACTAACAAAATTATTACATATCAAACAGATTACATTTTAGTTTTTATTTTACAGAAAAAAGCACTTATTCCCAGGGTTGTTTTTTTTTAGATACCCGCGTTAGTCAGGTTTTTTTTTCTTTTTGCTTAATTTTACTGCAGTCTAGTTATGCTTAAGACACACTAAATGCAAGGGCCTAAAATGGATAAATAATCTATAATACAAAAATATTTTAGTGAAAATCGATATTTTTTTCTTAAACATTAGCTTACCAGACACATAAAAACTTCAAAGATTAACAAGCATAATGTAAATAAGCGTTTCTTTTGTTCTCTGAAAGGTGAATATTTAATGTAAGACACACCAAGTAGGGTAGTAAAAGACTAATGACGTGGAAGGCATTATTTTATTATTAGCTGCTAAAATAATTTCTGCTATTGGTGGGGAAAAGGGTGTGCCGATATAACATGTCTAGTAATAGTTTACTGGGGAAAATTGGATTCGTTAAGAAATAATATTTTTAATAAAACTTTTGAATCTCATAATATTACACTGGTGTGCAAAACTTAAGCAACAATGTAAAAATTAAGCAGATAACCATGAAATTGCAGAAAAGGAGAGGTCTGGAGATCAGTACAGTGAACACGTAAGTCAGTAGAAACGTCACACGTATGCAAATATCAGGAACGAAACGTCAGAAGCGACGTGAGCGTACGCAAAACGCTTGATGTCGGCGCGTGCCGTTCAACAGTAAAATAAAATGAAGGACGCAGACGCAATTCAACATATTTGCTGCAAGTGCCAGTGAGTCAGTTTGTGAAATATGGCTAGAAGAAATCACCAGGATGACTTCACACGTGGAAGAATGATCGGAAAGAAGCTGGAGGAGGGACGTACCGTCACCAGTGCAGCTGCAGAGTTCGGACTCAACAAAAGTGTCGTTTCGCGTGCTTGGAAAGCGTTCCAAACCACAGGTACAGCTGTTAGAAAGGTTGGTGGTGGCCGCCCGAGGACGACAACTGCACGGGATGACCGATATATCATCCTGCAGGCGAAAAGAGGCCGATGGCAGTCAGCAAGCGTCATTGCTCTGCAACACTCTACAGCAACGGGGCGACAAGGTCACGGTTTACTGTGGCCAGATGCCTTCACAAAGGGAGCCTATTCGCCCGCCGACCTGAACGCTGCCTCCCGTTGAAAGTTGACCACCGACGCCACCGTTTACAGTGATGCAGAGAGCACAAAAACTGGGCAACTGTCAATGGAGTCGTGTCCTCTTTACGGTTGAGAGTCGGTTCAGTACCAGAAGGGATTCTCAACGCGTTTTGATTTGGAGAGAGATCGGGACACGGTTTTATACCAGTAACATCAAGGAAAGACACCATTACGGTGGTCCTGGAGTTCTTGTCTGGGAAGTCATTATGCTGAACGGGCGAACTGAGCTCCACATTTTCGATAGAGGGTCTGTAATCGGGAATCGTTATTGTAAGGAGGTACTTCTTCCCCATGTGCGTCTGTTCCGAGGTGCTATTCGTCCAGACTTCATTTTTATGGATGACAATGCACGGCCACATCGGACTCTTGCTGTTGAGGAGCTGCTGGAAAGTGAAGGTATCACTCGAATGGATTGGCCAGCGTACTCCCCAGATTTAAATCCCATCGAACATGTGTGGGATGCTTTGGGGAGACATATTGCAGCACGCTTATATCATCCGGATAACACCCAACAACTCAAACAGATGCTGATTGAAGAATGGGCACTCCTACCGCAAGAAATGTTGCACCAGCTGGTTCTGAGTATGCGGAGACGGTGCGAAGCAACCATTGCAGTGAGGGGAGGGCATATACCATATTAAGGAACATCTGCTTGTTGTTCTTCCTATTGGATAAACTATCATGAGTCACTATACTATGCGTTCAATAAAGCTTGTTTTTGTTTGATTCCATACCGTATGCATTGTATTCCTTTTTCAGCGCCGATGCTTTCGTCATCTTTTACGTACATAATACTCTCCCTCATTTCTGAATTTCATGTCTCTCAGATGATTTTTCGTGAAGTTATGGCAATAAACCCACCTGTTGCTTAAGTTTTGCACACCAGTGTATATTGGTTGAAACGGAAATTGTGGACTCGGACCGGTTGTGGATCGCGAGTTTGACAAGCTTAATATAAATCATAGGTTCTCAACATTATTTGAACTGGCACACTTTTTTCTAGTGAACATTTCAATACCGCTGCCTCCCACTCACGCGAAATAAGAGCGTACATAATACACGGAGAAAACAAGAATTAATTTTGAAATAATATTCTATTACTATAATGGAACATTATATATATATATATATATATATATATATATATATATATATATATATATATATAATTAATTTTTTTTTTCTAAAACCCCAATTTTTTTTACTTGAGAATCTGAAATAGCTATTGCCACAAATATATTTAAATGCGTAATATATTATATTTTAGTTTTAGACAGAATATTGTTGGAATTGTGAAACATTATTGAATTTCTTCTTTATTTAAAGGAGTGGAATAAAGGTTTTAGCTTATGTACCTGTTATAAAGACGCTTTTGAAAGAATGTTTTGATGATATGAAGTAATTCAAAATAAACTACTGATTTCAAAAGTAAAATTGACAGTTTCAACGTTTAAAAAATCACACGTTAATTCCTGGTTATCATATTTAATTATATTTCTTGGATAAAATACGTAATGAAATACAGTGGACGAAACGTTTTTAATACTGCTTACAGACCCAGGCAACACGTATGCTGCAGAAATTAAAATTTACTATATTATTCAGTTTAATATAGGTATAAATGTAATGTAATCTTTATAAGTTCTTCATCCACTTCCCGAACCATCAAAATATGTGAATTTTCATACTAGTGATAGAAATAATTTAAATACATACAATCAACATAAGGTTGCAGTATTATACTTTACTTTTGTTAGTGTATAATCAGTGTATTTTGCTAAGTCTTTGTTAGACTATATTTGGCTAATCTGCCGAAGTCCCTCTACACAATCTCAACACCCCCTAATTTTCTCTGGGTCTTTTACTGCCCCTGAAAGCCTCTAACACCCACAAGGGGCTTTATCGCCCACGTTGAGAATTTGTGATATAGAACGTATCTTCTATAGGCTTGAGATATCAGGTTTTCTCTCTAGTATATCAGGAAATTCACAATTTTTCACAAAAACTCTTGTTTTGAAAATAAAATATTACTTATTAGCGTAACTCATACGACATATTTTTTTTCGCTGTCTTATATATTATTATGGTAAAAAATAGATAAGCTAAAGGAATGTTAAGTTAAAAAAGGGATGTTTTTCATATGTGCTTTTGTGTAAAAAAGGTTATAAAAAAGAATGTACCTGTACTAGAAGTTTGAACAAAAAGAGTTTAATGAAAGATGTGAGATTGATCCTTTTGAAGCGATTTATTCAGATAGCAGACAAGTAAGAAAGAAAATCTTCGAACATACGAAGCCTGAAAATTTATTTCTGTGACACACAAATACAATAAATCAAATGAGAGAAGGAAATTAAAACTTTATGACTAGGAGTGTAACACTATACATAGAATTAAAATTAAATAAGTAAAGGGGAAATTCTGTGTGTCTGATCATCAGATGCTGAGACTATAATAATTAAATAAATTTCATAATTTTCAATTCAAATGAGTAAAGTAAGGATAAGTTAATAATAAACTATGGGATGATTTTTCTTTAAATACATTTAGTATTGCGTGTATTTCCAAGATTCTTATTATAATTTCTGTCGATCATGTAAGCTTAAAATATTTTTCCTTTAAAACTTCATCAAACGTTAGTGTGTGTGAATTCTAAAATTTATTTTTTTCTCAACCAAAAATCAAACTCTTAAAAGTTCGAATGCGTTCCATGTTTACAAAACAAATATTGATTACTTAATTACCTCATAGATTTGCAAATTTTTTACTCCATTTTCATAGAATTTTTAAAAAAGGGTGTTTTTTTATTAGCTTAAAAACTGAAGCAGATAAAAAATCGTCTGATTAAAAAAAATTGCTATGAAAAGACTCCTTTTCTATGAAAATTGTTTCTACATTTTTTTTTCTTACAATAAATTTATTTTATGCTATTTTGCTTTTTCAAGAAATAATTTATAATTGTTAGAGCTATAAATAAAACAGGGGAATTATAGAAGAAAAGTAAAGTGTTATTACCAAACTAAATATTTCTCATGTTTTGAGCTACTAGCAATTAATGATTACAATTCTATTCTAGGATTTAAGACTTCAATCAGAAAGAATTATTATTCAATGCACTTTTTAAATTTTTTTTTTCAAATTTTTCAAGACTTCATACTTTTTCAACCTCTTAGATTCCACCGGCGTGTATACACGTTTCGATTAACTGGTGAGTTCACTGACCCGGAAAATATGTACGTCTTTTCGAAATATGATCGATTTCTATGCCCTGCTATTATTAAAACTATTCTAAATGCTTTAGAATGCAATAAAGAACCTTGACATTATTAGTGAATGATTTACTCATTCCCGTTAGAAAATTTTCTTATTTATGCCTTTCCATTTCCTCCAAAACACCATATATGCGCGCCTGCAGACAAAACGGTGGCATTGGGGATCGAATTGCGTAAATTAATGGATTAATTGTGTAATGGATTAATTGAGTAAGATTTGTTTCTTAATGAGAGATATTAACCTTAATCAAATTGAATCACTGCATGTATGGAATCAAATATGATCTTAATCTACAGAATTTAAGAAGACCTGTAAACTAAAGATCTGAACACATTAAAAAATATTTATTTTAATAAATGCGTAGATCCCCTTAGCAAATACAACAGATTGAAACATACAGTTATTAGAGTTTAATCATAAAAATAATAGCATCAAATAAAGTAGCATTCAAAATATCCAAGTTCCACAAAAACAATAATTGGATTTAAACATATCATATTCTCTCTCATTCCGAGATTCTAATAGCATATCTACCAGTGCCCTGTTCCCGGATATTTAATATATATGTGGGAGTCCGAATAAATCTTCGAATAAAAATCAGACTCTTCAGAAGGCGGGATTTTAGATTGGCGTAGGTGGTTTGTCTAGGGGTAAGTATTTAAGGGTGAGTGATGAATTAAATGTGAATCTAAGTCATTAAAACACGAATACTTCTTTTAAGTAAAAGAGAGAATTTATTTAAATTTAAAGGAAAATATTTACAAAAAAAAGATAATTACAAATAGAAAGAAATGCAGGAATTAAGTTAATTAAAAGTTGAGTAATACCTTTAGAAGACGGGGAAATGAACCTTTCTCATTATTGGACGTTAGGACTGGCGGTGCCGCGTTGGGCGCGGAAATGCGGTAGACGCGATGTGTTGATCAAGCAGTAGTTAGTTGGCGTTGGCCTCTGCCGAAAAATTATTCAAGCCGGAGCTACGAAAGCTCACTAGGTGGCGCTGCTTCGGAATGCAGTAATAAATCAAATTGAGATTTATGGTCCTCTGAAAAGGATATCACTCAACCTTTTTTACAAACGTTTCAAAGGGAAAATCCTACATATATATATATATATATATATATATATATATATAAAATATATATATATAAATATATATATATATATATATATATATATATATATATATATATTTTGAAGTGAACGCTGAACCTCTATCAGAGATAATTCTGATGGGATTACCAAAGGTCTTCTGCTGTTGTTTTAGTTTTTCGAGAGCACTTTCAGCAGACACAGTTTTGACGGGATATAGCCAAGTAAATTTGGTAAATGCGTCTACTACGGTGAAAATGCGTTGATAACTTTTGTTTGTGGAGGGTAAAGGACCAATGAAATCAACATGGTATGTACTTAAAGGAATGCTTTCCTTAGAAATAGGATTCAAAAACCCTTCCTTTTTGCCAGTTTTCTTATTAGCTAAGATACATGGAACACAATTAATTATTACTTTTTTAACGACGTTGGATAAATTTGGGATAAAAAATTCCTGTTTCACAATTTCTTCTGTTTTTCCTACTGAGAAATGACCATTTTCGTGAATCAATTTAATTAGTTCAGCTTGCATTGCTTTAGGTGTTACAATTAATTCTCGACCATTTAAGTACTTGTAGAGTATACCATTTCGCTCAAAAAATTCTTCTGATCCTTGCTTCTCTAGAAGTGATTTCAATGTTTGGATGTTGTCATCTTCCTCTTGTGCGTTTTTAAGCTTTGAAGTTAATGTATCATTGCATACCATCATTACGGGATATCGGCTAAGAGCATCGACGTGCTTCATACGACTTCCAGCTCTGTGCTCTATTTCATAATCGAATTCTTCTAATTGAAGCGCCCATCTGGCTATGCGAGTAATTAGCTCCTTTTTGCATAGTCTTCTGAAATGCTGAACAGTCAGTTACTATTTTAAAGGGTTGTCCTAAAAGATAAACACGAAACTTCTTTAATGCGTTGATAATTGCTAGTACCTCTAATTCGTAGCTGTCATACTTTTCTTCTGCTGTATTTGTTTTTTCGACATGTAGTAAACGGGATGTAACTTTCCATCTTCTGCTTCTTGTAACAAAAATTGCACCGTACCCTTGTTTACAGGCGTCTGTATGCAGTTCTGTTTTTCTTCCATACTTGTAGAGGTGCAAGATTGGGCCTTCCGACATGATTTTCTTCAATTTTTCAAATGCTTCTTTTTGTTGAATCCCGAAAACAAAGAGGTTTTCTTTTTCTTGTTAAATCTCTAAGTGGTTTAGCTATCTTTGAATAATCCTTGATGTACTTGCGGAAATATCCAGTTAAACCAAGAAAACTTTGTACTTGTTTTATTGTTGTTGGTTCTGGAAATTTTCGGACAGCTAGTGTCTTCGTGGGAGATGGTTTAATAGTTCCGCTTTCTACAATGTGACCTAGAAATTCAATTTTCTTTTAATAATTGGCACTTCTTGAACTTAATTTCTAATCCGTATTTCTTTGCGACTTCAAAAATAATTTTAAGTTTTTCGAGACCTTCCTGTTCGTTTTTCGCTGGAAGACGAGATCATCTAAATAACTGATTTCACCTTTCCGAGTAAGATCTCTAAATATACTTGATATGTAGCGTTGGAAAACTCCTGGACTTGTGCTTAGTCCGAAAGGAACTTTGTTGAATTCAAATTGTCCATCTGGGACGATAAAGGATGTATACTTTCTGCAATCTTCGTCAACATCGACGTGGAAGAAACCATTGCGTAAATCTAATGTAGAATATACCTTTGCTTCTTGCAAAGTGTCTAAAACATCTTCGATGATAGGTAACGGAAATTTATCTTTCACAAGCTTCTGATTCAATTTTCTGTAGTCAATGCACATTCTCGAAGATCCATCTTTCTTTTTTACCATTACGATTGGACTTGCATATTCCGCAGAACTCGGACGTATAATGCCTTCGTTGAGCCATTCTTCTATCTGTTTGTTTACTTCTTGTCTTTCTGTGAAAGCTAGTCGACGAGGAGGTTGACAGACTGGTTATTCGTCTTTTAAAATAATTCTCATTGTGACGTCAGTAGATGCTGTTTTTTCTGGCTTGTAGTCTTGACTTAACTTTTCAAGTTCCTTCTTGATTTGACGATTTTCAACATGACGTAGGTCTAGTTCTTCTTGAAGATTTTCAGAAGATATTTGCATAAGCTGTGCATGATTCTCATATTTGTTGAATTTAACTCCTTCTTTAGTAAAACTTATCGATGCTTGTTCCAAAAGATCTGATCCAATAACTGCTTCGAATTTTAATTTATCAGTCGGTACAACATGCCAAGTTAACGAGTAATTTTCATCATCTATTTTGAACTCATGTTCAAAGCAACCGATAGTTGTCACTTGTGCTTCACCAATACCTGTGAGAAGCATCTTGTTCTTTGATAATTTTGTTGGATCCATTATTATTCTGCTTGTGTTTTCTCGAAGCAAACTTACGGTACTACCACTGTCTATGAGCGCCGTGATTTTCACCTTTCCAAAAAATATTTCTTTAGTACGTAAACCTTCCTTAACGATGAGTGTGCAAGTTTCTTTTGGAGGTTCTTTGAATTTCTGTGATTTTGAATAGTTTGTTTGAGCATGCTTGGAAGCATTGTGATTTGAGTGTTTCTCGTAATTTTTGTTGTAATACCCTTTCTGCGCGCTGTCTTGATATCTTTGAACAGATTCGTACTTGGTGACAGGGGCTTCGTAATGTTTGTTGTAATTCGTTGACGCTGGAAACTTCTTATCTTTCTTGTTATACTCGAATTTTCCTGGTGATTCATATCTGCGATTCTTTTCTGTGAATCTGAATTCTTGTTTCTTCACATTTGGACCACTCGATTTTTGTTTCAGAGTCCTTTTAAAGTCTTCGAATTCTTCTAGTTTTTCTGCTAATTGAACAGGGGAGTTCATATTTGCCTATTCATCAAGATAATATTCTTTAAATTCAAAAGGAGTTTTTCGTTTGAGTTGATCTGTTATGATTAGATCTGATAACTTGATGAAAGTATCTATCTTCAATCCATCTATCCATCCGTTGAAGTAAGTGTTTAACTCATGGTAAAAATCAATCCATGTTCTTTCAGATGCTTTTTGGTGAGTGACAAATAGTTGTCGAAACTTTTCTGGAGTTAATTTAAAGCGTTTCAGCAGTAAATCTTTAACGTGTTCGTAAGAGTTAGCTTTATCGTCAGGCTCTCTCGCTATGATGTGAGATACTTCCGTCGGTAACAAGCCTAACAGATGAGAAACCCAGTTTTCTTGATCAATATTCAATCTCTGCGCTTGACGTTCAAATAATTTTAGATAAAGACTGATGTCTTCTTTCAAATCAAAACGATGTATAAACTTTGAAACTTCTTTGACGAGAAATAATTTAGTATCACTTTCTTTGGATGTATCAGCGCCTAACTTGGATTGTGTTTGGATTCTTAACTTTTCCAACTCAAACTCATCTTTGCGTTTTTGCTCATCTAACCTCAATTGTTCGAAGCGTAATTTTTCTTCTCGTTCTTCAATGCGTAATTTTTCTTTTTGCTCTTCAATGCGTAAATTTTCTTCTCTGGCTTTGCGATCCTCAACAATCGTTGAATGTATGTTTTTGGTCAGTTCTTCGTCATAATCTTCACTACTAATAATTAGATCTTTAAGTGTGGCGATGGTCATTGATTTATCGAATTTTAAATTTAATTCCGTGGCTAAGACAAATAAATCTTCGCGTCGACCTTTGCCAAGATACGCCATTTTAAAATTTAAATATAAGTTTAGATAGTAACCAAAGGAATAAACAAAATTGTCACGCATTCAAACAAAAACAATGATGTTGCTATTGGCAATTCTCGTTTGCATTTACAAAAATTCTCAAGTTAAAATGACATTGCATCAAAATACACTAAATATACATTGAAATATTCAAATTCTATTCATTTAGAAATATTTTAAACCAGTAACATGTAAAGACAACAGTGTGAGATAAAATACGTAATGCTTAATTTAAAGTAGTCATATCATTAATTTCAACTAAAATCAAAACCCTTTTTTTTTAAACATTTGATATATCAGTTATCTCATTTCGTTATAACAAATGCAAAAAGAATTTGAAAGAAAAAATAAATATAAATCTTGTTTAGAAACAGTGATTAAATTTATTGTGATATGAACATTTAATCATTTAAAGTTCTTAGCTGAAAAAAGCAAACAATTAGAAGTTAGTCACTTATAGAAAAATCTGGTATATGTTTTTTATTACACCAATAAAAATAAAATCTTTTTAGGATCTCATCAGCACATTCTAAGGATAAACACATGTTTCAGCATAATAATTCTGTCAAAAATGAACTCAAAATACTTATATATTAAACGATAAAATACACAACATTAAAATAAGATTATACACGATCCTTCATCAATTCTAAAAACATAGCATATTTCTTTAAAAATATATTTCTGGAATACTCGTAAAAAATAATTAATTACTAAACATCTGCAAGAGAAATGTTAAACTATATGAGTCATTGAAATTACGATTGCAACGAAACGGAAAATAATGTAAGAAACATTAATCTCTTAGTTCAAGGTCGATGACATAACTGAAGAAACGAAAACTTTTCACACATACATGAAATTCAATGCGATTCGTTAATAAATGAAATAAAGACTTGAATATTTTACGTACAACTTTCTTAATATTTTAAAAGATATACTTGTAGAAAATTTTAATTGATACGATTTCTATACACATAGAAAAATAGTATTTCAGAAAAACACACATGATATTTAAAAAATATAAATTACTTCCTGAAATCGACTACAACAATTTTTTCATAATCAAATTAACGGTGACTCACGTATTCTTTTAGATTTTTTTTTTTCCTTTTGAAGAACAATATAAAAAGTACCTGATACAGTTGACGACGTGTGATTAATTACTTGAAAACAAACTTCAAAGGATCCTGGATGTGTTCACTGGACTTGTGAAGCTCTTGTAGTTGTACACGGCAGAAAAATAACTTGAAGCACCTAAATGTTAGTATGTTATGAGAGGCAATCCGCATTTTCGATTCA
This sequence comes from Trichonephila clavipes, assembly GCA_019973935.1. Taxonomy (NCBI): domain Eukaryota; kingdom Metazoa; phylum Arthropoda; class Arachnida; order Araneae; family Nephilidae; genus Trichonephila; species Trichonephila clavipes. The sequence continues at coordinate 323,742 of BMAU01019157.1, forward strand.
GTCCGTTTATAAATTAGGCGTGCAGCCAAAATGGGTTTTTTTAAAGAAGAAGAGAGAAGGTTATCAACTTATTATTTAGAGAAGATTTTCGAAATCAAATCCCAGGCGATCCCCCAATTATTTCTGTGGGAGTCCGAATAAATCTTCGAATAAAAATCAGACTCTTCAGAAGGCGGGATTTTTAGATTGGCGTAGGTGGTTTGTCTAGGGGTAAGTATTTAAGGGTGAGTGATGAATTAAATGAATCTAAGTCATTAAAACACGAATACTTCTTTTAAGTAAAGAGAGAATTTATTTAAAGTTAAAGGAAAATATTTACAAAAAAAAGATAATTACAAATAGAAAGAAATGCAGGAATTAAGTTAATTAAAAGTTGAGTAATACCTTTAGAAGACGGGGAAATGAACCTTTCTCATTATTGGACGTTAGGACTGGCGGTGCCGCGTTGGGCGCAGAAATGCGGTAGACGCGATGTGTTGATCAAGCAGTAGTTAGTTGGCCTGTGCCGAAAAATTATTCAAGCCGGAGCTACGAAAGCTCACTAGGTGGCGCTGCTTCGGAATGCAGTAATAAATCAAATTGAGATTTATGGTCCACTGAAAAGGATATCACTCAACCTTTTTACAAACGTTTCAAAGGGAAAATCCTACATATATATATATATATATATATATATATATATATATATATATATATATATATATATATATATATATATATATATATATATATATATATATATATATAATGCAGACAGAAAAATGCTGCCAGATATTTGAATGCCATTCTATTAAAGTAAACAGATATAAAAGAAATGTAAATAAAATTATTTCTCAGATAAAATAAATGCAAACTGAGCTACATGACAATTACGTATGTTTACATACATAAATAACAAAAAAATACTGTATATATAGACTAAAAATCCTAAACTGAGTTTATTATCAAACACTTAGTATGTTTTAATGTTTATGTTGCAAACTAAATGGATTGTGAATTACGAGCCGTATGAGGCAACGAGAGGATCAATGATGACGGATATCTTAATTTGGATCTATGATCACATGATGATAGCGACATCTGAGCTGGTACCTCTTTCTACATTGTTGGCCACACAAATTGCAACACCCTGAAGGAAGCATACAACCATATGAAATTTACATCAAGTGTTGGCGGCGATGAAGTAGACAAATTATAAGTATTATTGCGCAGACGCACATCACGGAAGAATGTAGCGCCACCCGCAAGGGCTAAATAAAGGGAGAACAGATTGGCAATTTGAAGGACGGCAACAGTTTTTTCTTGCTTTTTTTAGCTTAAGCTGTTTACATTTGCCTCGTGGTAGACATCGAGCGTCTTTTGACCAAGTTTCTAAATTCGAACGAGGAAGAATAGTAGCCTATAGAGATTGCGGATTATCCTTCACAGAAATCCGTTAACGCGTTGGACGAAACTAAGGAACTGTGATGCGGATCTGTCATCGCTGGATGCAGGAAAAAACAACGGGCCGACTTGGCTAATCACACCCACCTCGTTGCACCACTGACCGTGATGACAGGTGGATCGTGCACATGGCAGTGTTGGATCGTGCAGCCACATCACAAACCATAGCACAGAAGATTCAGTCTGGTACGCATCATCCGGTGCCCGCTTGTTCCATTCGACGCCGTTTGCAGCAGATCGGAATGTCAGCAAAGCGTCCATCACTTCATTTACTCTTGTCTGGAAACAAAAGACGTTTGTGCCACCAATGGTGCGTTGAACGGTGGACTTGGACAATCGAACGGAACGATGTTGTGTTTGCTGACGTGAATCCCACTTCTGTCTACAGCATCACGATGGTCAGATTCGAGTTTGGAGACATCGTGGTGAGAGGCTGCTGAACTGTCGGGTTATTCATCGCTACACTAGTCCTGTACCTCTTATCATGGTTTGAGGTGCTACTGGATTTCACTGCCACACACCTCTAGTATGCATTGTCAGTATACTGAATAGTCAGGGTAACATCTCTGAGGTGCTGGAGCCCGTGGTCCTCCCATACATTCAGTGCTTTCCATCAGCGATATTCCAACAGGATAATGCGCAACCACACGTGGCACGCAATGTTCAACAGCTCTTCTTTACGCATCAGACTGAATTGCTTCCTTGACCTGCTTATTCTCCCGATCAATAGCCAATCGAAAATGTGTGGTCCATGCTTGCACAGTTCCTGACCAGGGATACACCACCCGCTTACACCAGATCATTTTTGGCAATATGTGGAACTTGCTTGAACTGCTGTACTCCAAGGATACATCAAAAGCCTCTTTGATTCTATGCTGAGGCAAGTGACAGTGATTATACCCAACAATGGCGGGCGGCTACACTAATTGCTGATTTAATCATCATCCACACGTCACAAGTAGCTGTAGTTTTAATCGTTCATCTATATACAACATGTCATAAATAAACTTCATTGTGATGCCAACGTGAGGACTTAGTGAGCCTCTACATTTTGACGCGCATTATTTTATTACAAGTTCTGAGAGGATTAGGTTTCGAATCCACAATCTTGATTTCAACAAAGTCTGGAATGAGGTGGTATTTATAAGTATTCGGCTACCATGGTCTAGTATGAATTAAAAATCATGACATTATGAATAAATGTTCAGTATCGGAACAATTTGTGTAATTTTGTAATCTTGATTGTAAAATTTAAACTTTTGAGAGGAAATAAACTACTTCTTTCAAACATTCTTTGGTAATGATGTTATTTTTAGCAATAAAATCATTAAAATTTCAGCTTGATTGAATCTAAAATATATGTTTCAATGAGTTTCAATATTGCCTCATAAATCTAATGGGCACTTATTGCATATTAAGAAATCCTTGAGAATTTCCCAAGTTAAATTTTGTGCATCATTATGTCTCACTGAATCATACTTTCTTAAAACAGAAATTTTTCAATACAATTTAAGATTTTAAATGAAGTTAAATAATTAAGTTTGAATGAAGAAAAATCAACAATTTTCAAAAAACTACGCATAGGAAAATTTGAAGTAATTTTGTCCCTATTCATTACGGGGTTAAGAAATATTATAGTTTCGTTCAACAAGATCTTAATTATTCTTGCTTCTTTTATATAAAAATCTAAGTTTGCATCAAGTCAAGTTAACAAGTTACTTGTATCAAGTTAAAAAACTGAAGGAGAGCAAGTATGCATTCAAATATTCTATGAAAGGAATTAAAATTATTTAAAAAAATGCATAGCACTATGCATCACTGGAGTTTAATCAAGCAATATTATATCTCAAAGGATAACATTCCCAAAATAACTCTTGTAATAAGTTTCGTAAAATAGAAGATGATTGGTGTACATAAATACTAGATCATGGATGATTTGTTTCGTCAGTGTCAATAGAGAGAGAGAGAGAGAGAATCTAATGAAGACCCCAATAAGATAGGCCCCGAAAAGGCTTTAGGAAACTTAATAGATCATTTTGGTCAATTGACCTTTCTTCCTGTATTGCTTTCTTGCTCTTAGTTCTCTGTTTCGGAATTTAAGCTTTTTCTAATTTGAAGCATATTTAATCTATCTATCCATCATCATTTCTCTTATTATTTTATGAAATACATATGTACAGGACCTTTAGTTATATATATATAAATTGAGAAGCGCTAAAAAGTAACATTCATGACAAAAGAGATTCTTTTGAGTTTAACATTATAAGAATGTGTGTGTGTGTGTGTGTGTGTGTGTGTGTGTGTGTGTGTGTGTGTGTGTGTGTGTGTGTGTGTGTGTGTGTGTGTGTGTGTGTGTGTGTGTGTGTGTGTGTGTGTGTGTGTGTGTGTGTGTGTGTGTGTGTGTGTGTGTGTGTGTGTGTGTGTGTGTGTGTGTGTGTGTGTGTGTGTGTGTGTGTGTGTGTGTGTGTGTGTGTGTGTGTGTGTGTGTGTGTGTGTGTGTGTGTGTGTGTGTGTGTGTGTGTGTGTGTGTGTGTGTGTGTGTGTGTGTGTGTGTGTGTGTGTGTGTGTGTGTGTGTGTGTGTGTGTGTGTGTGTGGAATAGCAACCTACACACATCTACTTTTAGATATGTGGCGGTGTGATATCTCGATATGAACTAGTACCAACATCACTCGAAGACGATCGTTTTGGCGTGATCGGTAACGTACTTGCATTCGTTCGGAATGGAAGGTACCCAGAACGAACCTTCCTTCCTTCAGATATATTATTCTAAATTAAATTTAAAGAAATTTTATGATTTAGTTATAACAGTGTTTTAAAAGTTAAAAAAAAAAAAAAAAATTCTATCAATGTATTGTCTTGATTACAACTATCAAGCTAAATTAATTTTTAAATATATTTCAAAATAATTTTAGCCCATCAAAAAAATGTTATTTATGATTTTAAGCTACCTTATACAATTTGATTAGCTACAAAAAAATTATCTATGTGGCGCCTCAGTTTTTTTTTAATTTATCACAAGATTCATGGCTTATCACACTAATCGCTCGCTCGTTGTAGTACGCACAAAGGTTTTAAAATATTGGTTACCACAAATTTAGGTATATATTTATTTTTGTGTGTTTTTAATTTTAGTTCAAATTTTCTGTGTATAATTATCTCTTTCGTAGGAAAAACCAACTTACATTATTCATCCATTCTTTTTATATTTTATTGGTTTTCTGCTCATTTCAAGTGTAGTCTTAAGAAGACTTGGTACCCTAAAAATCACAAACCTATCGTTTTTTTTTATTTTTATTTAATCTTATTCTTTGCACATTATTATCTTTCGATTCATATATCACTTGTGCATGTCGGAAAGTTAGAAGTTGACTAAAACTTCATTTGAAAACAAATTAGGCAATTCAGCCACACCCCCTTTTTAGAAAAAAAGCTAAAAAATGCGTTATGATAAGAAAAACCTATTTTATAAATAGAAATAATAACTATAAAAAAGAATGTGTAGTATTAAAAGCAGAATATTTCCGAGGCAATACAATAATGTAATTTTTCTTCCTTGTGAAATGTGTGCATGTAAAATTTGGAAATTAAGGCATTTTATATTAATAATTTTATAATTTCAGTTCTTATTCCTGATATATTTTTCATACAAATGTAATACTTTAATATTATAAGAAAAAAAACAGCTAAAATTTCTGTCGTGACAGAAAAAAAAATTTTTTTTAAGTTTTTCTTGAGTTTTCTTGTGCAATTAGTACTCTCTAAAAGTTGATCACATTTATAAAAACGTGTGGGTTGAAAACATATGAAAATGCAATTATTTTAAAGAAAAACGTATATCTAATATCTTAAAGTGGTATTTTAAGTTTAATTAAGCTTATAATAATTATTTTTTCAGAATTATAAACTTTAAAGTGGTTTTTCTCAGTTTGTGTTTTTCGAAACCTTAGTGCATTCTAAATGCTACTCCTTCGACAATTATTTACCAATCACTTCAATTTTTTTCCTGCGTGTTAACAATAAAGCATGTAATAAAATTAGGGATCTGTTTTGCTATAAACTGAATACTTTTTTAAAAAAAATAATAAAATGTAAGACATGTTGGCTTTTTCGTTGATTTTTAGCCTGTATATCAACATTTTATTTTTTTTCTCGAAAACGAATGAAGTTATTCTAAAATCGATCCCTGAAGTTATTAAGAACATCCATAAGAATATTATAAAAATCTTTCAGGTCAAAAAATTAATTTTTACAAAAGGAGTAGGATTTTAAAATTTTCCCAATTTTCTTCAAAATATTTTAATTTTTAAAATTGTGCGAATAATATATGAAAATTTTCATCTGATAACATTTTCTTGAATAGAAACATTGCATAAAATGTTAAAATATAGTTTTTAAATACGTAAATAAAGAAGTTTGCTCAAAGAGTGCCAAGTCTCCTTAAGCCCAATTTTTAATAGCGTTCTCTTAGACTATTATGTCGAAATTTTCTGCTGAATGGGAAGGTTAGGATCTTACAAAGCAATTCTTTACCCTATATCACTGCCTTAAATTAATGACAGCTTTAGAAATCATATCCATTTTAGTCCAATGGTCCATCTTTATATTTTCTTAACAGTTTCATGTTTCAGGTTCTTGATGATTTTTCTAATAGCTTAGCTCCTATTTATCTTGGAATTTATTAGTTATCCATTTTGATTCTATTAGTATTATTGTATATTTTTAGAAAATAACTTTCCATATTTATAAATTATAACAGAATTGAACACATTCAACTTTAACTTTTTTTTTTTCCACAGAGTTGTATGTAAGTTACAAAATTGAAGACAGCTTAAAGAAAGAAGAGAAATAACTTTATATGTTTTTCCATTTTACTGAAACTTCAATATCATTTTCGTATAAGAATATTTTAAACGTACAAATTGGATGAAGTTTTGAGCACAAGAATTGTTCTTTAAATTCTACGAATTCAGTTTAAAAGAATTATTGTAACGTAAGATTTAAAAGGATAGCGCTTATTCAGAAATATCTCTCGTGTTCAAATTTTTATTCAATTCAATACAATTCTTAGTATACACACAATTTTGCTCCCCCCCCACCAAAAAAAATTATTTTTAAATAAATATTATTCATTCCCTTTATTCTGCCGCACCAGCAACTTTTTTATGTATATTCAGTTGCGATAGAGTTTTATTTACTTAATTTAGTAGCGTAATCTTACGACATCTTTGGTGGAAAATTTAAGAGTAATGTGGAAGTTTGAAGAATGGGGTGCAGGCTCAGATGCCATCCTCGTCTGTTGACCGAGACTCAAAATAACAATAGATACGTTCCCAATAGCTTCTTAATCGAAATAAAAAGAAAATGTAAAATTCTAATAGACATTGCTATATGTAAATAAAATACGATTTTCAGATCTTCCTTATGTGTCAATTACTGTATTTATTCGAATTTAAGCCGCACTATTTTTCCAGAGTTAATGCTGCAGAAAATCGGGTGCTGCTTAGAATCGAAGTCAAAATATTTGTTTGTAAATTGAGTTTCCACCTCTTTTAAAAAGAAATATGTAACCGCCCATTCTCTCTGTCCACTAGTATTGATAACTTATCCCATTCCGCAGTTTATCTCCAGTATCCAATCTATCCTAAACATCGTTGCCTGCTTGTATTTAGGAAAATTTTGTATACGCATTGTTTTTAATCACTTAAACATCAAAGATATCGGTAATAGTATCAAGACGAGTTAACTATGAAGCAAGTATGAAAAAGGAGGCAGTTTTATGCGCAGAAAAAAACAGAAACAGAGTAGCGGCCACTGAAAATTTGACACGAATGAAACAAATATACCACAAGTATATTTATCGATGATGTAGACAAATTGTTAGAAATTTTTGCTTATACAAATGTGCTCAACAGTCTTCAACAATTCTTTTAAAAAAATGTTGCATAACAAATGCATTGAATGCCCCGGAAGACAACACCGTGTGGGAAAATGATGATACCAACACCCATGCTGAAGTCAGCTGTGACAATGGAAGGGATGAATCATTTTCGAAACATGATACTGACGGTCAGAGTAATTACATCCATGTATTTTGAGAATTTTTAATGCTGGTAGAATAAATAAATTATTAACTTATTATTATTTATCATTAAAGTATTTTTTTAATTTCTTAAGTATCGATTATGGATGAACCTATTACCCATTTTTTTTCTTCTCAAAAACGTGTAGAAGATTGGGGTGCGGCGTAGAGTCGATGGTGGCTTCTATTCGAATAAATATGAGAATAGGGATATTAGATCAATAAAGGTATTAAACAAATATGGAACTGTATATTCATTAAAGCTCCCATATAACTCACAGAAGGAGTACAACATACCCTTCTATTCAAAAAAACAAATATGAAACAAATTACATTAAGCATATATTTTTCCTGGTTTAGTCAGTGTTTATTAGCATGGTAACGTACCTCGTAATTTTGAACCACAGTCAATTGACAAGGACAACATTTGAACTGGCACCCCCTCTCCAAACTAACAACCCCCACACCAAAGGGAGAATTTTGAGCCGCGACATATTTAAGGTATCCGATTACGATCGAAATCATGATTTTGAAAATGTGTACATATGAATAAATTTTTTTGATATTTAGTGTCACCCGAATTACAATAAACAAAATTATCTTAAGAAATTACTACAATAAAAAAATTACTTAAATGCAATTTTTTTGCAAACAAAAGGAAAGAGAATGATATACTTTCAAAACATTTTCCTTTCATGGAAAATGCTTCTATAATAATTATATTTTGCTTTTATATAGACAAAGTTTCTCTTTAGAGCCTGAATTAGGGTTTTTGAAAAATTCACATTATTTTCAGAGATATGGTCAACTAAATTAAAAACCGATGTTTTTCTTGTTTTTAATTAAAATTTCTCTATTCTGATGTATTAAATTATGAGTAAATCCATTTCTAAATAGTATACACTCATGGACAAAAAAATTAGCGCACCAAGAAGGAGTAGTCAAAATGAAACACAAAATCTTACATACGTAATGACTACTTTGATATAAGTAAATGATTAGAAAATCAAAGAAAAGGATCATTTATTTCAGAGAAAAAAGGCAAAAGGATTTAATACCCTGCTGTACCCCCTCTAGCATGAATGCACGATGCGGACATTGAGGCATACAAGTTATGTATCATGGCTTGAAACATTTTGTTCCATATTTGCTGTAAATTTACCTCTAGTTCATTCAAAGTCATGGGATGCCTAACTCACCATACCAAATGATCCCAGATATGCGAGATTGGAGACAAATTTGGGGATCAGGCAGGACAAGGAAGGGTAGTAACAGTGTGGAGACAGTCTTGTGACACCCTTGCCAAGTGAGGCTGAACATTGTCTTGCTGAAAAATGACTATTGGGAGCCGTTGCATGAGTGGAAACACATGTGGCTGCAGGATGTCATAGACATACCACTGGGCTGTCATGGTGCCACGGATCAATACTAGGGGTAACGTGTATTATAGGCAATGGTACTCCATACCATCAAACCAGCTGTGGGAGCGGTGTGTCGCTGTAAAGCAAAGGCAGGATTGAGGCGTTCACCGCGAGGTCTCCACACACGATCACGATTGTCATCACTTCTGAGATTGAATTCGAATTCGGCGCTAAAGACGACCTGGTTCCATTCTGCTGCAGTCCAGTTTTCTCGTGCATGACATCATTCCAAACGGAGATGTGGATGAGTGGGCGTCTTGACATGGTTCGAGAAGACACAAGGGCCTCTAGTGAAGGTACTACCTGTGCCTGGATGACGGCCGATGAAGCAGTTGGTTGTACGCGTGCATTTCTTATGTTGTGGCGGTCTTCTCGACGACTGACCTGTCGAGGGCGTTCTGAGTCTGGTCTTCGTGTAAATGACATCTCTCGGATCCTCTGGTTCCAACACCTCCTCACAACACAATCAGAGCGGCCTACTCGCCTTGCTGACCACCCAGCTTCCATCATGAGGAGGATTCTCCCCCTCTCAAACTGCAACAGCTGCTCATATTGTCTTCGAAAACGGCGTAATGGCATGTCTACCTCAGCTCTTCCTTTGTAAACGAATCATCATACTCAAACAAGCTTTGGTTACCTGTTTTATACTTCACGGAGAACGACGTTAAACACCCTCTACGGGCTATACGTAATGCGCAATCATGCTTCATTTCTAACCATTTACATATCTCCTCGACATAATCCTTCCTGCGAAGTTTCATTACGATCCCACAATTAGTTCTTGGTGCGTTAATTTTTTTGTCAATGATTGTATTTCAAAAATCCTACTTTAAGCACTGTATAGAAGTCTTAGCTATATATAGGTAACTTATTATTACTTTAGATGCAAATTATTTTATTAGAGATGCCCTTTTTCTATAAAAGAGGAATGTTTTGAAAATATGGTATTCTTTCTTTATATTGTTTGAAAAAAAAATTGCATTTAAGTAACTTTTTTATTTTAATAATATTCTTAAGACAGTTTTATAAGTTTATTCTAATTCAGGTAACACAAAATATAAAATAAATTATTCATTATATTCTTTTTCAAAATCACGCTCCGAACGTAGTCGGTTATCTTAACGGGCATTATCCCCTCTACACCATGGGTCGTAAGTGAAAATTGGGCTCGAACTCATGACACGCCAGCCACGAGCTCCTGAGTATTAATAGTTTAGCAAACTAACTGCACTACACATACTTTAATTACTATTAAATTGTAGCAAAAGAACTGATTTAGGCTAAAATCTATAGTAAAAAATAAAAACAAGTCGTATAAAAATCGATTCTGCCAGCTCGGTGGCTTAGTGGTAGTACGCTGTCCTCACAAGCCCAAAGTTGTGGGTTCGATCCCGGCTGGAGTCGATTAATTTTCTAGATGCGGAAATCGTAGGCATGCATGTCGTCTGATTATGTGGCATCTAAAAGCTCCTTTGAGTATCAATTTGGCCCTGGAACTCTCTGCAAACTTAAATCACGGCAATATTTGCCACCTGACAAGAGCTTGAATCAAATGAATTCAAGCATCAAAAATTTGTTAGAGGGAGCCACCACTAGATGGTACCACACTTGGGACTTGCCTAGCTGCCAAAATGCAGCCCATTAGATAAAAGTATATTTGATAAATAAATAAAACTTTTTTACATATAAAGTAGTTTCATCATTAAAGTTATCAATTCCTGTGACTTGAATCCTATCATTTCTTTCTCTTGCTGCCCATCCATAAGTACACATTTCGAAAAACACCCAATATACTGCGTAGTGTTCATGCATAAAATAAAACTCGAAATGAAATGCTGAGATAATTCTCATTCCCTATCATATAACTCAAAGATTAAATAGTTTAATACTCAAATGTGTTTAGAAATACAGTTGTTTGAAAACAAATTCAGTTCTAAATTTGTGTAGATATTTCAGTTTCACTAATAAAGTGGCCATTTCACTTTTGTTATCATTTAAAATTACTACAAAAGTGTTTTCTAGTTAGTTTGATTAATATGCCGAGTCATCTTAAGTTCGTTCCCTTCATTTAGGAGTCTCTCTTTTTCTCTCGAAATATTGTCTTAGTTAGCAAACCAACGAGGGGAACGACTCATTTTCCAGGGGAAAAATAGAAATAACGATATCAACAAAAAGCAGATTCATGTAGTTTCATCCAGATTTTGACTATGCACATTCACACAGAAACTTGCTTTCTGGATTGTGAATGCATTTTGGATTATTTAACGTATAATCTAATACTCAAAAATAATTTTTCTTCCTTCTTTGTTTTCATTATTCATTCACCTATTTCTGTTTCCTTCTAAGAGTGTCTGATTTTAACCCATTAAAGACCGCTCTAAGTTTGCGCTTTCAGAATTGCTCCAAAATGAGTTTTCAGACTTATTTGAGAATAAATCACACAATTAAAGTGTTTTTAAAAAATTGCATTTATTTTCATGATAGTTACAAAATGTTGCGTTTCCGCAAAAGTGCCCAAAGTGATATAAAAAATTATTATTTTGAAATATGAAGGTATTTGAAACATTTTGCATCTAAATCATGATCCGCAAATTTTTTTTAGAAATAAATTCTTTTTTATTTGATTCTATGGAATCTAAATCCAAAGGTTTCTTGAACAAATGTGTACAATTCTCCTCCAAAATAATTTCCTTTTCCTTAGTTTACAGATTTTTCTTCTACATTTTTTTAAATAATCTATATCTCACCTGTTGTGCGTCCCCGGTATTTCTAAATTTTCCCCTAATACATTTTCATCAAAATCTTCTTCATCCGTCAACTCATCTAGATATGGAGGAATTAGAACGAAATCTGATGATTCTTTATCCTCTGTAGATGATGATTCTGAAATGTCATCATCATCTATCTCGTGGAAATACTCTAGGGCTTCTTTCAATGTTAAGCATCGTCTTTTTCCATGCGTAATCTTATTTGAAATAAAAAGCGCAGATTTACTGTATAAAACCTATTGCAGCGCATAAAAAGACTAAATAACATTCATTAGACTAATTTTGCGCTTTCGCGACATTACTAAAAACAGGAATTTAAGAGCATAAGAACAATAACTACATCTTACCTGCTGAAGTTACTTTGTTTTTTTAAAGTTCAAGCTAATTCAGCAGAAACAATAGTTTGAAGATTAATTATGTGTTGCTCTCTATAACAATTATTTGAAAATAGAGTCACCCCTTTTCCTTTAAAACATGAAAATAAAATCCTTTAATCTAGGAGTGAAAATCTTACTAATTGAAAATAAAATTAATTTATAATCGACATTTAAAGTATGAAATACAAAATTAAAATTTTAGTTCAATTGAAAAAGAACCAGACCAATGCTAAAAATAATTTAGAATTTAGTGTTGCGTTTTCGCAATTTCAGTCATGAATGGGTTTAGACTTGAAAATAAAGTGGGAGAATAAAGATAAGTACTTATAGGGAATTTGATTGTTTATTTTACTCCAGTGCTTTTCAAACGTTCAATATTTGCGACCCAATTTTCAGTCATAATTTTCATCGTGTCCCCCTCATACAATTATGCATTTAATGCAATAATAATATATTTCAACGCTAAAGCTACAATGCGACTTTAATTGTAAACCGCACAAATTATCTACATAAGTATTATACACTGGTGTGCAAAAATTAAGGACGAGACGGTTTTTTCAATATAACTTTGTACAAAAGCTTTCCAAATCAACACATTTAATACCGTAAGATCCCCAATACGTAAGGCCATGTGTAATATATAAGCAACACTTACTAAAAGAGAAATCAGAGGGATAAAAAGAAGCTTGATTGAAAAAGTAGCATGGAGCGCAATGCGACTGAAGGCCGAAACATCCTGTGATGGGTGTCCAGCAAGAAACATCCGGTCTTTAGTAGGGGATATGATCTCCCCTGACTGCTAGACAGGTTTCACAGCGTCTGCCCATGATGAGAATGAGGGTGTCAATGAGTTTTTGAGACATTGCTGCCCATTCGTCTTGCAGCGCCAATCGAAGCTCCCGAATCTTTACTGGTGGTAAGGTACGAGCTGCCAAGCGTCTGCCTAGAAAATCCCATATATGCTCGATGGGATTGAGATCCGGAGATCGTGCCGGCCAATCCATACGTTCAATATACTCACTATCTAAGAGCTGTTCGGCAGCTACTGTGCGATGACATGATGCATTGTCGTCCATGAAAAGGAACTGCAGACCCATAGCGCCTCTAAAAAGACGCACATATGGAAGAAGAATCTCGATGGGCAGGCGTTAAAGGTACACACCGTACAAGGCGTCGTGCAAACAGACCACCACCGTGCAGTCTTCTGGCCACGGTAAAACGCGATATCGGTCGTCCAGTCGCCTGTGTCGTTTGTCTAGCGATTTCTCCCGCTGTCTGCCGCCTGTTTCTTCTGGCCTGTAAGACAATGTACCGGTCATCTGCGGGTGTGGTTCCTCGTGGACGACCACTACTGAACTCCCGGATAGCTGCTCCTGTAGTTTAAAATTGTCTCCAAAGTCGTGAAACGATGCTGTGAGCAATTCCGAAATCTGCAGCCACACTTGTCACACTGCGGCCTTCCTCCAACTTCCCAATGATTCGACCTCGGGTAAAAACATCCAGATGTCGTCTAACAGATTGATTATTCGCCATTTCTCGCTGAGGCAGCAACTCGGTGTGATTTTAACTGCTATACGGCGTGCAATCTCTTTGCCAGAAATACTGATCTTACACCGACAACATGCTTTATACTACTCAGACATTCCCCCATTACGTCTACCTGCATATCTGCGCATGTGCTACCGTACATCACCTTACTTAATCTCCTGATTGGTCTTTCTGTCCGCTCTGCCTCTTCGTTCAGCTGATATGCTAATTTTTCGACTTCGTCCTTAATTTTTGCACACCAGTGTATTTTGTATATGACAAGCCCATGAAAGTCATAATTTAGTATTGATAAATTAACTATCAAATACTTTTTGCCATACTGATGCATTTATAAGTATCTTATATCAGTAGGAATTAATTTCTTATTAGGTCAGAATATATTTTGTTTGCTTCATTTCAGTACATATTGATAATTATTTTAAATCATTTATTTTCTCCTTTTCGATATGCTTGCGACCCCGTCCTAGAGTTATAACATACGCCCTAGTGGTGCGAGCCCCTCAGTTTGAGAAGCGCTGCTTTACTGGCGTCACGTGCGCAACAAAGCATTACCAGGGCTATTAAAGACAGATCTCGTAATTTTTCAGCTAGTAAAGTGGCGGGAAAGTTTCCACAGCAAGAAGACTTTGAGCCTTGATAGATTCAACGTACATCAGCCCATCCTCGGCTAGTTTTTAGTACTATCAGGACTTGAACACACAACTCGACAGAAACAAAGCCAGTCATAAGTTTGTGTCCGTGAGCACTCGGCAACCACAGCCACCATATGTTTATAGAAAGAATGTCGTAAAGTGTAAAGTTGTTTTCTGGATATTTGCTTTGGACTTTTTGAGGAAGTTCGAACTTTATTCTGGTCTTATGACTTTGTTTTCGCATTTAAAAGCAGAAATATTATTTTTCTTACCTAGTAGACGTTTGAAGAACAAATGACACAAGTTATCTGTCAAAAATTATTTCATTAAAATATTGATAATTTTATTTTATCACAAAAGCATAACAAAAAAAGCTAACTTTTTATTAAAATTTTTATTTATTTTAATTCGCTTAGATCACACAACAGCATACAGTCGGACCCCATGTGACTGAACATTGTGTTCGTTTATTCGGGGTTATTCTTTATACCTGGGTCCAAATAAAATACAAATATTTCACACTTATCTTTTGGAGCAACTACGCAAAAAATACCCATAGCTAGATAATACACACTTTTTATTCAACGGCTAAAAATAATATTAATGAATAGTGACTAATAGATCTTTGACAATCTTTTTGATTCCCAGCTCGAAAAAGTTATTTTTCTACTTTGGGCAGAGAAGAAAGTATTGCGTCATTCACATCCTGCTGCATTAGACAAATTTTTACAGTTTCCAAACTATGTAAAGAATCAGAAAATCTAACAGTTCTGATAGGAATTCCATTACCAATATCTACATCCGAATCGCTATTCATTGGCTCCGACATATCAATAGTTTCCTCAGCTTCAGCTGCACGGATAGGTAGTCCGTCATCAAATGTAACATAATCATTACACACTTAAAATATGCCCTGCGTTGTGGAGTGGGATGAGACAAGAAAGGAATTTCCTGTTCTATTCATAACTCACACGACAGGTTACATTCATGACTGATCTGCTCCTGTAAAGTCTGATAATGGTCTGCACCTTTTCCTATCGAAATTTGCTGCTAACAAGAAATGCATTTTTCTGTTTCAGATAAAAAGTGTATGTCATTTGAAAGGAAATCCTGTTTTTTGTAATACAAACTAATAAAAAAAATTATTTTCGATTTTGAAATAATTTATTAATTTGGGGGTTATTATTCATTAAATTAGGGTTTTTTGCCTTCATTTTAAACGGGTAAAGAGAAAAATTCTTTAAATCGTAAGATTCGTAAAATAGGGGTTTGACTGTATTATGAACAAAACTCATTATTTTGAGTCACTTGTAGAAAATGAGAATGACTCTAAATTGTATCTCATCCTAATAATTTTCAAGTGAGGAGTGTATGCTCTGAGGCTCAATAACATTTAATTGTTGCAACTTTTATCATACTTCATGTCTTTAATAAAATAAAATTTTGTATACCTTCATCAAGAATCATTAAATATTATTTACAATTTAACATAAATAATAATTAAAACTATAATGGAGGAATAAATCAAAATACTTATCGATGCATAGTTTTAAATCTTCTAATGAGCTATGTAATTAATCCGTACACATAGGATTTTTTTAAAAAATTTCATTGCAATTTTTTAATCGCCTTTAAACATCCCTCAAGATTTATATTATGAAATAGTATTCTTCCTACATATTTTATTAAACTGAATTTTCAAAAAAATAAGATTCGAAAATAAATCTATGCTCCTTTTTTGAAAGTTTAAACATTTATTGCACTATGTTTTAAGTTTATTTTAAAATTAATTTTTCTTCACAAATTTAATCTCACTTTAATTTCAGAATTAGTAAATAGATAACAATTCCTTCTACAGTGTTTGAAGAACTTTTAAAGGAAGAAAATTGAATAAATCATTTCTAAAAATAAATTATTAAATTAATTTACGACCATGGTGGAATTCTTTCTGACGCATGTGTGTGTGCATAGGGCTATTCAAGGGACACTAATATCTAAGTATACTTCACTAGTTGAATCGATCGAAAAACACGCGGGGTTTCTAAATGCCTGAGGGGCAATATAAGTTCCATAATAGAATAAAAGAAAAACTCAACTTATCAAGTTTTGTCAATTAGGAAATAGTTCCTGCTATGTAAATAATTGGATTAATTTTTACCCAAGGAATACCTTTTTGAAACAGAAATTAAATTTGTAGTGTTGACTTAGATGCGGAGTGTCAAATTTAATATAGAATCCCGGCATTGCACGTGGTGTCAAACATCGTTGTTTGGCATTGTTTAGGGCTATGTGGATAAGGAAAATTTGCCTAAGTTATGTAGATTGTTTTCAATTTTAATTGTGTTTGAATTAAAATGCAGTGAGGGAATAATGGAAATCAATTATAGCTTTTCTGCCTATAGAGAAAATTTATTCAGAAAGCTTTGCTTCCTTTTAAGGTCTTGCATCTATCAAACTAGTTAACAAGATATATCTGCTGCATTTCTACTTAATGTTTCATAATAAATTATCGGATTTCAGTTTTTGAAAAGTTCTTGTTGAGTACAAAATATAATAAATATTTTCACTGTAAAATGTTAAGTTCATCTTTTTCTCCAAAAGGGAAAACAAATATTCCAATAAATTCTTATATATTTTAGTTTATCATTAAAATAAATTCCGGTAAATTACAAAAGTGGTGTTTTAAAAAGTGAACCTTATTATTTTTTTTTAGTTTTCCTTCAAATGTAAGTTGATCTTCGATGCTATACTATTGAAATAATTAAAAAGCTAATTTTTTGAAACTTTACAGGTGTCTTTTACCTCTAACTCTGTATAACTTATATGAAAATATTATTATTTTGGAAAAGAAAACTTTTCTGGTGTTCTACATCAAGACTACTTAAAAATGCCTCTGAATTTCGTATAATCTTACTTAGTAAAAGTAATAATAATATTCAGGATATATTCATATATTCAGGATTCAAACTTACTATACGGTGCTTGCGTGGGAATGAGTATGTGAATCAAGCTAATTTTATCCCATATGTAATATTATAATATTTGAAATAAAAAATGGCTGTATTTTTTATTTTAATCAACGCATTTTCATAAAATTTTTAAATCTTATCAATAAAATAATATGTTTTGAGTTGATTTATAATATGCGTGATTCTAAGAATCATACCCAAGTCATGTTTATGATTAAAAGAATCATTTCTGCTTGCATCAGAAAATATCCCATTTTAAAGATATTTTTGTATGTCCTGTTTATTTCTCTCGATTTTTCAAAAAAACATATCGATGTACGCCAGTGCTTCTCAAACTTTCAATACTGGCGCCCCCCTTTTCAATCACAATTTTTATCGCGCCCCCCTTATACATTAATAATGTACTGAATGCAATAATAATGCAATTTAACGCAAAAGCAACAATCTTTATTATAAACCATACAACTTCATGACATAAGTATTAAATTTTGTATATGTTACTTTTAAGCAAAAAAAAATTAAGTAATAGGATAATTATTATGTTATTTTTCCTTTCTCTAATTTTTAAATTGGAAAATATTGCAAAATGTGGTGGTTGCTTAGAAGACAAAATATAGATATCAGCTAAATGTAGAAAAAGAACTCAGAGGGTCAATTTCCAATCATAAGCATTCCTTTGAAAAACTTTGCTCTGTAAGACAAGCCCATGGAAGTCGCTAATACTTATTAAACATGTTCTTAATTTAGTATTAATTAATTAGTTATAAAATACTCTGTGCAGCACTGATACATTAAAAGCATACCGGCTGAGAAGTACCCACTCTTTGCATAAGTTCATTTATAAGAAAATAAAACATTATTGATATAATCGCTTAATTGTAAGGAGAGTAAAGCCAAGTGTGCGACAATGTTTACAACAATGTAAAATGATTTTTTAAAATCATTGCTCAAATTATAATTAGTTTTAAGCGAACTGTAATTTCAAGCCTCAAAGAATTAGCATTTAGAATCGATGTTGAATAATGAACAATAAAAAAAATTCTGATGAAGAATAATTGTATTATTTTTAATATTTAAAGCAAAAAGACTTCAACATGTTTTAACCCTGGAGCAGGTGCAAACTCGATACTAATGATCGAGCGGGAATATTGTGAGTCACCCCAATCCTTCTTTTATAATTATTTTTATAGGACACAATAAAAATCGTAATTCCAGTGAATAATTTAATTAAGACAAAATACGCTCATCTACTTTCAAGGACACAGAAAATATTTCGGAAAAAAAGTTATCACACCGGGAACTCAGACAAAACAAGTACCTTAAAATCGTAAAAAAAACGTCTGTCACTCCCAAAAAAGAGGGGGAGATATGTGACAAATATATTTTAGTTCACGTTAAGATTGTCAAACAGGAGGATAGTGTCAGGGCCATTGGTAACAATTAAACAGTTTTGCCAGAATTACCGATTTCGTGCACTCTGTGCTCGGCGTGACCGCTCCCAGATTAAAAGTG
This sequence comes from Trichonephila clavipes, assembly GCA_019973935.1. NCBI lineage: Eukaryota > Metazoa > Arthropoda > Arachnida > Araneae > Nephilidae > Trichonephila > Trichonephila clavipes. Next base: position 342,493 of record BMAU01019157.1, read on the forward strand.
TATTTGTTACAATATGGATGTTCTAAAAAAATTATGTAAAACGTTTTTCATTATGCTTGGCTTAGTAATCCTTCAAACTTCCCTAAATGAAAAAACAAATACATAAGAGCAGGGACGTAACTAACCGTACAAGTAAGCTCGAAGGTCAAACCGCAGCAAATATATTCTGCTGCCTACAGCTGATGGCAATAATATATAACAGTGATGAAAACTTTTTATCTTCCTAAAAATTTGTTTGATTATGGGTCTGGGTTTTGTCTTTCCTCTGAAAGACTAGCATTTTTGCTTTGAAAAGAAAACGTAATAAAAAAAATCTCTCATCATGGGATTACAGCAAATCGAATAAAACGTTTTTATTTGGTTATAGTATCAAAGATAGCTAAAAATGAGGTTTTGAAGTAGAAGCTTTTATTTTCGGTGATGTAAAATTGCAGATAATATATATTGATTATTTCCGTGTAAGTGTGTATATTTTTATTATGTCAGAAAGTATTTTGTTTTACTTCATTCTAGTAAATAAATTTTTTTAAATCTTTTATTTTCAATATGCTCGCGCCCCCCTTGTAGGTTTATCGCCCCCCAGGGGGCCGCTCCCCACAGTTTGAGAAACACTGATGTACGCGTATTACGAGTATCGATGCGTAAAATAACTTTCTTTCCAAGTAAAGATATTTTTCGCAATAACAGAACTCTCACAGCAACTTTAATCTACGAGATTCAAGATACTATTTTCTCAGAAAAAGAACATGATATCCACTCCATCTCATATTATTTTCTTTCGTGACAAAGAGATTTTCTGCTACCTTTCACAAAAAATAAATCCTTTCTAGAGAAGTATTCCACTTCTCAAAAGACGTAAGCACTTTGATGTACTCTAGGTAAGCTAGTTGTGAAAGCTCTTAAATGTCCCATATAGAGTAAAATTTGACGATAAATCCTCCAAACAATACGTTTTTTTCCCTTTCATTTCGTTTTTAATATTTTAGTATGAGTTTACGTTACATATATACGTTTTATAAACATTTAAAAATAATATTGCTTTACTTTCCCAGAGAGAATCTTCGGCTCCTTTTAAAAGTTTATTCAGAGAATATGTGTTATATGTATTGAAAATTCGTGTATATGTCACGTGATATATAGGTAGGAAAGGGTAGTGATATGGGTGATATATAGATAGGAAAGGGTAGTGATATGGGTAATGTATAGGTAGATTACACGTAGTAATAGGTATCTTGTTCACTAAAGGAAAAAATGACATTCAATGTTTGCATTGCTGTTAAAAGTTACATTTGTGAAGATTCCCCCCTCCCCCTTTATTTGCTTTGAACATACTATTTCATAAATTGATAAATAGTTTTTAAGACTTATCTCAGATATGTTATACGTACATTTTAGCTTAATCTTAGGGGGGGATGTAAAATTATACTAATACAAAAACATTATCCTGCACATAAGCCCAACATTTTCTATAGAAGATAAAAACATTTAATGGTGCCATGTGTAAATTTAAATCAATAGCTTGTAAAAAAATAAATATTTAAAGGAAAAGAAAGTATGAATAGAGATGATATGCAAAAGGAATATAATAAATATAAATTAAATTAAACGTACATTTAATTCGGGAATTACACTATCGTAATGAATTGTTCATTCAAATCGTAAACAGTTTCTCAAGCTTGGAAATGCAGTTTTTCTTGTAAAAAGTCCTTTAAAGAGAAAAAACTTTAATAACTTTTACTATTTTCATCATAGTTGGACAAAATTAATATCAAAGTGAATAACGCAAAGGAAAATAAATTATAAAAATGGATTAACTAACTCAATTAATCCAGTTTATTAATTTCTGAAAACACAGTTTTCTCATTATAGATGATAATTCTTTTATTTATCCTTGAACCATTAACATTGATACCAATTTAGTTCAAGTACTATAAAAAGGGCACACAAGGGTTGTTTTTTTTTTCTCTCTCAATTGTACCTCTATTTTTAAATTCATATATCTAAATGTTTTTATTCGTTTTTTTAAATATAACTTAGACATACATAATGCATCCCAAGTAAATAGCTTTTACTCTGATATTTTCTAACTATCCACATACTAGGATTAAACATTTGGTAGTTTAGGAGTAGTTTGGATGTATTTTGGGGTTATCTTTACACGCGAAATCCACATCAAGCCACCTGAGATCCTTAAGCACTGATCGATTTAACGTGCATACGTCCTTCTACACTATACATCTTCAGTGGAATCAAGAGAGAAACACACGATTGAACTGAACCAGCACTGGTCATTAGGTTGATGCTGGAGATTTTTTTTTAAAGCATTTTCATAAACTGCAAATAAAGTGCTAAATTATGGATCGGAAATTGATTTAAAGACCAACTTTTTTTAAAAAAATTGAAATATCAGTCACATGCAGTTTTTTTTTCTCTTAGTTTTATCCTTTTTTAAATGCTTGCTATAAGTATGCATGTTTAGTTTAAATTTTTTATAACTATAGTACTTTAGAGATTTCAAGATAACCGAAAAAGGCGTTTTTTCCAATTCATTGGGGTTTTTTTCTTAGAGATGTTGGAAATATTAAAATATCACTAGATTCATTATTGAAATAAATAATGCATAATGAATAAATATGTGAGAATTAAAAACAGTTATTGTTTTTTTTCTTCTAAATTTCTTTCGGCAAAAACAAGGATTGACTTTATGAAGCAACATATATAACTACATATATTATTATGTTACTGTAACTTCCACAATATATAATTACATATCAACAATTGAAAATATACTCATTTCTGTCTTTCCTTTCCTTTCAATTTCTTAAATAAAAGTAGGTAATTAATTTTTGTATATCTACAATGCAAAAAACGTTTTGTTTGTAAAGGAAACATGATTATAACAAAACTCACTGTTTAAAAATGGGCCTACACAAGTATTGTAGCTGGAAAAATATATTTTCTAGTATTTTTAACAAATAATTTTGTATCATTTACTGAAACCTTTCACAGAATCATTAAAAAAAGTCAGAATTATTAAATTTATGCATTAATGTAAATTATGTGAGATGCGAAACATTTAGCACATTCAATAAAATAATTACATTTTAATTTCTTCCCATTCAGGATGAATATTAACTTAAGAAAAAAATTAAAGCTGGCCAAAATAAATGAAAAGTAAAAAAACTTTTTTAAAAACTAGCTTTTACTTAAATGCTCTAAAAAGAATAAAATAAACTTTTCTTTTAAAACTTTTTTTTGCAATCAACTTATAAAGTCGTTATACAATTTATGATATAAAAGCTTGTTGCGAGATTTAAGTACTCGTATTTATTTAGTTTGAAAATTTTAAAAATTAAAATCAATCAGATCAAGTTATTAAATTTGCTTGTTTATCAACACAATAAATCTCGCGGCAAGCTTTTATATCATAAATTGTATAACGACTTTATAAGTTGATAGCAAAAAAAGTTTTAAAAGAAAAGTTTATTTTATTCTTTTTAGAGCATTTAAATAAAAGCTGGCTTTTTAAAAAATGTTTTTTTTAGCTTTTAATTTATTTTTTACTTTTTAGTTATCGCCGGACAGGGGATTCTCATTCTGTTAATCTCATTTAACTCATCATTGTTGCAAGGTCGTTTGCCGGATAATTTTGAAAAATCCAGCTAAGGGGTACTCAACCTTTTTTCCCGTCAGGCCACATACATATGATAGATATTTCACTCGGGCCGCAACAAGAGAATAATGGGAAACGGGGATAAGCACTGTTAGACCAAAACAACATTGGACAAAGCAAAATTAATTAAAATATTTAAACTCATTTTTTATGCTCTTAATATAATATTATATAAAAAAGAAAAACACAATTTTTTTAAAAAAAAAATCCGTAATTCTAAACCAATTTTTTCAAGTTTTTTGCAGAATTTCGATAATACTATTCTACAAACGAGAAAATATTTTCATGCGATTATATTTAAAAATGACTTGCGATTATATTTAAAAATGACTAAGTTTTTAAATGTTTTATTAAAATTTGAGTATTTGTTGAAAATTCGTAAACAAAAAGTTTTAGGCATTTTATTTTTTAAATGACTGATTCTAAAAGAAAAAATTCTGAACTTTCTTAGTGCCGAATATCGAATCAATAACACGAAAAAAAAAATAAAATTCATACGGAACGATTTAGAAATCATTTTCATGAAAACGCATCGATTTTGACTCATTTTAGAAACAACTGTAAAAAACAGAAAATATCATTATTTTTTTTTTAAATATTATACCGTATCGTGGCGAAATAAATGATCTTTCCCATTATGTTACTTTTTTGGGGGGGGGCTCAATTTGAGAGAAAGAATAAGATGGTTTTTTAAAAAAAGGTCGAAAAATCGGAACTTCTTTAAGATCAATCCGATAAGCTGCTGGACAGAATAAAAAGCTAACAGGAGTAAAAGGTTTTCAAGTAATATATTTTTAACTAATTGCGATATAGGAATATAAATCATCAAAACATGAATTGTCATCAAAACTAAACATGTATACAAAATTTCAGCTCAATCGATTGAAGACATCAGCTTCAAAATTAAGTTGCAACAAACAATTTACATTGCAAGTTAAATAAAATCTTGTAATTTGTGTTGATGCATGATTGCATATTGAAAAAGCCATAAAGGTTCCTGATATCGTTTTTACGCATATTGACTTTTGAAGTCGTCTAATTAGCTATACCACCGATAATATCACAGTGTCATTATTAATCTTCTGTTGTATGTTCAACAACCGACAATGCCTGCAAAAAACTGTTATACTGGCATAGAAAGTATAAACCTTCCATAATTTTTACTTGTTTTATACAATACTAATATTAGAGTCGAAATGCTTGGTATGACCAAAATAAACATTAATTAGCGTTGAAAATTAAATCTTTTATGTAAGAAACTTCGCAAATGTAGAAATGTTTTAAAATTAAGTTTTCTATTTTGTAAAATTCAATAGTAATGTACATTATATGACGAATCTTATTTTTATTTTTTATTTCTCATCGTACTTAATTTTTCCTTAATATTTTTAAAAGCATAAATAAATAAGGAAACATAAATATTTGCATTTTTTCATTTGTTTTAAAGAAATTTTACAACCACTTATGGTTATTTAAACAAAGTCTAGCATTTTAGCAACTTTTAATTAAAATGCAAAAATTAAATCCGAAAAGCTCGCGCGTAACACACATAGTTTTGAAAATTAGTTAATATTATAAGTTAAGGAAAGAAAATATTTTTTTTAAAAAACGGTTCATTTTCTCTTAATTATGATTTTAAATTTAATGCTATCTTACATTATTTTTATAAAATCCCTTTTACTAAACATTTTTTTACAAAAAAAACTCAAAAATATCTTTTAGTTAATATGAATTAATTCATTCTGTATTTTTAGAAATTCCATTCAATATTTTCTATGAAATACAACATTAGAATCTACATTACAAGTTAAATAAAAGTTTGTAAAAAACAGGGAAAAAAAATGTGGAAATTTAAATTTCATCAAGAGAAATAATTTTCGAAGGAAAATTAAAGTGATTTAAAGTAAGTTTAAAAAGTCTTAGCACCCGGGAATTGACCCCGGGGTAATTCATTTGAAGGCAGCTTCTCTAACCACTAGGCCGCGAGGGATCGTAGAAAGAGATAAAGTAAGCTTCTAACTTGGGTAAAAAAAATTTAAAATTTATATCTTTCTAATTAATTGCGATATCGGAATATAAATAATCAAAACATGCATTGTCATCCAAACTAAGCGTGTATACAAAATTCCAGCTCAATCGGTTGAAGACATCAGCTTCAAAACTGAGTGGCAAGATTCCACCCGAACAAATTACATTTTAAATATATTCTTAACTAATTGCGATATCGGAATGTAAAGGGTCAAAACATGCATTGTCATCCAAACTAAACGTATATACAAAATTTCAGCTCAATCGGTTGAAGACATCAGCTTCAAAATTGAGTTGCAAGATATTCTACCCGAACAAATTACTTTAATCAATATCTTTTTAAGTAATTGTGATATCGGAATATAAGTGGTCAGAACATGCATTGTCATCCAAACTAATTGTGTATACAAAATTTCAGCTCAATCGGTTGAAGATATCAGCTTCAAAATTGAGTTGGAAATTCCACCCGAACATTTTACATTGCAAGTTAAATAAAAGCTTGTAAAAAATAAGCGAAATTTATCTAATTTTGTTTAAATGGGTAGTCATAACACATTGGTTTTAGTACTTCCTACAAAAGTTTAATTCTAAATTGCAAAAAAATCATGTTATAGAAACAAATCATATATGATGCTTTACTATGTATTTCTTTTTTTTTCTTTTTAATTTTAGGCTTGTGAATTGCATTTTGCTGGTGATCCAACATATGAAGAAACACAGGTTACTATGTGATAATTGGGAAGAAAATATGTATTCCGTGGACAGGGGCGTAGCTACCACCGTATAAGCCGTATAAATGATAAGGGGCCCCTTAGCTACAGGAGCCCCAACATGTGCAACTACAGTCCCACGAACAGGGCTCCCATATCTAAAAAGGGCCCCCGAAGAAACTTTGATACAGGGCCCCTTAGAGCTAGACACGCCAGTGTCCGTAGAAGTGACATAGACTTCAAAATTACACTGTGCCATCTCTCTTTTCAAAATTGAGATATCCTTTTTGAGAATATCACGAAAGATACAAGACTTGAAAATGAAAATTTAGAATGCTCAGTCTAAGAAAACATTGTTTCAAAAGAATAATTTGAAAAAAAATAATTTACATCTTTTTAGAACAAATGTCGTATTTAAAATGTAGAAAAACTTCAGGGAATACGGACTATACTTTATAAAGATATTAAATAATAATAATTATATGTTGGATAGAATCATAACACTTGTTATTGAAGCACCAGTGATTATTAATTGAACATTAGATTTGTAAATATACTTGGGTAGGGCAAAGACTGATCAATTCAGTAAGTACATATTTCCCTATAACTAATATTTTTTTTTGTAAATATTACACAATTTGGTTTTTAAAGTAGAAATGCAAAGCTCACATGATTTTTCTACAACATTTGATTTTGTAACATATCTTGCACATCTTGTTTTTATTCATTCCACATATGTTTTACTCCAAAAGCCAAAATTTCGAATTAATACATTAAAATTTCAGTATTTTCTTTCCTGAAAAATCCACGCAAATGCATTAGAAAGGCATTTTGATAAATACAGGACGTTTTCAGGTTCATAATATTTAATATCAGTTCGCGACAGCTTTATGAAGTAAATACTAAACTACGAATGTAAAATTTTTTACCTATAACTTTAGCTTCATACGCTTATGAGCAGCTTTGATTTGGAAGAATCGTGCTTTGACAATCAGTGAGAGGTGTCATCAATATTACACAATTTTAATATAATGTTATGCATGATGATCTACCTCTTTCAACACATGTAGCTGGTGTTTGTAAATACAAGAGCAGAATTTAAAAAAAATTAAAATATGACTTATGTTTCAAAGCACTTGATATTAATACAACTTAACTTAAGGCTAATTATGATTTAATTCGTAGCAAGTTTGTTGTATCATTGTCTCAGTTGTGTGCTCTACAAATATTTAATAGTCCAGAAACTTCTTAAAAATGAATGTGAAAACATATACTTTACACTAATAAATCAATGCCAAGTTGCTTTTCTCGCACATATATCGATTAGTTTGATTATTCACAAGTAGACTTTTTTATATGATGAACCTTGGAACAATATTCACATGATTCTGAGTTAGATTTAAAGCATGTTTCTGCAAATGCATTATTAAATAACTACTGTAGGGTAAAAATGACGTTTAAAAAAGTTGAAATAAAGAAAATTACAAATTTTATCAGATAAATGCACTATTTTTATATGTATGGACCTATTTAAATTTATATATATTTATTTATAGGTTGTTATTTTTCTATGTATACATCATTTATCTAAAAATATAATTTCAGTAATTTTTAATGGTAACTTTATATGCTGTTATTGCAGAGTGAGTTTTTGTTTATTACTATGCTTTTGATACCAATAGTTTAAAAACATATTTAATCCATACTTGTAACAAATGCATTACTGTGGAGGGAATATTAAAATTTTAAGCAAAGAAAAGTTACTCACAAACAACTAAATAAATTGTGTATATTCTTATGTATATATTTGTTTCCATGTATGTTACTACAATTATATATATGAATGGATTTATAAATAAAGATAATTAACTTTTAACCTTATTTGAAGTTAAATTGTAATGATTTTATTACAGAGGGAATTTTTTTTTTACTGTGCATGATACCAATACAAGTTTTAAAACATATGTAAGCCACTTTGTAATAAATGGATTATTGAATAGCTACAGTTGAGGGGGGGAATACTAAATATTTTAAGCAAAATAAAAGTAGCTAACATAAACAGCTTACTAAATTTTGTATTCTATTTTTATGCATATATTTATATTCTCGAAGTACCTATAATTATATATGTATATATTTATTTAAAAATATTTTTTAAACTTATTTAATGGTAATTTTTTACGTTGTGATTGTTTTTGATACCAATAAATTTATTTTGTTTTTAAATTTGTGTCATTTTTGTTTTGAAAACTATTTCTAATTTTAATTAGCTTTTTGTAACTATTCTAAAAATAACGATGAAGGAATAAGCATAGTTTTGTAAAAAAAATGACAATAAAAATATAAAAGTACTTAAAATTTGCTGCATTAAAAATGTATGTTCATTTGAATACGTTCAAAGTAAATAATAGTACATTGATGATCCCGCAATTATTATTTAAAAAGTAGAAACACAAAATTTAATGTGATTAGTTTACTAATACTTTTTTTAATTTACTATTTTTATGTTTGATTTAATAACAAAATTTTTTAGAAAAGTGTAAAAATGCATCAGATGAGTATTCCGTTCCCACGGATACTGTAGCGAACGTTTCCCTACTAGTAGTGGCGTTACAAATCAGTGCCGAGGCCTTGTGTATCTAGGAGGTGTTGACCATACCCACTATTAACCAATTTTTTTGTTCTATTCTGCAACTTCTGTTTCATACCTTCTCACTCCTGTGAGTGTTATGCACGATCATGTGTGTGTATTATAACTGTTAAATTGTTATTTTTTTGTATTATACCAACCCTATGTACATACCAAATTTCATTAATTTTATCTACTGTATCTCTAGAAATAATCTACCAAACCCGAGAATTCTCTTGTGAACATTAGTGTATATTCTGGTAGAGTAATATATCTGAACAGGCATAGGATATTCAACATAAGTGTTAAATTTAAGCTGCTTTTCTTTAGGCATAGCAAAAGGCACGTACAGTAATACCTCGACTTCTTACGCTACCCCGACTTACGCGAACTCGGAGTTACGCGATTTTCAAATCTCGTCTATCCGTCCTTTGTTTGATAAAAAAAACTAGTAAAATTGGTGAAATTGGTAATGTTATTGAAGAAAAAGTTGATCTTTCCAAGCAAATAAATTTAGAAGTGAATAATGTCGTTCAAGAACTGCTGGATTTCTACAATCAGAAGCTGACAGTTGATGAGCTCATTGAAATGCATGAACAAGAACAAAACATTGAAGAACTTGAGTCTTTAGACCCAATTTAATCAGAAGACCAAATGGCGATTGAGAATTGGACCGAAGGCCTCAGTTTAACTAAAAAAGGGCTACAAATTTTAGAAAATATGGGCTCCTGCAATCTTCATTTTCAACGAAACAATGTATAAAAAACTACTAGCATGCTAAGAGGAAATTTTGTGCGAGAAACAAAGTCTTATGAGCCGGCAGATTACTTTGTTAGGTATTATGAGACCTACTACATCAAAACAACTGCGGTTAACGATTTTGTATATTATTTAAGATTTTATTAAGCATTTTTTCTATATTATTGTTTTCTCTCGTCTCCGGTCTCAAATAAAATAATTTATCTGCGTTTTTATGCGAAATCATACCCCGACTTACTCGTTAATCACCCAGTCCTACCTATCGCGTAATTTCGGTGTATTACTGTATTCTACAATGTTTTCTTATAACGGAATCTGCACATTTTTTCCCAATAAAATAACAACATTTTATTTAACTATATCATTCCTCCGATTTCTTTTGTATTGTTTACTAGTTTTTATATAAATTTCTACATTTTGTGTAATTACCTTGAATAATTCTTTATAAGTTTACTTTTTTCATTTTTCTTTCGGATACTTTATTCAATTATATATAGAACTAAAATATATATATATATATATATATATATATATATATATATATATATATATATTATTATATTAAAAACTCTCAAAAGTGTGTTATTCTCAATAAAAGCAACCTAAAATATATGTGTTTAATATTTAATTAAATATATTAATATTATTACCAGAAAAGTAATAATGTAGATGAAACGTTTAAATTGATAGAATAGATTGAATTGGTTCGTTTGAATTAGCATTATATTAATTCAGCACGATTAACTACAGATAATATATAAAAAAATACAGCAATCTTCTAACCAATCACACAATACCATGTGCATAATTTGAAATACTATCGAATATATAACCAGCTGTAGATTCTTTTTATTCACTTGATGATCTTCAGTTAATGAGTTAATGAGTGCAATCTCGAGTCGTATGAGTGCAAGTATCAGCAAGCTCGCAATATTGATATTTCAGTCTTTATAACTTTGTCGTATAGTCAAATGAAACCTCTGTAACCTCATACTTTCTGTACATATTCGCTACAACTAAAAAAGCTGCAATGTATTTCCATTATATTTTTGCAGGTGCAATGTTTATCTGCGTGAAGTTTGTTTTTTAAGAAAAGTTCACAACTGGGATGGTGTTTCACTTTCCATTCTCCCACTGCTACAATTTTGAGACCCTCGACATTTGCAATACGTATCAGTTCCTAATAAGTTCATTGGTGGTATTTGTTTTGTGTTTCAGATTAGATTCCGAGCCAAATATCCATTGGTTACAAGTCTGTTACTTTATCAACTAATATATCGCTGCTGCAAATTTGTATGTAGAATAAGAGAGAGATAATTATATGTAACCTATGTAATACACTCACAAATTTAATTATAAGCTAACTGTACACTACGGGAGATATTGGGGATGGATCTCGTACTTACGAACAACTGCCGAGTGATGAGCATGACACCTGAAATGATAATCCTTACCCTCAGCTCAGTAAAATGTGAATGATTCAGCCCATTTTCTATTTAAAAAAATCATACTCAATTGTCATGAGCTATTCAGATTCCGGATATTTTAAATAATATAAATGCATAAGAGTATCACAAGAAATAATCCATTCATTTTCTAAAAAAAAGGCCTTTTTCTGTATAAAATGTTTTACAACATTAAGAATATGAACAAGACGTCAACTTTCGTTCATGTGAGGATTACACTAACAGCATACAAAATGCACCATATACCCTGGATGATTCAATCTTATAAAACCGTTCAAAATAGGTATGCAAGATGAAATAAGAGTTTTTATACTGATAATGTGCTTTTTGTAAAATCTGGTGGCTATCATTCTTCTTCTAAAAGTATGAATTTTAATACATGGTAAATTCTGGAATGCACTGACTTTGCTCAAAAGTTTCACTGACAGAATTTTAAACATGCTGTATACGATTGAGACTCAGCAACTTCTCCGGCCACTTCACACTTCCTTTCTCCAACATAAATTATGTCAAGCTATTGTATGATGTTGCGATTTCCTATTATATGCATCATTCTATACAAGGGTTCCACAAAAAGCTAAACAGTACGAGTACGTATTTTCTTTTAATTTGAGAGGATCCTTAGTTCCGTCCGGAAAACTTTTCCAAAATAAGTTTGCAAACTAAATCTCGATTTATCTCCGTTAAGAACATAAAAGTTATTGTGAGTTTCATTTCCCAAAAGACAGGTTCTTTTTTTATGATGCCATCATGGGGGCAAACATTTGTTAATCACAAATCGGAAAAATCTTTCCCTCTAAGACATATGTATACAGTATGCAATGAAATACTTGGACCATATGCAGTAAAAAAGATCATATCTGGAGGATTATTTAACTAACATCTATATCTATCATCATAGATTTATTTCCAAATAATGCTCTTGGGAAGGTTCAATCCTCTTGGGAAGTAATGACTGAATTTTAGGTTGATGTTGCCTGTTTGAAAAAAGTCAATGCGTTATAATTTGCATACCACTCTAAGAGCAGCCTTTGACCACTGACCATTTCAATTCTTCAACGGCTCTTCATTCCGATGAATCGTCTAACAGAGCTTAGTTTCTTAGGTGAAGTTAGGATAAAAGCGCAGTTTTTTTCAAAAGAAAAGGGTAATACTTCCCCCAAAGAAATTTGCCTAAAATGAACACAAAAACAGACTAAATATAGAATACAAATATCCAGTGTATACACTATATATAAATGTGTGTCTATCATATACTCTTCAAACAAAGTATTCTCATAGACACGTGTATATTGCAAATGTAAAAAAATCCAATAGAAATCAGTATAGTTTCAAACCTTGCAGGGGATATTTATGGAATATATGTGGCGGCTTTGTAATTAAGGGGGTATTCTAGTCTAGAAATTTGAAAAAATCGATTTTCTTATATTTTCATAGCTTAGAGATTTAAGAATATGTACTTGAGAGGAGTTTTCAAAATTGTGTAATTATTTTCGGAGAAATAGGTATTTTAGTGACGCGGCATATAAGCCGGCTTGGTCAGCACGAAACGAACAATAGACGGTAGGGATCATCCGTATACCTGCGATAGTGTTCCCTCGTAAAACCATTCGTGCTCTTTATATATTTTTTTAAAAATACAATAAGAATAAACTATATACAATACGAAAGTCACCCTTATGTACTATAAAATAATCTTTTATATTTATTGTACAATAAAAATGAGTTTCTGCCAGTTTAATTCTAAACTACAAGCAACGTGGACGCACGTGTTCTGATTGTAGTGTAAATTTAAAATATTTTGAGTGTTATTTGAATTTTTGCAAGTAAAATGGACTGAAAAAGAGTTCTCAGAAATATGAGCATCTGACGCTTCAAAGAAAGCCAGAACTGCTTGTTTGGCTGAAAGAACTTCGGAAAATGCATTTTTTGAAATAAAGGAAGACCCAATGTATATAGCAGGAATCGCAGATTGAAAAACGTAAGTATAAAGCACCGTTGTAGGGCTTAACTTGAGCGTACTTGATCGAAACTTTAAACCCGTTTTTCTCGAAATTAATTTTTTTAGACTCTTGTCATAATATCTCAAGTTAAACTGGACCAATGTACCTACGTACCTACTTGAAATTTTATCTGAGCTTTCTCTATACATTACTCTACTGCAGTGCTTCTCAAAGTTTCAATATCCGTGACCAAACATTTAATCATAATTTTCATCGCCCCCCCATACAATACAATGTATTGAATTCAATAATACTATACTATGTGATGCTAGAACTACTATACTACTTTAACCTCTTAAGTGCCATGTCTCGTTCAGTTAAAACGTTACTTTCTCCGGACGTATATATACTTTCTTACGAAGTACGATCTTTTCTGAGCAGAGCTATCAATAAAATTAGTCCAAACGCATTGGAATGCAATAAAGGAACCTGGGCGATGCTAGCGAAGGATTTACTTATTTCAGATTGTTTGCTTCTTTATTCCTTCCCACCTCCAATACATCACACACGTGTGCCTACGTGGAAAACGGTTGGCATCGGGAAGCAAATCGCGAATCTTTTAATCGGCAGTCAAGGGATTAATTATATAATATAATAATATTATATAATTATATATATATACATTATATATATATATATACATTATATATATATATACATTATATATATATATATATACATTATATATATATATATATATTATATATATATATTATATATATAAATTATATATATATATATATAAATATATATATATATATATATATATATATAAAGATTATATATATATATATTATATATAAAAATTATAATATATATATATATATATATATATATATATATTATATCTATATATATAAAAATGCTGTGTTGGTTTGTGTATGCGCGCATAACTCAAAAAGTTCCGCATGGATTAATCTTAAATATTGACACAACGTTGCATTTGTCTTCGGTCAGGATCTTATGTACTTTTTATTTCGAAATTCTCTGTAATTTTTTTTAAATTTAATTTTTAAGTGATTTTTTGGTGTTATGACGTCATACGACGTCATGATTCGCTCTGAATGCGAAAATTTAAACTTTACGCTTAGATTTTTCCAAATTATTGTATAACTCTTCTATGGTTATGTTTATCCGTTGTCATATTTATCTATTTATTGTCCTTTGATGCATAATTGGGATTATTTTTTGAATAAATCATTTTTTAAAATTATTCTTTCAAGAACTCAAGTTTTGTTTTGTAGGTTTGGCAACATTTGGATAGCATTATCGCGGGATGTTTACGACTTTGATTAAATTCTACATCGTGTTTTTTCTGTAATTTTAAGTTAAATTTATTTCTCTTTATTAAGCGAATATGAAACCAACATAATTCACTTCTGTACGCTACTTATTTTTCTACCAAATAGTTTCCGTCAACCATTTACCTGAAATAAAAAGACGTAGCCAAATGCCGCTATATAACATTCAATGTTTGGAAACAATATTTTTTCCCACTTGGAGATATTTTAATGTGACTAAATTAATCGATGGAGTTTTTAATAGGAATGTTTTTTTTCTTTTTCAGACAACTTTTTAAATTTCACTTGATTCTTACGTATTATCGCAACAATCGCCAACTTTAATGATAACTCGCAAAGTTGGCCATTCCATTTTCGCAGATGTTGTACGCGCCTAATTGGCAATCGTGCTTCGTTTTATACAATATCGCTAATAGGTTGCGATAATACGTAAGTACCTTTCATTTGATGTTAGTATTGAAATACAAATGTTAAAACTAAGATTTTCTGATTTTGAGTCATCAAAATATTGCACCTTATTTTGTTTTCATTGCTTTATAAGCTTATTATCTTCTTAAACAGATTCCATTAGTAATTTGTTAAAAAAATACTGGAAGTTATTATGGTTTGTTTTTGTCTGGGACGTAGAGCGCTATCGCTGTATCAATGATGCAGGAGCCCCAACGAATGTTATTACAATTCCACTTACATGGTGCTCATATCTGAAAAAGCGCCACAAAGGAATTCGGATTCAAGGCCCACTCAGAGCTGTTTTGTAATTTCATATGTTTTTCTTTAAACCTTCACTTTAACTGCAGTCAATCGGCTTGAGTACATAAAATTGTATTGCAGAAATTCGAACTTAGGTCATCATACTGGCCAAGCAAATGCAGTGTGAGGGATAAATGCTGATCAAATTAGAGTAAGCATCCGTGAATGAGCAAAACAGACAGAGGGCTCAAATATATGTTGAGGAAGCAGGTTGTCATAAGATTAATTATTTTTTCAAATTATACTTTCGCGTTGATAGCTCTTTTTATGTCAATTACTGTTAGTATTGTATATCATTTTTCAATTTATTTTTAAGCTCAGAATATTTACTTTGGATAATTTTTATATATAAAATACTAAATTTAATTCTCTACACTATGTATGTGTTTAGCGAGTAGCATACCAATTAAAATCTTCCACCTACCGTAAAACCCGGTGTATAACGCGCACTTTGAACACAAAAAAATAAGATCGAAATTTACAGGTGTGAGTTATACGCTGGGTATAAAAATGAGGGCTTTAAAAATTAAAAAATTAATGAGCATAAAAAAGTTAAACTTCTAAATATTTCAAAATACTATTTATTTAAAAGACATGACATTCTTATTGAACTTAAAAGGTGGTAGTTTTAAAAGTATACTATTTTTGCAATTGCTTAGATAAACACCTTGAATAAATCGCTTCTAAACATAACAGCATTGCATTTGTACATTTCAGGTTTCTTCGTAAAAAAGGGGTGCACATTATACAGCGAATATACCTAAAATTTAAAAATTGCTGCTTGAAAGTATGGGTATGCGTTATATGCCGAACTTTACGGTATTTTATCTTTCTCCAATGAATATAATTTAAATTAATATATAATTTTTATGGTACTTATATTTTTTCTTTAGTCGGCCATTTACCTAAAATCAAAAGACATCGCCAAATACTGCAATATGCATTCAATAAGGGAAGAACATTCTATGCCTGTTTGTGCACAATAATAATACTTTTTTGCACTTGGTAGTGAATTTTTCTATGAAATAGTTATTGTAGTTTTTAATAGTTGGGGCAATAACATTAGACTCACGAAATATCTATTTTGTGTTATTTCAAAATTTTATTTGGTGTTACTGTGAAATATAAATGGAAAAATTAAGATTTTCTGATGTATATTTTGTGTTTGTTTTGATATTATCACAACCATATTGGCTACATTAACACTTAATTACCAATTCACCATGTATGATGCGAACAAAATCGGGGTTGATATAGTTGCAACAGTACCTAAGAACCTTTGTTTGCAACTTTTTTAGTGATTTTATCAAAATGATAATTTGTTGTTAATAATTGGTTTTTGATAGCTTTTATCATTTAAGTTTGTTATAGCTAGCTAGCTGTACCCAATCATGTTTTCCTGTCGCTCAGTCTGGTTAAAAAGAAAGAAAAGAGAAAGCACACATTTCTAATATCTTTAACTGCTTGCACTTCAGGTATGATTTTTTTTATAAAAAAATGTGGAAATATACATTAACAAAACTTTTCTAAACAGATTTCATTTGTAATTTGTTAACAGAATACTCCCAAGTTATTATGGTTTTTTTTTTTTTTTTTTGTCATGGTATGAATCTAAAATTATTTGCATTGTCTCCATAGAAGAGGTGCCAAGTTTGAAAACAAATTAAATGACTCTTCTTGAGGTGAAAGGGTTAATTTTACAATGCTTATGAGTAGACATTTTGTGTTGCTTCATTGTCTGTATATATACAGAAATTGTCTGCTGTGCCTGCTTTAGAGCAGTAGTTGCCATTTTTTTCAACACTTAATGAACCACTTAATGTATAACTTTATAATTAGCGTTTCACTAATAGGATTGACCTCTATGTGGTGGAGCACTATAGCTATATTTACGTCTTTATTTAATCTTCTATGCCCTGAAAATAAGCGGTAAAATCCTAGGAGAGCCCACACCCTTGGCGACAAACCAAAAAAGGTGCCAAGCGAAAGCGACAATGGTGGCAAGGAAATATAGCGGGACAAGGTGGATGCATAATGAAAATATATGTAAGCAATACAGAAATTAAATATTTGAGATCAAAAATATAAAAACAGCACTTACTTTCTTACTGCTGATCTTTTCCGAGTGTAGGGGACAGCGTAACAACAAATTTTAAAAAAGTCTTAAAGGTCTCATTGCTAAGCGAATGATCGTGTGAACGCCGCCATATTTATTCTGCGAGGTAATGGTCGAATATACATTTGGTGTGGCTGGCACGATTTCAGAGAAAGTGTTTTATTGCCGACCATGTTACATCATGCTGATCATTACATTTAGGACATTCATAACTCGAAGCAATCAATCCTTCCTTCATACACCATTCAATCAATTCTTTCTTACCTTTCGCATTCAACAAAGTAAAAAATTCTAAAGTAGATTCCCTCACACACGCAACCAGCCCGGAGACCAACAACAAAATGAAATTCGAAATGCGCGCCCACAAAATACGAAAATGCTAGAAATAGTTAGGGTTGTCATATGTAGTGTTTAAAAGTAGGGTTACCAAGATGGCGCAATTATCGCAAATCAAAGTAATTTGCGCCAAGGGTGTGGGCTCTTCTATTAGTGAACCAAATAAGCTTCATGAAAAGCAACAAACTGAGGTATTTTGCCTACAATTTTCCAAAAAATGGTTGAGGTAACCAAAAATCGCTAACCTCAGGAATTATGTTTTTTTGTTTAGTTATTTCAGTAACTAAAAGCTTTTAGTAAAGAATAATTCGTGTTCCGTAATATGTTGTTTTGTTGTTCATCTTTTTTTAAACTGAATCTTCATAAAAGTATAAATAATTTCCCAATTTTTCTGAATACCATCCAAAATTTTTCATGCATCACCAATTGATGACTGCTGCTCTGTAACACACATCAGTAATTATGTATTAGCATCACTAACGAATATGGTGCCATGTATATCGTACCTTAATATCTAAACAATAAAGATTCTAACCTTTTTTTTATGAAAAAAGAAATGGAGGGAAAATGCTGTGATTTGCATGGCGGTAATTTGGCTGTGGTGATGCTAATATTTAAGTACACAGATAACAAATAATTGTCCATGTGAAAAGCTGTCTGTGTCTAGATATAAGCCACTCTGTTTTAAAGATAGACCCTTAACTTCTCGTTGATAACAATTGCTAATACTAATCAAATTGTGAATTGCAAAAATACTCCCATCATTATCAACACTTTGTCGTAGTTTTCTGCTGCAAAATCCGTGTTTATATTGGAATTTTCCTGGTGTATTCGATTAAAAATACCTTCAGCCTCTCATTGCGTTGAATTTCAGCTGTGTCAATTGATGCACGTTTAAAGTTAAATATTTCATTAGCATTTTTTATTTTTTCCTTTCCTTTTTGTTTCTGATTTTTGTTTCTTTTTTTTTTCATGTTTTGAAATTTTATATGTTTTTGTTTTAATTTTCTTTTCTTTTTAAGTGTAGTTTTAAGTTTTTAAGAAATTTTATATGCTTTGTTTGAATTTTTTCTTTTTAAGTGCAGTCAATTGGTTTCACTAGATAAAAATAATGTCTTGCGGGAAATCAAACTTAGGTTGTCATACTTGCAAGGCAAAAGTACTACAATGAGTGTAATTGCACATCAAACTGAGAAAGAATGGATATCAGCAAACAAGAAAAGCAGACAAAGAATGTCACAAACACAGGCTGAGGGCGCAGCAAAGCAACATGCAGCCAGACTTGTGGAAGCTCATTTGCGAGCACATCATTCGTGTTTTACAACATCAGAAAGATGTTAACCAAAAACAGCACATCTGCGTCAAACATGGTTTTGTGGTGAGCAATCACACAATAACAGTCAACTTGCATTCCGGTACAACCCAGTGGAAGGTTCTAGGTTCAGGCAGCATGTTCTCATTTACACAATGATGGAAGTGTATCCTTATTGCAATGTTCTGGAGTTTAAGGGAGAAATCAAAGGATTGTTTTGTACCACTGAAAAAATTAAACTGCCTCAACTCAGAGAACAGAGCCATTACAAATTTTGTTTGCTAGATATACTGCGGAATCAAAACATTTCCTATATGACATCAGGAAATACAATTCATGTTTCCAAGTGACATTGTTTGGATAAATGTGCATTTGTGTACACACCTCTGATTTAATAAAAATATCCATAAGCATTGTAAAACTAACCCAATTCCCTCAATGAATCCAGAGTGGAGCCATTTAAAATTTATCTTGAAACTTGAGGTCGCCACTTTAAAGACAAGGTAAATAAATTTAGGTTCATAACATGACATAAGGACAAAAATAAGCTGTAATAACTTCAAACATTTGGTTAACAAATTATAAATATCAGTTTAGGAAAGTTTTTCGTATATATATTTATACATTTTTTTTATAAAAGATCATATGTACAATGCAATTTATTTAACATACTGAAAATATGTCCTTTCTGTTAAACAAGACTGAACCACAGCAATGCGTGGCAGGGTACAGCTAGTATATATATATATATATATATATATTATATATATACAGGGTGTTTCAGCTAAGATGTTACAAACTTCTAGGAGTGGTAGGGGACAACAAGACGACTCGAAGTATATAGGCAATGCTGGGTCGGAAATGCTTTCCTAAGGCTCCACGCGCCGACAAAATTTAGAGTGCAAAACTTCAACTGGTCTTAAAAACAGGAAAAATTGTCGAAACGCTTTGGGTTTGGGTCAAAATTTTTGTTATTATTTATTATTTCATAAAAAAAATTCTGAGCAATATTGCTGCTAAAACATCGCTAGAGGACGCTTTAGACTTTGGAACGCTTGGAAAAAAAATTTTCAAAATTTTTTTAAGTTTTTTGATGGCTTTCATAAGTTGAAACTTTAACTTGAATTTTGATACCAGAATTGGTATCCTCCGGGGAAAATTGATGTAAAAAATCGAACATTGTTCAGGGCACTTAAAGCACAAACGGTGCTAAAAAACGAGCAAAATGTTGGATTTCGGTGCGGTTTGCGAAAAGCATTCCGTTACTGACTAATTTGTTCAAAATAAATTTTGATTTGGTAGCCATTAATCAAAGCCAGAGGGCGCTTTCAGACATTGCAACTTGGAAACTCATTTGGATAATTTTGTGGTTGAGTGTAAGCCGAATAATTACTAGCAATTTTTCCTCCTAAATGAGATTCGAGTTGGTCTGTGTTGCAAAAAAGTAATTTTATAGCAAAAAATTTTAGTAAAAGAGGGTAAAAAACACAAGTACCAAATCACAAGAAGTAAAACACAAGGAAAAACTCAAAATAGGAGGAAAAAAGCTGTTTACTAACTGCTATGCATAATCATAAAAGAAAAAGTAAAGAAAAGAAGGAAAAACTGCTGTCAAAGGAGGTGTTCGAACTGACGCCCGCCGCATGTGATGCAGGCTTCACATCTTCGCTTCATGGAGCGTCGAACATTCGATAACATTTCTGGAGTGTTTCGTATTTCCCCGGCTGCTGCACTGATGCGTGCTACAAGTTCCTCGGCGCTGTTTACGGGTGTTTCGTACACCAAGGATTTCATTTGCCCCCAGAAGAAATAATCCAGACAGGAAAGGTCTGGCGATCGGGGAGGCCAATGCACTGGACCTCCACGGCCAATCCATCGTTCACCACATGTTGCATCCAAGTGATTCCGAACAGAAATACTGAAATGTGCGGGGGCTCCATCTTGGTGGAACCACATGGAAGTACGAGTCGCAGCGGTAACGTGTGCGCTGTCCAATAACTCTGGCAAAACTTGTTCCAAAATTATCAGGTAGCGTGGACCAGTCAGGCGATCAGGCAGAATGTAGGGTCCTATTAGATGATCCCCTAGAATGCCAGCCCATACGTTAACCAGGAAACGATCCTGTGCAGCCCGAGTACATGTTACATGTGGGTTCGCTGCTGCCCACGAGTGGCTGTTATGGGTGTTGAAAATACCCTCTCTCGAAAAAGACGCCTCATCTGTGAACAACACGAAGCCTGCAAAAAAGGGATTTGCAATTCGTTGCTGTAATTACCACTGTGAAAAGGCCTGACGAGGTGCAAAGTTACATTCTTTTAGTGACTGGACGCGCTGGTAGTGAAATGGATGCAGGGCACTATCATCGAGAATCCTCCAAACGCTACTGTATGAAATCCCGATTTCATTAGCGATACCTCGTGTAGTTAAACTGGGAGTGGTCTCTACCATATCTAGTACAATTTCCTCGTTCAATTCGGTACGTGCCGTCCGATCTCGATTACGTGCTGCCTTCTGGAATGAACCGGTCTCACATAATTGCTGGTGTAGGCGAGCAAACATGGTATAAGCAGGAGTCCGCCTGACAGGATACTTTTCGGCGTACAACCTCTGAGCGGCTCGACCATTGCAATCTGTGGCCCCGTACACCAGAATCATATCTGCTTTCTCTGCGTTCGTGTACTCTGCCATCGTACAGCCAGTCTGTGTG
Organism: Trichonephila clavipes; assembly: GCA_019973935.1. Taxonomy (NCBI): domain Eukaryota; kingdom Metazoa; phylum Arthropoda; class Arachnida; order Araneae; family Nephilidae; genus Trichonephila; species Trichonephila clavipes. Next base: position 364,283 of record BMAU01019157.1, read on the forward strand.
CGATGGAAATAAAGCTTCCTTCCTGCTGACTCCTTCTTATCGTTCTGTCCCTCTGGTGGCTAATTCAACTCTCGACGGTGAAATTTGCATATTCTTCCTTTAACACTATCTCGCTATAAAATTTTCACCGAGAACCCTGCTCGCTTTATTCACTGCCACGACACTTGCAATTCCTGGGCTACGTATCAGGCTTTCGATGGTCTTACTGCTTCAGGAAGGCATTTCCGGACCACCTTTCTTATGTTATTCCGAGTCGTCTAGGTGTACTCTACCTCGTTGGTGGAAGAGTACACCTAGATGACTCTGAATCACATAGGAAAGGTCGGTCGGAAATGCCTTTTTACTTGTCTGAAGCACCTCTGGTTTTAAATTTGGCAACAATGTCAAAATTTGTTTTGAACAAATTAGTCAGCAAGAGAATGCTTTTCGCGCAAACCGCACCGAAATCCAACATTTTGCTCGTTTTTTAGCACCGTTAGTGCTTTAAGTGCCCTGAACAATGTTCGATTTTTTGCATCAATTTTCCCCGGAGGATACCAAATCTGGCATCAAAATTCAAGTTAAAGTTTCAACTTATGAAAGCCATCAAAAAACTTAAAAAAATATTGAAATTTTTTTCCTAGCGTTCCAAAGTCTAAAGCGCCCTCTAGCGATGTTTTAGCAGCAATATTGCTCAGAATTTTTTTTATGAAATAATGAATAATAACAATAATTTTGACCAAAACCCAAAGCGTTTCGACAGTTTTTCCCGTTTTTAAGACCAGTTGAAGTTTTGCACCCTAAATTTTGTCGGCGCGTGGAGCCTTAGGAAAGCATTTCCGACCCAGCATTGCCTATATACTTCGAGTCGTCTTGTTGTCCCCTACCTCTCCTAGAAGTTTGTAACATCTTAGCTGAAACACCCTGTATATATATATATATATATATATATATATATATATATATATATATATATATATATTATATATATATTATATATACACTCTGTCGCAAAAAAATATATGCACCCAGAAGAAATTGAGCTACATTCACGAAATTTGGTATGCATGTAGTGTATATGAAAATAAACAAATGATTAAAAATTCAGAACAAAATATCATTTTATTAAGCGGTTACAGCTTGCAAAAGGTTAAAAATCAGTAAGTAGTAAAGCCACCTCTGGCAGCTATACAAGCCGAAATTCGGCGTGGCATCGATTCAATTAGATCACTTATGACCCCCTGTGGAAGATCCTGCCATAGTCTTTGCATCTGCGCAGTTAATTCTCCTGTATCTCGGGACGGCTGCAGTTGCCTTCCCAGCGCGTCCAGACATGCTCTATTGGCGAAAGATCTGGTGACCTGGCAGGCCATGGTAGGACGTCATATCCTTGAAGACATTGTTGGGAGAGTCGCGCAGTATGTGGACGAGCATTATCCTGTTGATAAATGGCACCTGGGCGACTTGATAGCATGGGTAGCACAATCGGCGTTAAAATATCGTCCACGTATCTGCGAGCTGTCAAAGTGCCTTGAAGGACCACTAAAGATGATCGTGTGTCCCAAGAAATTGCTCCCCACACTGTCACACCTTGTGAAATTGCTGTATGCCGCTCGACAATAAATGCCGGATCGGACCGCTGGCCGGTGCGCCTCCAGACACGTGTGCGGTGGTCATCAGCACTGAGACTGAATCGGGATTCATCACTGAAGATGACACGTCTCCAGTCTGTCACACTCCAAGTTGCCCGAGGTCGGCAAAATCCAGTCGACACTGCCTATGATGTGGGGTCAGTGGTAAGCGTCTTAGCGGACGTCGGCTCCTCAAGCCAACTTCGGTCAGTCGTCTCCTTATGGTTTGTCTTGATGGCACTGGATGTCTGGAAGGAGGTAAGTTGCGTTGAATCGATGCTAGCGACGTTGTTGGTGCCGAAGTGGCCACTCTTCTGATTGCACGATCCTCGCGATCATTTGTGTTCCTGGGACGTCCTGACCCTCCGCGACGGTACACTCTACCTTCTGTGATCCACTGTTGCCAACACCGAGCAACTACCATATCGCTCCGACCGAGGTGGCGGCCGATACGTCTATTCGACCAACCTGCTTCTCTGAGGCCTATTATACGGCCCCTATCAAAGTCCGTCAGCTGCTCGTACTGCCGCCGGTTACGTCTTAGAGGCATCCTAAGTCTCAATATCGTCTATCAAAGTCATCAGATTCGTTTGGATAGCCGTACGGCGCTCGTACTCATGCTTTTAAACTCTCCCAGTTGCGCAACTAATATGCGCATAGCACACTTAGCCTTGTCTCATTGGCTTCGAAATTTTAATCATTTGCATATCTCTTACCAGACTACATTCTTGCCGAGTTTCGTGATTGTAGCTTGATTTCTTCTGGGTGCATATATTTTTTTGCGACAGAGTGTATATTATATATATATTATATATATATTATATATATATATATATATATATATATATATATATATTATATATATATTATATATATATTATATATATATTATATATATATTATATATATATATATATATATTATAATATAATATATAAAAAATAATAATATAATAATAATAAATATAAGAGTACAAGTTAACAAGATAAGTGTTAATTTTTGTATATAATTTTATATGTGACAATCACATGGGGTTCACTGGTAATTATTAAACTTGTTCTTATCTTAATACTTTTAAATCCATTATCAAATACATTGTGTATCACTGGTACATTTATACGTGTAATATATCAGTGTAAATGTGAATTTATTTTTTATTATGTCAGAATGTATTTTGCTTATATTCTTTCAGTACATTAACATTTTTTTTAATTCTTTTGTTTTCGACTTTTCAATATGCTCGCGCCCCCCTCGCAAAGTTGTCATGTCCCCCAGCGCGCCCCACAGTTTGAGAAACGCTGCTCTACTGCACTATATAACTAAAACTATACTAAAATTTTAATTTTTGCTTTTTTTTAAAAAAAATTTATTTTTTCACTTCTCCAAAGTTTGAACGATAGCATCATTTTTTTATAAAGAATTTTTCCTACTTTTCAGATTACTAGAAGGTTTACAATCCGTGCCATTTTTTTTTGAGAATATCCACTTCATTAGCCTGTAACTTTTTAAATTTTTAATTATTTCACTCGATTTATTTTGTATTCTTGAAACATTAATAAATAGCTGGTAAAATAACGGCTGGTAAACATATTTTTTGTTTTTTTTATTGCACCTGATAAAATACCTAAAATTCATGTATCTAGACTAGAATACCTCCTTGAGACATCATTCCTTTAAGTATCAAAATCCCAATTAAATCCCTAATCGAATTTAAAAAAACAAGTCTTCAACTTAAAATATCAAAAGTTGGGTTCGGTCCTAGGAGAGCCCACACCCTTTTCGCGAATTATTTTGGTTCGCGATAATTGCACCATCTTGGTAACCCTACTTTGATACACTAGATATGGTAAGCCTAACTATTTCTGGAATTTTTCGTATTTCATCGAAGGCGATTTCAAATTTCGTCATTTTTTTGTTGGGCACCAGGCTGGAAGTAGGACTGCGTGTGTGAATAAATATACCTTGGAATTTTTTTTTACTTTCTTGAATGCGAAAGGTAAAATAGAATTAATTGAACGGTGTATGAAGAAAGGATTGATTGCTTCGAATTATGAATATCCTAAATGTAATGAGCGAAGTGGTTATACGAACGAAAGAGTGCTGTTTTGGATGGATTTGAAAGGAGATGTCAAATGGGTATTTTCGACCATTTCCTCGAAAAATTTATATGGCGGCTCTCCCATGGTTATTCGCTAAGTGATGTAGCCTTCAAAATGCTTTTTTAAAATCTGCCGTTACTCTGTACCCTCCTCTAGGAAAAGATCAGCAGTAAGAAAGTAAGTGCTGTTTTTTTAATTTTTATCTTAAATATATTTGATTAATTTCTGTATTGTTTACATATATTTTTATTACGCATCCACCTTGTTCCGCTATATTCACTCACGCAGCCATTGTCGGTTTCGCTTGGTGCCATCTCGTTCTCGCTTGGCGTTCTTTTTGGTTTGTTGCCAAGGGTGTGGACTCTCCTAGGATTTTAGCCAAAAGTTGCATCAACTAAGCTCACAAGGAGCATTATACTCCTCATTATTCTAAAATTCTGTAGAATTTTTTTTTCATTATTTTCAGACGTATAGTATCTGTTACGTCATCAGCGCACTGTAGCGCCATCTGTAAAAAAATTTGTAAAAATAGACATTGTCTAGCTGTTCCCCAACAAAAGCGGGTGCACGAATAAAGTAGGCTTAGCGTTGCGAAAAAGACTGATTTTTTATTCTTTAACCAGTTTTACAGTCCACACAAATATTGACGAAACATTGGTCCTACGAAGCCAAAGAAAATGGGTAAAAAATCGGAAAATAAAAATAACTCCAACGTAGCTACTGAAGAAAAATTGAATCGTTTAAAAGATTCAATCAAAGGAACATTAACTAGGTTAGAGGCTTTTACCTCGGAGAAGACAGTGTCAAAGGATACTAGTATCACTGAAATCGAAATTAAACTCAAAAAAAATTGAGCAATTACAGATAAATCTAGATAAAATAGCTGAGGATTATTGTGAAATAGAAATTTTTGAAAGCTTGGAAATCATTCAGCTGGACATTGAAGATATAAATCAACGGATCGAGACAACAGAGGTAGGTCTCAAACTTTTAATGTATTCTTTGAAAAATTCTGAAAATGTAAACATTAACTTAAATGACAATGGTAAAAATAGTATCCGCTTACCTCAAATTCCATTGCCAGAATTTTCTGGTGTAATAGCAGAATTTTCTAATTTCAAAAATCAATTTATTAATTTAATAAGTAATAATGAGCAAATGAATGATTCTCAAAAACTATACTACCTTTTTTTTTCGAGCATCTCTAAAAGGAAAAGCAAAGCTATTGGAGTCGCCTAGCGATAGTTTCGATTCTCTCTTTAAAGCATTAGAAGATCGTTACGAAAACAAACGGCAGTTGATAGATTCTCATGTCCTTGAGATAATTAATTATGAAAAAATTTATAGCGAATCAGCCAAAGAACTGCGCTCTTTAATGGATTGTATCAATAGAAACATTAGAGCACTTAAAGTTTTGAAATATGAGCAGAATGATCTATCAGATATAATTTTAATAAATATAATTCTTCAAAAAATTGACAAAAAATCTAGAAAACAATTCGAACTTTCGTTGAAAACAGTAGAAGTTCCAACATTTGATTCTATTATGAAATTTTTAGAAAAGAGAAGCGCCGTGTTGGAAAACATTACTCGCATACCTAGTACTAAAATGATCCATAAAAATACTGCAATGTCAACTAAAGCCAAATCGCTGGTAGTTAATAGTAAAAAAATAACTGTTAAACCTTGTATTCTATGTCGAAATTCTCATCCTCTTTATAAATGTATTGCATTTCAAAATATGTCTATGGAGTGCAGAAAGAAATTTGTTACCAATAACAAACTTTGTATAAATTGCCTCAGACTTCATTATGGTGCCTGCATGTCTAAATACAAATGCACAGTTAGTGGTTGCAAGGGATTACATAATTCATTGCTTCACGATTCTGCTGAACTTTGCTCTGCAGTTAAAAATCACATTGTAGGGGAAAGGGGAATAGAGACCATTTCGAATACTACTCGGTTTGAAGGGCAGCGAGAAGTTGCGGTTTTGACTTATGGAAATAAATGTGTTTTATTAAATACATTCATGATTTTCGTTAAAAGTGCTGATGGATATAGAATTAAGTTAAGAGGATTATTAGATAATGCGTCTACGATATGTGTTATGAGAGAAGACATAGCAAGAAAGTTGGGATTTAAATTTAGGTCTGCAAACCAATCTATAACAGGCATTAACGGAATTACGCAAGCCTCGAAATATTCAGCAAAAATTGAAATTTCTAATCGGGATTATACTTTTGCACGCAATGTACAATTTTCACTTTTACCTAAAATTACCGATGCGATTCCTGTATCGAAATTAAATATATCGGATTTAAATATTCCAGCTTCAATTGAGCTGTCTGATTCTAATTTCCATATGCCAGGTCAAATAGATATATTGATAGGAAGTGAACTATTTTTTGAAATTTTAAATCCAGAACAACATTATTTGCAGGAGGGAAATGTAATTTTACAAAATACAAAATTTGGCTACTTAGTCACAGGTACCCTTCCTCAGTCACAACAACAAGCCAATTGTTGTTTAATAAGTGAACCAAGCTTAGATATAACAGTAAAGAAATTCTTTGAACTGGAATCACTTCCAGATGATTCTAAGGAAATAACAAAAAGTGAAGAGGAAATTTATTGTTAGGAACATTTTGTTAGCACCTATAAAAGAGATAAAACGGGAAGATTTATAGTTCGGTTACGCATAAAGGAAAATGCAGAAACATTATTAGGATATTCCAAAGAGAATGCGATCAAACGACTAAATGGTATTTGAAAAAAATTAAACAAAAACAATACAATGGGAACTTTGTATAAAGAATTTATGAATGAATATGAACTTTTAGGCCATATGGAGGAGATTAAAAATGAAACATTAGATAAGATTAACTATTACATTCCTCGTCATTCTGTATACAAATCAGAGAAGACATCCACTCCATTGAGAGTTGTCTTCGATGCAAGTGCAAAAACAACAAGTGGTTTTTCTCTAAACTCCATTTTATTAAACGGAAGAATTATTCAACAAGATCTCTTTTCCATAGTCAGTAGATTTAGAAAACACTAGTACGCGTTTAGTGCAGATATTAAAAAAATGTACAGGCAGATACTTGTTGATCCTAATAAAAGGGATTTACAACGAATTATGTGGAAGACTAGTGCAGATGCTCCAGTCAAGACTTACAAACTAGCTACCGTAACCTTTGGGACAGTTTCTGCATCATTTTTAGCTACCAGGACCTTAAAGGCCTTAGCAGATGAAGAAAAAGCGGAATTTCCTGACGCAGCAGATGTGATTTGTAATGATAGTTATATGGATGACATTCTTTCTGGAGAGTCTAATTAGAGGGTGCTATATATATATATATATGTATATATATATATATATATATATATAAAACTCCAAACCAGATTATCTCAACTATTAGAGAGAGGGGGTTTTGAGCTACACAAATGGATGTCCAATATCCCAGAACTGTTGAAAGATTTATCTGCATCTTCCTATGTGTTTGATAAGGAATTTCAGGATGCTCCAGTGAAAACATTAGGTATGCTATGGGATCCAAAGGTGTATTGTCTCACATACAAAGTAAAGATTAGTGACAAAGTCAACTTCTCAAAAAGAGACGTGCTTTCAGAAATTGCAAGGCTGTATGACCCTTTGGGCCTGATAGGACCCATTGTTACGAAGGCTAAGATATTCATCCAAGAACTTTGGAAAATAAAATTAGATTGGAGTGAACAGCTACCACCAGATGCAATGGAAGAGTGGATGAACTTCTGCCAAAAATTATTGAAAGTAAATAACTTCAAAATCCCAAAGGTGCATTCTACTTCCTGCAACAATACGGATTGAAATACATGGCTTTTCCGATGCATCAAAACGTGCCTATGCTGCTGTTTACATAAAATGTTTCAACGAATCTGGACAATCTCAAACTAGATTATTATGCAGCAAGTCCAGAGTGGCTCCTTTGAAAACACTCACCATACCGAGGTTAGAACTGTCTGCAGCTTTACTACTATCGAGATTAGTCAAAAAGGTTGTGCCAATTCTACAATTACCTATTCATAAAATTTGGATGTGGACGGACTCAACGATTGCTTTAGCGTGGATAAAGACTGAACCTCATAAACTCAAAACATTTGTCAGCAACAGGGTGGCGGAGATACAAGCACTTTCAAATGACTATCATTGGAAACATGTGAGTTCCAAGGACAATCCTGCCGACTTAATTTCTAGAGGCTGCAATGTAGATGAACTTTTAAAGAACGAAATGTGGTTCTCGGGTCCAGATTTACAAACTGATAAATACGAGGACAATCAGCTTTTTCCTGATCCTTCCTACAGAGATGAACTAAAATGTGCTGTGACTCTTTCAATGACTGAGTGTTCTTCAATTTTTTATAATGAACTCTTTAATGTGACAAATAATTTCATAAAATTAATTAGAATTTTTAGCTTTATTTTTAGGTTCATTAATAATATCAAAGCTAAGGAGTCTTGTAATAAGGAGAAGTATCTAACTGCAGATGAGATAAAGAAGAGTACGGAATTTTTAGCTAAAATAGCACACTTAAGTGAGTTTAAAGCAGAAATTGATGCCTTGAAAAAAGGTAAAGGTGTTTCAAAAACAAGTAAGTTAAGGGCTTTAGATCCTTTCTTAGATGAGAATTCTTTACTCAGAGTTGGTGGAAGGCTTTGTAATGCTGATTTATCATTTGAAGCAAAACATCAAATAATTATACCTAGTAAACATGAATTTACTAAATTACTTTTTGAGCATATGCATAAGAAGTTTTTTCATATTGGTGCTCAGGGTTTAGTACATCAAATTAGAATGCAGTTTTGGCCCATTAATGGCAAGGGTATTGCACGAAAAACAGTTCATGATTGCATTGCATGCTTTAGACAGAAGCCTACTGGGGTAGATCAATTAATGGGAAATCTACCATCAGAGAGAGTAACTCCAAGTGCGCCATTTTTAAACTCTGGGGTGGATTTTTGCGGACCTTTTCAAATAAAATTTAAAAATCAGAGAAAGGGGATATTTTCAAAAGTTTATGTTGCGATTTTTGTATGCTTGGCTACAAAGGCTATTCATTTAGAGGCAGTGACTGATTTAACAACTGAGGCATTTATTGCAGCTTTGAAGAGGCTATGTGCCCGTAGAGGCCACATTTCTACATTAATGTCCGATAACGCAACTAATTTTAAAGGCGCAGCTGCAGAAATAAATCGTTTCATAAAATTAATTTGTAACAAAAACGAGACATTAGCAAATTATTTTGCTTCAGAAGCTATCCAGTGGAAATTTATCCTACCTCGTTCTCCTAATTTCGGGGGCTTGTGGAAGGCAGGGGAAAAATCATTCAAACACCATCTCTGTAGAACTTTAGTTAATAGTAAAATAACTTTCGAAGAATTCGAGACAATAATAATTCAAATTGAAGGTATACTTAATTCACGCCCATTAGTACCATTGTCAGATAATATCAATGAATATGAAGTTTTAACTCCTGGACACTTTATAATTGGTCGACCTATCAGTGCAATACCTGAGCCTGCAATTTTAGATATTTCAGATAATAGACTATCTAGGTGGCAGTATACAACAAAGTGTGTACAAACTCTTTGGAAACGCTGGAAAAATGATTATCTTAATCATTTACAGCAGAGGAAACAAGTGGCAGTTCGAGAAAAATAATGTTGCCGTAGGGTGTTTAGTGCTTTTAAAGGAAAATGATTTGCCTCCCTGCAAATGGGCAATGGCAAGAATCTTGGAGGTTATTTATGGAACTGACGGTAAGGTCAGAGTCGTTAAACTAAAAACTGCCACGGGGGTTCTCACACGTTCTATCTCAAAAATCTGTATCTTACCAATAGAAAATAATAATATAAATTAAATTGTAATGTGAAGCATATTATTCTTAGAATATTGTACTTTTCTATTTTGAATATTGTATTTTTTCTCTTATTTTAGAATGTTGAGTTTATTTGTATTTAATTCATTTAGGCATTTGTAAACTGTATAGCAAATTGCATTTTTAAATATATTTTTTGAAATATTGTATATTTCAACGCCGGGCGGAATGTTACGTCATCAGCGCACTGTAGCGCCATCTGTAAAAAATTTGTAAAAATAGACATTGTCTAGCTGTTCCCCAACAAAAGCGGGTGCACGAATAAAGTAGGCTTAACGTTGCGAAAAAGACTGATTTTTTATTCTTTAACCAGTTTTACAGTCCACACAAATATTGACGCGCGCGCGAAACAGTATCTTCTTATTTTCTTTAGCACCAGTTTGAAAAAATTGGAATTGTCCCCAAAACATAACATATTCAAAGAACACCAACTTCCTATAGATATTCATTGTACTCACAAAAAGCCCATTTAAAATTTACTGCACATTTCTGCAAATGCAATGAGTATCTAGAAGAAGTATATACCTGTGGTTAGGTTCTATAAGTAGTTTGTCTAAAAGCTTTTACATAAAATATGACGCCCTCTGTTATGCTCTTTACGAACCAAAGAATAACGGATAAAAATAGCAGCATTGCATTGAAGAATACGTTTAATTCGTTAATATTGTAAGAAGAAATTTTTGGAATTGAAATCATATGTCTGCCTAGAAACTCCCTCAGATTGTATGACACACTTTCCATCCAGCTAACGAAAATGGCTAAAAAAACATAAAGAATTTACTTATCTTCTATACAATCTGAAGATAAGTTTTTATGAGAAACTCCTTACTTAAAGGAGTCCACAATGTACGTATGGTCAAAGAAATTGATATATGAAGAAGAAAAAGTCATAGATGGAGAAAAAAATGCAGCTTCTGTGATCAACAAAGACCGGAGCACCACACACAAGAGGTAGAAGGCTGACTCAGCTCCTTCACCTGCAGTTTTTAGCTGGGCATAGTGGAATGGCCTTCATGCCAAGGGTGACCCTACCAGGAGAAAAAGTCTCCCGACGTAGTTCGCCCATTCCACCCAGGAACACCCCCTTGCCACTTTGAGGCAAACTGCAGAACTTTAGGGGGTCATCACTGGTATGAGACTGAACGACCTGGTGGTTCTCTTTACCTTCAATGCAGCATGAAGGAAAAAACTTGACTCATTTCTGGAGTGGCCACCTACGAACTTTGACTTTTATGGATGGAAACAAAGTTTTTCCAACTTGTGTAAGGTGTTCTGTTAGCCAGGCATCTCCAGAACAAATTCTTGACTGTCTAGGGCTTTCAAAACAAGATCTATATGAAGACCATCTAATAGTATTGGACTTTTTGAGAGTGAATGAGATCATGGACTTGATCTAGCTTGGCTAGACATGGAGATCAGCAACAACAACAGATTGATACAAATTTAAAAATAACAGACTTAAGAAACAGTAAAGTTCAGAAAAGACTAGACATAAATAACTGGTACGCATGTGTTTATATTTACCCACAGATAATTAAAAACTTTTTAACCCTTTATCTACCGACGGTACTTATAAGTACCACTTACTTTAAAATTACATAGAAAACCATTTTTACGAATACGCTGACAATACTTAGCAGGAATATTCTTTTAAATCCACTCTTCCAAGATATATGACAGCACGGGTTCTGTAATGTGAGTATTTTAGCGGGAAAGGTGAACGGTTTCATAGCAGGAATTGCATTTTCAGCTGACATTTTGATCGGTTTGTGAAGATTGTCATTTTCGTTTCTCAAAAGTATTTAATGTCATAAGGTGTCTTTTTTCTGTGTGTACGTTAATGAAGACCTTAAAAAACGATTTGACTATTTATTTTAAGTGAACAGTGTACATAATTAATTTTACAGTTATCAATACCTTAATTAATTAATTAGCTCTAACGGATTAAATTTCCCAAAGTTGAGTTTTTTGTTTATGTATATATCCCTCAATTTCAATGTAGTGGTACAAAAAAATATTACATGAAAAAAACTGCAGTAAATCTCCTAATGCGGTAGATAAAGGGTTAATTTAAATCCTAATGTTGAACTTTATACAAACAGAATAAAAGCTAGAAAAATCTCAAAAATCTTAAGATAGATGCGAATTTATAACAAAACGTGAAGAAAATAGATATATATATATAATGTTCGCATATTCTAAAGAAGTATATACTCGTATGTCATAAGCTTTTATCTTTCTAAAAATATTTTCAGGCATCTTTACTCGCCCCAAACAAATGAAAGAGTTTTCCTAAACAAATTTCTCCAACTCGTACAACCACTGAAAAATATTCAAAACTTTGCTTTTGAAACCTGACGAAAATAACTCTTAACATACTAAATGTGCATATATGTCCAATGTCACGATGGAATATATGTGTTTCATATATGAGAAGCATATATTATTTGAAATATAAATGTATAGTCCTTCACCTCTCTTTCAAATAAGATATTTTTGCTTTTCTGCCCAGAGGGTGAAAAATTCGAAAACATTGCACAGTCAGAAAGCTTTCTAGAATAGTATTTCTAGATTTTTACGAAATTACACAACCATAAACAGCATATTTCACGCTAAAAAATCTTTTCAAGCTTCGCAAACAATTGGAGTATGGGTGTCGGGAATCGTGAAATATGATAACAATAACATAGAGAGTACCGAAGAAAAAAAAAACAATAAAACAAGATATCTACTGTTAAGATGTATGGTAAATATTCAATATTTCACTGGAATATTTACCATATATCTTAACAGTAGATATCTAGTTCCTATTTCACTAAAATATTTGTGTTATTGGCTCTATTTTTAACAGAATTTTAAATACGCTGAAATTTTTCAGTCAGTAAATAAATATTTTTACTGTAAATATCGTGAAGGCAAATGCTTTAGATAATAAGGAAGTTAATGTAATTGTTTTGGTATAAAATTTCTCTCTCCCTCTATCCTGCACAGTTAAAAGTAATTCTCTTATATCCTCTTCTTAGACGATAAACAATCCCTGAAAACGTTAGTAGAAAAATGTTTGTTAAAGAAATTAAAAGTAAAATCTAAAAAAAATTAAGAATTAAAAGCAAACTTACATTAAGCAAATATGCTTAATAAAAATGTAGAAAAATATATAGAAATGTAGAAATAGTAGCAATGTGTGTGTCTGAAAATAACAATGTAAACTTAAATGACGATGGATTTCCAGTAACAAATAATTTAACAGTAGATTTTTTTAAGTCGAACTGGTGCCTGTCAATCTAATAACTACATTTAGATCATTTACTTTTTTATTATTTGTTATTTTTATTAATACTTAAATGCTTCCGGGGGGTTGGGGGGTAAATGCTGCTGTCATTTACTTTAATCAAAAAATAAAATTATTTAAATCAGAATGTACCTCATAAATCCCATGAAAGTATAGATAAATGCTAAGTACAGTAGAACCTGTTTTTGCGCGATCTTTTTTATACGATTTTATTTTTGTGCGATATTTTATGTGCGATCTTTTTTTTTATGCGGTGTATGAATTTCAATGGCTTTGGCGCCACTGTAATGTTTTATATCTATTTACCAGTGGCGTAACGGAAAATGTTAGGATCCCCCTTCCCCCCTGAAAGTCAGGTTTCACCTTTAATATTTTATAAATTGGGTAAATACATATTTAGCGTTAGTAAGGCTTTGGGCTCCTAGAGTCCTACCCCCTTTCATGATGCGGGGGTGTACGTTACGCCACTGAAATGTAGACACTTCAAGACGCTCTGTTTATTTGTTATAAACAGTCTCCCGACAATGCGCATTCAGTTGCTTTCTCTCAACGTTCCAGCAGCCCGTGCTTGATTGAAGACGACAGTGATATTATCAATAATTTGATAGATTATGAAGATGCACAAGAAGAACCAGATTCTTTGAAAGGGGATAAAAATATGCAGAGGCATCCAACTTTCCAAAAAATTGCAAAAGCATTTTCTTAAAATAGATACCAATTAAGAAAGGAGTATAAAATTCCAAAGGGAGCTTCAATTATCGCGCGTGACATTTACCACCCAACCTTTGTCACAAAAACTTATATCTTACTTTTTATGTTGCCAAAATATAAATCAATTAAAATAGTACCTTCAAATAATGAAAGCGATTTTGAACTTGTTCATTATAGAGCTTTGGATTACGATGAGTAGCAAAGAATTATGTATGAGCATTTTGAAAACTTATTCATGTATACAATGAGAAACTACATGCTTTTAAAATGTTTCCATGTGTAAAATTTAATTATTTATTTTGCTACGAAAGTGCTCTCTTACAAAAATTTCGTAAATAATTGACATATTTTATAAATGTGACTTTTTTTATGCGGTCCCTATGCACCGCATAAGAAAATATTTCTGTAGTATTTCCAGGAATTAGTTTGTTTTATGCAAGAATTTATGAAGTTTTTGAATATTTTTTGTGCGTTTATGTTTATGCTGTCTCTATTTACCGCAGAAAAACATTCAATTTTAATTGCAAAAATTTTATATAGTACTAGCTGGTACATCCGTTCTTCGAACGGATGAACTGAAAAATTAAGCAACACAGATTTAAGAGGATAAAGAAGTTTTTAATGAGTTAATTTTACATGAATTGCAAATTAAATAAAAAAAACTTTTTGCATATCTCATGTAAACAAAAAAAGAAAGAAAGTAAGTATGTAGATCTAATAGCTAATAAAAAGGATGTATTTTTTTAATTTATAACTCCCGGTAACACTCTTGAGGGTCGATTTTCGAAAATACCTCCCTAAGCTGATCTCTGCTCAGCAAAAGTAACACATTGTTAAAAGTTTTGTGTAATGAACGCTTAAAATAGTGTAAATAATTTACATCTGAAAGTGTAATGCATTAATATTGCTTTCTGTTATATTTATTTTATGTTAAAATTGTAATATTCGCAAGTAACGCCGTTTCTTAAATTATAATGACGACTCAATGAAAAACATAGTAAAATGTTAACGATAGAGTTAAGTTGGCAAATGTCTAGCTACATTCATAGCTCGAGCTTTATTAGAGCTTTGTAAGACCCCCCCATGTAGGGGAGCGATGCACGTTAATACTTTATCTGCCATATTATGATTTACTGCAGTTTTTTCCATGCAATATTTTTTTTGGATCACTACATTGAAAGTTAAGGGATATACATAAACGAAATACTCCACTTTGGGATATACATAAACGAAATACTCCACTTTGGGATATACATAAACGAAATACTCCACTTTGGGATATACATAAACGAAATACTCCACTTTGAGAAATTTAATCCGTTAGAGATAATAAATTAATTAAAGATATTCCACTGTAAAATTAATTATATAGATCGTTCACTTAAAATAAAAATTGTCAAATCGTTTTCTAAGGTCTTCATTAACATACAAAAACATAAGACACTTAAATTTTGACATAAACTATTTTTTCGAGACAAAAATAATAATCTTAGCAAGCCGCTGAAAACGCCGTCAACTGAAAACGCATATCTACTACAAAACTGTTCACCTTCCTCGATAAAACACTCATCATAGAACCCGTGCTGCCACACATAAATCTTGGAAGAGTAGATTTCAAAGAATATCCCTGCTAAGTATTGGTAGGATATACCTTCTATGTTGGTGTGGTGTGGTAGTTAGGTGAAGGAGGTGCCAGCTCAGGTGTCGTCCACGTCACTTGACCATGGTTCAAAATTACGTGGTCCGTTGCCAAAAGCCCTCGTGTAGCTGAACAGTGCGACGTTAATATTCACTCATGCCAAAAAATACAGTACAGTAGTTATAATTATTTTTATACTTAAAAATGCAATATCCGCCTACTCAATTAAAATTATAGCGTTATAATTAACTAGTAACCACAAACAAACTATGCAAATATGTTCAAACGATGTAGTGTGAAAGACAAAGTTTATCTACTGTAAGTACCAGAAGCAATAAGAGCATTTATTTTGAAAAAAGATCAATTTCTTACTACCAAATGTGCATAATAAAATCATTAAAAAACATTCAAATAAAGAGAGATTTATAACAACCTCTCCCTTTAAAACTTAGTTTTATTCTGAAATAAAAAAAATTAGGGATTATGCTGATCACAGGAATTAATTAGAAGCGAGCGCCTTGCGTAGCCAAAACAAAAAGGGTTCTTTCACAAACAAAAGATAGATATATGCTGACGTGGGCTTTTTTGCAGCGCACGCCAGAATTGCTTGCAGATGGCAGAATTTTTTATTACTTACTTGACAAATATCGTTATATTTTGGACACTTCTCACAATATCTTTATAAATTATAGCTTATGCTATAAATTATAGCATATGTGTTATTCTGATGTATAACACATAGTACTGTAAAGTTTCATTAAAATCCATTCAGTTGTTTCTGTGTGAAAGACGCCCAAACATCCTCACAAACTTTCGCATTTATAATATATATCTAGAGGCCCAGTAGCCGAGTGGTAGCGTATCGTGCTTCCACGCCTCAGCTCCGGTGTTCTATCCTCGGGATGGGAAAGGTCGACTCAGCCTTTCATTCTTTCAGTGGGTCGATAAATGAGTACCAAGCTTGCTTGGGATCTAAACATTGGGGATTTCACTTCAGACTGAGCACCTGATCGGGACATTTGCTCATGTACCTAAGCGCCCAATGGTCACGTATACTGAGATGGGCACAGAAGGCAATGGCCCTCATAGGCTGTTGTACCACTGAGTTCAGTTTTATGTTAATAAAAAAGAATGCTAAACAGATTGTGCCCCTTTATAAACAATTCAAAGATACATTTCAGCTTTCATTTATCTCCTTAATATACTCTCAAGAACATTCACATATTCTAACCTATTCACTTTTCACTTACGAATTACGTAATTTTGATTATGTTAATTTTTATTATTTAAAAATTAAATAAGCTGACATCACTTTTTAATTTTATTTCTTCATTTAATTCCTTGGTTATGGAAATAAGCTTAACTTTCATACCAATAGTAAAGGAATCTAGTCGTCTTCCCTTGTCCGTAGCTCTTTGTATACGTATAGAGGTATATATATATATATATATATATATATATATATATATATATATATATATATATATATATAAGGAGTATATCTATACAAAATATTTATTTTACATTAATTCAATATTTAATTATTTACCTTGAGGCCTTAAATATTTATTAATGGTTTAAAAATGAACTAGCACATTAGCTCACATGCTTATAAACTTGTGTTATAAACCTCAGACATTTCCGAAGTCCGAGACAGTTATACAGACATAAAATGACTTATTAATTTCAGTTATTACATAGTTAGTCATTAAGTTAAGTTAGTTAATTACATACATCAATTAACATTAGTTAATCACATAAAAAATACTTAATTACAATATATATCTTACAGGTTACTTATTTAAGAGCAAATATACGTATTTCACGTTTAGCTGTTTTTCATTATTTCTGGCCAAAAGATTAAATTTAAAAAATTAATAACTATTCTCTAACTCTATCAATATTATTCTTTAATTAAATTTTTACTAAAATAGAAAATTTTCAATGAATTCTGACCTGACATGTTTCCTTTAAATGGTGGATGTACACCGTTGAACCAAAACATTATGAACATTTCCACATTTTTCAATGAACTCGTCTGGAGGGGTGGAAACCACATGATTAAGAATGAATGTTATTTAACTGCTGCTGGACGGTAAGTTATCATTCTTGCACTTACTTTTGTGAGTGAGGGAAAAGGTGGCTGGTCTAAGTGAATTATAATGGCCAGGAAAGCAGATTATAATGACCTGAAAACTCGGAACGAGTGTCTCCGAAACAGCATGACTGGTAGATTGTTCGTGTTCTGCTGTTTTTAGTACTTATGCAAAGTGAATAAATAATGGTGAAGCCAGAAGTGTATACCAATCTGTTACACGTCCACGCTTCATCAAGGGAGAAGAACGTCGGAAATTGTCCCGCTTTGTAAAGAAAATTTGGCGCCGGTCAGTGGCTTAGCAGATAGCTCAATACTTTGCAGATCCAAGTGCGTTTCGAAACATACAATTCAACGGATACTGTTTTATTTGGGACTGCACAGCTAACGTCCCACTTATGTGCCTCTGTTGACAAAGCGTGATTACCAACTACGTCTAGTAAGGGCGTTGAGACTTGACCATAACTAAATGGAAGAGAGTTTCTTGGTTGGATGAATCACGATTTCTCATTCATCACATCGATTGTTGTATCAGGGTGCACCAACTTCCACAGTCGAACAGTTGCTTCCTCCTTGTACACAAACTGGTGATGAAGATATTATGCTTTAGAGAAAGTTCTCATGGGTGTCTCTGGGACCTTTTGTCTGGTAGATCGGACCTCGACAGTTGTAGACTTTCTGAGCATAAGTGCGGATCAGTTACACTCTAATATAGCTTCTGTTTCCCCAACTGGAAACGAAATCTTCCAGCTGGACAGCGTCCCACGTCAAAAGACTGGAATTATGTTAAAAGGACTAGAGGAGCAAAAAAATTAATTCCAATTACTGTATTATCCTCCTAACTCAGTAGATCTTAATCTGATAGAGCACACACACATTAGGAATTTCATAGAAAAGCAACTCAAGATTAAACATCTTCATGTCTGAATATCTCTACTTTATGTGATCATTGCTTAGACATTTGGTACAACCTGTCTCCAGTCATCTACCAATAACTTGTAATATTCATGCCAAGGCGAGTTGTAGCTGTTTTGAAGGCAGAAAGGGAGGCAACGTAGGAGCTCATAATTCTTCGACTCTTCAGTATATATATCGAAAAATTTTCTCTTTTGCGCTACAGAAAAACCATTTTGTCAACATTGTCATCTCACAGCTAACATCAAATTTTCTGTAAATCATAAGATATCCTTCACTAAGAAACACCACACCCTACAAAATCTTTTGGTCGAATTATATTCAATTCCTATGTTGAATATATGATTCAAGACGTACAACAAATATCAATTTATCTTTATATTAATATCATAAATAACAGAGCTCAACTGAGTGAAATATCGACTGTTGGAGTTACAGAATCAGAAAAAAATATCCTTCAGAATAGCTGGCAAGAGTAATGATGAGTTTAATACATGAGTCAATATATATATATATATATATATATATATATATATATATATATATATATATATATATATATATATATATATATATATATATATATATATATATATATATATATATATTACTAGAAAAATTCTCTAAATACATATTCGAGCTACATTAAATCCATCCTATTTCTTCACCTACAATTCTTCTGACGCAACCATTAACAGTCTGCTGCTAGCTAGTTGTTCGGCAATCGTCAGCTAGATATGTTAGACAAACTATGAACGTTCTCTTGTTTTACTGTTGAAAGGGATCAGCAGCTAAAACTCAAAGATAAGGGATAAGTGAAAACTCCAATATGTTATTTCATTTTACTTCAGTAGTTTTTGTTGAGTATATTTGTTTATGAATGTTATGAATAGGCAAGAAAGAAAGTATAATTCAAAGTGTCAAACGATGTCACAACATATAGTAACTAAATGACACAATTATGAATAATATACATATTAATCGTGAGGTATTTCACTACCAAACTTAAAAACGTGGATATGGCTCTAGTAGCTTTATAGACAAATTGGAAAATTTATCCTGAAGATCGATACCTTGTAGTTCCTTAGAGCATATGAAATGGATCCTCCATAGCGAATCAAACCAAGCAAAACTGGAATAAAAGCCTGCTTTAAAAATATTGCTGACGTTGAATAATTGAACGTAGTGAGTTTAAAAAGGGTATTTGGTACATATTTCTTATAAATCCCTTTGAAATTCCATTTCTTTTGATATATGCATGCCTTCCATTCCTCTATTTCATTTCCCAATCTAACGGAATTAATTAAAATATTATTATAAGAAATTTATTAAGATTTTTGTACAGTTAGAGAGAAAACTGAATTTTTTCTTAATACTAATTTCTTTTCTTTAAATTCTTCATAAACAAATTATAAATACTTCGGCAGAAGATGGCTCGAGCACATGCATCAGACTCCTCTTTAATATAACATATACACTGCTGGACAATTGCTAAGGACGGATAGCACTATCATCCATAGCAACCACAAAATGAAAGGAAGCAAAATGTGGAAAATTAGAATAAGTGCGGGATATTAGTAAGAAGAGAGAGAGAGAAGTATGAGTATGCAAATTTTTTTCCACGTCTGTTCATCACGTGATAGCGTTCATAAGAGCTTTAAAGGTTTTGACGCGTGTGGACAGTTGTTGTTTCAAGTCAAAGTTTTACAGGAAAGATTTAATAGACGAACTGAAAACTTTTGGCATGTCTTCCCGACATCACATAGATGATTTTATGCGTGGCCGAATTATTGGAAAGATCGAAGAAGGGCGAAAAATAACAGATGTTGCCAGGGAATTCGACATCGCTCACAGCGTTGTTTCACGGCTGTGGAAGTCATTTAAAACTACTGGAATGTGTAGTAGACGGCACGGGGGTGGTCGTGTTAGAAGTACGACGCCTGCAGAAGACAGATATATCGTCCTATATCAGCAAAAAGGAACAGGTGAACCACAGCTCAGCAGGTGCCAAATCTGTTTCTTACTGCCTCAGGAAAGCAGATCTCCCGAAAAACTGTTGCCAGACGTTTGAGGGGAGGAGGACTATACGCACGCAGACCTGTTGTGTGTGTCCCATTGACCAGACAGCACCATACTGCCCGTTTGCAATGGTGTCGTGAGCATCACAATTGGACTGAACAGGACTGGGCATGCGTACTATTCTCAGATGAGAGTAGGTTCAATCTGTCATCGGATTGTAGACGCCAACTGATCTGGTGCGAGAGTGGTACTGCTTATCGTCCAGAAAATATCCAGGAAAACGACCGATATTCGACATTCAGTATCATGGTGTGGGCCGGCATCATGATCAATGGCCGCACGCGCCTACATGTGGTTGCGAATGGGTCTATGACGGGTCAACGATACATTGAGGAAGATCTACTTCCTCATGTTCGTCTTTTCCGTGGTGCTGTCGGTGATAAATTTGTTTTTATGGACGACAACGCAACATGTCATCGAACACTCGCTGTTCAGGATTGTCTAGAGAGAGAGGGTATTCAACGTCTCGTATGGCCAGCGCGTTCTCCAGATCTAAACCCCATTGAAAATGTGTGGGATGCTTTGGGGAGGCAAGTTGCTGGTCGAAACTATCCTCCGACAAACAAGAACACCCTCATCCGTGCACTCACAGAGGAATGGGATAAATTGCCTCAACAGCTGCTGGATAATGTTGTGCAAAGTATGGTACGACGTGTGGAATGTTGCATCACACTCCACGGTGGACATATCCCGTACTGATACCTTTCTTTAAGGTGCCTGCTGACTTTTAGATGCATTGTTCCATTTCTCCGTACGCAGATCAAATGAACATTTTTTTTCTTTCAGAAGTTTCACAGCTTTTGTACTTTCCAGAACAATAAATATTCTTTATTCTAATGTCTGAACAGTGTGGCATCTATATATTTATCCTACTATGCCTCATGTCTCGCTTAATGTTATGCTACATAGCAATTTGTGATCCGTCCTTAGCAATTGTCCAGCAGTGTATAACATAACATATATACACGTTTTTCTCTTCTTTTTGTCTCAAGGAGATACCCCTTTTTGACAATGAGTAAATTTAAATATTTCACGCTCTGAAGCTATTATTAAATGCAAAATTCATTCATTTACATATAATTTGTCTCTTTTTTTGTATCTGAATATGAATAACTAATACATGTTACATTTTCACGCATGCTTTCTTCTAGATTGCTTAAAAGCATACAACAATACACTTTTCATAAATTAACTATACACTAATTTCCATCGAAGAAATTCTTTCTAGCTAATATTTTCTTAAATATAGCATATTTGAAAGGCATATCCTAATTATGAAGCCAGCTGTTTCAACTTTGCATCATTGCTTTTCTCGCATTACATGAGCGAACAAGGATAAACATCGTCTCTTTATAATTGCTTATTCCTAGTTTTCTTAGCTTCTCTAATATTGAAATCATGAAACAATGTAATTTTGAAAGGAGAGATTAGCATTTTTTTTAATGTTAGTATCGGGAATCATAAAATTTATATACAAATTACGAAATATTACTGGAAAAGTATTCTGAATATTTAAATCTGGTACAAGAAAATATTGTGTCGGAAAAGGAAAGATTTCTGATAAAATATTTTGAAAATGAAATTTTGGTTTCATTGTGATTTTCATGATCTGTTTTATTTTTTTAATTATAACAGTTTACTCTTGCAACCGTCGAAAGAACAAAAATGTGTTTGTATTAAGTTTGTTTTTAATTAAGTTAAAGTTATACTTATTTGTTCATAAGACAAGAGCAAAACTTGTCGAAATAGGGTGAAATAAAGGTCATATATCAGGTGTTTTCCTACGTCATACCAACTACCCAGAATTCAAAATCGATAGATCCATCGTTAACAATCCATTGAAATATTGCAGTTAAACGCTAATTGAATTAAATCAAATTGGGCTTACATATTAATCGAATTTAATGTGCAGACAGTGAACTAGGATAATGAGAGGTCTGGCATATTATCGATGATAGAATGAGTCAACCGCCTTTTAGCTATCTCTTGGAAAACTATAATTACAGAAATGACCTTTATCTTCATAACTAAACAAGCAACTTTCAATAATAAATCTCATTTTCAGCCATACAATAACTTTTACAAATACATAGGTTTCCTTATTCTGAAGCACTGGAAAACTAATAACTTTAAAAAAAAATTTCTTCAGAAAGCATATCTTGCATAAAATTATTGATCAATCTACAAATAAATAATTTCAAATCAATAAA
The DNA here is from genome assembly GCA_019973935.1 of Trichonephila clavipes. Classification (NCBI taxonomy): domain Eukaryota; kingdom Metazoa; phylum Arthropoda; class Arachnida; order Araneae; family Nephilidae; genus Trichonephila; species Trichonephila clavipes. The sequence goes on from BMAU01019157.1 coordinate 386,852, forward strand.
ACTTTGGAAAAAAATATATATCTCAAATTACTAACCCTTTTAATGTAAGCTGAATTATAGTACATCGAAGTAATGCAAAATTTAAACTGGACATCATTTTTCCCCAATTGTAAAAATGAAATTAAAGCACAAATTGGAAAAGCTTTAACACTACAAATTGTTCAAGACAGTTTTAACCGACAGTTAAGATTAAATTATATGTTACTAACCAATATCTAACACATTTCTTGACAATATATAGACCTTTCTTTTCCATTCTTAGATCGATTAAAAATTTTTAGTTACCACTTATTGTTTTTGTACTACTATAGAGGATTCAACCTTCTACTTATTTCATTGTCCCTATACCATAGGGCAGAAGAAACCTAGTGGTCATTGTACCGAACTCGTAGCCGGCATTGTCGAGTCGTCTCGATTCCTGATGCCACTAAAGAAACGCCGTGTAGAGAGGCTGATGCATGCTAAATCTGCCATGGATCAAAATCCTCATGTTGGCATGGTATGGAAGTTAGAAGAGCAGGATGCCGTATGTCCTCGATACTTAACCTCGACTCAAAATTTTGAGGCCCTTTGTCATTAGCCCTCGTATTGCTTTATAAGGCAACGTTAATAAACACACTCTCTCTCCCGCTTCTGTATCATGAACTTATCCTCATACGAAAGCCATCATTAAGGTATACGACTACGTTCGGAACCGTGATTTAAAAAAAGTGCATAAATGGATAATTTTTATGATATTTAGTGTCACTTAGATTACAATACATGTATAAAATTGTTTTAATGACATTTTGACAAAAAAAGTGCTTTAAACGCAATATTTCGGGAAAAAATTAACTTAGAATAACCTTTTTTCAAAATGTTCTCCGTTTGCGAAAAATGCTTCTATTATAATAATATTCTCCCTGTATATAGCTCAGACCTCTGTACAGCGGCTCAACTATGAGTTTTGAAAAATTCACATTATTTTCAGAGTTACCACCAATTGAAATAATTATCGGCGTTTTTTTCTTAAAATTTCTCCCCTCTGTTGTAAAACATGGATAAACCCACTTCAAAGCTATGTATTTCAAAAATTCTAATTGAGCCTCTGTACAGAGGTCTGAGCTATATACAGGCAAAATATTATTATAATAGAAACATTTTTCTTAAAAGGAGAATATTTTGAAAATAGGTCATTCTATGTTCCTTTTTTGTCAAAATATTGTACTTAAATAATTTTTTATTGTAATACTATTCTTAAAACAGATTTATATTTATTTTCTAATCTAAGTGACGCTAAATATCATAAATATTATCCATTTATATGCTTTTCCAAAATCATGGTTCCAAACGTAGTCGGATACTTTAAAAGTAAATAGCTATGGATTAGAATTGGAATTAGTGATGGAAGCTCTATATCTTTTTTTTTTAATTTTAGAACTATAAGGGTAGCTTTTTTGGAATTCTAATAAAAATATTTCTGTGAATAGAAATATATTATTCTTAATTATTTACAACATAACAATATTTTGGTTAACACAACACAATAAAAAGGAAAGGTAAGAAACTCTGCTTATTTTGAAAATACTTTTTACAAGCACTATAGGGAGCAGAGAAGGGATTACAGTTTCAGATAATTTGAGCTTACAGCAGCGTTTCTCAAACTGTGGGGCGCGCCTCCCTAGGGGGCGTGATAACTTTATGAGGGGGCGCGAGCATATTGAAAAGTCGAAAAATAAAAAATTATTTGAAAAAATTATTCATTTACTGAAAGTAATAAACAAAATACATTCGGATATAATAAATAATAAAATACTCATTTACACTGACATAATGTACTTATAAATGTATCAGTACTGCATAATGTATTTTTCAATTTATTTAACAACACTAAGTTAAGAACAAGTTTTTTTTTAATTACCAGTGACCCCATGGACTTGCCAAATTAACACTTATCTTGATAATTTTTACGGTTAAAATTTTTACTTTACTGCCAATTTAAAGTTACGCGATTCGCTCCCCCATGCCATAGTTTTCCACGTATGTGATGCGTACGTGATGTATTGGAGGAGGCGTCTCAATTCGCAATAATTAAATAATTTGCAAACACTTCCAATGTAATTTTACTGCATTCCAAAGCCTTCGGGATCTTTTTATGGATAGCAGTGCACAGAAAAGATCGCACTTCGTAAAGACGTATATATACGTACGGGGCAATGAACGCTTTAACTGTGCGAGACGTTGATATACGCCGGTGACATTTAAAAGGCTAAAGTCGTATTTAGGTCTTGGTTTAAAGTGTAGTATCAATGAATTCAATAGATTGTTATTGTGTGGAAGGGGGCGCAATGAGAGAAAACTCTGATTGAATATTGGGTCGCTAAACATGAAAGTTTGAGAAACACTTGCTTAAAGAGATCAATACTGGGTGCACCCTCCATACGCAGCAATAACTGTTATTACAGGCCTCAGCGTAGAGCAAAACATTATCTATACATCAGCTAGCGGTATTGCAGTCCATGTAATTTCGACTCTTTATTACTTCATCTATTATAATCACTGGAGTGTGCTTACAGGTTCTTACCCTCAGGTCTTTGTACCCTCATTGACCAAATGCATCCATTTGGAGAAAAAACAGATGAACACGATGGCCAGGGCAGAAGTAGGACAAGTTTCCAATCGAGGAACTGTATCGTGTTACGTAGAATGTGTAGTTGCAAACTATCTTGTTGTTACGTTCACCTCGGATGTGCCCGGCAATGTACACTAAACGTGAGCGGGAAGGGTATCCCTATATCATAACTCCTAGTGCTAAGCCAATATGCCGATGCATAAAACAAGAATATAACGACTGCCCCCACTGTGCTGCAACAGATATAAATATGGCCATCACGAAGTTGCACACAAAAGCGGGATTCATCTGAAAAGATGTGTGACGGGGCTTTACCGTGTTTTTCCTACTAATCATCATGGGGAATCTTTGGGGCCAGCATTGAAATACTTCATAGCCAACCCTCTCAAGAAGAAACCTTAGTATTCAGATTAGTTAGAAGATAAATAGTGGAGGTTTAGTAAGAAGGAGGAAATGGAAGCTGTGCTGCAGAGCGCCGTGAGCTTATGGTAAGGATCTGGACTTAGACGCGTATTTATAGAACGAACCTATAAATACGTATTCAAATAAAACAAGGAAGACTGAGGTTTATAGAATAACTTTACTTAGAGTTATATGGTTAGAATTCCATGTGCTTGTTCACATAAAATTGAGGTTTACGATATATCACTCCTGATTTCCTTCCTAGAGTAAGACTGTCTTTGTTCATTACAATTCATAATAATAAATTGATTTTGTTATGGGAAACCTCTGTCATCAATCATTACCTCCCACAAATCTAGAACGTGTAGATGAAGAGTTGGTTCCCCCAGGTAGAGGGGGTATCACAGATGATGCAACATTGTAGTGGCAGACGCATGTGCTGGACACTTAATGCTAGACAAAACTATGGCCTCCATTTTAATAGCCTAAGATATAGCAAACAGTGCTGCATTGCATGTTCTGGTACTTATTTGTGTGTACCAGACTCTCTATTCTTTATCTAAGGACTGTGAGGTGGATCCTTTACCCATACTGACCAAGTGCACTAAATGTCGGTCCTATCGCAAACTAGAGTGTCGGGTCGTTGTGAGCCTTTACAGTGTGTTCCATCCTTCTCTTCCAGAACCATCAATTATAAACAGCTGGACAATTGCTAAGGACGGATAACACTATCATCCATAGCAACCACAAAATGAAAGGAAGCAAAATGTGGAAAATTAGAATAAGTGCGGGATATTAGTAAGAAGAGAGAGAGAGAAGTATGAGTATGCAAATTTTTTTCCACGTCTGTTCATCACGTGATAGCGTTCATAAGAGCTTTAAAGGTTTTGACGCGTGTGGACAGTTGTTGTTTCAAGTCAAAGTTTTACAGGAAAGATTTAATAGACGAACTTAAAATTTTTGGCATGTCTTCCCGACATCACATAGATGATTTTATGCGTGGCCGAATTATTGGAAAGATCGTAGAAGGGCGAAAAATAACAGATGTTGCCAGGGAGTTCGACATCGCTCACAGCGTTGTTTCATGGCTGTGGAAGTCATTTAAAACTAATGGAATGTGTAGTAGACGGCACGGGGGAGGTCTTGTTAGAAGTACGACGCCTGCAGAAGACAGATATATCGTCCTATCAGCAAAAAGGAACAGGCACACCACAGCTCAGCAGGTGGCAAATCAGTTTCTTGCTGCCTCAGGAAATCAGATCTCCCGAAAAACTGTTGCCAGACGTTTGAGGGGAGGAGGACTATACGCACGCAGACCTGTTGTGTGTGTCCCATTGACTAGACAGCACCATACTGCCCGTTTGCAATGGTGTCGTGAGCATCACAATTGGGCTGAACAGGACTGGGCATGCGTACTATTCTCAGATGAGTGTAGGTTCAATCTGTCATCGGATTGTAGACGCCAACTGATTTGGCGCGAGAGTGGTACTGCTTATCGTCCAGAAAATATCCAGGAAAAGGACCGATATCCGACATGCAGTATCATGGTGTGGGCCGGCATCATGATCAATGGCCGCACGCGCCTACATGTGGTTGCGAATGAGACTATGACGGGCCAACGATACATTGATGAAGTTCTACTTCCTCATGATCGTCTTTTCCGTGGTGCTGTCGGTGATAAATTTGTTTTTATGGACGACAACGCAACGTGTCATCGAACACTCGCTGTTCAGGATTGTCTAGAGAGAGAGGGTATTCAACGTCTCGTATGGCCAGCGCGTTCTCCAGATCTAAACCCCATTGAAAATGTGTGGGATGCTTTGGGGAGGCAAGTTGCTGGTCGAAACTATCCTCCGACAAACAAGAACACCCTCATCCGTGCACTCACAGAGGAATGGGATAAATTGCCTCAACAGCTGCTGGATAATATTGTACAAAGTATGGTACGACGTGTGGAATGTTGTATCACACTCCACGGTGGACATATCCCGTACTGATACCTTTCTTTAAGGTGCCTGCTGACTTTTAGAAGCATTGTTCCATTTCTCCGTACGCAGAACAAATGAACATTTTTTTTTCTTTCAGATGTTTCGCAGCTTTTGTACTTTCCAGAACAATAAATATTCTTTATTTTAATGTCTGAACAGTGTGGCAACTATATTTTATCCTACAAGGCCTCATGTCTGGCTTAATGTTATGCTACATAGCAATTTGTGGTCCGTCCTTAGCAATTGTCCAGCAGTGTATATTGTAGGTAGCAATTCTTTCGATGCTTTTTAAGTTCTATATTCTTCTGAAGTATATTGAATATCAACACAAGCTACAGAGAGCAAACAAGATTCCGATATGAAAAACTAGCTATCTAATACTACCTCTTATATTGCTTCTAAGTGGCGTTCCTGAAGCAAAATGTGCCACGCATGCATTGAGCTAACCCATTGAACCATTGTAGCAAATCCCATTGTGATACACACACACACTGAATATTTCACACGGAGTGGATACATTTTTCATAGTGTCGCATTTTACACTCATGTCCACAAATCAAGGATAATTCAGAATTTCACAGAAATTGAACTCTAAAATAAAAATTTCACCTGTAGAATTATCACACACATCTTGAAGAAGAATATGCAAATTACAGGAAACTACCAGATGGCGCGGATAGTACGTCACAATGACGAGAGTGTAAAAGAGGGGTATATAAGGAATGGTGGCAAAAAAGTAAAATTGTTGACAAGTGCTTTAAAAGCCTTTCAGTGCAATAACCGCATAGTTATAGCACAAAGGAAGCATTTGGATGATTTTTTACGTGAAAGAATTATTGAACGGTTAGAATGTAGACGTACCCAGCTGTAAGTATCCGAGGAACTTGGAATCGCCCAGAGTGTCAACTCCAGGCTTTGGCAACGATTCCAAGATCATGGTAATGTGAGTAGATGTTACAGCACAGGTCACCCCCGAATTACAACGTCGAATGAGGACCGGTATTTGGCAGTTACTGCCAAAACAAACAGACGGAGCACAGCATCAGACCTGTCTCGTCAGCTCTCTCAGGTACCGGTACAACAGTTTCAAGGCAGACCTTGTACAGACGCTTAAGACACATTGTCTGTATGCTCGTAGGCCTGTCAGAGTTGTTCCACTTACCGCAACTCACTGTCGCCTGCGATTAACCTGGAGTAGAAAGCATGCATTGTGGACACAACAACAGTGGTCTTGTGTGATTTTTCCGAAGAGTCCAGGTTTAGTTTGCAGTTTGATTCTCACCGGACTTTAATATGGAGAGCGCCAGGTACCCGTTACCACCAAGAGAACACCATTGAACAACATCGTTACGGTGGTGCAGGATGGCTCATTTGGGGAGGAATTATTCTTGGTTCCAGAACTGACCTGCATGTTCAGAGTGTAACGATGACAGACCACATCTATCGGGATGTCATTCTGGAACAACATGTACGTTTGTTTCGGGGCACCATGGGTGCTGAATTTCTGTTTATGGATGACAACGCCCATCCTCACCGTGCAAATATTGTTGACGAATGCCTTCAATCGAAGGATATCACCCATATGGATTGGCCAGCATACTCACCGGATTTGAATCCAATAGAGCATGTGTGGGATAGGCTTGGCCGAAGAATAGCAGCCCGTCAACCCCCTCCCACCTGTCTACCGGAACTTCGGAGGGCATTGCTTGATCAGTGGTGTAATACTCACCAAGATCAGATTGATAATTTGATACTGAACATGCCTAGACGTTGTAAGGCCTGTATTGCATCGTCCGGGAGACATACTCCGTATTAACCTTCATACTGACCATGTTATACTGTTTTTTGTAAATAGGTTCTTTTTTGAATTTTGCTCCAGGGAGTAAAATTCGCAATTTTTATTTATTATGTTAAACATATAGCATCTTTTTTGCTTTTTACCTTTTGTTTAATAAATAGACTTTACAAATAAGTCAAATTAGTTTTGCTTCTGTCTCTTTCTTTACCTGAACGTATTTTACCTTAATTTATGGACATGAGTGTAAGTGGTAGCTACGTAGTATATAGTAACACATAATCTGTGAAACGTACTCATTTTTTGTAAGTAGGAACACTAAAATTTTATATTTATATTTATTTAAATACAAACTTATTTTAAAAGTAAATTCTAAAACATATATTTGAAGCTTTATAAATTTTCTCCTTACCCACGTAGAGAAAAAATAATTTCATTACCTTTATTTTAACAATTAAAAATTGTAACAAAATATTTCATCACATCTGCAGTTTTATTTCTGCTTATTAAAATTAACAAATTACCTTCGAATTATTATAGGTGAAAATTATTCTACAATCAAAAATTTAAACCTCTGAATACTATTCTACACATAAATACTAAGTAGAAAAACGTAAGAATCTTATGCCTTTCCGTTTTAAATTTTATACTAAAAATCTTTGAGGTACCAGGAAAATATTTTTTCGAATTTAAAGGGAGAAATTTAATGAAATTAACTAGTTTATTTCCTTAACTAACTAGAATATTTCCTTAAAGAATCTCAAAAGTGTTTTGTAAATATTTTTGTAATAAAACATAGATACTTTCGATAACTATTTTTAGAATAGAAATTAAAATTTTGCTTAATATTTTTTTATCCAAATAAACACACAGTTTTCCTTTTCACTTTTTCACAGTATTATCAGCTCTTTCAAAGATGGATTTCTTTATGTTTAAAACAGAATGCATTCGGGAATATCTTTAGTAAATAAAAGCATTTCCTTCATACCACAGATATGGAACTTTTATATTTCGGCTCAATATATATATATATATATATATATATATATATATATATATATATATATATTGAATTTCAAATGAAAAGAAAATATGCCCGTTCTATTTCTCATCATTCGAAAAATAAACGCTTTTATTGCGTCTTATTTTTGATTTTTATTTATTAATGCAAGACGTCGTTTTTGGTCACTAACAAAAACTAAATATTCCTAGAAATGTAAGACTAAAAAGAATTTTTGCATTTATTTTCCAGTTTTTAAACAATTCAACAAGGATTACATATTGTTTTTTAGGTATTTATACAACAATAACTGACAGTTCGAAGTGGAAAATATATTTTCCATATTTTATATAAATTCCTCTCGTCAAGAATAGAAAATTTGAAAAAAGATATGAAACATTGCTGCATAGTTCTTATAAAACCAAATAAATATTTAAGCATTTTCTTAAGAATTTATTTTTACCAGAAATTTTATACCAGAAAAAATTAAGAGACTGATTTTTTTTTCTTTTCGGCATTTCGGTATCCCCTTTTTAACTTGCGAGTTCTTTTCGAAGTTGAATTATCGGTGTGGTGTTCAAATGGTAAAAATAATTACTGAAACATTTAGTCTTATGTATTTGTTTTCCATGGTACTACAGGACACAGAACAAAAACAAATATATTTACAGGATTAAGTCTGGTTAAAAACACGACTTCATCCCCCGTTATTTATTTTCCTCTCTCATATGTTCTTGTATCTGTGGCCTTCTTCTATCCTAGTCAACTATTGGGTTACCAAATTATCCCATATATGCTTGACCCGTTGCCAGATCCTCCCATACATGCTCAACCCTTTTCCATATCCCAGAGTCGGTCACACATCTGTTGCCCGGTTTGGGCATTAGAGTGGTTAATAGTACGTTAAATAGAGAAGTAAATGGTAATAAATAGGAAATATTTCTTACAATTTCCAATTTTGTTAATTTATTGAATTAGCAAAATCGTAAAAAGTACATGTATGTATGCCTTTCAGCAGCAGTTGCATCCTTGAGAAGATTTCTCACACATTTTGTTCACCTACCTCTTCCCCCTCCCCAGATTTCAAGGAAAAAAGGTTTCTTCCAGGATTCTCTGTTGAAGACTTATAATTCTGTTTATAATTTACCAGGGGTTTTAATTAAAGTTACGCTTTTCAGAGACTAGTAGAACATGTTTTGCTTATCAGATTTTAATGAAACTTGGAATATATGCTATATGGACCATGGGGAAAACATTTGTGCAACAAAAAAATCAGTACAAAATTTGACCACCAGGTGGATTTTATCCAGTATCTCATACGCAAATCCGCAAAACCAAAACCTCTATATAAACTTGCAGTCATAGCCAGAGAACCATTCAGCGTGCGTTTGTCAACGTTAATCATGTCCTTACAAAAAAAAGATCGATCTTTAGTGGTAAAACTGTTTTATCAGAACGGCAGCAACCATTTAGCTGCTCTGCGAGAATATCGTCGTTTAAAGGATCTGCAAAAAGGCGCATTATCGAGGATTGATTTGAGGAAGATGATCATGAAATTTGAAGAGACTGGAGATTTGGGTGTGCTGCCCGGAAGAGAACGGAAACCAGTTGGGGTTGAAACTGTCGAAGAAATCGCTATTGCTGTGATTTTTATTTTGTAAGGGCATGATTAACGATGACAAATGCACGCTGAATGATTCTCTGGCTATGACTGCCAGTTTATATAGAGGTTTTACAGATTTGCATAAGGAACAATCAATAAAAGCCATCTGACGTTTAAAATTTTTACTAATTTTTTTATTGCAGAAATCTTTTCCCCTTGGTCCATCCATATAGCATATATTTTAAATTTCATCAAAATCCGATAAGCAGAACATGTTCTACACACCTCTTGAATAGTGTAATTTTAGTTATAACCACCCGGTATTATAAACCAAATTATTTTTTTTTAAGTGGGATATAACTTTCCGTATTGTTTGAAAAATTAAGCAGCTTTTCAGTTTGAATGGAAGAAAATAAAACAAAAGGAATTATAATCCTATAATAAACACTTACACAAAAAATATTAATGTATCAATCATTTCTTTATAAATATAAAATAAATGCTTCCTTTAATTTAAAGTTGTAACATGAAGAATAAAAAAAGTCGTTTATTTGATCAAAAAATTGTACGAAAATTAGAAATAATCTTTATAAAGGAAGAACATTCAGGAATTCAATCAAAGCAACAACAGTAGTTTTTAATAAAGTGATTTGAAAATAAAAAAAAAATGCTCACATTTCAATTATTCAATTGTACTCTCGTTCTGATCAAGAAAACTAGTCTTACAAAAAAGTCTTTTTATAAACAGATTATATTGATTTTCAATGCAAGGATGTCACACTCCATTAAAAATCCAATTAAATTTTAAAGTTTTCATTTCACACGACTCGAAAATTTGGAAAGAGAGACTTTGTCATCATTATACCTTATCACGGTTCAAGAAGTTATTGATTTTTCAACTTCAATTAAACTTTAATTTCAACTTCAAATAGTTAAGCTTTAAATTAAACTTCATATAGTTAAACTTTAAGTGATTAAACTTTGAAACTTCCATTAATTAAACAAAAACATACTTGTGCATTTAGTCTTAAATTTGCTAGGAGAATAAGACTTTGGTGAAAATTACAGTAGTGAATAAGAAATTGTAATTGATTAAACAAATATTTATTAAAACCAGGTTATAAGAAAGGCAAGGACTGTTAGGAGTAGAATCTTCTAATTTTGAACCACAAACATACCATGAGACGAAGACGACACCTGAACACCCTAGCTCCTTTCTTCAAACTTACACATCATAAAAACTTTATCTTGAGGGCCACAAAATATACTACGCATCAGCTTGTGACGGGGCTTTACGGAATTTTTCTTCTACTAATCCTCTTGGGGAAACTTCGGTGCCATCAATTGAGTTATTTCACAGCCAACCCTCTCAGGAAGAAACCTTGATATGCAGATTAGTTAGTAGAAATATAGTGGAGGTTTACTAATCAAAAGAAAAGGAGGAAAGGAAGCTAAGTTGCTGAACGCCGTGAGGTTATGGTAAGGATCTGAACGTAGACGCGTAATTATAGAACGGGCTTTAGCTATTCAAATAAATTAAGGAAGTCAGGATTCATAGAATAACTTTACTTAAAGTTAAGCGGTTAGGATTTCTCGGGCTCTTAATTACATAAGATTTAGAGCTGCGATATATAACTCTGGGTTTTCCCTCTATTGTAAGATTGACTTTGATTATTATATTTGATAATTATAAATTGGATTTATTATGGCTAGCTTGGGTCATCAATCCTTACCTCCTACAAATTTAGGTCGAGTAGATGAAGAGATGGCTTCCCCAAGTGGAAGGCTATCACAAGCTCCACTATGCAAAAGCTTTTGGAAGGACAAGACCCAAATTTTTGATAATACGGTTACTCTTCCAATTAAGCTACCACGACTCAATCTAAATAAAACATTCGGTAATTTTAAATATTGTCACAGTTACGTTTGTTTCAACAATCAAACTGTTGTAAAATTAGCGAGGTAATTCCCAAATATGTCGTCCCGTGTAACAAAAATATGAATTTGTTACTATTTGAAAATTATTCTCTCTCATTTCTTCGAATTTTCCTTTTGGCATACATCTCCAATATTACAAAAGATTTTATTGGCCTCCAATATTACAAAAAAAAATTTGTCAAGGAAACTAATACACTAATATAAAAAAGTGATAAAAACACAATCCCGTTTCATTCTCTAAGCACTCAAAATTTTCAACTTTAAAAATTTTTAATGCAACTTACAAGCGGGGGAATTTAAAAACTATTGCCCGAGATACGTTAATTTGGGAAACCATTATTACACACACACTCACGCAATTTATTATTCATAATACAACTTTCTCTAACACACCAGATTCTTTGAGATTTTTAATTGGTATGAATTATTCGGAAAATAATCTCACCCAGTATATTATTTAAGAACTTAAATTTGGATGTTAATTAGAATTTTTCTAACATAAAAATAAGTATGTTCAAATAAAAAAATGATAAAATTATTTATAGATTTAAAAAAAAATATTATATACACAATACAATTTTTCTGAAGAAGCTATTCTTTCTTAGCTGTTAATCTATCAAAATCACCTTAAAGAAACATTAGGGCCATTGGAGAGGAACCTCGTAATTTTGAATCATGGTTATAAAGGAATCATGGAAGAGACACCTTGTGACGGGCTCATCGCGTTTTCCATTAATTGTTCTCTTGGGTTCTTTGGGGCCGAAAAAGCAAGTTCTTTTCAACCACATCCAGAAGCGAAGCGTGATTATGCAAATTAAGAACCTTTTAAATAGCAGAAGTTTAGCGTAAGCAGGGTCGCCTTTTGGGAAGGGATTATGATAGTCTGTGTTTAAGCACGAAAGCTAAAGTAAGAAAAGTTAGCCGAATTTCAAGAGTTCAGTTTTTCGTGCTAGTGCGTTCAAGTCAAGGTGGATACCATTCCACACGAGATAAACCATAACGTCATTTAGGATCCGAGAGAGTTGATGCTACCTAAGATATTGAGGTAGAACAGTTCTATTAACTACTAGGAACTGTGTACATACAGTGGTTAGGCGTAAGCGGTAAAGTTAAATATATTGATTAGGGTCGTGCTTATTTGGTAATACGTATTGCGTGTTTCTTCCTCTCAGATCCGCTAAGTTAAAATTTTAATATCCTTATTGTATAGTGTTTAAGTTAAGATCTTAATAAAGAGATATTAAGATTATGGCAACGCCCGGTTCTTCATTCACTCCTACATCCCTAGGTCACGAGGATAAATTACAAGTAAGGAAACCCTCAAGGGCCAATGCCTTACAACCTGAACCCTATACATATTAATACTTTTTTTTATATCCCTAGATTTTTTATTCAGTTCCTTAAAAGATTTCAGAAAAAGTCGCAAAAAATACATTTAGACACACAATATAATATAATTCATCTCGTGAATCAAAACTAAAACTATACCGATCATGAAATTTGTAATTTTTGTATTGAGTTGTAAGTCCTGTAGCTCAGAAGGCAAAACCTTGAATTCAAAAGGATTGAGGTGAAAACATCACTAGCATCCTCTTCAATGTTTCAAAATTACAAGATTCATTGTTGATAGTCCATTTCTCAGCCCAAAAGAAATGTTGATTGAAGATACTCAAATAGCCATGCATCTGACTTGAAATTTTTCTCTCATGTGACTGTTTTTATGGATTAAAAATGAATGTGCTAGTTTTAACCTCCTATATTTTAATGCACTTTATATACAGAGTGTTGCCAAATTCGACCAACAAATTCAGCAGGGATAGCAAAACACGTTTAGTTGTGACGGCTCTATCCGCGATCTTCTCACAAACAATCCTCTTGGGGAATTTTCAGTCCTTAAAAATTATTTTATTAGAACGCTTCCTCTGATGAAGAGAACGTGAACATGCAAATTAAGACTACTATATAAAGTATAGCCTTTCAGGTTAGAAAGAGAGATATATAGAGTAGACTTCTAGCGGAGCAGTAATTAATCTAATTTAAAGTGTAATGCAGATATTTTGGAATTGATAATTGTAATAATTGAGGGGACGATCCATCACTTAAGCTGTAATCTAGATTAGATAGCTAGGAAGTCGGAATAATTGAATTGAAGTAAGTGTTGCAAGTAATTAAAGTCTTCTCATTTTTCGCGTTCCTCGTTAATCGTCTTCATATTGTTTAATTCGGTGCATCTCTTGCTTTGATTGATCGAATTTGTGTTGTAATTAGTTCTGTGAATAGATTGAGTTAGTCGAAAAATTTCTAGTCTTTTCCTTCCCTTTCTCCCGCACCTTTAGGCGTGGAGGCGAGATTTTTACGTAGTCGGCTAAGGGCTGTCGGAAAGATAAAAAATTTTTTTTGACAATTTGAGATTCTTACATTTTTAAATTGTACTGGTTTTAACCTTTCTAAAAATACCTTACTTTAACCTGTAGAATAGTTAGAAGCCCTTAAAGCCTATTTTGAAATAATCATTAAAACTGGTCCACGCCCATTTGAATGGTGAAAAATGTAAACAAAGCACTTCCATTTTGCTTAAAAGTTGAACGTCTGATATAAGCGAAAACATTTATCTTTTATTGTAAATCAAGCCTTTTATTTTTTTATTTACTAGCCGATTAAAGAAGCCTCAAGGTATAGACTAAAATCAATTTATCTCAAAATGTAAATTTTGATGTTCTATTTACCTTTTCTGAGAAGCTACTATTCACAGGTATGTAAATTTTTTATGATACATTTATAATGATGGCTAATATATACTGAAATGAGCTTTTTATAAAAAAAAAAAACTCAGAAATTCATTTTTTGCAAATTTTTTTATGTGAAAATGGGTCAAATTTCGCCAAGTTTGGTAAAATATTTAATAAATCATGAAAAAATTCAAAATTAACTAAAAACTCATTTCAGTATAATGAGAAAGGTGTACTATAATTGTATGAAAAATTTCAAGCAGTACATATAACAGATCTTGAGAAAAGGTACTTCGAAAACAGCCAATTCAACATTGTCGGTATAGAGACAGAAAGAGGTTTCCAACTAATCTTAAAATCGCGATAATAGTAGCCGTCAGGAGGACGATGAACCAGACGAATGGAATGTCCAAACCGATACTGGGATATACATTTTCTGCCCAAAAGCCTGAATGGAGCAAAATTCTTTATTTTCCTACAGCAGGTGCTCCCGGAGTTGATGAAGGAAAACAAGACATTTTGCTCCATTCGTTACAAATCCGGGGAATAATCAGACTGCCTGGCCTCCACGCTCCCTGGTCCTCAATCCCTTGGATTTCTTCTTCAGGGGTCTCCTGAAACCGCTTGGGTATGAGACGCTGGTAGTTACAGAAGATCTCACACCACACTGGGTTTGTTCGAACAAATCCGACAATCTTTTGTCCGTCTGGGTCGGCTTTGTTGTGACCTACGTGGCCGCAACTTCGAACAATCCCTCGTTGTTGCATGAATGTTCTTGTGATTCATTATTCGAATTGTAAACATGCTTTACGGCTAATAAATGTGTAATTTTTTACCTCTTATTGCTCCTTTTCATTCCACTCGACATCACACCTTTCATAACTGTCTTTGCAAATTACTCCGACTGAACGTGGTTTTCGACCCCATGTTCTATGCTGATTTGTCATCCCATGCTATCTAATATCACCCCCTCTAAATTTGTCGGTCGAATTCGGCATTGTATTAATCGTAAATAATTAATAATTGTATATAATTCAAAATTATATATAATTCAAAATATATATAATAAAATACAATATATATAATACTTCGTAATGAAGAATTGTGGATTAAATCGAACTATAGATAAAAAAAGAAAAGAAAAGTAACGTGCTTTTTAGTGTCTAATGGTACAGAAAAAGCAATGCGCGTATTTATCGCTTGAGCTGTTCCGATTATTCTAGTAATAGTTCCATGTTATTTCTATATTTAAATATTCTATTGTTATATAAAGGTAAAATGTTTGAAGATTTCTTATCATATACATTACAGAATAATCAAATGTATGAAACGTAAGTTTAATTTTTTTTAAAAAAAAAGAGAGAGAAATACAAATCCTAACTGTTAGATAAGCTATTTAGTCCATGCATCAGTTACGATTTATTTGCATTTATTCTAAGTTCTAGATTAAAATAATAAAATGGGTTGAAATATATTACATAAATTTATGTTGTCATAAGTTGTTTCCATCCATTTTTTCCTATTAGGACAAATGAATCCTTTATAATCATTTATATTCATGAAATGTCACTCAGATTCGTGTTTCTTGCTGAGAATGACAAGTCAATATGTGATGCAATGACAATATTAAAAATGAATAGAAGGGTGTAATCGAACCATTCTTAGACGATATGGTACCCCAAAAATGACCGACCTACCGTTTTTTTTTTTATTTAATCTTATTCTTTGCATTGTTATCTTTCGATTGATATATCATTTGTGCAAGTCGGAAAGTTAGAAAATGAATAAAACTTCATTTGAAAACAAATTAGGCAATTCGGTCACGCCACCTTTTTAGAAAAAAAAAGCTAAAAAAAAATATATTTTATAAAGAGAAATAATAACTAAAAAAAAGAATGAGTAGTATATAAAGCAGAATATTTCCGAGGCAATACAATAATGTAATTTTTCTTTGTGAAATGTGTGCATGTAAAAGTTTTAAATTAAAACATTTTATATTAATAATTTCATAATTTCAGTTCTTATTCCAGATATATTTTACATACAATTGTAATACTTCAATATTATGTGAAGAAAAAAGCTAAACTTTCGGTCGTGACAGAAAAAAACATTTTTTTAACATTTTTCTTCAATTTTCTTGTGCAATTAATACTTTCTTAAAACTGATCATTTATAAAAATGTGTGACAAATCTATACAGAACTTTATCACTAACCTTCTGAGACGTCTTTTTAAGGGAAATTTAATTCCCTACCTATTTCTAATCAACTCCAAAAAGAAACAGGTATTCCTTGTTATGCAGATTAGATAGAGTATTTAAGTCAAACGGAATAGTAAAGTGGGAGGCAGTAGGAGAGAGAGATTGTAGCAAGAAGTTATAATAGTGAAGTTAGAGATTTATTATTGAAGATTTCTAGGTGGATAAATTAGGCACAGGACAAGCTGAGTTTCAGTGTGGTAAATATTGATTTGTAATTGAAGTCTCATTAAAGTTTTATATTAGAAGTGAGATTAAAGTTAAATGTTCAGTAGAAACATTATTGAATATATTTCTGGGATCTCTTATTGCGGTAATCTCTGCGTGATCGATATTCTAATTGTTAATTAATTGGATCATTAAATATTTAAGTAATTATAAAGGAAAGTCCCTTTTAAACCTCATAAAGCTATTTTGATTTATTTGTTATTAAAAGCCTTTGATTCTATTTGGGAAAAATAACCAAATAAAGAAAGTTATTTATAAAAATGGCTACTGGTTCTTTATTGACTCAAAATTATTCTAGTTCTTTCTCAAAGTGAGATCCAAGGGGATCTTCACAAGTGTATGGGTTGAAAAAATACAAAAATGCAATTATTTTTAAGAAAAATTATTAACTAATATCTTAAAGTAGTATTTTAATTTTATGTAAGCTTATTATATTTTTTTTCAGAATTATAAACTTTAAAGTGGTTTTTCTCAGATTGTGTTCTTCGAAACATTAGTGCATTCAAAATGCTACTCCTACCACAACTATTTACCAATCACTTCCAATTTTTTGCTGTGTGTTGCATATAAAGCATGTAACAAAATTAGGGATCCATTTTGCTGTAAACTGAATACTTTTTTTAAAAAAAATTCAAATGTAAAATATATTGACTTTTTCGTTGATTTTTAGCATGCATATCAACATTTTATTTTTTCCTCAAAAACGAATTAAGTTATTGTAAAATTGATCCCTACAGCTGTTTATAACATCCATAAGAATATTACAAAAAAATTTCAGGTAAAAAATGAATAATTACAAAAGGAGTAGGATTTTAAAATTTTCCAAATTTTCTTCAAAAAACTTAAGTTTTTAAAATTGTGGGAATAATATGTGAAAAACTTCATCTCGTATCATTTTCTTGAATAAAAACATTATACAGAGTGTTTTTTTTTCAGGTATAGAAGTTTAAGTTGGCATTACTTTCCAAGATGGCGACCGATTTAAAACCTGTCAAGTGATTTATTCTCAGGTTGGTTTGGCAATTCATCATGAATAGACTGACGCCTGAACAACGCTTTCAAATTGTGCAATTTCATTTCGAAAATAATGGTCGATTTTCATAAGCGAATTTTGTTTAGCGATAAAGCGCACTTCTGGTTGAATGGCTACGTCAAATAAACAAAACTGCCACATTTGGAGTGAAGCTAATCCACAAGTGTATGTCGAAACACCGTTACATCCAGAAAAACTGACTGTTTGGTGCGCTTTATGGGCTGGTGGAATCCTTCTTCAAAAACGATGAAGGCCACAACGTTACAGTCAATGGTGATCGGTATAGAGCCATGATTACTAACTTTTTCATTCCTGATTTGAACAATCATGATGTCCAGGAGCTGTGGTTCCTACAAGACGGCGCAACATGTCACACAGCTCGTGCCACAATCGATTTATTGAAAGACACGTTTGGTGACCGCCTAATTTCACGTTTTGGACCTGTGAATTGGCCTTCAAGATCTTGTGATTTAACACCTCTAAACTATTTTTTGTTAGGCTATGTAAAATCATTGGTCTATGCGGATAAGCCACAAACGCTTGACCATTTAGAAGACAACATTCACCGTGTTATTGCCGATATACGGCCACAAACGTTGGAAAAAGTCATCGAAAATTGGACTCCAGATTGGACTACATCCGTACCAGCCGTGCCAGTCATATGCCAGAAATCATATCTAAAATGTAATGCCACAAGAGTATCTTTCGAATAAAAAAATCCATGTCAATCGACTAATACATCGTTGTTTTATTGCAATTTAAAGTTCTATACCTCTCAAAAAAATACCCTTTATAAAATGTTAAAATATAATTTTTAAATACATAAGGAAGGAAAGTAGTTCAAAGGGTACCAAGTCCTCCTAAATAAAGCATAATGATGTATAATGATGGTTTATCTTTGTAGCATATAAGATGGTTTTGGATTTTTTATTAGTATGCAATGTTTAGATAAGCAAAATCACATCAATTGTACCAACTCATATTAGATTCCACCAAGTTAGCTTTTACTTTTCCTAGTTGTTTAGACCGGAGACCATGATTCCACATACATTTTATTTAACTATTGACAAATACTTGATGGAGATATTTAAATTTTGTTGAACCCTTAGTTGTTAAAAATACAATAAGAAAACCATTATAATCGGCTCAAAAACAGTGAATTAACAGTCAAAATATTATAAGAAAATTCAACTAATCTCTCCGATTCCTCAGTGCAATTTCTAAAAAGAAACTTTTTAAAGTAAATTAGATAAACGATGCGCATTTAACGTATATATATATATATATATATATATATATATATATATATATATATATATATATATATATAATTATAAAACTTTCATTCGTTCAAAAAATTCATTTCCTAAGAAAAAACAGAATTCTGTTAAAATTCCAATGTTTGAAAAATAGTTTGATTGCGCTTGTAATGCTACATTTGAGTTGCAAAGATAATTTTAATCCAACAAGGAACAAACTTTAACTGAAATGTAAACTTTAATTGAAGTGTAACTTATTAAACTTATATTTTTACATACTTTTTATACCCTAATTTGAAGTTACATATTTCAAAAAAATGTTTCTCTTTTGAAAAACTTATTTGATCTAACCTGATATTTCTAAGTCATTTTCTTATTATATTATTTTCTTATACCATGGATGAGATTAACAACAAATTACAGTCTTTGTTCCAAATGAATAAAAAAAAACTCCTGGTTTTTTTTTTACCACTCATTGGAAATTAGGCAGCGCTGTTATAATGCAGTAGTTGCGGGGAAATTCCCCTATTCGATAATTCGTACCTGCGCATATCGTATGACATTTACATGACATACTACATCATTAAATTGTTTAAGTTTATTAGCTCACAATATACACATTTAATCAACTGTTCGTGTTATAAGCCACATATAATACTATCAATTATTTTGGACATTTCCGATCGGAAGAACTGAAAAAATGCATTTTTATCTACAAATATTTAGCTAATCTTTAAGTATAAATTGTATTTAAAATTTTATTAAATAATACATGTATATATATATCATTCGTATACATGTCAAAATTTTAGTTTTCAGTCTGTTTTACATGGTTTTATAAATGTATAAAACCGAATATATAATTCTGTAATTCATCTTACACATGTGGCGGTGGTATCTATAAAAACCAGTAACAACATCCGTACTGCGAGGATCCTTTTAGTATAGTGGATATGTTATGTGCCTACCAATCAGAAGGTACCAGGTTCTAGCCTTCATTAATGACCTTGGCTGAAATTTGAAACAACGTCAACCTTCGCAGAGTACACGTGGCGCCATCTATCCACCGCCAGAGTAACCAAAAAGCCGTCACACACGCATGACGCAGCACTGCAAAAGACGTCAGATCACATGACGCAGTACAGCAAAGCTGTCAAATCCACATGACACAGTAGTCAAGCCGTCAATACACACTTAAGCAATTGCAATAACTCACACGTGTAACAATGGTATCGTAAGTTCACCGACTCACTGGCAGGGGAGTGTGGCGGTGGTATCTATATAAACCAGCAACAACTTCCGTACTAGTTGATCATTTTAGTATAGTAGATATGTTATGTGCTTACGGAACCGAAGGTACCAGGTTCTCTAACCCTCAGTCACACAGTTTTCAGATAACACACACAGAATGTATCCCCAATTTTACTATCTTTTTTAACAAGTTTTTTCCTCGAATTTCTAAGTAACGTACTTACCGTGTAAAAAAAGGTTTTCGACTAATTCAAATTCAATCGTAAAGTAATCAACTTATTTAAACCATAGCTTTAAATTTTGAATATCATATGTAATATATATTTATGTAATTATTTTCTTATTACATCGTACTTTAAAGAAATGCGAAGCTTTTAAAAGAAAAGTAAGTTCAGACAAATGTAAAAAATTGAATAGATGACAAATATATGCTAAGCATTGGCAACAAACTTTTCTTTTTTCTCATAAATAGTTACCGTTGTCTCTCCTTTAAAAATAAAAACAAGGAAAAAAGGGTTTTAAAATAAATTTTCGGATTTACTAAACCATTGAAAAAAAATTAATTAATTAATCATATATATATATATATATATATATATATACATATATACATATATAACTTTCTAATTCAATGAAAGATTTTAAAATATTTTATAACTTAAATAAGTATTAATTTATGAAACAAATTATTACATTTTACTCAATTGCAAAAAACTTTCATTCACAAATTTCAAATATAATTAAATTTATTACATCGCAGGTACAAAAGTTTGAAACCATTGTTTTTTCCAACAATTGACGTGAGTAGAAATGTATTGGATAGAAAAATACATTCATTTTGGTATTTATACTTTTAAGTAGCAGTTTTTCGATTAAACAATTATTTAAATTTTGAATTTTTTCAATACAGTGTGTCTGCCGTTTCTTTAAAACAATATCTCTTGTGTGTGTATTTTAGTACAATACTTTAGTGGTGCCTAAGGTTGGCTTTTTAATTATAAGTTACTGATGTCTAAATGTTTGCCCCAATTTATTAATTGTATGCTCCAGGCTGTCTCACTAATTAATCTTAGCCCACTCACTCACACACAGAGCAAGTGATTGGGTTCGCCCGTACTAAGCAGTCTGCTTTCAGATCTGCTTTTCCCAACCCTTTTACCACATCAAGAAACCCATAAAAAGGCATAGAACCCTAATAATAAACTTCAAAAATGAAATTTTTGCTCTCTTCTTTGATTGGACAAAAATGCCTGAGGACGTTGCTCTTTCGCTTCTTTCCGCTTCATGGCACAATGACTGTGTCATATTTAGCCGATATGATCTTCTGAAGGATAAATATATAAAACATTTCACTTTCGTTAGGGTCAAAAAATTGTGTGCAAGAGAATATAAAATCCTTTCGTAAAATATAGATTAATTATAAATTACATGTATTTTTAAATGTTATATTTTGGGTAATTTCTTTTCATTGTAATTAGAGAGAGAGAAGGCGACTTAATATAATTAGAATTTCAAAATCATATATTTTATTGGCATACATTTAATCTTAACGTCATTTACTTAACGACATCTTAGTTCATCTCAGATTCAGCTTGAAATGCGTAAATGTATAGCATGAAGAGATCACAAAGCACTAGTATAATAATACAGAGAAAATTATTCGCATTTTTTAAATAAAACCAATGATCTCATGTAAAAAAAGTATTTTTATAGAAAAATGTATTAACAACAATATTTCTCGATATATAGTAAGATAATTAAAAGCTAATAATTATAGTCTTAAGCGCATTTGAGTGGTAAACTGCATTTTTAAAAAGTAATATCAATTTATTAAAATCAAATAGGCTGGTTGAGTGACACACATACAATTATATTAACGTCGCACTAAATAGCAACATGACGGCTGTTCCCGACAGATCTCGTAATTTTGAACCTCGGTCAAGGGAAAAGGACAACACTTACACTGGAACTTCTCTCTATTAACTACCACACCCCAATGGGAGAACATTGAGATTTAACATACATCGACCCCTTTTACACGGCAGATTTACAGTGGCCCCAACATCCGAACCGCAATACTCCGGCCTTGAGTTAGCGACCATAGCCACCAGGCTACCGTGGCCACTCAGTTAAGCTAAGAATCTGTATGCGATATCAGGATCGCTTTTTGAATAATGCAATATTTATTATATATAAACGGTGTTTTTCATTGTTCTAATTTTCTTTATTAAAATATATAGTGCATGTGTGATATTCAAACTCACAGTCAAGTCTGAGATTACAACACTGTTTCAAAAATATGTACTAACACTGTGATGACCCCCCTGGGTCACACCTTGAACACCAAGATAATTTGAGGTAAAGAACCACCAAGAGCCATTTTGAATAATAATATTATTTATTTGTTATAATTTCTTCAAAAATCTCTGATAACATATAATACAATAATATTACGTCGTTTAAAAGGATTTGCCTTTATATTAAATTAAATTACTAAGAATACAATTAATTAATAATCTAGCTGAAACTCAAGTAAGGTTTACCGAAATAGGAGATCCGACAAACACACGTATTCGAATTCTTAACTGTCATTAACTTTAACTAAGTATCTCAAACTGACGCTTACTTTAAGCGTATGTGAATTATATTTACCGCTGGCTTATATCAGCTTTCTGGTGCGTCTAGCAGCACGACGTCTTCCCGAATCTAATCTCTTTGAATCTTCTAGTTATGCGTTTAACATTACTGGCTTAATAGCCTACCATCATCTCTCTTGCTATCTCGCAACCCTCGACTTAAAAATACCTTATCTAATTTAAATATCCCATACTTCTCTTTTGGAGTTGATTGGAAATAAACGCGAATTTATATTCCACAGAAACACGCCTAAGAAGATTAGTGGAAAGGTTCCGTACAGATTTGTCCCAACACACATGAGAAAGGTCTACACAAAAAAATTTTGAGGGGAAACAATTTACTTTAAAAAAAATTTAATGTAAAATGGAACTATACGAATCATGCATACCTCTGAAGCTGAGTCAAGATCATTAAAATTATGACTAAGCTGAACTTTTAATTATTGTTCATCTCCAAAGGATGGATGAAAATTGCTAACTATTTGAAAAATAATAAAAAAAAAAAATCTTACTCTCTTTGAAATAGCAACACTATTTAATTTATAATAATAATGCATAAAGTATTTGACGCATTAAGTAATTCAATGCAAACCTCCAACACTTACCATGTAGAATATCTAAAAAGAAATAAAATTATTTATACACTGAGAGAAATAGAATTATTCACACACAGGAGATGATAGAAGAAAGTAATTCATCTTGTAATAATTAATAATCTAGAGACATTTGTCCAATAATCTTCCTGGACGTGTTATATCATTCATATAGTTTTGTTTTTTTATCATTCGAGTATGATATCCCCTCAAATGAGCTCTGATAATATTAGGTTAATCTTCTATGTAAGAATATCAACACGGTGTTTTTTTTAATTTCTTAATTGATTGAGAACCATGCTGAAGGTAAACATAATGAGAATTAATAAAATCTTGCTTTTAATATCCTCAGTTTTTTTTCTTCCGTATATAGTTTTAGAAGGGTTCATTCCATCACTTGTTTTTTAATAAATCGCGACTATGTAATTAGTGATCTACAATGAGTAGAAAAAGCTAATAACAATTACAAAAAAAGTTTTAGATAGTAGCAAGGTGAAAATCATTTTATCATTTTTCATTATTGGACCTGTCTAACAAAAGAGACGAAATATAACTTAGAAAAAGTTCTCCAATTGAAAAAAAAGTGCAAATGTTTTGAACCAAGTTTTTTTTAACTTCATGAGCGTACATACATATTCAATCTCGTCTATTGGTAATGATTCTGCATCAGCCACCTGTTACATATCCCCCAGTTTAGATCAGCACATTCATAAATCCTGCTGATGTAATTCAGCCCTTGAAAAAAGCTTTTTTTGTTATGAACTTAAATGTAAGGACCACACAAACATATTCGTGCTCCAATAAGAATTTCAATACCAACCACTGAAGCCAAGCCTAGGTGTAAAAAATCAGTGAATCATGTCAATGAATCTATTAGGATGGGGAGAAAGTGGGTCATGAATTAATCATATTATAATGTAAAATTTAAGGAAATAGCTTAAAATATAGTTCTCGAATCCACGAACTTTGATTCTACAAGCCTTGAGACACCTATTTTAAATCATATTGTAGAATATTGCAACCTCCTTATGGTATATATATATATATATATATATATATATATATATATATAAAATAATCCACCGAGTAGAGTTATGTATTAGATTTAACTTGTGATCATTTCATCTTAAAAGGATATAGTTATCTTGTATTGACAGAATAGAGTATATTGGTTGTTATTAATTATATTTATTTTCAGTAGAAGAACATTTTTTGTAAGTACTAGCATACACACACAGGATTAATTGCAAAGACGATGAACAAACGATTGTAGTAACATTATAAAAGCAAGTGTAGGTCGGCCAATTTTCCCTGAAAACCAGAGTATTTATACCAAGCAGCTCCCGGAAGTACAAAAACTCAAACGATTTCCGAAGATGCCTCTTCCGATAGATCCAGATAATCGGATGACGATGTCTTGTGCAATTTAATTTAAATACAATGAGGTTTTAATTTCTAAGAGATAAAGTTGCGATTACATCCGCTAGGTGGGTAAGCAAACAGTTAATTATTTACTCGAAAATTCTAGAGGGTCACAAAAGACCATGTTACAAATCAAAAATTTGATAAATTAAATTAATGTGAATTATTACATATATATATATATATATATATATATATATATATATATATATACGTATATTGCTGAAGAGCTGTGCTTGAAAAGTTAACATGTAAGCAAAACAAGTAGACAGGAAGGAACGAAAAACCAATGAAAATATTCGAATGTAGTCAGTTGTTATATAGCATTCGTATACATGCAGAATAAAGTAATTGGGTAATATAGAAAGAATCTACACACACACAAAATATGCTTTGGTTTTTAAAATTGTCACTAATTTGATTCTTTAAGCCAACGGTTTTTTCAACTTATTTACTCGCTCCCATCAAATTATCCGCAAAGCTTAAAAGGATGTGCAGATGTGAAAATAAATATTACGAGCACATCCCTTATGAAATCTCTTTTAGATAATGCACAAGGAATTTTATAGTTGTGCAAGCAAAGGATTAAACTGAAACATTTCTGCTTAAGGAGAAATAATAACTCGGTTTCTCATGATAAAATCAGTTACCATATCATTGTAATGTTTCTGATGAGCGCAGTCAGAAATATGTTATAAGATTTTTTTTTAATTTTTCCTCCTAATAAATTTACATTGTACCTTTTTTGCTTCATAATACCTAAAACTCTTTAACAAATCGGTAATAAACGCTTTATTTTCAAGTTTGTTAAGATGAAACTCGGAATATTTTAAAGGTTATTATTTGTCGTTTTATAGTTTTAAACATAACAGAAACGATGAATGTTTCTCGCAATAAAACAACTACCTATGACAGAGGTGGACAAATAGCCCCCCTCAAATAGTTGTTTTTTTAAATTTCTCGATATTTGGTCGACCTAGATTTGTGAGCAAACATTTTCTTGCATAAATATCAACAAGAGTAAACATGAATGCTAGTTGGCTGACATTAACTTGCGGACTGTGATAAGAATTTCAGCAAGCAAACTCACTTCTAATTTCAAAAAAAGTTGTAGAAAAGTATGATAAGATACACACACACACACACATTTGCCTCATTAAACTGATTCTAAAATTAAATGTGCTTACAGCTATAGATAAGTAAATAGCACAATAAATAAATTGAATAAAACTACAATGATTTTATTTAACTGATATTTATTCATTTTTATGTGTTACAATTTATACCTATTTTCGAAATACAAAGTTGGCTAATGAATGCAATCATTTTAAGGTATACGACTAAGTTCGGAACCATGATTTTGCAAAAGCGTATAAATGGATAATATTTATGATATTTAGTGTCACTTAGATTAGAAAATGTATGTAAAATTATTTTAGGAATAGTATTACAATAAAAAAATTATTTAAGTACAATATTTTGACAAAAAATAAACATAAAATGACCCCTTTTCAAAATATTCTCCTTTTGTGAAAAATGCATCTATTATAATAATATTTTGTCTGTATACAGATCAGACCTTTGTACAGAGACTCAACTAGAATTTTTGAAATATATAACTTAGAAGTGGGTTTATCCTTGTGTTTTATGACAACAGAGGGCAGAAATTTTAAGAAAAAAACATCGATAATTATTTCAATTGGTTGTAACTCTGAAAAAAATGTGAATTTTTCAAACATCATAGTTGAGCCTCCGTACAGAGGTCTGAGCTATATACAGGAAGAACATTATTATAATAGAAGCATCTTTTACAAAAGGAGAACATTTTGAAAAAAGTTTTTTAAGTTAATTTTTTACCAAAATATTGTACTTAAATAATTGTTTGCGTCAAAATGTCTTTAAAACAATTTTATACATGTATTCTAATCTAAGTGACACTAAATATCACGAAAATTATCCATTTATGCGCTTTTTTAAAATCACGTTTCCTAACGTAGTCGGATACCTTAAAAATATGCGGCTCTCCTTATCCATAATGTGGCCTTCGAGCCAAAACAACTGCCCACCCCTGACCTATGAGAACTAAAAACTTTCTCGAGAGCCAATCAGAGAAAATAAATTAATGAGATTACTCCACGTGGCATTTTGCTTATTTTGGAATATTAAAAGCGATTAAGTTAAAAAGGAATATATAAAAAATGACTATTATATCAGTCACCATTTTTTCTGAATTTATGATATTGTTATCATTATTTTATTATAAGAGTAGTTCTTACTGTTATAAAAAATCTTCTCTAAAGTAACATATGAAATATTTCGACACAATGGAATTTAAAATATATTTTAAGTTGTAATTTTTTTAAATATAATTTTTGACAAATATCTCAATAAAATATTTATTTGTGTAATATTAATATGTGTTGAATATCTCAAAATTATAAGATAGATAGCTACTTCAAAAATGTTTCTTTTATGTTTAAATTTAGACATTTTCTCAAAAGTGTAGATTTTAACACAAAAGTACTTTCTTTGCGTTTTTTTTTTTTTTTTTTACTTTAACACAAAAGTATTCTTTCTCAACAAATATTGTTTTATTTGCAATTTTAAATTTACCATTAAAATGCATACCAGTTCTTCACCTTGAATTGCTGTAAATTTTCTATATTATCTGGAGCAAATATTTAAACTACATTAGATGCAAAAAGAATTTAAACTATTATTCTAATAAAAGTGAAAGCCTCCATTTTCAAATTGGTGTGTTCGTGAAATGTTCCTCAAATTAAATTTTAAAAAAACACCATATTTATAGAATATATTAGACTTTTAGCTCAAGGACAAGAAGTACATCAACCCTTTAACTGGTTTGCCCGTACACCGTACGGGCTACTTAAAGCTGGACACAATTGGGAGACAACACTGTTTGAGCTCTGATATTTTCTTCTTTCTATATTTTATTTGCCCATATTTTTAATTATTATAGTGAGATTACTAGTGCTAGCCTTTTTAAGAGATGCAGTTTGTCCATGGTACTGAAATGCCTCACATCTGAGATTTTCTTTCCGGTAAAGGCTTTAATTTTTCATTGAAGGCAGGAATTTAGATTCTTGAACATATTCAATAAAAAACAGGGCTTGGAAAGGTAATGTACAATTTGTTCCTTGAGAAGAAATGAAAATTAAAATATAATACAAAAAGGTCAATATTATCTCTGTCCCCAATCAATGTAAGACTAAGTATTTTACACCATATTTCAAATTGTGTGTGCACATTATATGCACACGCACAGAAACTCATCAAACATTTGAAAAAAAGGCACGAATATGAAATATTTTTTAAGGTATGAGAGAAATTTTCTAAAGATATATGAAGCATTTTTCAAAGATTTCAGAGTATATTTATAAAAAGATAACATTTAGGGTGCATACTTTGTTTCCTACAGTTGTAAAATTAAAAATAGTGTGAAATCTTTAAAATTTAAAATTGAAATAAAATTCTTCCATTTTCACATTCTGTGAAGAATTATGCTTAGTTATAGGCAATAAAAAATATGCCTTTTTGGAACATTTTGGGCAAACAATTAACCACTTAAGGGGTTAAATTCACACGCAAGAAGTACGTTAAAACTAAAATCATGAAAATAGAATACATTGAGAAAAATTTTGGACCTTTCTTCAAAATAATTTATTGAAAGAAGTAACAGACGGATGTTAAAAACATCATATTAACTTTTATGCTTACTGTTTATAAATAAACAGTTGAATTCTCTCAACCAGTTTCATGACTTTCCAATTCTGAAATAAAAAAGAAACGTTTGGGTTTATCTAAACAATGGGTCCTCTCTGATAAATAAAAAATGTTTGGACATTTATATAGCCCATTCTTCTCCATAAACTAACTAAAAGAACTAAAAGTTCCCTCAGAAAGGACGTAAACGTATACCTTAGGGAGATATTAGTGTAAGACTTAAGAGAAATATTTTCACCGTTGGATAAAGTTTCGTGTTTTCGGCCTTAAGATCAACAAATAACTAAGACAATTATGCTTTGGGATTTTTAAAACTCGTAAAATAAATAAATAAAAATATTCTACCGCGTTGAAATTAAAAATAAATCTAGGATTGGTAGTTATGGTAGGATTAGAGGGAATTTTTATAAACGATTTCATGATTAATAAATTCTCAGATTGAAATTAATCATAATTTTCGGTATTATATCGCTACAAGCACTTTAACTTCATTCCGAACTCTAGAGATCATGTGAGTGTGAAAATAAAAATTTCTCTCTATCAGAACTCTTCTTATCAATTATTGATTTAAATTCCGGTTAATAGAAAATAAATTTATTGGTAAAAGAAGATTGTAAAGGATAAGAGTTGTTGGTGATTATGTAAACTACTTTATCCCCCAGGAGTTTTTATCAGTTCATTGTGTTTTAAAATAAAATAATCTTTTACCTTTCAGACAACTTGAAACTTTCGCCATATATCTCACAAGTTTTAATTTAAAATAAAGTATCATTTTACCTTTTAGACAAACTTTCGCCATATATATCTCACAAGTTTTAATTTAAAATAAAATATCATTTTACATTTTAGACAAACTTTGGCCATATATCTCACAGGTTTTAATTAGTTACAGAAACCCCAGTGGCTGAGAGGTTAGTGCATCGCGCTTCCACGCCATAGGTCCGAGGTTCAAATCCCGGGTTGGGCAAGGGTGACTCTTCCCTTCAGTGGGTTAATAAATGAGTACCAAGCTTGCTTAGGAACTTAACACTGGTGGTTATGCGTCAGACTGACCACCTAACCGGAAAATCTGCTCATGCACCTCAGGGCTCAAGGTTACGTATTCTGTCGTGGGCTGCCGGGCCACTGAGTTAAGTTTAATTAGTTATATTTATATATATATATATAATTAAAAATAAATTTAATTAATCAATTTTTTATATTTATAAATATATAATTTAAATATTTAAATACATTTATAATCCTAGTGTCCCTAAAGTATAGTGGTAGTATATATACGCACTTTTTAATTTTTTATTTCTATTTTTTCATACTTTTCCTAAGTGATACTATTCAGCCATTCCCATGCTTGGAGTTTGCATTTGGGTGCAGGATCTGGCAAAAACTTGTTTATTGAACTCAGATTTAGCGAGGCCTCTGCCTTTTTGAATTCAATTTTTAGGTAAGTTACCTTTTTCTTGTAATGGATTTAGATATTCTATCCATTACTTTCAATAAGGTTTTTCTCAGTATTATTAACAGAAAGGGGGAAGGTTGGCTCTGAACAAAAAACATGTTCAATCCCACTTTTATATAAATTATTTTATATGTAAGAGCTGTCCTAAGTCTCTGCAATGTTTATAATACTGTAGCACACACATCTATATGTTTTCATATTTTTTTTAAATTCTATTATTCTTAATTTCCAATATTTCCTTTCTAAAATCATATGTCTGGTTATCTTGTAATTTCAATTTTTTTTCAAATTTGATAATTATTGATTATTCATCTCTCTTTAGTAGAGAATTTTGACTATATATATGTGGGACGGGTGTCTAGGGGCAATGATAAAATTCTTAACGAAAGAAAGCATGAACCAAATTTAAAGAACAAATCAATTTATTAAAGTAAGAAAACAGATTATATTTATAGATTTAAATTGCTTACAAGAAAATAGATTAAAAGTTAATTCGGAAAGAGAACAGGATTCACCTGTAGAGATGGGGGCGTCAAACATTACTAGGTTTAAAGAAATGCCGTTTCTGAAGGCCAAAAGGCATCGAGCTCACTCCGTCGTGTCCGGTGTGCGAGTGAAGGTAAGCAAGCAAAAAAAAAAGGATCCCGCGCTTAGGGATTATAAGCGCTCGACGTCATCGCTCGAATCCCTAATTGGGCATTGAGATGCCTCATGCGTTTGACGTCAGACGCTCCGAGTTCCTCGATTGGCCTCTAAATTCAATTCAGTTCGTTTGAGGCCACCATCTCCTACATATCTCTCTCGAAGTACACTGGAAATTAAAAATATTCTAATTATTCGAAATCGTAAAGAATACAGATTTCCTACAAGTTCGGCCATCCTGGAATCACTGACCCCAGTGATTTGACATAACGTCGAATAATTTGCTCTAGAACATTAAAAATTTAAGAAAATACAACACAACTCATGCAAACAAAAACACCAATGACAATAGATAAAAATAAAAGAGAAGCACAGTACACAATGAATTAAAAAACGTTCAATCTCTCATCCCGGTGAATAAAATTTCATTAAATCGGCGGAAGAAGAGGTTAATTTAGGACCTTCATGGTTAACTACTCTTTCTAAATTATACCTATCTCTAGGTTTAACTTCGATTACTTTGTATGGTCCTAAAAATTTAGGCCTTAATTTTAAACCTGATCCGAATTGTGTTCTCTGGATGGCCACTAAGTCTCCCTTCTGATACCCAGGTGCCTTCTTGCGTTTCCTATCGTAGGTTCTTTTATTTTCTGCTTGGATCTTCTGAATATTTCTTTTCGCATCTTGTCGTAGTTGGTTTCTCTGTTCCTGAAATTCTTCCACCATCTCTTCCATTAATAGGTTTCTCAGGTAAAGGTCTTCCTTATTTCTCATGGTAACGCCAGTCAATAGTTCAAATGGAGACCATTTGGTACTTCGGTTGGAGGTGCTATTTAGAATTCTTTGAAGTCGGTCTACGAATTTGTACCATTTTGTAGGATCGTCGATTGACAACTTGGTCAAAACGGGGATTAGAGTTCGGTGGATTCTCTCCACTTGACCGTTCCCTCGGGGTACGCCGGTGGTGATCTGCAGATTTTGATTTTCTCTTCGGTACAATAATCATCAAATCCTTTGGAGTTAAAAGGAGAACCCTTGTCTGTTATTATTCTTTTGGGATTGCCGAAAGTCTTTTGTTGTAGCTTTATTTTATCTAGTGCATCTTCTAGGGTGGTGGATTTTACGGGATAAAGCCAGGTAAACTTAGTAAAGGCATCAATTATTGTGAGGATATGTTGATATCTTTTGTTGGTAGACGGCAAAGGTCCAATAAAATCTACATGATAAGTGCTTAATGGCACGTCCTCTTTTGGAATAGGATTTAGAAATCCCTCCTTTTTCCCACACTTTTTGTTAGCTAGAATACAAGATACACAGTTAATGATCACGTTTTGTACTTGTTTGCTTAAATTAGGTATAAAAAATTCTCGTTTTACAATTTCTTCTGTTTTAGCGGATGAGAAGTGCCCTTTCTCATGAGCTAACTTGATTAGCTCGGTTTGCATATCCCTTGGTGCAGCTATTAATTCGCGGCCATCTACGTATTTGTATAATATTTCATTTTTAATAAAAAAAGTCCGTAGCATTATTTGTTCCTATTAGTGACTTTAAATTTTGAATATTTTCGTCTTCTTGTTGGGCTCTTTGTAGTCTTGCGGTGAGAGTATCGCTTGTAATTATGGTGACTGGGTACCTGCTCAGAGCGTCTACATGTTGCATTCTCTGGCCGGAACGATGTACAATCTCGTAGTCGTACTCTTCTAACAGTAATCCCCATCTTACTATACGAGTAACTAAATCTTTTTTTGTCCATAGTCTGTTGAAAAGCTGAACAGAGTCCGTTATGATTTTAAAAGGATTTCCCAGAAGGTAGGTGCGAAATTTCTTTAAGGCGTTGACAACAGCGAGAACTTCCAGTTCATAGCTACTATATTTTTCTTCTGCTGTAGTCGTTTTCTGCGACATATATTGGACAGGATGTAATTTTCCGTCTTCTGCTTCTTGGAGTAAAACGGCGCCATATCCTTGTTGACTCGCATCGGTATGTAATTCGGTAGTTCTTCCTTGCTGAAAAATGCTTAATACTGGACTTTCAGTCAACAATTTCTTAAGCTTTTCGAATGCTTCCATTTGGGGTTGCTTGAACATAAATGGGTTGTCTTTCCTTGTTAGGTCACTCAATGGTTTCGCTATTTGAGAGTACGCTGGAATAAATTTGCGAAAGTAACCGGTGAGTCCTAAAAAGCTCTGCACTTGTTTGACCGTTGTTGGTACCGGAAACTTCTTGACGGCTATTGTTTTTGCAATTGAAGGACGTATTGTCCCATTTTCGACGACGTGGCCCAAAAAATTCTACTTTTCTTCTTAGAATTGACATTTTTTAAACTTCATTTCTAAGCCATACTTCGAGGCAACTCTAATACTTCCCTTAGTTTTTCTAAACCTTCTTTCTCATCTTTAGCAGGAATCACCAAATCATCCATGTAAATTATTACAATGCCTTTCCGCATGAGCTCTCTGAAGATACTATACACATATCTTTGAAATACGCTGGGGCTGGTGCTTAGACCGAAAGGTACTTTATTAAATTCAAATTGTCCGTCTGGAACAACGAAGGAAGTGAGGTGCTTGCAATCTTCATTAACGTCAACATGGAAAAATCCATTTTTTAAATCTAACGTTGTGTACACTTTGGCTCCCTGTAGTCTAGCTAATACATCCTCTATCAACGGCAATGGAAAACGATCCTTGACTAATTTCAGGTTCAGTCTTCTGTAATCTACACACAACCGGGTGGTACCATCTTTCTTCTTAACTAATACAATTGACTCGCATATTCGGATGAGCTTGGTCTTACAATCCCCTGCTCTAACCATTCGTCGATTTTCTTGTTGACATCCTGATTCTCAGAAAATGATAAGCGGCGTGCAGGTTGGTAAACCGGTATGTCGTCTTTCAGGATAATTCTCATGGACACATTTGTCATTTCGGTCTTCTTTGGCTCATAGTTGGAGATTAATTCAAACAGTTCTCTTCGTATTTGTGGATTGGTAACATGTTGAACTACAATTTCGTCTTCCACTTCTGCTTTCGTAAACTTGCATTTGCAGGAAACAATTTTTATCCTCATGTTTTCGGAACTGAACACTTTCTTTATAGAAGCAGACAGAGGCTTGCTCCAGTATATCTGAACCTATCACTGCTTGAAATTCCAAACTCGGCGTAGGTACGACATGCCACGTCAGAGAATATTCTTCTCCATCTAGTTCAATCTTTCTCTGGAACGATCCTTTTGTTTTGACTTCGTACTTCCCCAGTCCGATCAATACTGAAATGTCTTTCGAGAGTTTCGAAGGTTCGATGATTCCTTTGCTTACATCTTCTCGAATGAGTGAAACTGAACTGCCGCTGTCAACGAGCTTCAATAATCTTGTTCCCCATGGTTATTTTTCTGGTCTTAATTCTTTCTCGAGAGATTCGTGAGCAGATTTGGATTGAGGAGTCTGTAGAGTTATTAATTTTCGAACATTTGGGGCGCTTCGTACAATCCACGGCATAATGACCTGGTCCTTTACAGTAGCTACAGATTAGTCGTTTACTTTTCCCGGAGTAGGAGGTACCGTTCAATTGAAAATGTTTTCTCTCACGCCTATTACTTCCACCCTGGGGATATTCAGTTCTTTGAAAGTAAGTATCGCTTGATCCGCTGGCTTCGTATCTTCCCTTGGCAAATGAATTGTAAAATTTCGGTCTTAATGTTCTTCGGACACTTTCATACTCTTCAAATTTTTCTGCTATATCGGCCGGTGAGTTAATAGTAGACCATTCATCTAAAAAGTGCTCCCGAAGCTCGTACGGTGCACTCTTCTTTATTTGGTCGGCTATAATTATTTCTTGCAGCTGGTCGAAAGTTTCTACATTTGAACCGGAAATCCATCCATCGAAGTATGTTTGTATTTCGTAGAGAAAAATCTTGCCAAGTTCGTTCATTAGATTTTCGGTGAGAAATAAAGAGTTGACGAAGTTTCTCCGGGGATAACTTAAATCTTTTTAACAGTAACCCCTTAACGTGGTTGTAATCGTTGCATTTATCCGCTGGCTCTCTGGCAATCAAATGAGCAATGTCGATAGGAATCAGTCCTATAAGCTTCTGTACCCAATCCTTCTTCGGCAAGAATGTCAGTTCCGCATGTCGTTCAAATAATGTCAGGTTCAAGCTAATATCGTCCTTCATATTAAACTTATGAAAAGTTTCGTGGATCACTTTCGGTGCTTGTACATTTTCGGGGTTATTCATAATATTAGCATTCTTTTCAGCCTGTATTCGCAACTTCTCTAATTCATATTCTCGCTCTTCTCGTCGCAATTTCTCTTCATATTCTCGCTGTTCTCGTCGCAATTTCTCTTCATATTCTCGCTGTTCTCGTCGCAATTTCTCTTCTTCTGTACGTATGCGATCCTTCACAATGCTATCGATCATTACCTTGACATCATCTTCGATGTAATCTGGGCTTTTCACGATGAGATCCTTTAGCTTGGGTTTAGTCAAGCTCGCTTCGACGATCAACCCTAACTCTTCGGCGAGTTCTATTAGATGCTCCTTTTCTTTGAGAGAAGAAATGCCATTTTTGCAACCAAAGATCAAGAGTGACGGCTCAGAGAACAAATTTAAAATTTTAAACCAAGCCCAATTTTCCCCTAAATACTTAATCCGGATGCGAAACGTTTATACAATAACGCAGGAAAAGCTCCCTTACTCAACCAAGGGGAGAGACAAAACGTAGATAAAATACAATTATAACAGGTATATGAATAAAATGAACAGATACTAAAAAATTCTAAAATCGACACTAAAAATATTAATACAACGAAATCGAAAAATTATGACAGTAATATCTCAATTTCTCGAAATGTAATCAATAAAAACACACTGGAAGAATCTATAGCAAAGCAGTATTTCTTAAAATTAATAATAACATATCACCAAACTAAAAGTAAACCATAAAATATTCGTAAAAAGTATTTTTTTAAAAAAATAGACAAAATATCCATTTCCCAGTTGCTAAAAATATTATCTAAAACAATGCACAATTTTCACAAATCATTCCTATTCGCAATCAAATTATTTAGTTAGCCACAACTACCGCTAACTAGACAACATACTCTTATTACAAAACACTTTTACGAAACGAATTTATGCGAGGAGAAAATAAAATATTCACGATTCCTAGTTATTAATCACATGAAAAAAGAATTTTAAAATGACATGAACAGACGATAGTTTCGTAAATTTCTGCAATCGTTATTTGATAAGAAAGTACCACACTGAACTGGCGATTCGTTGATTTTCGGTGATGACGCCCGAAAAGACAGAATGGATCACGACGAAAATCTTGAACGATGCAAACTGATCCTCACTGGAATGGATGACGACGCACTTAGGATCGCTGGCAGGCCTTTCTTTAAAATAAACTGGCGATTCGCTGATTCTCGGCAACGACGTCCGGAAAAATAGAATGTATCACAACGAAATTCCCGAACGATGCAAGTTGAATTTCACTGGAATTGTTGACGACGCACTTAGGATCGCTGGCGAACTCTTTCCAAATCAAACTTTAAAAAAAATACATTAGAAAGGAAGTTGAAATTGACACCGACGGACGTGTGAGGTCTCGACGTTTTGAAAAAAAAGAAAAGTCGCTGAAAGGTGAGCATGAGGAAAAAATAATGAATAAGGCTATTGCTATATATATATAGGCAAATGCCTAATACGAAGAAACGAGTTTAACATCGCGGTCGAGCTCCCAATTTGTGGGACGGGTGACTAGGGGCAATGATAAAATTCTTAACGAAAGAAAGCATGAACCAAATTTAAAGAACAAATCAATTTATTAAAGTAAGAAAACAGATTATATTTATAGATTTAAATTGCTTACAAGAAAATAGATTAAAAGTTAATTCGGAAAGAGAACAGGATTCACCTGTAGAGATGGGGGTGTCAAACATTACTAGGTTTAAAGAAATGCCGTTTCTAAAGGCCAAAAGGCATCGAGCTCACTCCGTCGTGTCCGGTGTGCGAGTGAAGGTAAGCAAGCAAAAAAAAAAGGATCCCGCGCTTAGGGATTATAAGCGCTCGACGTCATCGCTCGAATCCCTGATTGGGCATTGAGATGCCTCATGCGTTTGACGTCAGACGCTCCGAGTTCCTCGATTGGCCTCTAAATTCAATTCAGTTCGTTTGAGGCCACCATCTCCTACATATCTCTCTCGAAGTACACTGGAAATTAAAAATATTCTAATTATTCGAAATCGTAAAGAATACAGATTTCCTACATATATATAAATTGCTGTTTGTAAAAAATGCAACACCATGAAGTAATCAACAAAATTAAATGAAATTGAATGCATAAACGAATTGTATTAGAAAAAATAAATTACGAATTTTTCAAAGCACAAAAACAATTTTAAGCGTCCGAAATCAGTATTTCGTGTAGTCACCACACGCTGCAATAAGTGCTGCTATACGACGTGGTATGGAGTCAGATTTTGAATGTCTGCTTGTGGAAGAGAATTCCATATTGATTGTATGTGCAGCAAAAGTTCGTCTTTTGAAGCTGCAGGACGCGGATAACGAATGAGACGCCAACCAACCAGTTCTCACACGTGTTCAATAGGCGACATATCCGGCGAATAAGCAGGCCAAGGAAAAAGTTGCATGTGTTGGGCTAAACAGAAGTCTCGAACAGTCTTTGCAACATGTGGGCGTACATTATTCTGCTGGAAGATAGCTCCAGGGATTCCTTAAAGGAAGGAACGACTTCGGGATGCAGCAGTTCACAGACATACCTGTTGCTCTGAAATTACCCTCAATTCTTAGCAAATTGGGTCGTCCATGATACGAAATCGCATCCCAAACTATAACTCCGAGTATTAGGCCACTATGTCTTCCGTAACGCACTCTGGAAGACAGCGTTCACCGACATAGTGTCTAACACGAATGCGGCCATTATGGTCCCTCAAAATGAAGCGTGATTCATCTGAAAGGACAACTTGGTGCCAATCAGATTGACAGGCACTGTGCTCATGAGCCCATTGCAGACGCAGGCGTGGATGGTTTGTCGTGAGGGGATCCTGTATAAAGGCACCCTTGCACGTAATCCATAGAGCAGCAGACGCGGACGAATTGATGAAGCCGACATTAGTACACCTGTATCAGTAGACCGAAGTGCTGTCAACTGCCTGGAGGAAGCTGTTCGGTCATTCATCGTCATACGGAGTTGGTGTCGATCTTCGCGTGCTGACGTCACCTTCCGTCGTCCGCTGTCAGATTTTGAGTTGTTCGGTGCTCGTCGGTCCACTGCTTCCAAACTCGAATCACAGTGGAACTGTTCCCCTGCTTACGAGCTCCTATTGCACGATCATTGTGACATCACGAAGACATGATGTCCGCTTGACTCGACTTCGTATCGGACACACTCGTCTAATGTATAGACATTTGCTGCTAGGAGAGAGTCTCCCAGTATGCGACTTTTGTCAATGTGACTTTTTCATTTTACACATTTTAATAGAATGTCCAAAGTATTCATTAAAAGAAACACCTTTTTAAAACCAATCTTTTAACTTTGACTGATTTGGTTGCGGAGGCTCCCCATCCAAACCTTTTTGCATTTTTACGCTCAATTGATATTTTACATGAGATAAAAATTTTAAGGATTTTATTGTACCTTAAGATTTTTTAAAAATGAGATAACTATAGTCTTACATTTCTGCATTTTTAAATACTTTGCTCAATTTTATATAATTTTTAATCTGACAATTTAAGGGTGCCCAAAACAGACAACTTCTTACTTGGCCTGCTTATTCGCCGGATATGTCGCCTATTGAGCACGTGTGGGATTTAGTTGGTCGGCGTCTCACTCGTGATCTGCTTTTTGCAACTTGAAAAGACGAACTTTTTGCTGCGCATACAAACAGTATTAAATTTTTTTCCACAAACAGACATTCAAAATCCCTCCTTGCCACTTCGTATAGCAACACTTATTGCAGCGCGTGGTGGCTACACCAAATACTGATTTCGGACACTTAATATTGTTTCTTTGCTTTTAAAATTTTGTCATTTATTTGTACCAATACAAGTCGTTTGTGCATTAAATTTCATTTAATTCTGATGATTCTTTCATGGTATTGCATTTTTTACAAACAGCAGTTTATATAAACTAGTGTATCCCTTAATAATCAGAGAAATGAGTAGAAAGATATAAGTTTAACTTAATTTTTACAATTAAACTCTTCTGAATTTTAAGGGCTGTTGGAAACCAAAAATAAAATTTTTTTGTCAATTTCAGATTATTGCATTTTAAAATTCTTTAGCTCATTGCCTTTCCAAAAATACCTCATTTTAATCTATAGCACAATTAGAAGTGCTAAAATTTTGCTTTTAAAAAATCATCTAAACACACGTCACCGATTTAAATGGACAGAAAAAAGGTAAACATTGCACTTCCTCTTTGGCCAGCTAGAAGTTTGACGTCATTTTTAAAATTTCTTTCATGATGCTAGCTGCCAAGCCTCAGTTATTTTTCACCCTAAAAACGGCTTCGGCGATACAACTAATTATACATTGTTTACATTTGTATTTTTGAAAAAAAAATCGTTCGTTCAAACGCTGTTTGTTTTGCTCAAGTTGTGTTTATAGTAATTAGACCTGCTTAGCTCTTTACAACGCTATTATTTTGATTTTAGTATTAATTTGTTATATTTAAAATGCCTAGATCTAGCGGCAAAGTTTTTAAAAAAGGCGAGGTAATTTTAATCAAGGCAGAATAAATGCAATTCCGAATCAACAGTGAGAAGTGATTATGTACCACAGCAGTCTTCTGCTTCTAACAGTAATATTTCTGCTTCCGAAAAAAAACTTAGCAATTCAAATAACTCATACAAAAGTGAGTTTAATAGTGGATTTAAAAATGCTGTTGTGGATTTGAATGTTTTAGCTGGTGTGTTTTCTGAAGCTGTCAAATGTTTACAGTGTGGAGCAACAGGGCTTAACCTTTCCTGTGAAGAAAATTGTTCTGGTGGAGCTGTTGAACTTGATATAATCTGTGATATTTGCAGTTATAGCTACAACTTTTGTTCCTCCAAGAAGTGCAAAGCTGAAATTGGGAAACCCAGCACCTACGAAGCAAACACCAGGCTTGTTTATGCAATGAGATGCGTAGGGAAAGGTGCAGAAGCTGCACGAATGTTTTGCGGAATCATGAACTTACCACCCCCACCGACAAAGTTCTCAAAGTACAATAAAATGCTGTTAGGTGCAACTAAGGATGTGTGTGATGCAACGATGAAAGATGCCGTAAAAGAAGCTGTACAAGAAAACCAAAATATTAGAGACATTCCTGTGGCGGTTGATGGAACATGGCAAAAGAGAGGATATTCCTCCATGAATGGTGTTGTGACAGTTACGAGTGTGGACACAGGAAAGGTAATTGACACTGAGATATTACCTAAACATTGTGTTTGCAAAGATAAAAAGAAACATGGACCGGTCTGCAAGAAGAACTTCAACGGGTATAGTGGACGAATGGAAGTCGATGGATCTCTATCGATATTTCAGCGCTCTGTTCAACGCTATGATGTGCGTTACACGAAATATTTAGGAGATGGTGACTCCAAAGCTTTCGATAACATTGTGAAGAATGAAGTATACGGTGATAATTGTACGATCACAAAACTTGAGTGTATAGGCCATGTTATGAAACGGATGGGATCTCGTCTCCGACGTTTCAAAGCAAAGATGAGAGGCCAAAAATTGTCAGATGGCAAGGCATTATGTGGAAAAAATAGATTAACGGAAGCATCTATTGACCAATTACATATTATGGTCTTGCCATTCGAAGAAATTTATCAAGTGTGAAGGATATGCGACAAGGTATATGGGCAATATTTCTTCACAAAATATCAACGGATGAAAATCCACAACATGGATTTTGTCCATCAGGTCCTGACATGTGGTGCCGTTATAAGAAGGCACAATTAGAAAATAAAGTTTACCACCACAAACATAAACTTCCAGTTGCTGTTGTGGAAGCCATTAGGCCTATTTTTAGGGATCTTTCTGATCCAGAGCTATTGAAATGCTTATATGGAAACACGCAGAATCCAAATGAAAGCATTAATAATGTTATTTGGTCTCGTGTCCCTAAAAAGACATTTGTGCACTTAGAAACACTTTCCTTTGGTACGTATGATGCTATTGCCTCCTTTAATAAAGGGAATACAACTAAGTTGGATATTTTGAAAAAACTAAACATAGAGCCTGGATATTATGCGACATGCTGCATGGAACGCCTCGACAAAGAGAGGATTACAAGGGCAAGATATGCCAATTTGCAAAAAACTAAGGAGGTCAGAAAGGTAAAAAGACTTAAAAGAATTATACAAGAGGGTGAATTTTCAAAAAATGCATAAAACTTGGAATATGGAGTTGGAATGTTTTGATAAGGTGAGTTTTTTTATAAAAATGTGTTTTTCTCAAAAAGTCATTTTTGAAGGTTCGATGTACCTTTTCTCAGAAAGTATATATCTTATGTAAACATAATTTATATGACACATTCTTTGTATGTTTTAGTATTTACTGGAATGAGCTTTTAGCAAAATTTTGTATATATATATTTTTTTTATACATTTTTTTTTTGTCAAAAATTTTGTTTTCTCGAAATAAATCAAATAAAATTTTAAAAAAAAAACTAATAAAAATTTTAAAAAAAGCTCATTTCAGTATAATACTAAATCTATGCTTAACTTGTAAAAAAAAATTGGGTGTTGTATTTACAACAGATTCTTAGAAAAGGAACATGGAAAAGGGCTTTTTAACATTATCAGTATAGGGCGTTCCGATACCCCTTAAAGCAGTGCATATTATTTCTTCCAATCTAAATTTCAAGAAACTAGTATAATTATTAAACTTTTAATAACCATCTCCATATTTTATTCTTAATAAATAACTTCTTTAACAATCATATTTCTAAATATCTGAAATTTTCAAAAATTACTTTTAGGTCACAAAAAAAAATATTTATTTTTATTAATTTTTTAAATTACTTGCATGTTATTACTATTTTTTTAAGTTTCGATAAACAAGAAAGAGTTTATAACATTTACTATTCCTAATGGAATTTTACCACTGTCTTAAATGTAAAAAAGGCAGTTAAATTCCTTATTTTTTCACAAATTTAGTAACAAAGAAAATTCAATGCGAGAATGAAAACTAAAAACGAATTGAAGGAAAGAATAAAATGTTGAAAAAAAGGAAAAATTAAAACTTTTGTTAACAGCTGTTGTACTCATCAAAATGAAAATAATAATAGTGTAAATCAGTGATAATAAATTATCCTTTCTAAAGAAGTACGATTTCATTCCATATTTTTAACAGCAAATAAATATCTACAAAATGTATTCGTGTAATCTGCATCTACAGGTTTCATTTCCCTAAAAATACAATAAGTGTAATTAAACAAGATAAATTTTAACTTGATATATACTACGGTGAATTTTGAGCTTTTGTTGTGTACGAATTTATTACTTAAGGAGATTTAATGCAAGGCGAAAAACTAAAAACGAATTGGATAGAAAATAAAATATTAAAAAAATATATAAATTTAAACAATTTTTAGCAGTTGTTTGTACTAATAAAATTAAAATAAGCGAAGTGTAAATCTTCACAAGAAATACAATTTCCTGCCATGTTCTTCAAAAGCAATTAAATATCTGCAAAAGGAATTCATGTATTTTCCATCGCTAAGTTTCACTTTCTCAGATTAAAAATTGT
The DNA here is from genome assembly GCA_019973935.1 of Trichonephila clavipes. Classification (NCBI taxonomy): domain Eukaryota; kingdom Metazoa; phylum Arthropoda; class Arachnida; order Araneae; family Nephilidae; genus Trichonephila; species Trichonephila clavipes. Next base: position 429,205 of record BMAU01019157.1, read on the forward strand.
TATTTCATACTGCACGCTACGCTGAATTTTGGGCTTTTCGATGACACCAGGAGTAAAACCTACGACTCGACAAAGTAGTCCACTATTCCACTCTTATAAACACTCAGCTACCATGGCCCCTCAAAATTTGTTGGGTTCTTATATATATAAGTAATATAACTCTAGAGGCAGTATAGTAATAAAAAATATTAGCCACAGTTGTATAAAGCAAACTCTTGGCTTTAGGTACCAGTGTGTGTGTATGTGTGTGTGCGCGCGCGTGCTTTTTACTATTAAAAGGTTTTATTAGTGTACCACATCAATGGCTTGTTTTTACAATAACTTTGGAAACAATCTTGTAAAAGTCTACTACTAAAATGAAAATAAACTTTGTCAACTTTTTGGGACGTGCAGTAGTATTTGTAAAAAAAGTTTCATTACGCAGATAGATAGAATCTTCTAACATCAACTCTAAATGGGTTTATCAGTATTATTCACTTTACATCTTTGGATGTGTATATGAGTATGTATTCAGTAACAATAAATAATACTTTCCATTAAATGAAAGATAATTAAGTTAAAATATTTTATTACCATTAACCTTTTACACGTCACACTATAATTGAAAGATAACATAAACAAAATTTTGATAAAAATCAAATTAAAATTGAAATATAAGGTCTATATGAAAAAAAAAATTTTGTAAAGATTTTTAGCATGTTCCAAAAATGGAACATTGGCGGGTATCATTTAGTTTTTTTACATGTTTTTTAAAGTATGACCAGTGACACTTTAATTCAAAAATCAATTATTGTATACATTTTTAAGAAGTAGTATCTAAACCAGAGGTGGCGCGAAATATTTCTCCACGGGGTTCCATTCTTCTCCGTTGTAAGAGGGAGAAGCATGATAACCGACAAACCATTGATATGGGCCTTAAAAATCTCAAAATTAAAATGGGGGAAAAGAACTAAAAATTTACGAGTCAACGAAAAAATCTGTCATTTTTTCTCTGCAGAATTTTTTAAATGCACTCCGATAAGGGGGAGGGCAGGTTTCCCGACAGGTGCCCCTTGCTGGCTTGACCTCTGAAGTAAACTTTTAAATATTATTTCAAAATAAATTTTTTCGTTGTGTTTTTCTGACATACACAGTTCCATGTTTAGAGCATTGCTAAATGGATTGCAATACAATTTTTTGTTCCTAAACAGAGACCTATATGTTTTAAGAAGTCAAATCTGTCTAGTAAATCGACACCTCCCATTCCCTCATTGTACATTTTTATAAGATTTGGTTGACAAATATCAATTTTCTTTTTTTGGGGGTCATTGTAAAATCTCTTGGTATTAGTGACCGGTTCATGTGTTACATTATTGGATGCTATAGTTACTACAGCACTGTCTCTCCAAGGGCAAATGTACATTTGTCCATCACTTCAGTAATCTAAATGACCTCTTTGTCATTTGTTTGCTTCCTTTGAAGATTTCAAAGGGCATCTTTCTGTGCGATTATCTGGAATTTTGCCAGTTGCTTTAAAATTATTTTCAGACAGTTCTGTTAACAGTTTATGTGATGAAAAAAAATTGTCAAAGAATATTTCATGCCTGTCGGGACTTTCGACACTGAATAAAAGTTCCCTCACTACTCTAGATCCAAGAGGAGAGTTTCCTATTTCCAGTTTTTCCGCAATAAATTCTGATACCCACTGCAGGAACACAACATCCATATTTTATATCCAAACCTAATCGGCTTGCCACTGATAATCATTTTGGTTGAATGGTGATCGTAATAAGGTGTGACGTCTTACGCGTCTTTTCTTTAACAAGTCCTTTGGGTTCTTTGGGCCAGAATTAATGGCAACTCTTTTCCAACCAAATCCAAGAAACGAGAAGTGAAGAGATGCAAATAATATAGGATAAATATAGGATCTTAGAGTAAGCGTGATGGCAATGTAAAGGAATGTTAGACAATTGACGTGCGCTGCGGCAGTGGATGATTATTGAAGTTCGTCGTTCAAGATTTAAGTTCTACGTGTCATGGATAAACATATTTTTGATCGACTAGAAATTAAACGTCAAGCTACATACCATTGTAGATAAAGACAAGTTTATTACAGAATAATCTAAGGTAGGATTGATTATTTATTAGTATATTTGAAGATTATTATATTTCGATGTTATATTATATATTTCGATTATTGAGATTGGTCTGAATTATATTGTGTGGTGCGTATTGCGTCATCGTAGATTCTCTCATTAATTATTAATATTATATTTGTTCAAAGTTTAAAGTAACAGAACACCTTCGAAGAAAATTTTTTGAATTAACCTGAATTTTGCCTGTAAATGCATATTTTATGACCTTATTTGTCTCTAAAATTAGAAAAATACCCAAGAAAAGTTTTGTTAGTATACATTTTTAGTGTCAAAGGGGTATTTTATAAAAAAAAAATAAGCAAAAATAAGACTTTACGCAAAACATGATAACTGAAAATAAAATAAATATATTGACATTTTTTGCAAATTGAATAATATAGCATATAACCTTATCTAGGGAATAGACTCTTATTTTGGTAATATAACTATTACGTGGGAAGTTATTGTGTTTCGAGCTTCTATACGTTGACATTTTCTTTAAAAGCTATTGTAATTTTCATTTTTATTGCTATATAAAAATTTCTACTCAACACAAACTCTTAAGAAAGGTCTATTCCTGTATAAGTATTTAAAAACATACATATAAAATTTTTATTTCATTCAAGCATAATTTTTTGAGATATTGTGTTTCGCGGTAAGAAAAATGTGAAAAAACTCATTTTGAGAAAACGACAAAAATAACATTAAACTCATATGATTACAAGAAAAACACTTACTTCTCCTTATTAAAATACACCAGATTTATAATCATTTCCCTCTTTAACTTCTAAAACACTATTTTTTTCTTTTTTAAGTGCCCTTAAAATTTTTCTGTGTTTCTTTGTTTTGGGGTCTGCGTTATGAATCGATTCACAGATTCTGCATCTATCTAAATGTTTATACACTTTTTGAAGAAAATTTTTAAATTAACCTGAATTTTGCCAGTAAATGCATATTTTATGATCTTATAGGTCTCTAAAATTAGAAAAACACCCAAGAAAAGTTTTATTAGTGCACATTTTTACTGCCAAAGGGGTATTTTATAAAAAAAAATAAGCAAAATAAGATTTTACGCAAAACATGATAATTGAAAATAAAATAAATATATTGACATTTTTTTTTTAAATTGAATAATATAGCATATAACCTTATCAAGGGAATAGACTCTTATTTTGGTAAATATGACCATTACGTGGGAAGTTATTGTGTTTCGAACTTCTATACGTTGAAATTTTCTTAAAAGCTATTGTAATTTTTACTTTATTGCTATATAAAAAAAATTTCTACTCAACACAAACTCTTAAGAAAGGTCTATTCCCTGTATAAGTATTTAAAAAACATACATATAAAATTTTTATTTCATTCAAGCATAATTTTTTTTTTTTTTGAGATATTGTGTTTTGCGGTAAGTAAAAAAATGTAAAAAAACTCATTTTGAGAAAACAACAAAAATAACATTAAACTATTCTGATTACAAGGTAAGCACTTACTTTCTTATTAAAATGCACCAGATTTATAATTCTCGCCATCTTTGACTTCTAAAACACTAATTGTTTTTTTCTTTTTTAAGTGCTCTTAAAATTTTCCAGTTTTCTTTGTTTTGGGGTCTGCATTATGAATTGATTCCCGGATTCTGCATTTATCTAAATGTTTATATCCCCGTAAGGTAAACATCCCAGAGTTTCTATATTCATTTTATTAAAAACTTTTAGACACCCATTTAATCCTTCATTGAAGTGTATAATAGCATTATACGACCCAAATTGAGCGAAACGAAAACTTCCTTTGGTACTTTTGCCAAACTATTCCATTAAAACACTCGTTGGCATTTTGCGTGCGTTCATGCAAGCACTTACTTAATATCTGTTTGTCGCATAGTTCTAAATATACTGGTTTAATTTTATTTAAAACATCATTTTATAAACCAGCATATTTTGTGGAACATTTTCTTCCATTTGCCATCCCCGCTGAAAATAACACCAGCTTTCTTTCCCTATTGGGCATTGACCATGCATCGGTTTCTTATTACTTGATGCACAGTGATATAACGCAGCAATTACATTTTGCTGCATGGCATTTAAGTTACCGACATTGCTGCGATTGCAATTCCGTAATAGATTGAAGTCTGTCAATAAAATTATCAGTTAATTTGCCTTTACCAGACAGTCCTTTAGTTTTAGTTTTCACAGACGCTAACGAACTCTCTTTTGTACATGGCCAATGCACTCAAACTTGGACACACTGTTTAATCCATAAGTGTCTTTCACACTCATGAAAGCTTTTGAGTCGCCATCCCCATAATATTGAGTGTAATGCAGTCTGCGGTTTTTTTCAGATCGAAGAAATATTCGGGAAGCCCCCACAATTTCCATTTTTGATGAAGAGCCTGTGAAATTACACTGACATATGTGGTCGACTTTTTGACGACTCATATTCAAAGTTTCTTGGCATAGTCTGAAGTCTCTTACATGTTGGACAGTAGGACGACATAACTTCTATGTCTAACACCTTACCAGTATGAACTGATATTGCAGCAACACAGCCATTCATAGATGTATAGCCTCTTCGCTGCCATGTGCTATCCACCGATATGCCACATTTTACAATATCGGATGATAGATTTTGTTTTTTGTCCACAATCTCAGTAGCAGCTTTTATCATGGATTCCTCAGCTACTTCCTGAACCACTTTTAAAAGCTTTGCATCCTGATTTTTGTAAGCAGTTTTGGTTAGTCGAGGGAAATTTAATGTTGAGCATAATTTAAATGCCCCAGCAAAACATTTGCCTATCTGCCGCATATCATATACTAGCCTGGTATTTATGACAGGTGCACTTACAACTTTTTTTGATGAAGCAAATGCAAAAAAAAAAGTCACAACACTTACATTTTAGTGTAAAATGGAAGCACAATCCATATCAGGAATCCTCGAATAGTTCTGCTTTTTCAGCAAAATATTTTGGGCAGCAAAGTTGAGCAAAAGCTTCCACAATAAGTTCAAGGTCAACGATTCTGTTACCAAACACAGGACCAGACAATTATTTCTTCTGCAGTTGATAAAATCTCATTTCCCAACAGCTGACAGTACATTCAAGAACTGCTGAAGTGCTATTATTTTTCGAAGTGTTTGTGAATTTATTACCATAAAATTGCCGCTTGCGCTTTTTAGCAATACTTTTAACTATTTTTAAGTTAAAATAAAACTGAATAAAACAATCAAATAAACTTTTTTACGCTGTCAATTCCTTCAGCATGAAAATCCAACGCATTTGTAAACAAAGTCAAAACAACAAACTTGCTGCCAGGTTTTACACATAAAAAAGGAAAAATGTATTTCCAAATACATTTATATTTATTCTTAAATGTTCTATTTTAATTTCTGACTAAATATTTGTATATTAATTATAATATTTCATGCCATATACTATGAAAGAGAAACGTAAACAAACAACTCAGCCATTTCCGGTTAGCAGAAATTATTTCGGGTCCGAGAAATTTATGATTAAGTAATATTGAAAAAGCTGTAACCCGGCTTCTAAATAAGATAGAAACAAAATTTAAACAGATTTACAAAGATAAAAGATTGAACTTTAATATAAGACCAAAAACGAAAAATCGATATTTTGACCAAAAATTGAGTTTTAGAGGTGTTCTGTCACCTTAAGTTGAATATCTTAATAAAGTCATATTAAGATAATGTTTGATCCTAGTTCACGCTGATGCTTCGAGGGATGTACTTCCAAGGGGAGGTACATCACAAAGGGATCATCGATTCATCTATACTCAATTTAGAATGAAAAATGCAGAACTGCGGAAAGGTTTTTTCAAGTTCTGCATAAAAAGGAGAAATTTTCCCCATTTTATCCCCTGATGTCAATTTGTTATTATCGATAATATGAAAGAATTTTTTTATCTTTCTGAATCTACTTCTAGGCATTATACAGTAGAAGCAATCGGGACTGATAAATCATGTGTGATCCAGGTACTTGGTGATATCCAATCAATAAAAGTAACACAGAAAAGTTATACGCAGAATCTAACTATCAACAAACGCACATGCAATTTGGCTGCAGCTGAGAAATTCACTCGAGATTATCCAGAGACGGGGGAAGGGGGGAGTTGAGAGAGGGAGCCGAAATAAAAGTCAATAGTCATAAATATCTTCTGCCACATACTTAAAGTTTTTAGCATTCGAAAATATGTCCGCTCTTCTGTGAACTGTGTAAACAAAGTAACTGTATTGGGTTAAAAAGTATACCTTTACACGCCAATGTTCCATTTTTGGACCCGATCTTACGCGATAGTAAAAAAATAATGATATTTTTTATGATATCTTGCATAGTTAAAATGATCATTTTTAATTACTTTTACTAAACAATAAAAATATTTTTTTAAATTTTGGATTTTATATGAAATTTTGAATTTTGCTCGATCAAAAGTAAAAAATGCATAAATTAGAATTTTTTCTTCAGAGAGACAATTTACTTTAGCAGCAGTACTTCAACTCCAAAAAAAATTCCATATTTTTTGTCTTCGAAATAATTTTTACAGAACAATATGAATAAAAATGAGTTTTTCAGAAAATTTCAAAATTGATGTTCCAATACTGGAACATTGGCGTGTAAAAGCTTAATGTGTACGAGAATCATATTCTGAAAGTTTTGCGTTATTCTTCGATTTTTATACATTTATACCCTATAAATATTATCCGGTACTATCTATAAATCTACATATCTCATCTGGATTTTGCTTTTTTAAACTTTTACAATTAATTTTGAGATATCTAGGCAATTAAAGAGGCTAAAATCTACTTCAAATTTGCAATATAAAATGACAAAATATGTGCTGATCAATTTATTTTTTGTTAATTAAAATAAACATTCATTCTCGTCAAGTTAAATTCCATCCCAACGAAAATAACATTTATATTTGTCATACTGTCTCGTTTTTTTAAGGTATAAAAAACCTAGTAAAGACTTCATTGCACTAATAAGAAAATTCCTTTTATATCCCGCAATGTATATAACGGATTTTACAGAACATATAAACCAGTTTAATAGAATACCTTTTTTATTTCTGGGATCTCCAACTATTCTGTAAATATTTAATTGGCTAGCAAACTTCATGTATTGAGGGTTCCTTTGGTTTTAAAAAACAAACTCCGGACTCTTTTAAAACTTATTTTATTTTTTAACCATTATCAAGAATTGGTTCATCATTTCCCTAGGGAAGAAGCGATTTAACTTCGTTTGTCTTTTTAATCGATAATAGTTGCCGCTAAAAAAGGGCTGTTTTTTGAAAAAAAAAAAGTTTTTATACTAAGCTTTGGTGCAACTAAATTTTGAAATATCTTCCGTAAACTTTTTTTGATGATATCCTTGTCATTATTTTTCCTTCATTAATCTTAAAACATTTTATTTTTCCAATCAGAATTAAGCTTCCTTATTTTTTATTAAATAGTTTAAATCTCATTCAGCAATTTTTATATTGCATTGGTAGAGCTCGGAAATTTTTAGAATTTGTTATTATTCTGGATTAGATTCTTTTCATATCTCTCTATTCTTTGCCAGTATCAGTTAAACAAGACTGTAAATGAAATGTAATTGTTAGTAATAACAAATAGTATCACATAACTGGAAGAATACAAAATTGTTGTAATTAAATAAAACAAAATCGATTGAATTACATAAATAATAACCGCAGACCTTTTCTTTTTTCTTCGATTAGAAATTGTCTGAATGTTCATATTACTTGCACAATGCACACCAAGCTATCAAAGCTAAGTTTTATATTCTCAATAAAGAGTGAATGAGTTTATGTATATAATAATCAGAATACTTAAAATCTGTCCTGATAAGTATCCTTTTTAGAACCCATTTGGGCAGTTTTACACAAGATAACTTTATGCGAGTGAACTGGTTTTTCTTTCATCACTCCTCTAGTGCAGTGATCCGCAACCTCCGGTCCGCGGACCGGTATCGGTCCGTGGATCAAATGGTGCCGGGCCGCCTAAAGAACATTAAACATATGCCATTTTATTTAAAGTGGTGCGTTTCTCAAGGGTTTGAGCATCTTTCCACGGAAATCACTTTATGTTCCACGTTAAATCACTTTTATTCATTTTTGGTGTAACTATATTTTATTCTGAAGGCATATTTAAATGTAACTAAAATAAAATTGATAAATCAAAACAATCTAAAATATAAACAATCAACGTGCCCCACCCTCAGCGGGCCGTGGAAAAATTATCAAACGTTGACCGGTCCGCAGCGATAAAAAGGTTGCGGAGCACTGCTCTAATGTGAAGAGGGGTGAGTACTTCTTTCACTCATCGGTAAAATGGATAAGTTCGAGGATTCAACTACAAGCATTCTCAATTTTCAATATTCAAGAAGCTTCATGTGAACTACGTAGCTTCCCCGATATCCTTCTATTTGAGCCATCTGGTGGGGAGGAAAACGCAGTTTGCGAATGCTTGAGAGAGAGCAGCACAGCAGAGAGTGGCAGTTGACCATCTGTGAAGGCCCCTAATGATTTCTCTTCATACTAGATCCTATTGTCTGTTCCTTCAGTTATGTGCAGACGTATAAAATTACCCTTAATCAAAGAAAACAATCATGTATCATTCCCGATATGTTTCTATATATCTAAAAGATAATTTTACATTCTAAGATCTCTTACCCCCAATCTTCAACTTTAATGTTACACCAGTCAATCTCGTCTCTGAGATTTGAATGAGTTTCTACTGGGTGCTTCTAGGTAGTAAGGCGTTCCTGTTGCAGTACAATTATCTGAAATGGAGCATAGGATAGTTTAATAATGTAGAGAAGAATTTTATGTAGAGGTTTAAATCCGTTGGTGATTTGTAACAAGTTTAATACTATATTTTTGTATTCAAACTGATCCCGGATTCTTTAGACGATACTGCGCGACATACTTAGATGTTTAGCAACATCAACTTGTGATAATCCCATTTCAGTCTGTACAAAAAGCCTAATGAATAGGATAAATAACATTTCTGTATCATGATAAAAAAAATACTTTAGTATCAACAACTGAAAATTAGAAAATATAAAAAATACCTCGAAATAAACAAAAAATGTGTGCTATTTCAAGTTTCTTCCCGCTTCTATATAAGTGTCTAATTCTTTGAAAATCGTGTGGATATGATAATTTCATAAGATTTTAACCAAAGATTTACTTATATAACCCATATTTCTTATCTTTCTTTTCTTTTTTTTTTATTGAACGACAAATAAAAAACAAAAATATGGTTATACCGTAAATTTTTCGAGAAGATTGAAATATTACTACTACAAATAATAATAATTATTATTTTTATTGTAGCAAAAAATAAACGTTATTTACACAGTGTTAATGAAATATCTGAATACAACAAATAGGTAATTCGTAACTGCAAATTCAAATATTAATGTAGTATGAATAAAACGCTAAAAGAAGAAGATTATAAAGAAAATGGGGAAAAAAAATTACCTTGAATATCAGAACACGCTGATACAATTAAAATATCCATCATTTAATGTTAAATGATTGGACCAAAGCTCGAAATACTTATATCAAACATGGAAATGATTCATTATTTTAACATATTCCTGCAATACTAGCACAATGTACTTCATAATTAAGTTATCTATCTCTGTAAAAATTTACTTTCCTTCCTCATGCAATAAAAATTTTGCGTTTTTCATACTAAATTCCAAATGAATTTTTAATTTAATGAAAATAGATAAAACTGCATTCTCATTGAATGCTCCCAAGTTTTGTGAACTAATATCAGAAACGAGTGTGTTTGAGGTACAACCACACGAACTTTTATTATAATCGGGGTATTTTTTATCTGGAGTTTCATAGTTAGAATTCATTCGTTAACATTGGATGAAGAAAGGTTAAAACTTAACATTCATTAATTTTTACGCCAATGAGAAAAAAATAAAAGCACTTTACACAAACAAGTAATATAAAAAAAAATTTAATGAATTCCTTCCTTGGTCAACAAAGATTTTTTTTTTATTTTTGTTACTTTTTATTAAATAATTACAATTAATGTAAATATGTATATACATATGACAGATTGATTGATTGCTTGATTGAATATTAACGTCGCACTGTTCAGCTACACGAGGGCTTTTGGCGACGGACCACGTAATTTTGAACCATGGTCAAGTGACTTGGACGACATCTGAGCTGGCACCCCCTCTCCTAACTGCCACACCACACCAACGGGAGGACGTTTCAGCTCTCGACAGATTTAACGTGCATCGCTGCCCTACGCAACGGGTCTTTAGTGGTACTGGGCTCGAACTCGTGACAAGGCAAGCCACGGTCCGATACATATAAAGTGACAAAATAGAAAGCCATTTTCCTCAGAATTTCCCATTTTTCTTTCTATAAATAATGTTAAACTATTTCTGTTTTTTACTATTTATTTATTAATTAATTTTAATTATTTTAATAAAATGGCATAGTAAAAAGGAATCACATTCTCAGAAATTAAGCCATTACAGGTGGGATTCGAGCCCATGACCTTCGGGTTAAAAGTCCAACGCGTGATCCATTGCACTACAGGGACACAACGGGCAATTTTTCTTTCTATATATAGTGTTGAACTATTATTTTTGCTACTATTTATTCATTAATTAAACTTAATTACTGAATTAATATTTGAAAAAATATATATTAACATCAAATGCCATCCACTACAAGTTTAAAAAATGAAGTTGAACTTGAGTGGATGAATAAAAGGTATTTTATTAAGGATTGAAATTTTAAACAGAAATTTATATTAAATATATATATAGGGATAATGTAAAGTAACAGTAGGAATTAAAAAAAGAGAATTTACTAAAACGCATTTTGCATTACACGAATATACGAATCAAATGTATATTAAGCACAACTATTAAATACCATTCAGGTTTAAAAGCATCAAAAGAAACATGAAATAAGTATAGAAGGAAACTAAAACTGTTTTTTAGGTAAAAACCCAAACTGTGTGTGTAAGTTTAAACTTTGTTCGAACTATAAATGATTACTTAATATTATTACAAAACAACTTAACACTTGAAGAGTATGTTGCTGGGGAAAAGTCATCTTAAAAGTTTATTTTTAAAAATTGCATACTGTTACTGTAGAATTTTAAAATTTAAATAAGAAAGTCGATTATATAATGGGTAATTTTACTTGAACAACTTTTCAGAATATACAATGGCATTCGTTTTTAAAAATGAATTTCCGAACAAAATATTAATAACCGACAATTTTGAGCATAAAATAAATTTCACAATTACGAAAAAGAAATTTTGATAATCCCTAAGTAAACTATAAAGTAATTTACGTACTTATAAATGATAATCAAACAGAAAAAGATTCCTATGATTAAATTCTAATACGTACATTACTTTCGAACACTAAAAACTTTTCCTTTAAAATTAAATAGGAAAAAAATTAAATTCTGAGTAAATTATTTGAATAGTCTTTCCTTACAAACTTGGAACATCTAAGAAAATTTAATTAATGTTAACTGTTCAATGCGAAAGAAAACGAAAATGCTCTCTCTGAATACTTTGCATAAAGAAATTTTTTCAGTTGAGAAATTCTGAGCATCGATATAAAAGTTTGAGGGGAATTTTTTCTTTTTTTATCGTCTGAGAATAGCACTAATATATTTTTAGTTAAATAAACCTATTTTCAGAATAACATAATACTATGCATCTCGAAAATAATATTCATTGATCTAATAAAATAATGTTTTTCATTTATTAAATTCATTAATTATTTTGAAAGTCATTACCAAACATTCAGTTTTTCTAATTGGCTTTACAGAGGGGAAAAAATTTAGAAATCAAGAAAAATCCCTGAAGAGTAATGAAATTTGGACAAAATGCAATTGTTTAAATAACATGTTTAATTGATTACATTTTCAAGATCCCAGGTTAGTTTAAGTTCAAGAAAACGTATTTCAAATATGTGAAATGTAGTTACATTAAAAGCCGGTGTAACATCCAGAAATTTGAATGCAAGCCTGCATGAGTGCATGCATTGTGTCATACAAGTGCCGAATGTCACTTTGTGGTATGAAGTTCTATGCTTGTTGTACTTGCTGTGTTAATACTGGAACGGTCAGTGCTGGCTGTGAATGATGCTGGAGTTGCGTCCAATGATATCTCATACGCGTTCAATTGGAAACAGATCTGGTGATCTCGCAGGTAAAGGTAACATGTCAACACTCTGTAGAGCACGTTGCGTTACAACAGCAGTGTGAGGATGAGCGGTATCCTATGTTCATGTATGGAAGTATTATAAATTAAATTACTATAGACTGACGTACAAATTTGCAGTCAGTGTGTTTGAGATAAACACGAGAGAGCTTTTGCTGCCATAGGAAATTGCTCCCCAGACCATGACTCAAGGTGTAAGTCCAGAGTGTCTATGTCGCCGCAGATAGTTTGGTTGCAGGCGTTTCCCTGGTTTCCTTCTGACTGACACACAGCCATCACTGACACCAAGGCAGAACCTGCTTTCGTCATAAAACACAATAGATATCCACTCGTCCTTCAATGAGCTCTGGCTTGACACCACTGGCGTCGCAAATGGCAATGGCTTGGAGTCAGTGAAATACACGCTACATGGTGCCTAGCTCGGAGCTGCCCTTGGTGTAACTGATTTCTAACAGTTCGTTGTGTCACTGTGGTACCAACTGAAGCTGGAATTTCTGCTACACACTCAGTATGAAGCGCGATCGCCGTACGCCGAATAAGGCGGACTTTTCTCTCAGTACTGCCACGTGGACATCCGGAACCCGGTCTTCTTGAGGCAGCACCATTCCTTGACCACTGCTCGCAATAATCCTGCACAGTCCAGCTAAGTCTTTCTGCAATATCGCGGAAAGAAAATCCACCTTCTCCTAGCCCTATTACACAACCTCGTTCAAACTCGATGAGCTGTTGATAATGGCTTCTTCTTTTTAAAGGTATTCATGGCTAACATTGACTCGATACGTCAAATTTCATAGACAAATAACGCTCACGAACTTTACAGTACTTATTTAAAGCAACCCTGATTTGAAAGTTCTGAGTGGCGCTACTAGAGCCATACTTAAGCACGAAATTTGAATCGATGTCACCTTTCAATTGTATAAACATGCCTACCAAATTTCGTTTATTTAACACAAGTCTTTCTTGATGCTGAAATTTTTCCCTTCATTGTAAGGGAGATTTTTCTCCCTTCCAAAACATTTTTTTAAATCATAATAATATTTTTTGCAGTTGTAACATGATAAAAATTAATATTTTAAACTTTCAAATATCTGATTCTAAATAAATGAAAGGTTACTCAAAGAAAAAATACAACAGTAAGACAGTGGGTTAAATTGAAAATCAGGGAGAAATCAAATTCACAAATTTACCCAGATATCAAACATAAGATGCCGAAAGAATCAAATTCAATCATTCTACCTAAAGCACTTTCAGAAATTGAAAAGTCTTAGGTGAATATAAATTCTACGGTTGTATTAAAACTTTTCAAAAAAAAATTTTATTCCTTTATTTTATACAAATAGTTTTAACTTTGCAACGACGTGTTTGAATTCAAATATTTAACTTCCATGCATACCAAATTAATAAAGTATTCTATTTGAAGAATTATTTGAATTATCTAATTAAAGTATAAAAATAAATGTTTAAATATATCTTTTTCATACATTATTCGTTTCATAAGTATTTCTTAATAGGTAATCATATATCTATTTAATAATAAAAACAATATAAAATTAGCAAAAATACACATAAAAAACTTGTAAACAGGTAATTAAGGCAAAAAGCCATTGTTCAAGTAAAATTATTTTTAGTTACTTTTTATTCGTTTAATTATTTCCTGAGATGTACGTTTCAAGTACTAATTATTAATATTTTTTCATTTCCTTTTTAACCTTGTTTTTTCATCCTGATGTGCTTTCATTTATCCCATTCCTATACCCGTGAAAATTAAACGCATTTGTTTTCTACCTTTTGTTTTATTTTCCTCAGACCTCTTGAGTTTTTTTCCCCGACATTCTCCAGTTGAAACAGAAATAAACAAAGAAATAATCATATTCGTTTCTTTACATTGCACTTTATACATTTTTAGAAATATTAATACTTTTTCATTGTCGAAACTAAATTCTCCTTTTTATATTCATTTATTTTACTCTTTACTCACTTTTTTTCATAATTTTGTAATTTTTAGAACTAGAATGAAGTATGTTTTAATTACCCGACACATATTAATGGTATGTCTGAAAAGAATTATAATGATAGTTACTTTTAAAAAGCAAGATTCCTTTTACATGAATAGTAGAGTAATTAAGTTAATTAGTACAAAGGAAACCTTAATGCTTCTTTGAGATTATTTACTGGAATTAATATTTTATTTATCAACATATTTATCGCTGTAGCATTTCTTAAATTAGAATTATAGCTTTTTATATTCCTGAGTTTTCTTCTAATGTTTTTTTCTTCATTAATGATCCAAGAAAGACTTTTTTTTAATTGCAATTAATCATTTCGAGACGTTATTGATCACATTATGTATAATATTTCAGTGCAATTTTTTTCTGAAGATCATAAATTAGATACATTTTAAGTAAGAAAAATTTACGAATCAATAAATAATAATGTAATGATATATAAACTAGCGTAACAGGATACAAGAGGCAAAAGACCAGGACTTTCTTTATCTCTTCCTTGTGACAGACAGTTCAACACTTGTCTGACTCGTTAGAGGCACTTAAAAAATCTCACTTTTTCTGGAGGTAATAAGAGATTTCCTATTTGCCCTAAATGCCAGCTAGACAATCTTCACCTCAGCACATCTTGGACTGCCTGGGACTGGACTGGGAAGATATACATGATAGTCCACTTCTAATATCGGACTTCATTAGTCAACGGTTTCACTGATCTGGTCTGACTTCGTCTGACCAGACGGGAGATAAGTAACAACAGCAAAAACAACAATGTGATACATTCAAAGGAAATTAAAAAATACGCATTGTTGTGAAACGCTGGAGTGTTTTTGAAGTAAAATGAACATTACACTATTTACCAGCATTAACATACAAGAATATCAGAGCGTTTCTCTGAGGATGGAACATTTCACAAGAATGTTCTGTAAAAAAGGATATACTTATCAATTAAATACAGGTAAAAGGATATTGCCTTTATATTAACATCAGAAATAAGGGACTAATTTGTTCTAACCAGCTTCAAAAATATTTCATTAATATCGATTCATGTGGAACCGTTTTTTCCTAATGGCAGATTGTGAACAGTTATTAACAGAGTTCATCAATCTACCTAGTACTTCATCGAAAGCAGGTATATTTTTTTAGTGTAGCGCCATGTAGGCGGATACCAATCGCCGCAGGTAATTTTGACGCCCAGTATCCTCCCTAGAGGGAGGCACCTGAGCTCTGACGATGCGAACCTGTACTAGGATTTAATTTTGCCTAGAACACCCTCCAGGGGTCTTTTTCATGCCGTATAATCATACGACATTGCCACTGTCGATTTTCTCCATCATGAAAATCCATCGACTTGGTCTAGGGTCGAACCTTCAACCTTGGGTACAGAAGGCCAGCGACAAACCAACCACGCCACCCAGCCCACTTAATGTGGAATCTAACGTTACTTTTAGTGGCGGGAAAACAAATTTAAATGGATCATTGACAGTACAGTGTAGAGAAAATGCAATACTAAGAAAGGCGTGAGTTTACATCGAGTGTGAGAGTGAAAGTTATATTAACGTCTCAATAAAAAAACACGAGGGCATTTGGTGACGTACCTCGTAATTTTTAACCTCGCTCAAGTGATGAGAACGACACCTGAGCTGGCACCCCCTCTCCAAACTACCGCACCACGCTTACGGAAAAACTTTGAGATCGATAGATTTAACTTGTATCAGCCTCCTCTACACGGTGGGTCTTCAGTGGCACTAGAATTCGAATCCACGCGGCCCACTGCCCACGAGTTCATAACCTCAGTTTTTAACGGGTAATATTAAAGCTCTTCTACTAATCCTCTTGCGAAAACTATACTTTAACTGTGATTATAGTTCAAAAACCGCTTTCTGCAGAGATTACTTGATTTTATGCAAATATAACTACCATTTAAACCTTGACGGTAGGTATGTGAGGTTAATGGTTAGTCTTCGCCACCCATCTGGTATTTTGATTAGTGACGCTGACTGCGTTGTCGTTTCGTCTGAGTTCGAATCCCGGAGAAGGCTTGGATGTTTGTAAATGTATAGTGCCTTCACGGCATTAGGTTATTCTAAATAGCCGTCTAGCCGCAAGTCCTCTCGTGAAGTTGATGGAAGTGAAAGAGAGGTGGGATACCTCTAACCACACCCAGGGTGTTCACACTCAAAATTGGGGTGGAACTGAGCGAAATCGTTCTGTCTAAAGCAAAGCTAAGGCTAAAGACAGTAGTAGCCCTTAGCTGCGATGAATTTCGTGGGCCTTGATCTGATTTTATTGTCGATCAGGCGACATAAGTAACAACAATGACTAATTTTTTATCGTTAATCGTGAAATCTAACAATAAGAGAAGATGAACTGTGACTAGGAGGTCACGCATCCTGAAATTAATATTCGTCGTAAAATCCACCAGGAGTTGTGAAAGTAAATAACTGGAGCTGACCGAGCTATCAGGATTCGAGAAGGATCGCCATAATAGGTTTCGACCAAAGCTAAGTGATGTTCAGTAATCTTATATATCAGATTAAGTGTTAGGATTTCAGATTGCTCCCAGAGTTGAGCTATATAGTTGCATATAATTCATAAAGTGTTAAAGATAGAATAAAAGTAGCTATTTTTTTAAGATTATGCCTGTTTCTTCCCCGATCCCTCATACACCAGAGAACTTCAAGCCGCGATAAGTTCATACTGAAGTCATTTTTGATTGGATAATATATGATATACAAATACAAATTATTATAATATTTCAAAAATTTAAGTCAGAATAAAAATTATGATTTTTTTCCTTATGCGTTCTGTTAACTCATATAACTAATATTAGAAAGCTTTATTAAATATGGAATACTGATAGTGAAGTGCTATTTCAAGACGACAAAAAAATATCCACAATTTATCACTTATTGCAGAATGTGGTGACACTAGAACCACTCTTCTAATAATCATAACTCATACATTTTTATGACTGGCGACTGGCATTTTTATGACTGGGAGAGCCAACCAGAAGTTAAAACAATAAGGTTTCAGCAAATAACTTTTCTATATATTTTGGTGTCCCATTTTATTTTGTCACAATACGCAGAACTTTGTTTCATCCACCTGTAGTCTCAAATAAACTAATTATACTATTCAAGATCCCACCCAGCAAAAACTGAGATTCAACAGAAGGAGAAGCAAACTTCTCAAAGTCGATCATTACACCTGCTGCATTACCTTCCTAATAACATCAGTGTTAAAAATCAGTCTGTGTTAAGGTCCCTTTTACCATAAAATCTGTGATCCCCCCCTCCTACCTGGGAGAACCATCTCTTCATCTACTCGACCTAGATTTGTGGGAGGTAATGATTGATGACCCAAGCTAGCCATAATAAAACCAATTTATTATTATCAATTAAAATATCAGAGACAGTCTTACTCAAGGAAGGAAATCAGGAGTGATATATCGTAACCCTAAATCTTATGTGATTAAGCACCTGGAATTCTAACTGCTTAGCTCTAAATAAAGTTATCCTATGAATCTCAATCTTCCTTACTTTATTTGAATAGATAAATCCCGTTCTATAATTAGGCGTCTAAGTCTAGATCCTTACCATAAGTTCACGGCGGACAGTGGGCAGTTTTCCCAATCTGGCGCATGGAAATTATTTTATGGCTTTAAAGTCTTCATAATGATCTAAAATCATAGTAATTAATATAAATTGGTTATTCTTTTCTCTTTTTACTAACAAATATGGTTAATAGGGTCTTAACTAATTCATGTCAAGTTTGAATTTGATCAAGAATAAATTATTGCTAAGTGATCAAGAATAAATTATTGCTATAAATTATTGCTAAGTTTTTGAACAAGGTTCTAAGGATATTAACAGAAGCAGTAATTTACACGTGGGAGAATATTGACAAGAAATAGTGAGGCAAGTTAAAAAAATTAAATTTAATAATTGTTAAAGATTAAACAAATACAATCAAACATAACATTGTACAAATACAACAAAGGATAATAGGTAGTGACTAAAAGGACTCGGCACCCGTTGAGCATTTTTTTTATTTATGTAGTCAAAAATTACATTTTAGCATTTCATACAATGTTTATTTAAGGAAATGATACGACATAAAATTTTGTACATATTATTATCACAATTTTACAAATTTAATTTCTTTTAAAAAAATTTGGAAATTTTTAAAATTTTACTCTTTTTGTATTAATTAATTTTTTGACATGAAATTTTTGTAATATTTCTGAGGATGTTTTAAAAAAACACCTTTAGAGATCAATTTTACAATACCTTAATTATTTTTGGAGAAAAAAATAAAAAAAATGTTGAGATATATAGAGAGGTACATATATATATATATATATATATGCTAAAATTCAACCAAAAGCCTAATATTTACCACATTTAATTTTTTTTTAAAAAAAAGTATTCAATTTGCAGCAACATAGATCCCTAATTTTATTACATGCATTGCATATAAGACAAAGGTGAAAAAATGGAAGTAATTGGTAAATAGTTGTGGAAGAAGTGGTATTCTGAATACACAAACCGAGAAAAACCATTTTAAAGTTTATATAATTCTGAAAAAATAATTAATATAAGCTTAAACAAACATATAAAATACCACACTAAAATATTAGCTATGTATTTTTCTTAAAAATAATAAAATATAATATAAATCTTACTCCCCCGACAACCACGCATTATTCGTCTTGGAGAAGAACTTTTCATTTCTGTGGCACCTCATCCATTTTTCCCCTACAAATGAGCAGAACTTTTTAACAATTTTTCTAAATTTTAATTGCTGTTGATCCTCATATTTATCAAAACCCGTTGTAGTCCTAATTAAACTCAAAACAACATTAGTTTTGCGCTAGTATCTTGCTCTTCCTTCCATAAATTGAATAAGGCACGCCGAGTAATACCATCGGCCAACGCTGAAAAAGAATCATAACTTTGGGAGTAGCAGGAAGTAACAGCTAAATTTGGTATTAAGTTAAACGTATATATCTACTCTCTCTATGTGACTTAAGATACCCGACTTCGTTCGGAACCGTGATTTTAAAAAAGCACATAAATGGATAATTTTCGTTATATTTAGTCTCACTCAGATTAGAATACATGCATAAAATTGTTTTAAGGACATTTTGACAAAAAAAATTTATTTAAATACAATATTTTGGCAAAAAATTAACTTAGAATAAATAATCTTCTTTCCAAATGTTTTCCTCTAGTGAAAAATGCTTCTATTATAATAATATTTTGCCTGTATATAGCTCAGACCTCTCTACAGAGGCTCAACTAGAATTTTTGAAAAATTCACATAATTTTCAGAGTTACCACCAATTGAAATAATTGTTGGCGTTTTTTTCTTAAAATATTGCTCTCCTCTGTTGTCGTAAAATATGAAAAAACCCACTTCTACGTTATATATTTCAAAAACTCTAGTTGAGCCTCTGTAGAGAGGTCTGAGCTATATACAGGCAAAATATTATTATAATAGAAGCATTTTTCACAAAAGGAGAACATTTGGAAAAAGATTAGTCTAAGTTAATTTTTTGCCAAAATATTGTATTTAAATAATTTTTTTTGTCAAAATGTCCTTAAAACACTTTTATGCATATATTCTAATCTTGGTGACACTAAATATCATGAAAACTCTCCATTTATGCGCTTTTGCAAAATCGCGGTTCCAAAATAGTCGGATATCTTAAGTGTTACTTTACAATAATGACCAAAAGTTCTACTCCAATAAACACAAAATATTGACGTATGTTAGTAGGAGATAGATGCTGTGCTAAATGTTATGATTTTACAATTTTTAATCAAACTTGAACCTAATTTGTAAGTCAAATCAAGAAATTACTTACCCATGATATGTATTAAAAAAACCACTTAAATCTGCATAATCTTTTTCAGACGAAACGATTGAACTTCTTACTAGAAAATGACGCTTGCAAGTGTTTCTTGTAGCAAAAAGAAAACCGATCTAAGCCGCTGATTGTAGAATATTTCCATTCGCGTACTGACAAAAACTGTTTCCTACATGGCTATGGACCATAAATAGTGGGTTGTTTTTTTTATTTCACGCAGTTTTATATTTGGACTATTTGTGCGCCAGATTAGGAAAACTGCCTACTATGCGTCGTTCAGCATCACAGCTTTCTTTTTTCTCCTTCTTCTCCTACGATTACTAAACCTCCACTATATATCTAACTAATATGAATATCAAGGTTTGTTCTTGAGAGGGCTGGCTGTGAAATAACTCAATGATGACCCAAAAGATTCCCCAAGAGGATTAGTAGTAAAAACTCGGTAAAACCCCGTCACAAATCTTTAGTTGATTCTTTGAAAAATTGATATATATTTCCATATGTATTCGTAACAGCAAAATATTCAAAACATTCGAGTGAACGGGCAGAATTCTCCGTCGGATGAAATAAATTAATCTTAAGGTATTCAAGTACATTCGGAACCGTGATTTTGAAAAAGTGTACAAACGAATTTTTTTTAATAATTTGTGCCACTTAGATTAGAAAAGGAGTTAGAGATTCACTTAGATTGTTTTAAGAATATTATTACCAAAAAAATTTATTTAAATGCAATATTTTGGCAAAAAATTAACATAGAATTAAATATTTTCGAAACATTCTCCTTTCATAAAAAAATGCTTCGAAAACAATAATATTTTGCTTTTATATAGCTAAGACTTCTCCAGAGAGCCTGAACTAGTTATTTGCAAAATGTATAACTTGGAAGTGTATTTATCCGTACTTTAATACATAAGAGTGGAGAAATTTTAACAAAAAAAAATCCATAATTATTTCAATTATTTAACCCAGAACTATTTCAATCGGTAGTAACTCTGAAAATATGTGATTTTTTTAAAACTCCTAGTTCTGGCTCTGTACAGAGGTCTGAGCTATATATAGGCCAAATATTATTAAAGAAGCATTTTTCATAAAAGGAGAATAATTTGGAAATAGTTTGAAATGTTCATTTTTTTGCCAAAAAAAATATTGTATTTAAATAATTTTTTGTAGTAATATTCTTAAAACAGTTTTATACTATATTCTAATCTAAGTGAGACTAAATATTAAAAACACATACATTTATATGCTTTTGCAAAATCACGGTTCCAAATGTAGTTGGATAAAAAGTAACTCTCAGGTATCATCAACTGTAATCCATAATTTTTTGAAATTAGTCAATTTGATTAATTTGCGATTTGAAGTCTACGAAACATATAGTAGAATGTGTGTGTGTATACGTGATTTCATAGTATTATAAAATTTAATTTCATTAAGATTGCAAACATACATCCTATTTGTCCATGGAAAAGAAATTCAAATATTTTCTATTTTTTTGTTATAATTTGTTAGGGTTTAAACTTTGCATCCATACCAGAACACTTTTTCCTGGAAAGAAAATATATATCTAAATATTAAATAGAGTTTAATGACGAATTTAAACAAAAAAAATAGTCCCGTAAGAAAAAGATATTTTTCTAATAGGTAAAATAAGCAGTTATTTTTATGTGTAGCCAAAATAATTCATTTCAAATTCATATAAATTCATTTTACAAAGACGAGTCCCCACACAAAATCTAATATAATATTCATGGTGTACAATTTGAAAGTTTTTATTTCCTTCACTTATATATAATTATTTATACATATATATATATACATAATATCATTATTAAAAAAGGAAAAAAAATAGATAGATCAATTGTTAACTATGATGTTTCTGTGTAAAAAGCAGAAAAACTTACGGTCTTGTAAATGAAATGAAATGAATTTAAAGCATTTTTGATAAACATCAGCAGTATGTTATTACTGGTGACCTCAGTATTATAAAAGACAATAATGTCCGAAAAATAATGAATAAAAGTACTGGTTTCAGACTAATGATTTCCAATAATAAGATAATAAAAAATTTGTTACATAATGATATTGAGCTATTCATTTACAAAATAGCTATAGATATAGTATGCCTTTAAATGCATTCACAGAATTCATGTATAATATTGCACAATTGCTTAATTAATATAACTTTGGTACAGATAATAATATTTCTTTTAATGATATTAAAAATCAGATTAAAAGAATTGCAAAATAAATTTATTATACAATAGTTTATGTTGATAAAGTGCCAGGAAATTTTGCCTTCATATGTAAATGCTATTATAGTTTAATGATCAACAAATAATATGATAATAATACAGCTTTAGGTCATCAATTTCTGATAGATAAATAAATAATCCGAATTTGGTTTTTAATAAACAATTAAAAATACGAATTAATAATAATTTTAAATTTCACCTTTTATTTCTTACTCCTAAATTTCATAAAATCCCCAGTCAAGTTTAAAACAGTTACTAATGGTTTTAAAACATATATAAGCAAGTCAAGTAAAATTCTTCATGAAATATTACAAGGTACAATAAATAATATTAAATCCACAGCCATATTTAAAAATAATAAAGAACTTGTTGAATAAATTAAAGATAAAAAGATTTATTTAGTCTATAGTTTAAATTTTGAAGATTCTTTCAACCCTATTGAAATTGATGGTATGATAAAAATACTTTTAAAATTTGTGATGATCTCCTTGGACCTCACTTTGAGAACGAGAATAAATAGGAGTCAGATAAGAACCAGTAGCCATTTTTATAAACAACTTTTTTTATTTGGTTATCTTATCCAAATATAGAATCAAAGACTTATTAACAAATATATCCAACTAGTATTATGAGGTTTTAAAGTTAATATCCTTTAAATTAACTTAAATAATTAATGATCCAATTAATTAATAATTAGAATATCGATCACGCAGAGACTACCACGATAAGAGATCCCAGAATTATATTCAATGTTCTTATTAAACATTTAATTTTAATTTTACTCGTAATAATAAACTGTAATGAGACTTTAATTAATATTTACCACACTGCAATTCAGCTCAGCTTTTCTCTGAGATTAAATTAGCGAACAAGAAATCTTCAATTTAACTTCACTATAACTTTCTGCCTCAATCTCTCTCTCCTACTGCTCTAACTTTACTATTCCGTTTGACTTAAATACTTTATCTAATCTGCATATAACAAGGAATCTGTCCTCTTTTTGGAGTTGATTGGAAATAGGTAGGGAATTAAATTTCCCTAAAAAAAGACGACTCAGAAGGTTAGTGATAAAGTTTCGTATAGATTTGTCACAAATTATCTAAAGATAACTATTCAAAAATATTAATTATGTTAGCTTTAATTCTGTCATAAGGTTTGTACTAAAAGAGAACTGTATATGTACTAACCTTACTTATACATAGGTACCTTTCTTATATACTTATATATAAGTATACCTTGGGGGGGATATATACCTACATATTCAAATTGCAGCTGAAATTACGTACTCCTTTAGTTTTATGTTAACCATAGTAGTATTGTAATATTTTATAATCAAATACGAATATAATCTTAGAGACCCTCAAGTAACGGTAATAGTTATACGCGTACTATTTAATTATTTTAGTTCTATTAATTTCATAATTTTGCTAAGTGCTACTATTCCACCAATACCATGCTTTGAATCTGTTTTTAGGACCAGAATTTGGCAAAAACTTTTTTCTTGTACTCAGATTCAGCGCGGTTTATTCATTTTTCAATGCAGTTTTAGGTAAGTTACCTTTTTCTTGTAAAGGATTTAGAAATTCTATCCATTATTTTCAATAGGATTTCGCTCAGAATTATTAACAAAAAGGGGGAAGATCGGCTGCCCAGAAAGTATTTTATATAAACCTCACTTTTATATACATTATTTTATATATAAAAGCTATCCTAAGTCAACAATGTTTATAATACCGCAGCATCCATATATCCTTTAAATTCTTGCATTTTTATAAATTCTAATGTCTTTCTAAATTTTAATATGTTTTATATTCCAATTTCTGTTTTGTATACTTCAGCTTTAGTGTTCTAATGATTCTTGTCTCTATAGTAGAGAATATTAACTATATATATATATATATATATATATATATATATATATATATATATATAAACTCACTATAGAATATTATTATATATACATAAACATTAGCATACATTTTGCTTTTCTCAAACGAAACATTTACATTTAGAAAGATCAATTTGAAAATTGAAACTCAACCTAAAAATACTGAACGAGTATTTGTTAAAATATTTATGCTTTTGCCCCTGAATATATATTATTTCTCAAGATTATTTTCAATACAGTCGTGCAGTTTGTCTGACGCTTCATTAACAATTTTCAATATTCCTTAACAATGAAGTAATGACATTTTAAGCACATTTTTGAAGTCCACTATGTTTTATTTAGAAACATATATATGTAATAATTCTCTCTAGCATCCTTTTAACTAACTCTTTTTACTAATATTTAAACAAGCTTTAATTCTTTGGTTGAAAAATAACACTTTAATCTTAATCGTAATCAACTATTTTCCGAAATCCCTGTCCCACCCATTTCAACCAATCAGAGTTACTATTATATAATAATCACGTGGTTGTCACTGACGTATATAAAGCGAAAATCTTGTGTGATAGCTCTCTTTTTGTCTTTCTGTTTTGTCCTGCAGGATGTCGCTGCTGCTCGTCTCTGTCTGCTTGGTTCTCATCGCAAGTTTATCTCTAGCTTGTCAAGGTGAATATGTACAAATGGCTGCAGCTCTTTTATCCTTTGTGCTTTATCTGTGTGCGTGTTCGTCCCTGTTTTAATATGAAATAGCACTGCGATTATAGCTTTTGATGTGTATGCCAAAATAAAAATGCTGAACGTCCATTCAGAAGATGTTTTCCTGAAACCTTATGAACACTCAAAAAATAGTACAACACCGGCCACTACGCTACAATAGTAGACAGCATCTTTCTACGCGGGAGAGAAATTAAAAAATCAAAAATATTACAACCAAAAGCCTTTCACTACTTCGTTCTCTCAAGGCGGGTAATTCCCTTTTCATCTACTCCATCGAGGGGTTCAAGTTTGGTGCGCGATTGTGTGAAAGGGAAAAAATCAGCTTACAATTCTATCATTAGTTTGGTGTTCCAATGAAAACGAAAAAATGTTCCTAATGTGCACGAGATGTGTTTTGGTTGAAAGTAATGTGAAAAAGTGCAAAGCGAGCTATTTTTTTAACAGTGATAAGTCTTTCTTTTTTTATTCTGCTTTAATAATTTGCTGTCAGCTCTAAATAGAGTGTATATTTTCATTATTTGCATTCTATTTAATTTATAATGTTTTAGAAATTTTTTATTATTAATATGCCTGATGATAAAATGTATGAAAATAAATCTAAAATTCAAAAGTGATGATTTACAAATAAATTTAAAGTTTAAAATGCTATTTCATATAACCCAGTTTGAAATGATATTGATATAAAAATTTATGGTTTATTCTGTTTTTCAATATATGTGAAACAAATTATATATTTCCATAATTCGATTATATCTAAAATTTATTGATTGGGCAGTCAACTCCACCTATTATTGTGTATGCGTTCTTATAAAGTTACAATTTTAAAAACGTTTCCAGAGATCTCGGGTTTATATTTTTGATTTTAAATATGAGAATTGGTGCTTTTGCAGTTTTTTTCAAGTGTTTATTGAGTTCTTACAAATGCTTAGATATTTCTTATTTTTAAAATTTTGTATTGATACTACACTGCTAGACAATTGCTAAGGACGGATAACACTATCATCCATAGAAACCACAAAATGAAAGGAGGCAAAATGTGGAAAATTAGAATAAGTGCTTGATATTAGTAAAAAGAAGTATGAGTATGCAATTTTTTTTTTCCACGTCTGTTCATCACGTGATAGCGTTCATAAGAGCTTTAAAGGTTTTGACACATGTCGACAGTTGTTGTTTCAAGTCAAAGTTTTACAGGAAAGATTTAATAGACGAACTTAAAATTTTTGGCATGTCTTCCCGACATCACATAGATGATTTTATGCGTGGCCGAATTATTGGAAAGATCGAAGAAGGGCGAAAAATAACAGATGTTGCCAGGGAGTTCGACATCGCTCACAGCGTTGTTTCACGGCTGTGGAAGTCATTTAAAACTACTGGAAAGTGTAGTAGACGGCACGGGGTGGTCGTGTTAGAAGTACGACGCCTGCAGAAGACAGATATATCGTCCTATCACCAAAAAGGAACAGGCGCACCACAGCTCAGCAGGTGGCAAATCAGTTTCTTGCTGCCTCAGAAAAGCAGATCTCCCGAAAAACTGTTGCCAGACGTTTGAGGGAGGAGGACTATACGCACGCACACCTGTTGTGTGTGTCCCATTGACCAGACAGCACCATACTGCCCGTTTGCAATGGTGTCGTGAGCATCACAATAGGACTGAACAGGACTGGGCATGCGAACTATTCTCAGATGAGTAGGTTCAGTCTGTCATCGGATTGTAGACGCCAACTGATCTGGCGCGAGAGTGGTACTGCTTATCGTCCAGAAAATATCCAGGAAAAGGACCGATATCCGACATGCAATATCATGGTGTGGGCCGGCATCATGATCAATGGCCACACGCGCCTACATGTGGTTGCGAATGGGACTATGACAGGCCAACGATACATTGATGAAGTTCTACTTCCTCATGTTCGTCTTTTCCGTGGTGCTGTCGGTGATAAATTTGTTTTTATGGACGACAACGCAACATGTCATCGAACACTCGCTGTTCAGGATTGTCTAGACAGCGAGGGTATTGAACGTCTCGTATGGCCAGCGCGTTCTCCAGATCTAAACCCCATTGAAAATGTGTGGGATGCTTTGGGAGGCAAGTTGCTGGTCGAAACTATCCTCCGACAAACAAGAACACCCTCATCAGTGCACTCACAGAGGAATGGGATAAATTGCCTCAACAGCTGCTGGATAATGTTGTGCAAAGTATGGTAGGACGTGTGGAATGTTGCATCACACTCCACGGTGGACATATCCCGTACTGAAAGCTTTCTTTAAGGTGCCTGCTGACTTTTAGATGCATTGTTCCATTTCTCCGTACGCATATCAAATGAACATTTTTTTTTCTTTCAGATGTTTCACAGCTTTTTTGTACTTTCCAGAACAATAAATATTCTTTATTCTAATGTCTGAACAGTGTGGCAACTATATTTTATCCTACTAGGCCTCATGTCTCGCTTAATGTTATGCTACATAGCAATTTGTGATCCGTCCTTAGCAGTTGTCCAGCAGTGTATTTGATATATTTATGCGGTTTTAAGAATTTTTATTATGATAAGTTTACTTTATTGCCATGATACAATTTATTTGATATGAAAACGAACAACTTTTAATGTGTATAAAATGATAAGGGTTTGAGAGCACTTAGCTTAAGCAAATATTAATAAATAAATAAAAGTATAAGCAAAAATGTTTACATATGGAAGAAATAATAAATAGGAATGGTTTTGTAAGGATTGTGCATAGTGGGTACCTCAAGGGAATACACCTTTGACTATCAAAATACTATTGCCTCCTAACTTGTACCTTTCCTAAGAATTAGAGCATAATATAAAAAAAAAATCATACATAATTTAAAATATATATATTCTTTTTTTTTTCGTTTGACTTGCAATTTCCAGTCTTGGGAAATTTCTGTTTTTGAAGTTATGGTGCAGTTTACAAGATAAGAAGTAAAACTTGTCTCAATGATTGTGCAAAGCGTGGGTCAATCTCTTAAACTTTTTTTTCTAGCCTGTTTGCCCCCTCAGTGCTCTTTCTTGTATACAGTTTTGGATCTATTTCTTAATAAATTTTTGTATTTTAGAAATTTTAATACGAATTCATATTCATTAAATTCCAAATCAGAGACAACACCCCACTGCTGAGGCCTCTGGCCCCACATATTTATAATTACCAGTGTCCGGACACGTCTCAACCTTGCCAGGTCTAGCTAACTTGGACAAGGCAACTACTTCCCAAACAAGACCAGGAAAGAAATTACTTTCTATGTACAAATATTTTAATACCATTACATGATGTGTACAATTTACAAATATTTTTAAAATTTATTTTCTGTTTCCATTTTATTTCAAGTGTTTAATAACCTTATTTTGATACTTTCGTAGTGTGCAATCTTACATTTTATAATTTAATTATGCATTTTTGTTTCAAATTTTTCTAAGACCATATTCTCCTCGTTCAAAATCATACTCATGGTAATGTTTAAGAGAAGGGAAATTTTTCGAATTCATAGTTAATAGTAACAAGGTGGTGGATGGTTGTTTAAATATTTTTACACACTTTAAAATTATATTTTTGCCAATTTTTGAACAATTTTACGTTAATTTTTAAGTGAAAGGATTTTTTTAAAAAAAATAATGGAAATCTGAATGTTTTAATTTAAAATTTGGTATCTCCGTACGATACGGGTGTGAACCAAGGGCCCTGGAACACACACATCTCTTGCGGAGGGGGGAAATGTAATAACTCCAATAATTTATTCTGTAATAGCTCTTGAATTATTTAATGTCCAGTCCTTCAGGACGACCGTGTAATTATTTTAATTGGTTACCCGCCTACCGGAGACTTTTGAAACTACATCCATCTACCTCCTAAATCACGTGATCTCCCGCTGAATATAAATAGCAAGCCTCTGGAAAGCCCACTCTCTCTGCTCTTCGCTGTAAACATGTAGCCAGCCGGCTGCTGCGTGTTGTGTGTTTGTCTGTTGTTCTTTGTTCTGTGTTTGTGTCATTATGTTTGCTTCTTGTGATGTGGAAACGCCTTTATGTTGAATAAAATAGATAGACTTTCCAATCTGCCTCATCAATAGCATTGAATACACAACATCAACCAACATAGAAAATGTATCTAATATGCAGTCATTCACTCACCACCAGACACGCCCAATCTTTTAGTTCGCCACATTAACATTGACTACTCGCTACGTCTTAAAATTATATTTTTACCACTCTCCTGAAATATTTCATATACATATATCCATATATTGATTTGTTAGTATTTTATTCAATTATAAAAAATTTCGATTTCTTCTTACGAGCAACATCGTACTAAAAATGAACAGAATATTTAATACTTCAAAAGCATTTACTTATGAAGGCATTAGAACGTTGCGTATGTTTCATATATACTTCAATGCACTTAGAAAAAAAAAATTGTTTCTTAAGAGCACGGAATCAAATCTATCGAATAAATGCATTTATCATTTGTTTGAGTAAATGTATTTATTTAGAAGAAGTATCCTCTTTTAAAAATTCGCATTAAAAGTTCCTTCTGAAGAAGGTTCTTCTTTATCTAAAACAAACAAAAAATGCTGAAACGTGTGTGTATTTTAGTTCATTAGATTATACTAAGTGAAAGAGAAACAACATTTTTCTTTCGACTTTTCTCAATCGTAAATGCACAACTATATCTTTTTACAAACACATTCCAAATTTCGACTTTTTTCACCGTTAAACTTTTTCGATCAATACCGGAATTCGATTTCCTTAAGTATTAATTGTGTGATATCCGATAAAGTTTACTTCCCTTCAATATCTTAATTAAAAATACTCCGGGTAATAAAAGAAATAAGTATCTGCTTAAATAATTCAAGAATAAGGTAATTTATTTCTAGAAAAATATGTATCAAATTTATGACTCCATAAATTCAGGTCAGTAAACATACAAAGAAGATTATTTTGGATCTGCTTAAATTAATGTCCGACTGGAATGATACGAGAGTTTTTATAGAAAATCCTAATAATTTATGAATATAGTTTAGTTTTCTTTATATAAAGTATCTTACACGGAAATTGAATACACCACATTAATTTTAACAAATATTCATTAATTAAAATCCCGTGTGTTGTATTTTTCAATTAGTAGTAGGTTTATAATCATACAAACCGTCAATATCTCAACATAATTGTAAAATGAATAATAGATGCTTATTTAAGGAGATTATAACCAAAATCTATTTTTGACGCTATGAGGTTTGTGATTATATTATATTTGTGTCATATAACACAACATCTTACTTCTCTCAGTTGTGTTCATGTTTAAGGAATTCGTTATTTCAAAGTTAGTTTTTTTAAAGAGAATCATTTTGCTAGGTGTGTATTTGATTTGTGTTGTTCTTTGTGAAATTACTTCCCCTCAGATATATCTATGGACAGCATATTTATTTATATACAAATACAAAAAACGATCACGGAAACTGCACACAGCAAAAAAGTCTGACCCAAAAGCACACAGCACCAGGTCAGCTAGAGAACCCCGTAGAAGGAATGCGTGGGATTGAAGCGAGAAAACCGCGCGTGGGGGGGTCACACAGTTATCCTTCCACCAGAAATAATAGTTCACTCGCTTCACCCCAATAATTTGTTTTTGAACGAATTAACTTCAAATTAAAAGATATTCAAAACTTAAATAAAAAGCTAATTTCAGTCAAATCAAATGACAAAATGTCAAATGGTGAATTTCATTTAGCGTATTGCAGTCTCCATCATTCCTTATGACAAATCCTTTGAAGAATCTCTCTAGATTATGACTCATGACTCGAACTAATCATCGTCAATTTTGAAACAAGGATTCATGAATATGTTTAACTTACAAATTGTTGATTTTTGAGATATCGGTACGATGATTTTAGTTTAAAACAAATATGAAAGACATACATAACACATAAAACGCTAAAAGCATAAAGGTAGTATAAACATATACATTGAAATTTAAATATAACTCTTTGAAATATTATTTCTCATCTCTTTCTGCAAGTTTCATTGCTTTTAATTTGCACCCATCGCAAGAAAATTGTATAATTTTACAGAAAAAAATTTGTAGTGAACTCAATTTTTTTTCATTAGTATGAGAAGCAATAGAATGAAGGGACTTGTGTACACACACAACAACAATTTTACTCTATTCAATTCCAAATCCTATATGGCTACAAATAGCCAATGAGGGAAAATTCTCACTAATTATTAATAATAATAGTTACAAATTTTTAGCATGAATATATGAAGAAATGGAAGCGTAAGGTTCATCCGCTGTGGACACTGATAACAAAGTTTCATGTCCTACATCGAGATACGTTCATAATTAAAAATGTAATTCTCACAGATATAATTTAAACTAGGACGAACAACATATTACTGCTGTCTTCCTCCCCCCTCCTTGAATTATATCCACTTAAAGTATCCAATTACGTTCGGAACCGTGATTTTGCAAAAGCGTATAAATGGATAATATTTATGATATTTAGTGTCACTTAGATTAGAAAATGTATATAAAATTGTTTTAAGAATATTATTACAATAAAAAATTATTTAAGTACTCGTACAATATTTTGACAAAAAATGAACATAGAATGACCCATTTTCAAAACATTCTCCTTTTATGAAAATGCTTCTGTTATACTAATATTTAACCTGTATATAACTCAGACCTCTGTACAGAGGCTGAACTAGAATTTTTGAAATATATAACTTAGAAGTGGGTTTATCCATGTGTTTTACGACAACAGAGGGGAGAAATTTTAAGAAAAAAACGCCGATAATTATTTCAAAAATCCTACTTTGGGAAAGTCTTTACTTTATATATGCAAAATATTATTATTATAGAAGCATTTCTTATAAAAGGAGAACGTTTTGAAAAAAGATTATTCTAAATGAATTTTTTGCCAAAATATTGTATTTAAATAATTTTTTTATTATAATGTCCTTAAAACAATTTTATATATGTATTCTACTCTAAGTGACACTAAATATCGTGAAAACTATCCATTTATGTGCTTTTTTTAAAATCACGGTTCCGAACGTAGTCAGATACCTTAACTTTAAATAGCAACCTTCATTTGAATAAGCCAAGGTTCCTTTAAGGGAAAAAGTCCTCAAATCAAACAATTAATCGAAAGAATTTTCCCTGGAGAATTATTTGAAGGACCCGAAGAGAGTCCGTTACATATTTTACAATTCAATTGATAGTTTTTATGTAGATTTGCTTAACTTTAGCTTTATTATCTTCTCTCTCTCTCTCAAACAAACATTTACAAAGAAAAAATATTGCTAATGATTTTGAAGTCAAAATTACAGACATCTTAAGTTACAGGCTCAATTAGAGTTTCTCAGTATTAATTACCAAAATGAATCGATGAATGTCGTCAAGTTGTTAACAAGATGTCAGAATAATTTTTTCATTTTGATAAAAGTCACTCTGCCTATTAATTACATTCCTTTTCATTTACTTCTATTGTTTATAACATCCAATTATATCATACTACTTTCTCTTCTGTACATGTATTGAATAAGAAAAAATGTAAGAAATATTCTCTAATTTATGAATTTTCAATTGTTCTTCAATATGTGAGATCGTTTTATTAGTTACATTGAAATTTTGAAGGTCGAGAGATTCCTAATAATGAAATGTTAGGGTTACTTAATCAATCGTGTGACATTATTAATCATTGAAAAAATTAAAGCATATTAAAATTTGCATGACTTTTTTATAAAATTTTAAATATATTTCAATCAATCTTATACAATTCCTTAACTTTAATCTCGTTCTAAAATTTTGATATGTGAGTTTTCACAGCTGAAGGTGTATAACATAGTAATTATTTCATCATTTATGTATAATTTTTAATATATTCTATCATGAAAATTTTTAAGAAAGTAGGGCAAATTTAGTTTAATTTGGATATAAAAAGAATTTTTTGAAACTGTGGTTCTAATTTCTTTTAAAGTTGAAAAGCTGTCTCTAAATTTAAAACACATTTTCTAGAGAGATGATTATATATTTTCCAGTTCTATAGTTCAATAGATAGAGGAATTATTATAGAATTTTAAAAGTAAATTTACACAGTTTCAACAAGTCAATAATATATCTTGGGAATTCCATTATTTTATATGAATGTATAAATAACTCTTTTCACATATTATGAACAAAATAAAAAGTAAATTTTCTAACAGAAAATTAAGAAAAATTCAATTTCAATATTTTCTGAAAACTTTAAATTGAATTCCTATGTACATCAATGCAAAATTGTAGTTGATTTTTCTATATAAATATTTACATTACAAATACTCACTTAAATATTTTTTGTACTGTTTCAGCACGATATAAGCAATTTCTATCTTTCGTAGACAAATTATTTGCATTTCTATTGAGTTGTACAAAGGTAAAATGACTTTTGAGATTTATTTTAGAGATTGGCAACCTCGTTGAAACTCCTCTCTAGGAAAAGCAATTAAAAAAATTTTTTTCTCACAATCCTCCTTAATTCGAGATAAATAATAGGTATTTTTAAAACCAAAATTGCTGACATCCGTTTCTGAAGTTTACTTTAAGATTTCCGTTATTGCCTCTATTCCAATCAGTTCCTCTTATAATATGACACATTAGGGGTTTTTTTAATGTGACCATATAAATTGTCTACTGTGGCAATTACAATAGCCAAAGCCTTATTAAACCTAGCTTCAGAATCTGAATAAAAGGCATTTAAATGTTGAACGTTGGTTAAAAAGTAATTTTCCTGGCAGATTGTTAGCGACCAATTGAGAATGAATGAGTGAGTGAATATTAACATCGAACTGTGGAGCTATTCGAGGGCTTTTGGTAACGGACTCCGTAGTTTTGAACCATGGTCTAGTGACGTGAACGACACCTGAGCTGGCACCCCCCTCTCCTAACTACCACACCACACCAACGGGAGGACGTTTAAGTTCTCGACAGATTTAATGTGCATCGCTCCCCTACACTGCGGTTTAGTGGTACTGGGCTCGAACTCGTGACAAGGCCAGCTACGATCCGATACCTTGACCACTCGGCTACAGCGGCCACAACTAATTAAGAAACTGGGAACATTTGCAACATCAAATATTATACGCCTTTTGTATAATTCTGGCAAGAAAAGCTAAACATGATGGCCCTGCATTAGACATTATCTAAATTATCTAATTAAAGTCATGATCTGGTTTAATGATAGCCACTATCGCTTAGACCCCCATTTACATTTCATGGACCCTCAAATTATTTTTTTTTGTTGACGTGGACCTCTTGAAGGTCCTTATAGACACCTGGGGGTCGATATAGACCATTTTGAGAAATACTGCTTTAGAGGTTAGATTTGAGGATTTGTTGAAAATTATTTGTTTTTATTTAGTAAAATTTTATCAAAAATGCTAGTTTAAAAGTGGGAGTTCCAATAAATAACTAATAACAAATTCTTGTTTTTACTGAGTAAGAAAATGAATCTTTAGACTATGTAAAAAGACTTACTCTTATTTTCTTACATATTTCATAACCCTATCTTTAACCATTTCCGAGAAAAGACGCATGCAGTCGGTGAATATAATATGGCAGAAATAGGACTCTCTCTCTTTCTCTCTCTCTCTCACCTGGTCCCTTTAAAATTCAACAAATTAGCTCTTCTCGTTATACACAAGAAACATCGCTACTATTTTTCTTTAAAATAATTGGAAAACTATTGATGAGTTTCAATTCCGTCATCTATCAGTTATTCATTTTTATCTTAAGAACTTTTGAACAAATGGCCCCTTAACGAACCCATTATACAAGACTGAACTCAAGTTATAAAATATCTTAAAAGCCTGATTACAGTATATATATAGATATACCCTTTTTACCGACTGCATTCACAAATAATACTGGATTTAACCCTTTTTCAACTGACGGTACTTATAAGTACCACTCACTTTAAAATTACATAGAATAAACATTTTTATGAATATTCTGACGATATTTAGCAGGAACACTCTTTTAATTCCACTCTTCCAGGATACATGGCAGAACAGATTCTATGATGACTATTTTGGCGGGGAAGGCGAATAGTTTTAAAATAGAAGTTGCGTTTTCAGCTGACATTTCTATCGGATTGCGAAGATTGTCATTTTTGTTCCGAAACAGTAATTAATGTCAAAAAGTAAGTGTCTTATATTTTTTGTATATTAAGTAAGATCTTAGAAAATGATTTAACTACAATATATCGTCATTTATCCGAATCAATGGAACCGAACACAGTTCGAATACGCGATTGTTCGGATAACCGAACACCGAGTCTTCTGCATCGATTACTATCCAGGTTTTTGTATCTTCATGGCATTCTTGAAATCTTGGGGTCGATTGGGAAAAGTCGGTAATCTCATCCCTGTGGTCGTCATTGTAGTCTTTTTCACCTTCTAAATTGACAAAAGTTGACAAAAAAAACTAGTTCGGATATTTGACCCTCCGGATAATCGACGTTCGGATAAACGATGTTCTACTGTTCTTATTTTATATGAATATAGTATATAATTAATTTTAAAGTTGAATAACTTTGTGGTGTTTAAAAGTACTGACACAGTACACTGGATGTTAAAAAAAGAACTTATACTTTTTTTTGTCCATGTAGCTCATTATTGTTTTTTGTTCTATTGTAGCGTCTTTACTATAATGCAATATGGTTATGCTTTTTTGGCATTTCTTTTCAGTTTACCTTATTTATTTTGCTTTTTTATTATTTTTATTTTAATGTTTTCAAAAAAAATTTTGAATTTTGAATCTGAGAACTCAGAGATCCATGCTATCTCTAATTTTCAATGTATTGATTCAAAAGGAAAATATTGCAGTAAATCATAATTCGGTAGATAAAAGGCTAACCAACTTCTTATTGGTGGTTGATTACAAATTAGAAATGAAAATGAACTTAAATGACAAAATAAAGTAAAGGGAGGGAACATATGTTCAAGACGAATCATATACTTGAATTTATTAGTAATAATCACATAAAGAATAATAGGGGTTGGATAACGTAATAAATAGAAAATTGAGCTTTGGAACCCCTTCCTTTAGTGGTGTGTAGGAATTAAAAAAGAAAGAAACCAAACTTAGAATCATTCGCTTCATCAGATAGATGTATTAAATTACCCCGATATCACTAGTGTATATCTGTCTCTGTCTCTGGAGTGTCTTTCAAAATCAACCAGCTAAAACGATGTAAAACAAAGTAAAATAAAGTGCAGTGAAAATGGAACACATATTAACAATCATTTTTAATTTTTCGTTTGAAAATAGGTTAGATTGTAATTGCCATGTGCTAGTGATTCCTATAGTTTTGTTTCCTTTATAATATAGAAAATTTTTACGTTATATATAACGTGTAATTCAATTTAGACTGCGATTTCATTTATCCACTAAGAGTCCAACCTTAATGTGGGAAAATAAGGAGGTAAATAAAAAAACTGTATATTTTAGTTTGGGTGAGTGAGTGAGTAAGTGTAGGGTTTAATGGCGCAAGAGCCAATTTTGGCTATATTTTAGTTTGGTGTTTGTATGCCACACATGTTCTTGTTCAAATATTCAAAAGCTGGTATGGAATGAATATCAACAGGTAGAATGCCAAACACAGAAATTATTTTTAATATGTCAAAACAAAAAAAAATTAAAAGTAAAAAAAAACTTTTTTAAGAATAAGCTTTTATTTAAATGCTCTGAAAATAATAAAATAAACTTTTCTTTTAAAACTTTTTTTTGCTATCACCTAATAACATCATTACACAATTTATAATATAAAAGCTTGTCGCGACATTTAAGTACTCGTACTTACTTAGTTTCAAAATTTTAAAAATTAAAATCAATCAGATCAAGTTATTTATTTTACTTGTTTATTTACACAGGTAAATCTCGCGACTAGCTTTTATATCATAAATTGTGACGTTATAAGGTGATAGCAAAAAAAGTTTTAAAAGAAAAGTTTATTTTATTCTTTTTAGAGCATTTAAATAAAAGCTTGTTCTTAAAAAAGTCTTTTTTTTTTACTTTTAATTTATTTTTTACTTTTTGGTTATCGCTGGACAAAGGATTCTCAGTCTGTTAATCTCATTCAACGCATCATTGTTCCAAGGTCGTTTGCCGGTTAATTTTGAAAAATCCAGCTAAAAAAAGGGGTTCTCAACCTTTTTTCCCGCCAGGCCAAATACATATGATAGATATTAAATTCGGGCCGCAACAAGAGGATATAATGGGGGGGGGTAAACACTGGAAAACTAAAACAAAAATAGACAGAGCGAAATGAATCAAAATATTAAAATTAGGTGATTTTTTTTTCTTTGCTTTTACTATAATACTACATTAAAAACAAAACACAAGAAAAATTTTTAACTCCGTAATTGTAAACTAATTTTTTTTTCAATCCTTGTGCAGAATTTGGATGATACTCTTCTACAAACGAAAAATAAGCTTCCTGCGATTACCTTTAAAAATAACGAAGTTTTAAAATGTTTTACTAAAAATTTGAGTATTTTTTGAAAAATCATTTTTTTGGAAAAGAAATTTATACGGAACGATTTAGAAATCATTTTCATGAAAACGCATCGATTTTGCCTCATTTTAGAAAAAATCGTAAAAAATAGAAATTATCATTATTTTTTTAAAAGATTTATCCCGTATCATGGCGAAATAAATTATCTTTTCAATTATGCAATTATTTTGTGTCTCAGTTTAACAGAAAGAATCAGATGGTTTTGTAAAAAAAGTCGAAAAAATGGAACTTCTTTAAGTTCAATCCGACAAGCTGATCAGCGGAATAAAAAGCTAACAGAGGTAAAAGGTTTTTAATTAATATCTTTTTAATTAATTGCGATATTGGAATGTAAATAATTAAAACATGCATTGTCATTCAAACTAAACGCGTATACAAAATTTCAGCTCAGTCGGTTGAAGACATCAGCTCTGCAAAACTGAATTGCAAGATTCCACCCGAACTTTTTACATTGCAAGTTAAATAAAAGCTTGTGTAATAAAAAACGAGAAAGTGCATGGAAATTAAAATTTTTTTAACAGAAATAATTTTTTGAAGGAAAGTTAAAGTGATTTAAAGTAAATTTAAAAAATGCGAGCTCCCGGAAATCGAAAAAAGGGCAATTCATTTGATCTCAGCTTCTCTAACCACTAAGCTACGAAGATTCGTTAAAAAAAGGCAAAGTAAACTTTTAACATGGGTAAGAAGAAAAGCGAACAGGTAAAATGTTTTTAATTGATATCTTTTTAACTAATTCCGATATCGGAATATAAATAGTCAAAACATGCATTCTCATCCAAACTAAAAAAAAAGTGTATACAAAATTTCAGCTCAGTCGGCCGAAGGCTTTAGCTTCAAAATTGAGTTGCAAGATTCCACCCGAACAAATTACTTTAATTAATTACTTTTTATCTAATTGCGATTTCGGAACATAAATGGTCAATACATGCATTGTCATCCAAAACTCAACGTATATACAAATTGTCCTCACAATCGGTTGAAGACATCAGCTTCAAAACTTCGTTCCAAGATTCCAAACGAACATTTTACATTGGAAGTTAATAAAATGTTTGTAAAAAACATTAAAATAACGTCGAAATTTTAATTTAATCAAGAGAAATAATTTTCAAAGGAAAATTAAAGGGATTTAAAGTAAATTTAAAAAGTACGAGCTCTCGGGAATCGAGCCCGAGCAATTCATCCGAAATCAGCTTCTCTAGCCTCTCCGCCACGACGGCTCGTAGAAAGTTGTAAAGTAAGCTTCTATATGGATAAAAAATTTTTAATCAATATCTTTTTAACTAATAGCGATATAGGAATATAAATGAGAAAAACAGGCATTGTTATCCAAACTAAGCGTGTATAAAAAATTTCAGCTCAGTCGGTTGAAGGCATCAGCTTCAAAATTGCGTTGCAAGATTCCACCCGAACATTTTACATTGCAAGTTAATAAAAAGCTTGTAAAAAAACTGGCTTTAATAGTTAGTTCTATGCAGTTTATATATTTTGTGAGATTTTAATAAACAAAATTCAAAACTGGCTTGATATTATTCAGTAATATAAAAAAAAATTAAGTCAATTCCTACTTATATCAACAAAGAAAAATTTTATTTTTTAACTACTTTTTATTAAATAGTTTCAATTAATTTAAATATTTATATATACATATGACAAAATCACAACATTAAGTGGTAATTAATTTTTATTAACTATTAAAGTATCGTATTGTCATCCAAAACAATTGTGTATATACAATTTCAGTTCAATTTTAAAACGTGAGAAAAAAACCTTTTCAAGTTTTGACGCAAGTCGCCAAAATGGTCGCTAAGTCGGCAAAAATTATGCCAACGTGACTGTAGTTGTAATTCTTTAAATAACTAATTTCTATAAATTATAATTAAATTATTGTATTTTCATCCAAAATAATCATGTATATAAAATTTCAGCTCGAGAGCTTTAAAATGTATTTTATTAACGATTGAAAATTCCACCAAGATAAATAAATAAATATAGAGTGAGGAGAGTGAGAGAGCTAATAGTAGGAATTGAAAAAGAGGTTTCCAAATCTAAAATAAAAACTATCAGATTCCGGCAGCTGAATTGTTGTAGTTTTTATAATGTAATTCCTTTTTAGAGATATTCTTGAACATTAAGGGTATATGTCACTTCTTATTATAATATTTTTAATATGCATTTTTTGAAAGCTTGAATAACAAAATGATGCAAACTCTGTATGTGTTTATCACTACGTAAAAGGAAATAGAAGTACAATCGAATCACCCTCTTCTTTCTTCGTAGAATGAAAGTCTTCGATAGTACAACTCTTTCCGCACTACTATTCTTCGTTTAGTAAATCAAAGGCTCCAACCGAGACCACAGAGACGCTAAGGACAACAGTATATTATCTTGTTAGTCTAATAGAAAAGGGCTAAATGAGTCCATTAGTTGTTAAGCCCTGCAGTATCTCTGCATTTGGTCCTCGGTTTCAGACTCTCTTATTTACCATCAGTCTCAAAAAAGTATCTTTATCAATATTAGTTTCTTCTAAATTTCAAAATAACGCGTTTTTTAATATGATATCCAAATATTTTTTAATTGAGGTAGTTTAACATATATTAAACTGAAATGGACTTATCTTTATATTTAAATGAAATTTAAATTATTTAGAAAAACTAAAAAAAAAAAACCATTTTACTGTTTTAAAGTGCACATAAGTGAATTATTAAAGTATTCTGGTAACCATAGTTCATTTAATTTATATAAATAGTATTAAACGAACAAAATAATAATTTATTTTAATATTGTAAGTAAAATTTATGGTTAACATTGAAGGTATCTTTTTCATTTTCAAACAATTTTTTTACAATAAAAATTATACTAAAACAATATGCACACAACGATTTAACAACTTATCAAAAGAATTTACACTCTTTACAAGAGAAAAAAAGAATTCCAATGAAAACAGTTCCTGATTTTATTGAAATTAAATATGTGGGAGTCTCAAAAGCACATAATGAAACCAAAAACTAAAAGCCATAGAACCAATCAATTGCTAAAAATTTCTGATTAAAAAAAATCAGTAACTGATGACTCACTCGACGGTAATACATTCTTGTCTATTTCAGTATAAGGATAAATAAATATTTCGTATCCCCTTCTTGTGATACACTCTCGAAAACATTCATCAATTGTTTCTACAGATCAGGGAAATTTTGAGGTGCCCACAAGTCTGACTGCTTAGCATGTTTCCGCCAGTTCAACATGTTCCTAGCGCGGTGAAAGATCTGGAAACCATTCAGAACAGGAAAGAGTATCAAGAGCAAATACGTAGTTCAAAAATTCACAAACCATATGTCACACCACACATCTAGTATTATCTTATTCGAAAATTGTCCCAAGATGTCGTGCCTTGAAGGGTAACGCCTCTGACAGGAAGATGCCACCAAAAAATCGTTGAAGTGATTAAGGTACACGCAGAAAGCCAAAGAGCAACCTACTGTTAATATATGTAGCATTCCTTTCTTTTACAACAGGTTATAATGCTTGTATGCCTCTGTAAAACAAAGGTTGATAGAGATCACAGATTATATCCCTTTCACACACGGATCCGATTGTTATACGCTGCAAGACTTAAAAAGGATGCTATACGATGCCAGTCTATTGGTAGACATTATGATTTACGGCACCATTCAAGACTACTCTGCTGATGTTGTGTAGTAAAAGACAGACATCTTAAAGACCGTCGTTGCTCCGAAGAAGCATATCACTGTGAGATGGTGGAAGGTATCATACACTGTATGGAGAAGGGGCTGTAGCAATTAGATAGGGGACACTAATGCCGTTGGAGTAGTTCGAGCTTCATGTATAGTCTTTTTTTTTTATCTTGTCTTACCTTTATGCACTTTGACTTTCCATAGACGTCTTTCAGCGGACTTGTTTCCTGTAGCAACTTTTGCTGTCATTCCCTTTACATTGCCGAATCCGTACGTTGTAGCTGGAGGCCTGTTGCTCGGAGTGACTAGACATCTACACACGTTAAGACTTTGCGACGAAGATCAGAGTCATTCAGTTGGTTATAAGGTCTTCAATTACGTTATAATGGCATTATCCGTCATGTCACGCAAGTTGTAACATGGTTTATCGAATTTAAACCTGCAACGCAAGTTCGGCGTAAATTTTGGACTATCTGTAAATAAAGTCCACCTTCAAGATCGACTATTTATAAGTGGCATATGAAAGATTTATGATAATGGGTATCGTATTGGCAAAACCAATATCTGGCTGCCCATGTAAAAACTGAAATGACGTAACTCGTATAGAATCGATGTGTTACGCTCGACAAATGGTGAGAAAACGTGCAATAAAACGTGATAAAAAAAAACTTTGGTATTTTCTTTATGAAACATAAAAAAAAAACGCAAATGAATATCTTGGTTTGTTTATTGAAATTAAAATTTGAAAATGTAACCAGATTTTTCGGACACCCGGTATATTTTTCTTTATGTTCCATAATTTATATTACTTTTCTAATATTGATTTCATTTTTACACTTCTTAAATGTTTTGTTTTCATTTTACAAACATATTGTTTAATATTTATATGAAAGCACAAATTATATCTGCTAAATAATTATTCTGCGAAAGACAAATATTTTTGTTTGAAAAGTATTCCGTCTTTTACGCTTCGAAATAACCTATAACTGTTGTTTTAAGAATCTGTTTCGTGAATTTTCTAGGGCAATATTTACGAAATTGTTCGCTTTAATAACCTGATTTTAAAAATCTGACATATTTTTCAAAACTAAAAGCTTTCAGTTGCTAAGTTTAGTATTTTAAAAATGAGTTTCATTTGTTCCTTTCTCAATTTTGCCTGAAATCAGAATTGCCAAGTGGTTACAGTCACGAACATCGTAAATTTCAGCTTCGATTCCCTTAAAGATTATTTCATGGAATAATAATAGGCTATAGTACGTTAAATTCAGGCTTCAGAATCTTCAAGTGTCTTGTGTAGAAGTTAGAGTGACGTATCAGCTCAAGTGCCATTCTTATCAATGGAGCATAGCTCAGAATTGCGAGACTTATCACCAGTAGATGTTCTATAGTTTGACATCGATTTTAATTGTACCCTACCAACGAGAGAGAATTGTACCTTATTTTCTCCATTATTTATTTTTACACTGAATCAATTACAATTTTCGAGCATTCAAAAGTCATTACTCATATTCACCCTTCATTCGATATTATTTAATGCAGCAATGGCTTGCTCAAAACTTGTGGTAAAATGCCTTGTTAATATAGCTCATTATATTAAAAAACGGACATCTATTAAAATAAAATATCTTCGCAGTATTTTTTTTTGTATTTCTAATATTTTTTTACCCATGTTTGGTTTTTGTTTTCTTATGACACGAAATATTTTTCTTAATTTGATTATTTTACCTATGTCGAATTTTTTTAAATATTGTCCGATCATATGATCTCATTAACACGGATCTTTTATCAATACATATATATATATACATATATATATATATATATATATATATATATATATATATATATATATATATATATATATAAAAGAGAAAAGCGACTCACTGACTAATCAGGATATCTCCGGAACTATTAAACCTACAGATTTGAAATTTGGTAGGTAGGTTCCCTTCATGGAGTAGACGTCATCTAAGAACGGATTTTGAAAAGA
The DNA here is from genome assembly GCA_019973935.1 of Trichonephila clavipes. Lineage (NCBI taxonomy): Eukaryota > Metazoa > Arthropoda > Arachnida > Araneae > Nephilidae > Trichonephila > Trichonephila clavipes. The sequence goes on from BMAU01019157.1 coordinate 472,538, forward strand.
TCGAACCCCAAGAGGCGTCACGGGGGTTTAAAGGGCGTTCTAGATAATTATTTCCATTATTAAACTATTAGATGTACAGTCTTGAAACTTGGTACACAGATGTCTTTCATAAAGTAGAGATTCCCTACATAATGATTTTTACGAAAATCGACCTCCAAGGGGCTTTGAGGGTGCTTAAGGGGCGTTATGCATAATTATTTCTATTTTTAAACTATTAGACGTACAGTCTTGAAATTTGATAAGCGGATTCCTTTCATAGAGTAGTAATCCGCTACAAAATGAGTTTTGTCTAAATCGACTCCCAAGTGGCGTTGTAGAGAATTAAGGGGCGTTATAGGCAATTAACTCCTTTTTTTTAAACTATTAAACTTAAAATCTTGAAATTGAGTAAGCAGATTCCATTCATTGAGTAGATATCCGCTATAAGATGGGTTTTGTGAAAATCACTTCCTAAGTGGCGTTACGGGGGCTTAAGGGGGCGTTATAGATAATTATTTCCATTTTTAAACTATTAGACGTACAGTCGTAAAATTTGGTATATAAGCGAATTCCTTTCATGGTGTAGAGATCCGCTACAAAATAGTTTTGGGAAAAATTGATCCTCAAGGGTCACTGAGGGGGATTAAGTGGCGTAATAGATAAATATTTCCGCGTTTCAACTAATAGAACCACCTGCTTGAAAATTAGAAGGTATGTTCCGTTCATGGAATAGAGCTCCTTTTACAAAGATTTTTGCGAAAACGGGCCCCCAAAGGAGTGGGGTTGCGAGGGATTAAGGTGTGTTTTAGAAAAATTCCTGTTTTTGAATTTAACTCATTAACTTGAAATTTGTTGAGCACGTTTCTTTAGTTGAATAGAGTTCCACAAAGAAAGGATTTTACGGAAATCAACTCCAGGGGGAAGCGGGGAGAGTTATTGGGGCGTATTGATAGACAAAATTCCCGTTTTTGAACTGCTAAGACTATAATAATAAAATTTGGTTTGCATGCTTCTTTTGTTGAATTGGAATCTGCTAATAATGCTGTCAACGAGGTATTGATGATAAAAATTCCATTTTTGCTCTGTTAGATTTAGACTTGAAATTTAGCACGCATGTTTATTTTATGGAGTAGAGATCCACTGAAAGTTGCTTTGGTGGAAATCCACTTGATTATTAGGTTAAGTGGGCGAAAAATATCTTTCTACTTCTATTTTAGATATAAATAGAAATTAGATATTATAATTTATGTTCTTTTTATATCAAGGAGCGAGAGTGTTACAGCTATAAATATATTTTTCAATACAATCGAATTCTTAGTGCTAGATATCAATAATTCATATATATGTTAACAGTATACATATATACAACATCGTGATATACCCAGTGAAGCGTGTGGGTAACGGCTAGTATATATATTTGAGTTTATGTATATAGTTTTTAGTGCACTGACTAAAACAAATGAAAGTGCTTTCGCAATATATTCTGCTCACTGACTTTGCATAAAATGTTAATGTTTATGTATTCATTTGTCCCATAAAATCTTTTGAAGTTATGAAATCTTTTTACTTTGCAAAATTGCAATATTTTCTAAAATTACCGTATACTTTTGAAGGGAAACAAAGACACCTTCTTTGAGAATACTCTGTTGCAAGGTTTTAATGTCATTGAAATTTTCTCAGAAGTTGTTTTTCTTATTTATCCACCTTTTCTATCTTCTAATTTTTATTTTGTTGCAGCCCTAATCAGGAGAGAGCTGAGGTTTGATGTAACCTTAATTGCTTGCCCCGAAGATATAATGTATACAACACAACTACTTAATTGCATACTTCAAGTTGTTTCATCATATTATCTTTGTAAGTCGATATAGTGAAACACTCGTTATAACAGAATTGTTTCGACTAAAATGAGAGATCCCCTTGAGGTCACTTTCAAAATGCTTCTTCCAATATTGTTATCCTATTAAAAATAAAGAAGAAAATAAAAGAAACCCAAATCATATAAATTTAACAGTATTATACAAATGTATATTGAAGTTTTTTAATGAAATAAAATATTACATATTATCGTTAATTATGTAAAATCAGTATCGGGTGTCGAAAACATGATTATTATTAAATCTTGTAATCTGTTAAATATTTTTGAATACAATAATACATATATGTTGCTTTGAATATATTTTCTTATTTTGCATATCTCTAGATTCATCATTACCACATATATAAAGTACATTATACAGTAACGTAATTAGGATATAGTCTGAACCAAGAAATCCTCCATACCAAAAAAAAATTAACCAGGTTCTAATAGATTAACATAGATACACATATTTAGGGTGGCAAAAATAAATATATAAGTTTCTCAGAGACTATCTACTCGAATCTCTTAACAAAATGTTAGTTTCATGCTTGAAATTCAAAATTGTGTGTTGTTAAACTGAAAGAAATCTGCTTTAGGCGATATATTTATCTCTTTAGTGAGAGAGTTCTTAGTTCTTTAATTGATTTTACATTTATAATGAGTTTGTTTGATATATCTTAAGTTATTTATGTGCCTGTGTAACGAGAAAAAAATACTACATATAAAATTACTGACGTCGAGGAGGATAATTGGAATGAAAAATGACTAACTTTTTGAGAAAAATCTCATTAACTCAAAATTTTGTGTAATTGCATTTTATTAAGAAAGTACAAACCCCGTATGTCCATGTCTTATCAACTTTTAATACACAAAAGAATCCGAATTTCTTCTGTGCACCTATGATAGATGTATTCGTTTTCCGATTATTTTCCTTTAAATCAACACAAAATCTTCTCTGTTTACAAAGACATATAAGTTTAATTTTTTATATTATTTTATGTAATGTTTGATATGTCAATTTTAGATTTCAAAATTTTTTGGAGATATATTTATAATTTCAGAAAACTTACGTTTCAACGTATACGAATTTTTGAGTCTTAAAATATAGAATTTTGGAAGTACTTCAAATTTCTGGTTAATCCAAAATTTAAAGATTACCGAATAAATAGAAAGTCTAAATTTTATATGATATATAAAGAAAAAAACAGATTTAAATTTATCATACTATAGTAACTGTCAGTAACTCGAATGAGGCATGACAGCAATTTATGAAATATAAAACCCTATAATTCCTGATTTTCAGTCAATAAAAACTATTTACACAATTTTCAAAAACAAAATTTAATATTATGTCACTTTTCTAAAAAATATCTTAAGGGGACTTGGCACCATTTGTGCAAACTTCTTTATTTACGTATTTAAAAATTATATTTTAACATTTTATACAATGATTCTATTCAAGAAAATGTTACCAGATGAAAATTTTCACATATTATTCACACAATTTTAAATATTTAAATTTTTGAAGAAAAATTGGGAAAATTTTAAAATCCTACTCCTTTTGTAAAAAATTAATTTTTGACCTGAAATTTTTATAATATTCTTATGGATGTTCTAAACAACTTTAGGGATCGATTTTAGAATAACTTCACTCGTTTTTGAGAAAAAAAATAAAATGTTGATATACAGGCTAAAAATCAACGAAAAAAACCAACATGTCTTACATTTTTTTTTTAAAAAAAAAAGTATTCAGTTTATAGCAAAACGGATCCCTAATTTTATTACATGCTTTATTTTTAACACGCAGGAAAAAAATTGAAGTGATTGGTAAATAATTGTCGAAGGAGTAGCATTTTGAATGCACTAAGGTTTCGAAAAACACAAACTGAGAAAAATCCCTTTAAAGTTTATAATTCTGAAAAACTAATTATTATAAGCTTAATTAAACTTAAAATACCACTTTAAGGTATTACTTATACGTTTTTCTTTAAAATAATTGCATTTTCATATGTTTTCAACCCACACATTTTTATAAATGATCAACTTTTAGAGAGTACTTATTGCACAAGAAAACTCAAGAAAAACATTAAAAAAAAAAATTTTCTGTCATGACAGAAATTTTAGCTGTTTTTCTTCTTATAATATTAAAGTATTACATTTGTATGAAAAATATATCAGGAATAATAACTGAAATTATAAAATTATTAATATAAAATGCCTTGATTTAAAAATTTTACATGCACGCATTTCACAAGGAAGAAAAAATTACATTATTGTATTGCCTCGGAAATATTCTGCTTTTAATACTACACATTCTTTTTATAGTTATTATTTCTATTTATAAAATAGATTTTTTTTTTTTTTTTTTATCATAACGCATTTTTTAGCTTTTTTTTCTAAAAAGGGGGGTGTGGCTGAATTGCCTAATTTGTTTTCAAATGAAGTTTTATTCAACTTCTAACTTTCCGACATGCACAAGTGATATATCAGTCGAAAAATAATAATGCAAAGAATAAGATTAAATGAAAATAAAAAAACGATAGGTTTGTGATTTTTAGGGTACCAAGTCCCCTTAACTTTTACAACAGTAAAAACAAAAATAAAAATTTCAAATTAAATTTTCAGAAACAAAAATATTGTATTAAACGTAAGCTTTAAACGCAATTTTATTTATGTTGTTTGGAATAAGATGACATATTTTGACAGTATTCTGAACTTTAAAAAAATATATATATATAAAAAAGATTACTTATAAAAGTAGTATTTCATGTGAAAGTAAAAACTTCTTAAGCCGTTTTGTGTGTCTCTTTATATGTATTTTACTTTTAAGGCACTTATTTGTAAACTTATCAGAAATGCTGGACGTAAGTAGTTTCAGCACTTGATAGTTTATTTCCATTGCATCGTAGAACAACATTTTTTCTAGATTCCATCTGATAGTTAATAGAACAAATTCGAAGCTTTAATGGGTGAATGATTTTAGCACTTATGTCCTGTCAAGCGAAGTTAAACATAGATAAACTGTTAGATTTGAGTTAACCTAGAACGCTTGAAATCTCTCTCAGAAAAAAATTGATTTCTGAGACTTACATTCTTTCATCCTTTTCAATGCTTCTTTTTTTTAATTAATTATAGGCTTTTATAGCAATGATTTTAAGAGTAGTTATTTATGGGCAGTTGGAAAGGAAATGAAGATTAAACGGGATTTAAGACGAATAGATCGATAACAAGAATCAATGTTTAAAAACAGATGCTTGAAACTCAATGTCTAATGACCAAAATATGTAATAATAAGGCAGAGCATGTATTTATCGATTGTATAAAAATTTCTTTGCCCTTATTGTCATTGCTTTATACAAATGCCTACTACTGATAGACCGGGACAAACCTTCAGAAAAATAATATGATTGTTTCTTAGTGTATCTCTGACTCCGTTCGGAACCGTGATTTTAAAAAAGCGCATAAATGGATAATTTTCATGATATTTAGTGTCACTCAGATTAGGATACATGTATAAAGTTGTTTTAAGGACATTTTGACAAAAACAATTTATTTAAATATTATATTTTGGAAAAAAAATTAACTTAAAACTCCTTTTGTGAAAAATGGTTCCATTATAATAATATTTTGCCTATATATAGCTCAGACCTCTCTAATGAGGCTCAACTAGAATTTTTGAAAAATTCACATTATTTTCAGAGTTACCACCAATTGAAATAATTGTTGGCGTTTTTTTCTTAAAATTGCTCCCCTCTGTTGTCGTAAAATATGAATAAACCCACTTCTAAGTTATATATTTCAAAAATTCTAGTTGAGCCTCATTAGAGAGGTCTGAGCTATATACAGGCAAAATATTATTATAATAGAAGCATTTTTCACAAAAGGAGAATATTTGGAAAAAAGATTATTCTAAGTTAATTTTTTGCCGAAATATTGTATTTAAATAAATGTTTTTTGTCAAATTGTCCTTAAAACAATTTTATGCATATATTCTAATCTAAGTCACACTAAATATCATGAAAATTATCCATTTATGCGCTTTTGCAAATCACGGTTTTGAACGTAGTTGGATACCTTAATAATACTGTTCACCCATTTTTCTCTTTGTAAAAAATATTACACAATTATACTTAAGTAGAATACTGAAAATTATATAAAACGACATTTATAACTCCATCATATATGTAAATAATTTATTTATTTATTTTTTGTTTTTAATTTCAAGCAGACTATTGAATTCCGATCCCGTCTTTTAAAATATTATGAAATTCGTGCATAATGCTGACATGATAAAAATTTGAAAGGAGTAAGATCTGTCAACGGTTAACAATTTCACGTTGAATGTTGAAATCGATAAAGGGGGAAATATCTTCAGGGGGTAGGCTAGCTTGTATACTTCAATGCAAACAGTCGTACAGATTCCTAATCTCATCATGAAGAATACATTCTGCCAATCATTCATTAACTATTTCTTCAGATCTATGACATTTTGTGGCACCCAAATCATAACCTATCAAGCATAACACATGTTCAATTCAAGAAAGATTTGGTGAACTTACTGACCAAGAATGATTATCAGCATAACGGAGGCAATCTAAAAATCTTCTAATTATATTTTGCTTGGTATTATCTTGTTTGAAAAGGTTTCTAGGAGGAAGTGTTATGAGGAGTAACACGACAAGTTACAAGATACCATCATCAAGTAGTTGATCTGTTAAAATTATACGCAGAATGAATAAAGGTAAACCCTACTGTCATCATCATACTAGGTACAATTCTTGTACACTGCGGGTCATTAAAATTGCTACACCAAGAATGCGACTTGCTATAGACATGAAATTTAAACAACTAGAAGGTGCTGTGATATGCAAATGATTAGCTTTCCAGCGCATTCAGACAAAGCAAGTGCAGGTAGCGATACCTACAATGTGTTTAAATGAGGATACTGTTCAACCGGTCTCTCATACACGAATTGCATTTGAAAGTTGTTACCTAGTAAAAAAAAGTTGTTGTGATTCCTCTTGTAAGAAGCAAAAATGCGTACCAGAACGTTTCTGACTTTGATAAAGGGTGAATTGTAGCGTACCGGAATTGCGACTTATCGAATCACAATATTGCTGTTCACGTCTGTCGAGATTAAATGACTGTTAGCATAATATGGAATCGATGGGTTTAGAACGGTAATACGGAACGTCGTGCTGGATCTCAACGGCCCCCTATCACTAGCAGCCGAGAATACAGGCATATTACCCGCATGACCTTAATGGATCGTGCAGCCACGTCACGACCCCTGAGTCAAGAATTGGGGTCGCTTGGGAGACAACAAGTGGCTGCACGAACAGTTCGACAACGTTTGCTGCATCATGGACTCTCAGCTAGGAGAAGATGCCTGCGACTACCCTTGATGCTGCATTACAGACAGGAGCGTCTTCAATGGTGTGATCAACGACGAACCTGGTGCACGAATGACGAGACGTCATTTTTCAGATTCCAGGCTCTGTTTACAGCATCAAGATGGTCGTATCCTTGTTCGGTGGCATCGAGGTGAACGCACATTGGCAGCGTGCATTCATCATCGTCATACTGGCCCATCACCTAGAGTTATGGTATGGGGTGCTATTAGATACATGTCTCGATCACCTCTTGTTCGCACTGACGGCATTTTGAACAGGGGACGTTACATTTCTGGTGTGTTACGACCCGTGGTTCTACTCTTTATTCTAGTCCTGCTAAACGCTACGTTTAAGCAGGATAATGCACGACCGCATGTTGCTGGTATTGAACGGATCTTCCTTGATACGGAAATTTTTCAACTGCTGCCTTGGCCTGTACGTTCACCAGATCTTTTACTAATAGAAAACGTCTGGTCTAAGGTTACCAAGCAACTGGATCGTTACCATACGCCAGTCACTACAGTTGATGAGCTGTGGTATCGAGTTGAAGCTGCATAGTCATCTGTACCTGTGCATGCCATCCAATCTCTGTTCGACTCAATACCCAGGCATGTAAGTGCTGTTATTACTTCCAGAGGTGGTTGTTCTGGGTACTGATTTCTCAGGATCTATGCGCCCAATTTTTTTTTTAAATTTAATCTCTCTCACACACACACTTGTTATTTCTAGTATAATATACTTGTCCAATAAGTATCATTTTGTTATCTGCATTTCTTCTTTTTAATGACCAGTAGTATATATATATATATGTAAAAGAAAAACTAATTAGAGTTTTTAGCCCTGATTCTTTCACGTATGGATACTATGGCTATGCGTAGCAAGACGGAAACAGGATACATTGCTAAACATTATGCGATGCTATTCGTCTGGCAGCCATGATGATTTACGACACCAATCTAGATGACTGTCAATGTTGTGAAGTTAAAGGCAAGTGTCTTCAAGACCTCCGTAATACCTTAGAAACACATCATTGTGAGATGGGGGAAGGTACCATAGGTGGTATGGAAGAGGCTGTAGCAATTAGACAGTGGACACTGGTACCTTTGGGGTCGTTTCTTCCATGTACAGTCATATACTCTTGCATTGCATTTGTGCACTCTGGCTTTTCATAACCTCCTTTCAGCGGACAAGTTTCCTGCAATAACTTTTATTGCCAGGACCTTTGCACGATGTAGCTGAAGGCCTATTCCTCGGGCATTCGAACTATACGACGAAGTTCAAAGAAAACAACTATTTATGTTTGAAATACTCTATATTCTTTCTGTTAACTAATTTATTTATTTATTTACATTTAACAACATTTAAGTTAAATAACAATTTTCGGAAAATGTTATGTCGTATTTTATACTTAAAAAGAACGATTGATTGCAGATACAGTCTAAAGCAAGAATCAGCAAAATTTCATCACCGAACAGTTAATTTGCAACTCAAAAAAGTATCTAGGGTATCAAAGAGCCATTAATATACATACACGTGTATAGAAGTGGGGATAGGGTTCCGAAAATGAAACCATGATCCAGAACGCGCGTCTCTCGTCAGTTAATATTTTTTTTACATAATATTTAAATAAGGTTTCGCATAACATTTATTCCTTCAAAAACTAAGGTCAAAGATTTTTTATTTCAATGTGGTTTAATGCAATAAAAAACCATTGTCAAAATATCATAATATTAAAAATTAAACTTTTAAGCTTCGCGAAAAAATTTCCGTAAATAGCATCATTTGTACTTTTTATTCTGGAATTCTATGTTTACACAAATAATTAAAATTGATTGATTTTGGTTGTCCTTGCTTAAAAAGAAGTTATTTAAGTATTTTTTTATATCCTTAAGCGTGTCAAAATGCGGAATGTGTTCTTGTCACTTCTGTTGGAGGTTTAAGTTCAAATTAATACGATGCTGACCTAATATATGCAAATAAATAAGTGTTAATGGAAATAAATTTGAAGTGTGTGCTCCCAGGGAGGCTTTTATACCAACAAATTTAAGTTTTTTTGCTTTAGAAAAATAATACTAATATTTTCACTGATTCTCAGCAAATTTTATTAATGGACAGCGATTAAATAAAGAGGTAATTATATTATTCCAGTTAAATGTTTAAATGCATATGTAATATTGGAAATATTTTCAGTAGATAATTATAAAGGAAAAAAGAAAACGAAAAATGCAGTAGACAAAATTGCTTTTTTTAAAATAAAATACGAATTTAAATCTGAAGAGCCACAACCGTTTATGCAAGGAGCCACCGTTTGCTGACTCCTGGTTTAAAACAACAGCAATTGAAAGAGTTAGGTAAATGAGTACGATCAGAGACACGGTATTGAAATGAAAATTCCGGATTAAAACTTCAGATCCTTAAGTTAATTAAGTGTACTAAAATAATCAATAAAAAATTATGTAAATGTTTTATTTCCTTTTGCTCTTTGTACATTAAATTTTAATCATTTCAAAATAACTTGAAAACATAAACTCGATTTTATTCTCGTCTCATTCTCTAATGTACATTAGTATAAGCAATTTTATCAGCATTGCTAGTGTATTTATTTTGTTTTTTTTCAATATAATAATCTGCAAAAGTACTTGTTAGTAATGTAGGTATAAAACATAAAAAATATTCGTTAAAATAATACATTTAATTCCTGAATTACGTCAGCCAAAAGTTTTTTAATTTACTTTTTATTGGATATTAACCTTTTAACTGTCATGCCCGAGATAATCTCGGGCATGGCAATAGTCCTTCAAAATGTCACACCCAAATATTATACGGGGTAATTGTTTTGAGTGCATCTTATTATTATACCCGAATATATTCGGGTGAAGTTTATTATTTCGGCTTCATCTCTTTGTCAAACTAGAATCTATATATATCGGGAAAAGTTAATTTAAACTCAATTCAATAGATGGTGTTTAATGAGCAGTATTCATGTGCTTCCATGATCGATCTCAAAAATAAAAAATGAAATACTCAATTCAAAAATTGTTTTTGACTACAATCCAATATGGGTTGCGTATATCGCTGTGATCGTGAAATATGCTTTCATCCTACAATCCGAAAATTCCAGAAAAAATATTATAGAAATATATTTTTTCATTTACAAGACAAGGTACTATGGAACTCATTTTTACTGTATATACTCCAATAGACGAAGAAAAACAAATTTAGAGCTCTATCGATCATATAAAGAATCTGACATTGTTAACTTCATCAAAATACAACAAATTAAATGGGCAGGTCACGTTATCAGAATGAACGAAGACCGCACCACTAAAAAAAGTCTTCAATGCTCAACCAATTGGCACACGAAGAAAGGGCAGGCTAAATCTCAGATGGATTGATGGCCTAGAAAAAGATTTCCCAGTTTTAAGAACTAGGAATTGGAGAACACTGGCAGGAAGAAGGTTGGCCTGTGTAAAAGACTTCTTGAGAAGGTCAAGGCCCACCCTGGGCTGTCGTGCCACTGTGGAAGGAAGGAAAGAGGAGGAATACTCCAATAGAAACGAACTTTACCTCTGCCACGTTGTGTGGCAGCCATTTCAAGTGAAGTTGCTACAAAACCTTAAAAATATCAATTTTCAACTACTAAGTGTATTTATTTTGTACTAGACATTTGATTTTTGCAATAAAAATATTTGATGGTTTATGTACTGAAATCATCAAAATTACTTGTGTACAATTATGTTAGAAAATTCTATTTTAAATAATCAAAAATTACAAAAGAAAATAAGTCAGAGATACAGATAATGAAATCTATATCTTCTACGTGGAATGTTATTGTGAAACATTTTCCTGCATTTTAATTAGCCTTGTATAAGAAAAACAGCAATAAATTAAAAACTGGAACCCTTCCACTTTTCTAAAACCAATTCATCGACAATCTTTTCTACTGTTTCCTGAAATTAAATTGTGATTAGATTAAAATGTAAAAAGACAACAATACTTGGGGCAAGACTTAATTGGCGAATACATAATTAATTGATTTAAAAATTAATTAATAACTCTTTGAGAGAGAGAGAGAGAAATAACAATAAGGTACTCAGAGAGTGAAAGTGGAAACTCCAGATGGAGATATCTTTCTCTTTGCTTTGATAAAACTTAGGAAACAGAATTAGAGAGGAGAGAGAGAGAGAGAGAGAAAAAAAAATTATTGTTCTCTCCCGATATTTTAAAGGTAATCTTCAATGTACAAATTCTTATCATTCTGAATAATTTTTAGCAAATTTTTATTCGTATATCGCAGAATTCTGATTCTTATATAATTCAGAGATAATTTAAGGATTACACGTCAAAAGTATTAAATGTAGATTATAATATTAAAACAGAAATTAATTGGTGTGTCACAAAAAGAATGACATCTAGGTAACTTTAATTCCATACACACACACAGTTATAACTTTTTTCCATTCATTTCAATAACTTATTTAAATGTTAAATGTAGATTTTTATTTGAATTTCTAAGGCAATGTAGCTTACAGCTTCAATTAAAATTTCAAATCTTAACTCGTTCAGCACTTATTTGCTTATTGATTTGAAATTAATTTCACTAATAAACATGAAGTGTTTCTTAAGAACTTTAAACAAATTTCAGCTACTATATCTTTATCAATCAGAAAAATATTAATAAAATATACTCTACCACGTGCGCAACATCGTGCTTTTTTTTCAAAGTCTGTTAAATCACGTAATTTACACCTTTTGGAAACTTTTTATGTGCGTACGTGTATATTCTGTTATGTTTTACACATGATACAAGAAACAAATTGGTCTGTCTTACCTGTGATTGGCTACAATTGTGATAATGTTAACCTACGAGTTGTAATAATTTGAATTGGCTGTGTATAATCTGTAGTATTACATCTGAAATAAATAAAAAACAAAACGTTGTTTTTTCAATATAAAATTGTCTTAGAAGCATTTAATGTTTGGTTTTTAACGAATATTGCATAAAACTTTCCTTTAATGGTTATGATAGAAATATATTAAATTAAAAACACGACACTTATTTTTTTCTCCACTTTTTAACGCATGTCATAGAAATAACTACCAGATTTATATTATCTCTAATTTCAGTCAGCAAAGTACATGTATAATATGTCATGTAACGTGAAATGCACTTTATTCATAATTTCTTATATTAAATGAGTATATGTCATATTGCTTAAATAAGCTTTGGAATTTTTATTTGTGAGATTTTTCTCTGCCTTACCACTCATTTTACTCTGCTTTATAAATTCTAAATCTTTCAACATACCTACGTTCATTTTCTGAAGTTTATGTAAATAGATTACAAATTGAAGAGAATTGTATTTTCTATCAATAGAAGGTAAGATATTAGATTTCTCAGACGGAAAGTGAGACTAAAATAGTTGATCGACTTAAGTTTAAACCTTATTTAGAAGTCACGGCAATTTAATTATATAGTGACTAACAACGAAAAAAATAAAAGAGTCGGAATTTAAATTTAGGCATCAAAACTGTAGCTGCAATCTGAATGTTTTTCCTCATTCTTAAAAATTCTTGCCTTCTGTTTCATTGATGTGGGCGTTTACTTTATTCTTCTAATTTGATTTGCTTTTATTTTCTATCAACATCATACTCAAAAGCAACGCGTGGGCTATGTGTCTAACTTGAGAGCTATAGATATATTTGGATAAAATTAAAATACTAATGTTGTTGTCTGGTGTGTTATTTATTATTTCCAAAGGACCTTCACTTGCCTTCTATGGTTCCTAATGTTCTTTCGGGTACCAGGAAAAGACATCCAGCTTAGAAGTTGATTTAAATTAATTAGATTATTCAAAATCAATTCCCATGTAACCCTCATGCAATTAATTGTAATCCATATTCAATATTAAATGTTATTATTTTCATTAAATCCCTTTAAATATTTCGTGAATTTTGATTGGTTTTGCGAGTCTTTCTTTGTATAGAACTTTTATTACATTTACATTTCTAGTGCATTGCTTTTTTTTCCCAATTCCTACTATTAGCTCACACTCTCCCTATATATATATATATATATATCTTGTTCAAATTTTCAATCATTAGTAAAATACTTAATATACATCTATTCAAGTTCAAATACATTTTTTTAAACTTGTTGTGGATAACACTTGATGTTAATATAATTGTTTTTAAAAAAAATTCATTAATTAACTCATTATTTATTAATTCATTAATTTAAAAATTTTATCTTTTCTCATTTTAAATTTACTTTTACTCAGTGTTATTTCTGACGAAATTACAACTACATACAACAGATGGCGCCACCAAAGTAGAAATTTACTTAAGGAAAAAAATTTTATATTACTTGTTTTTGTTATTCTTGTGTTTAATCATGTACAATGTTTTGACGCAGGGACTATTAAAACGTTGTGGGCTGAATCTTCGCAAGGACAATATTAATTTAGTTTAGTTTTAAAACGACTGAAGTGTCATAAGAAAGATGAACTCTTAGTGTGTTTCTGAGAATCTTGTATAATCCCTGCAGGCTTAAATTGAAGTTAACGCTTAATTGAAGTTTAGTTTTAAAACGACTGAAGTGTCATAAGAAAGATAAACTCTTAGTGTGTTTTTGAGAATCTTGTATAATCCCTGCACGCTTAAATTGAAGTTAACCGAAATAACTCCAACAGAATTCAACATTCTGTCAGTCTCGATGTAAATCAACTTGATACAAGTTATGTTATTAAATAAATTTACATATATTTATTGTTTTTAAGTTTTAATTGTATACAAGAATCTTAAAAAATCTGGAAGTATTGCAATTATAGTAAGATGTTTGGTTTATTCTCTGTCTCTAGCGAAGAAGTAGGTAAATTTTGTTACTGAATCTTATTTAAGGAACTACTCGTTTCTATGTCTTTATCCAAAACATTTTACCTGACTCTAAAATGAATTTCAAGGTAAATTAAGGTTTCCGACTACGTTCGGAACCGTGATTCTGCAAAAGCGTATAAATGGATAATATTTATGATATTTAGTGTCACTTAGATTAGAAAATGTTTATAAAATTGTTTTAAGAATAGTATTACAATAAAAAAATTATTTAAGTACAATATTTTGACAAAAAATGAACATAGAATGACCAATTTTGTAAATATTCTCCTTTTGTGAAAAATGCTTCTATTATATTATTTTACCTGTATTTAGCTCAGACCTCTGTACAGAGGCTAAACTAGAATTTTTGAAATATATAACTTAGAAGTGGGATTATATCCTTGTTTTACGACAACAGAGGGAAGAAATTTTAAGAAAAAAAGCCGATAATTTTATTTCAATTGGTTGTAACTCTGAAACTAATGTGAATTTTTCAAAAAAAATAGTTCAGACTCTCTGAAGAAATTTTTACTTTATGTAAGCAAAATATTACTATTTTAGAAGCATTTTTTATAAAAGGAGAACATTTTGAAAAAAGGTTATTCAAGTTAATTTTTTGACCAAATATTGTATTTAAATAAATTTTTTTTGTCAAACTGTCCTGAAAACAATTTTATACATGTGTTCTAATCTAAGTGATACTAAATATCATGAAAATTATTCATTTATGTGCTTTTTTTAAAATCACGGTTCCGAACGTAGTCGGATACCTTAACTCGTTCTGCACCAGCTAAATCTATTTTCTTATAGAAAACAGCTGTTTTAATGGATTTCACTTAAAATGTCCTTTATTATTAATCCATTCTTTTTATGAAGCTATAAACGATGCATACTCTCACATTCACTAAGCATGAGTGAATATACAGTACTTTCAACTGTCGAATTTCTAGATTTAAATAATGTTTAAGGCTACACGCGGTACCCTTTTTCAAAAAAAAATTTTGGAGACAGTTTACAGTAAAAATAATTGATGTTTTATATTTAGATTATATTACTAAGCTGATTCTGTAAGTAAAAAGTCAGTTTGACCAGCCATTATTTTACAATTTTAAAAAATTAGGAATTTTTTAAGTGTTTTCAAACTCTTATAAAATTCTCAATTTTTAAAAAATTTTAGTAATTTTAAGTTATTTATGATTCTTAGATTATTACAAACAATATTTAGTATGGATTTGAAAATATATTCCCTTGTTGAATTTTAATAATTATTTTTCTAGAAAAACCTGGAAAAAACACGAAAATTTTTAAAATATCAACTTTAGCATTTTTTAGAAAAATAACTAGAGTTCTCAGCCCTAAATCCATACTAACTTTTATAGAACATACATTTGGGAGTATATACAAAAAAATTCAAGGCTCTATCTTGAACAGGAAAAAGCCTTAGGGATTAGAAAACACTTATACCTTCAAAATTAAAAGTCTGAGAAAAACGCACGTAAAGTTTGTTAAGTCATAAAACAAAAACTTATAATGCCCGTAAAACTCTAATTTTTTAATATGTTATTTTCCAATGTATGTTCTACATTAAAACACTATTTTTATTAAATATGACTGAAAATTATTTTTTTTTAATTCAAAACATATTTTTGCATAATATTGATAGCATTTGTTAAGACGTCAGTTTATTCAGCTTTATCTTAACCTAATATTTCACAAAAGTTTTGAAACACGAAGCAATTATGTACAAAATAATAATGATACTAACTTAAGCTAAAAATAATCAGGTTTGCTCATAAAATTTAATTTTTTTCAGTTTTAAATTGGGGCAGTTTAGGAAGTTTTAGCTCTTGTCGTACGACTTTAAAATACTAAAATATAGTACTACAATATGTTTAGTATAATGTAGTTTGGTATATCAAGGAAATATTCAGTTATATCTGCAGAACTTGAATTCAGAATACTTGTATTCGGAAATCTAATTGCAGAATCAGCTGAGGACAGATTTTTAGGTACGTCATTTTCAGTAGTATTCCATCTCTTCGAAATATTGTTTCACACAGAAACCCAGAACGCATTTGCTATGACATTTTCTCTACAGGAAAAAATTAATGATAAAGCTTTTAAATTATGTAAGCTATTTTTAAAGCAAAAATTGGCCATGAAATTAATCTTTATTAATTAATTATGAGAACTCAAAAAACTCAAAACATTATCAAGCAGAAATGATTTTAGTAATGAAAATTGGAATTAATAGCCATTTCAAACTAAAAGCTAAAAAATATTTTTAATTAATTCAACTTAAGTGTGAAAAAATGCTTTAAAAGGAAACCGAAACCAAAACCATAGCTCATAAAACTTCGAATATCTTAAAAACTAATTTGCTAACTGACATATCTGAAATTCCGTGGCAAGCATCTCAATGACATGGGCCACCAAAACATGCAAAAAAAATTTTCGGTAAAAATGAAATTTTTAGGGTACGGTGTAGTCTTAAAGTAGGAAAAATTATATAATGGATCGTATTACTTCATAATATCACACAAATTATAATAATTGCTTATTTTAAATTATTTAATCAATTCTAAAAGTTAACTACTAGCAAATTAATTTGAATATATTAGAATAAAATATAATTGAAAAAATATCGTTAAAAAAAATATTGATATAAAGCTTCTTTCTCATACAAAAGCGAATTATCCCTGTTTTAACTTTATTTTAAGTACAATTCACAACAAACCAAACATTTTATATTTATATTCAAAGAATATTAGTAAAAGATTTTAATGCACAGAATTATGGTAAAACAGATTATTAAGCAATGCATAAATTTCCATTAATGATTGCTTCTCTTGAAAATTTCTTTTTCTCAATTCCTTTCATCATAACATTTTAGGACTGCCTGCTCACGTAAAAAATGATTTACTACAAATATCCAACAAATTATGTAATGTATAGCTCCTTTCATCTGAACCTTATAAATTGTCTTTAATAGCTTCCTGGCACTGTGTCAGCTGCTCATAAATTTTCTTGGAACAAGTCCTTTTGATTCGAAAGAAATTTGATAGAGGAAAAATATTTATTACTCTGTGACTACTATTCTAAATCTAACAATCGTATCATTAGTTCAAACTATATTTTCCCATTTTATTTCACTTATGAATGCATTAAATTAACTTTTTATTCTTAGTAGCAAATTGATTGTTCAATCAGAAAACCGTTCAATGGATTATTTTGCTGAAAAGTGGCATTTTTTCTTATTTTAATACAGAGATAAACATTAAAATATCATCACCATGAAGGAGGAGTAATGGAAACGTCAAATTCACAAGAAATGAAGAAGATACGGGAATATGCATTTAAACTGAATTAAACTGTGCAACAGGGAGAAACGACATCTCAAACTCCGCTTAAGAAAGTTACTCGGAGGGTTTTTCATTCGGAAATTGCAGTTGAATGTTAGTTATGAGAAGATCGTGTTATGTTCCATGTAAGAAGAAGAAACAGCTATCAGCGCGTGTCGGAATGTTATTGCGGAAGGATTCAGGCCCACTCACATTGGTCGTATTTGATGGAATCATATTGCTATTCGCATTGGTCAGAACCCAATGGTTGTTATGCAGATATGCAATCGATGGATCACGGGAGGGCAAACATGTCATCAAATCAGCCTTACAAGATCTTGCTGCCATATCAAGGAACTTCAGTTAGGAAAGGGGCTTGTGTCCTCAAGGACTGTACAGCCTGCACGGTGACCACTACTGTGGCTTCCCTTAACACTGCAGCATATAGGCACGCTGTGTCAGTGGTGCACCAAATACAGGGTATACAACTACATATAGGAGTGGCATCTTGTCCTCTTTTCAGTCGAGCTGTGACGGAGTTTAATCGCGTCATCTGTTAAAAACCTCTTGGGAAATCTTTGGGGCCAGAATGGCAATTCTTTCCAAGCAACCCAAGAAGAGATCACGATTATGCAGATTAGGAACGTGGATATATTGGAGCTTTAGTATTCGCGTGGAATTCTTCTGGTAGCGAATTTCTATTTCTATTTCTAATAGTACTAGGGAAGTTCTATGAAGAAGAGTTCTAAGTGAGTTAAAATCCAGAAGATCGTCCATTTGCCGGAGCAAGTTAGATCAAGGATTATATTGATGATAGAAGGACTGGCAGCTGTTCGCCGTGGATTAGCGGTAAGAAAGATTAAAGTAAACTTTAATACTAAAACGGATTCTAGTAAAGTCAGGGAATCTCATTTATAAATATAGATTCGGTGGTTTATTGCGCTATTTGTTAGAATTATAGTTCATGTCTCATCACTCCTGATCATAAGCCTCCTAGATTTGTGTTGCTTTGCTGAATATAAATTGGGATCACAATAAACTAATTTTAGTATGGAATCTCTGTGTGGTCAATCTTTTATCCCCTCATACTTAGGTCGCGTGAATGATGAAGAAATGTTACCCACAGCCCGTCGGCTTTCACAAAGCTCTGGCTCTGCATGCAGCATCATGTTGAACATAGCCGTGTCTGGAGACACCGAGGAGAACACACGTAACTTGCTTGCATTTTGTACCTGGTATAAGGGCAAAGAAAGCCACTGGAACACATGACAGGAACAGCTCTAGTTCGCATGGTTGATGATCTGTATAAACAGCGTTGCCTGTATCAGATCTTAAGACTAGTGGCAGGACTTATCTTCGAAACCTCCGAGATCTTATCTGTATATAACGCAAAACCACATGCTTCCCGTCATATCCTGGTCTACATCGACGCAGAAGGAATACGACTGTTGTCCTAGACAGCATATTCGCCATATCTCTCACACTTTAAAAACATTTGCCATGGTTTCTGAGATACCATGCTGTCACTTCTCTCCATCCACTACGATTGATGACGTGTGGCACAGACTTTCATGAAGTGTGACAAATGATGAAGAGGGGCACAAAAGCATGGAATGGCTTGCCCATATCTGTCATCCAAGCCCTGTTCGACTCAATGCCTAACCGAGTTAGAATCGTTTTAGCTGTTTTGTCAATGTGAACTAACTTCGGATCCTGTATGCTTGCTATACATGTGCAATAAGTAAGGTTTTGTTACTTTCTTTTATTCCTGGTGTTTTAATTTTAATGGCCAGAAGCACACATAAGAAACGAATATGTCATTTAGGCAAATAAACTGGAGTCTTATTAACTCAAATAAAATCCCAATATACATCACAATATTTTTCAAAAAATTCTATTTATGCTAGATATATACATTGTCTGATAAAAATAACATTAATATGATTATATTCTATTTCAGGGGTGTCCAACACGCAGCCCGCGGGCCACATGGGGCCCGCCAGTACATAAGTTGTGGCCCACCGACAATTTTAAAAAAAAAATTTTAACTTCAGGTTTTTAAAGTTTTTTTCATTTTGAAATTCATTTGAGGGGAAATTTATATATATATATATATATATATATATATATATATATATATATATATATATATATATATATATATATATATATCTACAATGTATTTGCCTGTTACCTGTTCTTGTTTTAAAATAAATACTTTTTGATAATATAAATGTCCTGTAGATTAAAATATATTTATATTTTATTAAACAGCTGCATTTCTGATTTTACTATAATAAATTATTTTTTGTGGTAAATTCTCCGAATTGCATTATGCATATCCTTTAATATGGATAGTAGTTGATTCTCTGAGTGTGCGACTTTCATTTCTCCTCCTTCTTTTCTGTTAGGAGTGCCCAAAAAGCAAGAGGCAGTCAGAGATGTTTTTTAAAGTTTAAAAAAAATATTCAGGATGGTTAAGATAAAGGGCAATGTATACATAATCGTTTGCGAATAACAGCACAATCAAATTTCAACAATGAGTAACGAAAGATCAATTCAAAAGGAACACCGAAATTTTCAAGAAAATGGCAACACACACACGCACACTACTGTAAAATTTTAAACATTACTTGATCATTGCATTATTATATTATAAAAACATTATTATATTATCTACGTCTGTATACATGAAAAATAATGAAAGCAATAACAATAATTCATTCTGTTTTAAATTTTCATTCCAATAAATGTTTTTTTTTGTTTCCAAATCTGATATAAAGGTACATATTTTTATGTGCGCCCGCGAGATTACAATGTTATTCCGAAGTGATCCGCAAGGTCATTTGGGTTGGCTACCCCTGTTCTATTATATCAAATTTTGTAATACCAATAGCATTCCAGAAAGAGACTGATATTGCAGAGGATATTCGATGGTTTGGTTAGGTATCATATTGGATATGAGTGCTTGATCCACATATTTAGAAGAGGTTTTGCGGCTGCTGTGAATTATAGGTATGAAATCTTTTATCCATATACTTGTTTTTTTCAAAGGTGCAGTTAAACCTTATTTAATTTAAAGGATTAGTACGCTCCTTTACATAGACTTCATTTGACCAACGAATTTCTGGAAAGTCAGAATATACACCGAAGAACATGTTTGAGATATTTTTGCAAGAGGAAGCAATTACAACTCACTTTCTCCTGCCTAGAATTAAACATTACCAGAAAACATTGTTGCTGAAGGAATGGATTGAGCTCATAAGCTACCTCCCTTCCAGTCTTAATTCTTTTGGTGAAATAATTGTAAGAGTCAATCTCCTTTAGCACATTTTTGTTTCCTCTTAATACCTTTCTTTAAAACTTCCTTGCACAATAATGCATGCGTACCATAACTGTTGCATGGAATTTTTGTGTATTATATTAACCTATATATATATACAGGTATAGCCCTCGTGTAATACGGGAGCTACTTTCCACAAAAGTGCCATGTTATGCAAATTTGTGTCATACAAAACAAAGAACTTGCATGAAACGGAGGATTAGATTCCAAAAACTAAAATACATACCATTATATTTTCACAATGGAGATAAATACCTTTATTAAAATATTGAAAATGAATTAAAAACATGTTTTCTTTTTGTCATGACGAAGCACTATTGTCCCTATATACCTTTTAAAAAATTTTGTTTTGTTCACGAGACACATAGCTTAGGGTTACAGATTAATTCCTAAAATTAAAAACATAATTATTATATATTCCTATAAAATGGGCTGAGTCCTACTTAACCCCAAAGCTTTTTTTAAACTACTTAGCTAAAAGAGAGACAGTATTAAAGCCTTAAAGTATACTTAAGTATTATTTTTTCAATAAACTCTACAAGAAAATCCAATAATGTGTACGCGTCGAATAAAAGATATCAAATGGGTTACCTTTCGGACTTTATCACGCTTATTGAGCAATTGTGCGGAAGCTTTGATAATATCAAATTAAATGAAGTTCGTTTTTATTAGTTTTTACTTTATTTTATTTTGAACAAGGGTTTTAGCTAATTCCCGAACAGTGTTAGAGTGTATCCGGGCTATTAAAGAACTGTTATACGGGGATATTCGCAGTTCTCGAACTATGTTATTGGGAATGTAAGCACCCTGTTACACGGGGATCTTCCTAATTCTCAAACCGTGTTAAAATAAGTCCGTGCTATAAAAATGGCATATTATATGGGGTTAACCTATACCTAATTTCACATTAAAATCTATCCAGTCCTGTCAGGGATAATCAATTAAAAGTAAAAATTCTCTTAATTTTGGACAACAGTTTACTACCGAGATACGTTCTCTCTCTTTGTATTAAAGCTTTTCCAAGCATACATAAGTTGTTTTTTTTTAACTTGGTTACTGAGCATTTTCAAAAATTTTGCAGACTTGTTTTCTAACTTGCAAAGAAAAAAAAAACTTTAGCAATATGGGTTTAAAAATGTACAATATATTGCAAAATATTTTACGACTATGTATATTAATATCAATATTATTCAATTTCTATTAGTCAATCATGTTGCCTTTCAGATGGAAAATATGATATACACTGGTGTGCAAAAATTAAGGACGAGACGGTTTTTTCAATATAACTTTCTACAAAAGCTTTCCAAATCAACACATTTAATGCCGTAAGATCCCCAATACGTAAGGACATGTGTAATATGTAAGCAACACTTACTAAAAGAGAAATCAGAGGGATAAAAAGAAGCTTGATTGAAAAAGTAGCATGGAGCGCAATGCGACTGAAGGCCGAAACATCCCTGTGATGGGTGTCCAGCAAGAAACATCCGGTCTTTACTAGGGGATATGATCTCCCCTGACTGCTAGGCAGGTTCCACAGCGTCTGCCCATGCTGAGAATGAGGGTGTCAATGAGTTGTTGAAGCATTGCTGCCCATTCGTCTTGAAGCGCCAATCGAAGCTCCCGAATCGTTACTGGTGGTAAGGTACGAGCAGCCAAGCGTCTGACTAGAAAATCCCATACATGCTCGATGGGATTGAGATCCGGAGATCGTGCCGGCCAATCCATACGTTCAATATCCTCACTCTCTAAGAGCTGTTCGGCAGCTACTGTGCGATGACATGGTGCATTGTCGTCCATGAAAAGGAACTGCAGACCCATAGCGCCTCAAAAAGACGCACATATGGAAGAAGAATCTCGTTACAATAACGGGTCCCGTTGACTGAACTTGCGTCGAAGATGTGAAGGTCTGTACGACTACCAAGCTTGATGCCTCAACAAACGAGAACACCGCGACCTCCATACCAGTCCCTTTCAATGATGTTCGAGGGATGATTGCGGCTTCCCCGCTCTCTCTAGATGAGTGTGCGATGAGAATCGCTACTCAAACTGAATCTGCTCTCATCTGTAAAGAGTACTCGTCCCCATTCATTGTCTCTCCAATTCCGATGTTCCCGGCACCACAGAGAACGTCTTCTCCGATGGGCAGGCGTTAAAGGTACACACCGTACAGGGCGTCGTGCAAACAGACCACCACCGTGCAGTCTTCTGACCACGGTAAAACGCGATATCGGTCGTCCAGTCGCCTGTGTCGTGTGTCTAGCGATTTCTCCCGCTGTCTGCCGCCTGTTTCTTCTGACCTGTAAGACAATGTACCGGTCATCTGCGGGTGGGGTTCCTCGTGGACGACCACTACTGAACCCCCGGATAGCTGTTTTTGTAGTTTGAAATTGTCTCCAAAGTCGTGAAACGATGCTGTGAGCAATTCCGAACTCTGCAGCCACACTTGTCACACTGCGGCCTTCCTCCAACTTCCCAATGATTCGACCTCGGGTAAAAGCATCCAGATGTCGTCTAACAGAATGATTATTCGCCATTTCTCGCTGAGGCAGCAACTCGGTGTGATTTTAACTGCTATACGGCGTGCAATCTCTTTGCCAGAAATACTGATCTTACACTGACAACATGCTTTATACTACTCAGACACTCCCCCATTACGTCTACCTGCATATCTGCGCATGTGCTATCGTACATCACCTTACTTAATCTCCTGATTTGTCTTTCTGTCCGCTCTGCCTCTTCGTTCAGCTGATATGCTAATTTTTCGACTTCGTCCTTAGTTTTTGCACACCAGTGTATATATGGTATGATATAGGACAATCAAAAAACAAGCAACCTTAATTAGTTTCGTAATTCTCAGTGTAATTAGACAAATTTTGGTATCTAAGTTAATACCTGAAGGAACTAAATTATGTTGTCGAAAGATTAATTAGTTAACTTAGTGCTTCACAAATAGTATTTGCGACCCAATGTTCAATCATGATTTTCATCGCACCCCCCTCCGTGTAATAACAATGTAATGAATTCAATAATACGCTTTGACACTAAGTTTACTATATGACGTGAACCTCTTAAGTGCCACCAGCGTATATAAGCGCCTAATCGTTAATTGCCCTGGACGTATATATACGTCTTTCCGAAGTATGACCTTTTCTGTGCACTGTTATCCATAAAATTATTTCAAAAGCTTTGGAATGCAACAAAAGGACCTTGACAGTTTTTGCAAAAGTTTTATTTATATATATTTAGGGGATTTGCTTATTTATTCCTTTTCTTCCGCCTCCGCCATACATCACATACGCGCGCCTACAGGGAAAGCAGTGGCATTGCAGAGCGAATAGTGTAACTTTTAATCGGCACAGTTAATGGATTAATTATAAACCGTACAAATTAGAAAGATAAATCTTAATTTTTTCACACAATTTAATATATGAAAAGCCTATGGGGTCCGCATAGAGTCACTGGTAACTTTCAAACTTGTTCTTAACTTGGTATTGTTAAATTAATTATAAAATGAATTGATACATTTATAAGTGGATTATATCAATGTAAATGTGTATTTTAATTTTTATTATATCAGAATGTGTTTTGTTTGTTTACCTTCAGTACATTAAAAAATTTTAATAACCTTTAGTTATCGACTTTTCAATATGCTCACGCCCCCTTGTAGAGTTATCACGCTCCCTATGCGGAAGGGAGGCACCCCACAGATTGAAAAACGCTTATTTAACTTAATTATCACAAGCAGCATACTTCTAATAAAAAACTTTCTCATCATAATTAACGTTATTCAACGTAGTTGATGTTTTAATTATAAGACATACGTAAATTTCAAATTCAGTTAAATTCTGTTCCAAAGTACTTGAGATAGAGAAATAAAAAAACTGGTCATTTTTAAAATAAAATGAGCTACTTAATAGTTTGAAGTATGACATTTTTACTCAATACTTTTCAGTAATTTTTGCACTTTTCGATAAATGTAATTGTAATTCTATATTGGATATTGTAAAAACAATATCACAAATACAATGACAAAAAATTAAATTATAGCATACTAAAATTTTTAGGTATTTGAATTTACTATGTCTTTTAGCACATAAATCCAACACATCACGAAATTTTCTTGTTCTCCATTTTATGAAACATTCAATGACAATCGTATGGTAAGAAAAAGCGTTAACAGACATTTACTAGCTTATATACTGCTCAAAATAATTAAAGGATAATGCGGTTTTAGGTGGATCTTGTTGCTGGGAAACTTTTTAGCTGATTGATACATGATAGACAGACGTAGTAGGTTATATGAGAATAAACTGCACATGTTTGGCAGAAAAAAAAATGCATTTTATTGCGCATTTGTGTACAAAAGGAAAAAAACACAATTTGTGCATATGAGAGAAAAAAGAATAACAAAGGGTGATTTCTTCAAAGGAAATCATTTTCAGTAGGGGGTATGGTTTCCACAGACGGACAGCAACGTTGAGCACGTTTGAGGCATGGAGTCAATGAGGCTATTAATCACGAGTTGGGGTGTTCTGTCCCACTCTTCCAGAAGAGCTTTTTTCAGTTCTTGGAGAATTTCTAGGGGTGGTTGGCGGCCAGAAACTCGTCTTCCTAGAGTGTCCCAAACGTGCTCTATTGGATTCATGTCTGGAGAACACGCTGGCCATTCCATTGGTACGATTCCTTCCTCGAAAAGGAAATCTTCCACCAGGTTAGCGCGATGTGGCCTGCAGTTATCGTCCATTAAAATGAAGTCATCTCCGATTGCTGCAGCGTAAGGGACTACAATAGGTCTGAGGATCTCATCACTATATCGGCGAGCAGTCAGAGGTCCATCTCGAATGATGTAGAGGTCTGTGCGCACGCCAATGGAGATGCCACCATACACCAACACTCCCCCACCGCCAAATCTGACACTTTCGTGCACAAACGCAGGATTATTCCTACTGCCACAGTCCCTCCAGATGAAAATACGCCTATTATCCGGATGAACAGAAAAATGGGACTCGTCAGAAAAAGGAACATTGCTCCATTCATTTCTCCTCCAGTTCACATGCTCTGTTGCCCAATATCTGTGGTCGCGACGATGCCATGATGTTAGTCTAACACATTCCATCGGTCGGCAAGCATACAGACCTACAACATGGAGCCGGTTTCGGACAGTCTGAGTTGAAACCGTGGTGCCAGTAGCCGACCGAAGGTTTTGTTGGAGAAGAGTAGTGTTTATACACTGATGCAAATTTTTTCCACGTCTGTTCATCACGTGATAGCGTTCATAAGAGCTTTAAAGGTTTTGACGCGTGTGGACAGTTGTTGTTTCAAGTCAAAGTTTTACAGGAAAGATTTAATAGACGAACTTAAAATTTTTGGCATGTCTTCCCGACATCACATAGATGATTTTATGCGTGGCCGAATTATTGGAAAGATCGAAGAAGGGCGAAAAATAACAGATGTTGCCGGGGAGTTCGACATCGCTCACAGCGTTGTTTCACGGCTGTGGAAGTCATTTAAAACTACTGGAATGTGTAGTAGACGGCACGGGGGAGGTCGTGTTAGAAGTACGACGCCTGCAGAAGACAGATATATCGTCCTATCAGCAAAAAAGAACAGGCGCACCACAGCTCAGCAGGTGGCAAATCTGTTTCTTGCTGCCTCAGGAAAGCAGATCTCCCAAAAAACTGTTGCCAGACGTTTGAGGGGAGGAGAACTATACTCACGCAGACCTGTTGTGTGTGTCCCATTGACCAGACAGCACCGTACTGCCCGTTTTCAATGGTGTCGTGAGCATCACAATTGGACTGAACAGGACTGGGCATGCGTACTATTCTCAGATGAGAGTAGGTTCAGTCTGTCATCGGATTGTAGACGCCAACTGATCTGGCGCGAGAGTGGTACTGCTTATCGTCCAGAAAATATCCAGGAAAAGGACCGATATCCGACATGCAGTATCATGGTGTGGGCCGGCATCATGATCAATGGCCGCACGCGCCTATATGTGGTTGCGAATGGGACTATGACGGGCCAACGATACATTGATGAAGTTCTACTTCCTCATGTTCGTCTTTTCCGTGGTGCTGTCGGTGATAAATTTGTTTTTATGGACGACAACGCAACATGTCATCGAACACTCGCTGTTCAGGATTGTCTAGACAGCGAGGGTATTGAACGTCTCGTATGGCCAGCGCGTTCTCCAGATCTAAACCCCATTGAAAATGTGTGGGATGCTTTGGGGAGGCAAGTTTCTGGTCGAAACTATCCTCCGACAAACAAGAACACCCTCATCCATGCACTCACAGAGGAATGGGATAAATTGCCTCAACAGCTGCTGGATAATGTTGTGCAAAGTATGGTACGACGTGTGGAATGTTGCATCACACTCCACGGTGGACATATACCGTACTGATACCTTTCTTAAGGTGCTTGCTGACTTTTAGACGCATTGTTCCATTTTTCTCCGTACGCAGATCAAATGAACATTTTTTTTCTTTCAGATGTTTCACAGCTTTTTGTACTTTCCAGAACAATAAATATTCTTTATTCTAATGTCTGAACAGTGTGGCAGTTTGAAAATCAGAAAAATTTGCATTTGTGATTCTCTTCTTCCATTTTCGGCAAAAAAAATTTCGCTTATATCTTTATTTTATAAAAAACTTACAATATCCTTTAATTGTTTTGAGCAGTGTATATTTTAACTAAACATCCACTTGCAGCGCTGAGTCCGAAAATTGACAGATATTATTAGCAATAATTTTTTTAACTATAATAATATCATTTTTTAAAAAAAATGATATTTTTTTTCGTACAAAAAGTAAAATAAAACAGTAAAAATATTTAAAGAAGTATATACTAATTAGCAAAAAAACTTTGTTAAAAAATATCACTGAAAAAGTAACATAGTTTGAAGATTAATTACTTATACGAAGTAATCTAACACATGTCTTCCTGGCATTTTTTCCCGAATATTTCTGGAACTATTGGTCGGATTTGATCAAAATTTCAGAAACCAAGATCTGTTTATAGCATTTTCCACTTAATCAATAATAAAAAAGTTAATAAAATGTTCTAAATAAATAATATTCTGTAAAGGTACATGTTAGTTCTCCAAGTTATTAACAGTGATATATACATATATATATATCATTTTTGTGTGATTTTAATAAGAATATTGAAAGAATTCTCAAAAATATTAAAGAATATTTTGACAATTTCCATAAAAAGATTAAGTTTTCCTGAAAAATAATGTAACCGCGGACAGCATCAAAATAAATAATTATTACTTAAACTTTATATAATTGTACTTGACGTCATCTATTTAATTGATAAATAAAAATGAATAAAATTATATGAATTAACTTTTTATCCACATATCTGAAATAATTCTGAATGCAGTATTTGATTGACAGGATACGAGTGCTTTCTACCCTTTCTGTAGCTAGAAGCTCCCTCCATGTAAAATTTATGAAAAAATTGCCTTTAAACTCTTCTAGCATTATCAGCAGGTCATATTTTTTTTCAATTAAATCCTTTTAATTCTAATCAATAAAACCTTTCCCGTGGATAATGAGCCTTTTAAAGAAATGGATTGCTTTCACTAAAAGCATTTAACTTTAAAAAAAACTCTTACTTTAAGTTTATTTTACTTTTCTACGAATGTGATCGAATCGCTGAGGATGAGCTTAAGACGTTGACTTGAAGAAGTTGGTGAAGGCGCTCAATTCTCAGGGTTTCATAACGAGAAGTAGTTTAAAATTTCATGGCTAATGATTTTGATGTTGTCGGACAGGAATTATCAGAACACTATAACATTCAGTCATTAGGTTTCCAATATCTATTTCGTTTGTTTCATTACATGATAGCAGCCTACATTTAATAATTATAAGAATAATTCGAGAAAAAGTCTAATTTTTCAGTAAATCGGTTTACATTTATGGATATATATACCAGTGGAAAATAAAACTGTGTAAACATTGTCTGACTTCAAGAACATATCAGCCGTTAGAAAAGTATTTAAGTTTTATAATTCTTTTAAATGAATGATTGTTTTGAAAAATATATCAATAAGTATTATTATTTTTTTAATTAAAGAAAATTTTTCTTGCATTCCTTTTTACTTACATATCAAATTATGTTGCACTTAAAATTTCATCTAAAACAGACGAGTACATTTAAAAGGTATTAAAAAATATACATCGTGTTTTTGTTGCCATAATTAATTAACCTAAAAGGAAAAATTATTATATAGCTAGTTTTACTTCTATTTCTCTTTCGTGCTCCGTTACGACTAGCTCATGCTTTCTTTGTTTCTATTTAAGTAAAATAATTATATCTTCAGAGTTAATTAAAAGTTAGTATGCATAGTTTAAGAGTTATGATCATCTTCGGTAAATATTACAAAAAAAATTTTACTATCTGTATTTAGAAGATTAAATATTGCTTTAAACTCTCTCTCTCTCTGAAATATTCAACTAATATGAAAACTATCTCATACTTAACATTTTTTTGTTGTTGTTGTTTTGTAACTTCCGTACAATTACTCTGGCATTTTCGCATTTTCTATCACTGGCAAAAAAAATATTAATGCATTTTTATACTAAACGTTTAACTTCAATGATAGCGAAATTTTATTAGATTAATAAGAAAAACGTAGTTATTACTCAGTAAAATTAAATATTTTCTCTTACACTGCTGGCTATTAAAATTGCAATACTATGAAAGAGGGAGGGATAATGCAAAGTCAATTTTACATGAAAGAAAAAAATGCTGGTATACTCAAATGGTTATCATTTAAATGCAATCGAACTGCGCTGGAAGGAGAAACGCGATCTGAAATTCTGTATAAAAGGAAAATTACGCACCGAGTTTCTTATTCGGAAATCGCATTTGAAAACTGGTTGTTTGTAAGAAGATCGTGTTATGCATCGAAAAGAAGAAATGACCACCAGCATTTGTCAGAATTTAATAGCGACAGTAAAATTTTTTTTCAATAAAATTTTGTTATTTGTTTTCCTTCCTGATGTTGCAATTTTTATGGTTTGCAATGTGTATAATGTATTAATTCAGAAGCCCCAATAGCTCTATATGTTGAAGAAAATTATAGCAAAATATTTACGAATGGAATATTAATAAATATTTACGTAAAAGTGGATAAAACACATCAGAGTGACAACTAACTCGTAAACATCTAATAACTTTTTATTTGTGTGTTTATTAACAAAAACAAATATTTCGATCTCAAAAAGAGAAAATAATTCACAAACAAAAACTTCTATGGAGAATTTCCCATTATTAAGGAAATATCCCTTCTTGAATATAAATAACAGATTTCTTGAAACAAAAAAAAATTATTAAGAAATGTCTATTTTTCATTTTAAAATTATTTTCTAATTAAAATACTTTTCTAAGAACTTCAATCCAATAAATATAAGAACCTAGGCCAACTGTTTATATGTATATATAGATAGATAAATATCCTCCAAAACACAAAAATTCAATTGAAAAGCTCAGTCTGTAGTTTTTTTATATATATTTACGGATTGGTTTTCTCTTGAGCAGATTGTGGTTAAATTATTTCCTTTCCAATGCTCAAATTTAACAAACATACGTCTTAGGAATTTTCTATGTATTTTGCGAAGTAGTTTGTTGCCTTCAAAGTTTGACCTCTTTATTCGAAAATATCTTTCAAGGACTATTATAGCAAGGAATCACAATATGTTCATGTTGTATCTTGAGATGTTTACAGAAACATTCAGCGTTTAATAACAATGATGGTATATAGACCGCGAACACAACAGAGAGAGCAATGCCCATTAAATTGATGGGAAAATGTAACATTACCTTACCTGTGCAACCTATACTTCTCACAAGTACTTAGTGCACCAGAAACGCGCTCAGTGGACTTATATTTCAATTTGTGCAAATGCATGGATAGATAAGAATCGTATATGTTGAAATGAATAAATATGTATGCGAAATGCATCACAGAAGTGATTTCTCATACATTTGGTTCGAAAACTTTTCTATCGTATTTTTTAGGATTTATTCATGTAAAAATGTAATTGTGATTACATATTGATTGTGTATGTGTGTGCGAATACGCAGGAGCATTCCTTAATTTTTCTTCTAATTTTTACCCGCTCTTCTATAAGATATTTTTTTTAAAAAAATTTAATAATCTGAGAAGGAATAATATCATAAATTTAGACAGGATGTTTTATTTATTGCCCAAATAATTTTAACTGGATTGAAATTTCTTCATTAAAATTCTATCTTTCTCTTGAGAATTGTTGATCAATTGTTCATTAACGTCACACTTTGAACTACCCGAGGGCTATTGACGGCGGACCTGATCATCCTGAACCACGATCAAGTGACGAAGATTAGACATGAGATTGCACCCCACTTTCCAAACTTTCATGACATTGTAATGTGAGGATATAAAAACTTGACAAAATTAAAGAGCATCAACCCCTGGAGTCGAACTCATGGCTTGACAGTGTAAGTTCATGACCTACCAAGTTTGCTTAACCCTCTGGCCGGAACATCAATTTTTTGCCGCACTGAGGAACATCCGTTTTACAGACGTAAATTTTTTTGAATTTTATTACCTTAAAGACTGTTTTAAGTGTCCTTATAGCTCATGAAATTGAGTATGGCTCAAATAAGAGGTGTAGGGTTAAATCACGCACAACAATATATTTTTATCAGTAGAATTGTGACTAGTATTTTTATAAAAACTGATTAAAAATATTGTTGATATGCATGTAAAAGTAATTAAAAATAATAATATCAAACATGAAAAAACTATTGGAATATCCCTCTGATAGACGATGATGGATAAGAATAATCGCACATATCGTCAGTTGAAAAAATCGCCATGCACCACTACGTGATCCTCTCTCTGGGTCGAGTTCAACTGAAAATATCATGGCAGCCCACCCCAAAAATCACGCCACAACGTTATCTACAGGCATCAAAGAAAATTATCCCCTTCTGGGAGATGAATGTCCCGGTAAAAGGGTTGATTCATGAGTAGTTAGAGCTGGGTACATACAAATTTGGGGAAATATCATTTTAATTACAAATTAAATAATAAACTATACCAATATTATGGTATGTATTTTTCGCTGCTCCCCAACCTTTCTCTGGAGAAAATATCAAATCCGGATAGCAGTTATGTGACCTTCTCGATCTCTGATCCCTCTACCACATGGTCTTTTTCAGACATCTCCCTCTTATCACAGGTTCATTCACTAAAGCGGCTGCCCCGCAGCCTCTTTTGATTGGTTTCCGAAGATCCGATCGCATTTTACTGATCTCGCAAAAAAACCCGGTCACTTTCCGAACAGTCCATTTATATCCCCTAAATGGGTCTCTTTCACGCCCCAATAATTCTAATTGGCGAAGGTCACGGGTCTGCACCCGGCACCCTTTGTCTAGGTACCAACCATCATTGTTTCCTCCTGGACCAAAGTCTGTCTCGACTGAGATTATATCTGTCCCCGTATTTCGTAAACCACATGGAGGGTCTATAAATAGCCTGTCACTTCGACACTGGGAATACACTTCTTGGTATTTTTCCCTCACAATAGGGGACACTTCTTCCATACAAGTACATCACGGCCAACATGTGATAGGGAACGTAATAATGTATGGACATCTTTTCTAAAAATAGCTGTGAAGAAAAGCCATCTGGTGAATCTACTCACCCCTGTGGTGTATGAGAAGAAAAAGAGGAGTAATATTAAACAACTCAAGAGTCGACTTAACATCTGTTTCGTCCCAGAGCGTGAGAGAAGAATCTAAAAACCCTTTTGAGGAATAAAATAACCTGTCTGGATGTTCTGTTCACCCCTTGGCTTCAAAAATGACAAGAGGGGTAGCAAATGTCCGTCTAATGAGGTGAGTACAACAGGAAAAAAGTTGCCCACGATATTGTAATCAGGACCACTCAGCTTTTATGATCACTAAGAACTGGTGAAGATATAATATATTATTTCATATTGCTTAATGGTACTGATATATGTATATCGTCATAAAACCTTCACATGCAGCCAATGTTTGATTACAAATTAATTTCATCAACCTCATCTAACAATTATTCAAAATTGTAGCGCTCCTCCTTAATAGGCAAAGATTGAGCTAAAATGTTGCAATACAACCAAGTTAAATTTATTTTAACCCCTTCACTTTTGTCATAACCTATGGAATATCAGAAAATTGTATTATCTCCTGTGCAGCTTGCCATATTGCAAGCTTTAGCTTCTAAAGTTTTACTCAAAAAAATAATTTCGTTCATTGATTCAGAAACAGTATCTGATATTAAGATTTCATATTAATTGCGTTTTGATGTCAGTGGCTCAATTTATTAATTCTTATTAATATTATAAACGTGAATGTTTCTATGGATGTTTGGTACTCTTTCACTCAAGAACAACTGAATGGATTTTAATGAAATTTTACAATAGTATAGCTTATACATCAGAATAACACATAGGCTATAATTTATAAAAATATTTGTGAAGTGTCCAAAATATAACGATAATTGTCAAGAAGGAAAAAATTCGGCCATCTGCAAAAAAGCCCGCGACAGCATATATCTATCTTTTATGTGTGAAGCAAAACTTTGCATTTTGTTTTGTCTACCCCAGGCACCAGAAACTGAGAAAGCTTGAACAGGCGGAGTGTGAGGCTGATGACAATTTTAATATAAAATAAATGCAACAAAAAGTAATATTAACGTATTACACTTCTAGATATAAGTTATTTATACTATTTTAAGTGTTCATTACAGGAAATTTGCAACAATGTGCTACTTTTGCTGAGCAGAGATCAGCTTAGGAAGGTGTTTTCAAAAATCAACCCACAAGAGAGTTACGGAGAGTTATAGATGAAAAATCCTTTTATCAGCTATGAGATCCACAGACTTAAAATTTAACAAACAGGATTTTTTTTTTTTTGTTCAGCTGAGATATGCAAAAAGCTTTTTTTTTTTTTTTTTTTTTAATTTGCAATTCACGTAAAATTAACTCATTAAAAACTTCTTTATCCTTCAATCTGTATTGATTAATTTTTCAATTCACCCGTGCTAAGAACGGGTATAACAGCTAGTTTAATGTAAAAGGGGGAATTGAAAATATATATATATACATATAAAGCAATAATAAAGGGATCTTATGATTTTATTTTTTTCTATACAGGTTTTTTTATTTATATCATTATTACTGAGCTTTCTACATCACTTTGTTAATTAATCAATCAGTATCAACACATTATATATATATATATATATATATATATATATATATATATATATATATATATATATATATATATATCAAGATTTATAATTTCCATTCTTTATTTTTGATAAATTCAGAATTCTTCATAAATATTGATGTTAAACAAAAGAAGCAATGTGCATTTCATTATCATTAAAATGCTTATTAAAAGTATTTTAGAATTATTGTTTTCAAAAAAAAATATTTGTTTTCAAGGTTAGGCAAAAAGATTCAGAAAACATTATGTTCCATGAGAAAATGCTTTGATAAGGATTAAATGGACGCGTTATCTTCTAAAAGTTTATTTCCTCTAAGTTAAATTACATATTTTCCGAAAAACCTTGAGAATACTTTCCTCCCTAGAGTAAAAATAGATGTTTAATGGAACTAAGTAAATAAATTTTTGATAAAATCAATTTTGACAGCACTTCCTATATTTATATACAGTAATACCTTGGAACTCAAATTTAATCCGTTCCAAGTTCCCATTCGAGTTACAAGCTCTCCGAATTCCTAGACAATTTTTCTCTTTTAAAATAATAGGAGCTGGAACATAATCCATTCCTGTGTCTTAAGAACTTGAATTTTCAAAATGATTTAAACCATAAAACTAATGAATTTAAAGTTAAAATGTTAATAAATAGTAATAATATTTGAATAAGATGTAAGTCAGGGGTATCAAACTTGTGGCCCGCGGGTCACATGCGGCCCACAACAAGCATTTTTGCGGACCGGTCAATATATTGGCACACAATAATATATAACAAAATATCAATATTTCTACCGAATTAGGAAAGATAGTAGTAGAAAAGAGATATCAAGTATCAGGACATACATAAATAAAAGAACAAGCAAAATCAAATATGTTTATTATAATGTATTATTTGAAAAAAACCTACGTTTATATGAATATTGATTTTCTTTGCGGCACACCTTAAAGTAAACCTTGTTTATTGGGCCTAAGTCAGCCTTTGAGTTTGACATCCTTGATACAAGTCAATAAAATTAATAACTTAAAAAAGCCTGTATTTAACTTAAAAGTAAGGGTGACTGTAATTAGAAAATGGGGAAGATTATGGTTTAGATGGTGGGTCATCTTTTATGATAGGATAACATAACAGCTCTGTAGTTACTTTTAAAGATTACACAAACTATCTTGAAAGTAACAGCGAAAATAACAATAGAAATCGATGATACACTATCACAATATGTGTGAAAGATAAAGTGTATGGTAGTCCGATAGTTGGAGAAATGAGGGTACATATATATATATATATATATATATATATATAGTTATATATATATTTATATATAGTTATAAACCTAAGTATAACCAATCAAGACAGTAAGAAATACAATTTCTGAGAATAAAGTTCGGTAAATAGTCCTGTAACATTAACGTAGATGAAATATTAATGAAAGTTACCGCACTGTCCTTTGAAATAATTACCTCCCATAACTATGCACCGCTGAGATCTGCAATACATGTCCCGGAAACTTTGCAAGCAGTCTTCTTTTGGGATGAAGTTCAAAAGCCTCGTCACGTTTTGTTCGATCTTAGGAATATCGCAAAAACACGTTTTTCTCATTCCTAAATTCTGGGTAACGATTTGCCGCACGGACTCACGGTTAATCTGCAGTTCATCAGCTATCATGCGTACAGTTAATTGACGATCTTTAGTAATTGATTTCTTCGCTTTTTCTCAATGTTTTCGTCACTGACGGAGTTTGACACTCTTCCGCTACGGGGGTTATCAGAAACACTTTCCCTGCTTTTCAAAAACGGGTAAACCACTCGCACACACACTTCAGGAACAGTGCTTGATCTTCATAAGCACGTACCAGCATCGCATAAGTTTCTTTTGGTGTCTTTCCAAGCTTAACACAAAACTTTAAATTGATCGTTCATTTTCCTGTTCTCATTTAAGAACCAACGTGCTAAACAAGCACTTTGTAAAACAAGTTTTGCATGGAAGATAAATGAGTCTCAACTGAACAACGAGAAGGGCAA
Source organism: Trichonephila clavipes (assembly GCA_019973935.1). NCBI lineage: Eukaryota > Metazoa > Arthropoda > Arachnida > Araneae > Nephilidae > Trichonephila > Trichonephila clavipes. The sequence continues at coordinate 508,616 of BMAU01019157.1, forward strand.
ATGGTTAACACCTGCCTGTACACATGTGCAGCGTTTTGTTTCTCCAGTGTTGCCAGATAAGCCGTTCTGACTTCATTCACTGAACTTTATTGTCAGAGGTTGTATTAGGCATAGTAGTACAATAGCAAACTCTTGGCCTTATGAACCAAGATTGCAGGTTTAAACAGTCTTGTGACTAGTGACCCTTCACCCGTAATTTACCTATACACAGGTCCATAGGGAAATGAAGAGATATTATAGAAACGTAGTTATTACCAAATAAAATATACAATACTATTAATATATGTATAACGATAAAATTTAATAGACTACTGTTAAAATCGATGTAATAAAACTAGAAGATGAATATATATATATATATATATATATATATATATATATATACATATACAGTAATACCCGGCTTAACGCTGTTTCGGTTTAACGCTCTTTTATTTGAATTGTGGGATTCCCCGAAATAGCACGCAGCGTTAGGCTTCACGATATCCGAAGCAGTTTATCTGTGTTTCTTCTTTCTGGCGGTATTATATGAAAGCATTTTTATCGTTTCAAACATTTGTTGACGTTATTGTAAGTATAAATTTATATATTAAAACGATTGTATATTGACAAATATTATGATTTTTAGTTTTTATCATGGGTGATGATAAAAAACACAAAAATAAAGCATAAAAGGGCATTTCACTAGAAACTAAAATACAAGTGACTAGAAGATTAGATACTGGTGAACGTCAATCTCAAATTGATGCTGCATTGCATTTGGCAACTTCAACATTAAGGACCATTCTTAAGAATAAAAAAATACTGTCATCGTGGTAACTACAACTACGACAAGCTCTGCAACTAGAATTACCCGTCATAAATATAATACAATAGAGGAAATGGAAAAACAACTTTCTATATGGATGGATTGACAACGAAATTGAACGCAAAATGCCATTAAGCTAATCTACCTTCTTGATAAAATGGCAGAAAATTGGAAATACAGATGAGACTGAATTATCTGAAATGTTAACATACTGACTTAGAATTTTGTTTATTTTTATGTATGTATATTCATTTTTTATGTTTCTATATTTGAAGGAAATACACAATTTTGTTTCATTGTTATAAAAAACATAATTAATAAATTTAATGGTAAAATACCTGATCAATTTTCTACCCATCTTCCCCTAACCTCATTATTTACATGATGAGATAACCTCGTTTAACGCTGTTTCATATTACGCTCTACTTTGATGGAACGTATACCCCGCGTTAAGCGGGGTCTTACTGTACATATGTAAACCCCCCTATCCTGATCACTTAAACCAAGTTAAAATTAACAATAATTCTTTTTAAACATTACTAAGACGTATCATTGTAAATTATGGATAATAAATTACATAGCAATTTTTATGATAAAAAAGATGTTCCTGATTTTAATATTCCTAATAATTGCATAAAGATATTCCAATATATCAATTTTTATATATAAAAATATTATTTTAATTATATTAATCATAATATAATAGTTAGAGATAAATCTAATATATCAGTTTAAATATTAATAACTGTATTAGTCATTGTATTGGACATGGATACCCTATTAATTTTCTTAACAATTTCATTTCTAGTGAATTTAAGTAAAATGAAAAAACGTAACAATATTTGTATTTAGATTTCAATTTGTTTCCCACTTTATCTCTAATTTTATTTATTCATCTAGTCAGTTTAACACACTATACAGTTACACAATTATCTTAAAGATGTGGTGCTACATGTTTAAAAAAAATTAAATATATTTTATTTTATATTAGAATTACTGTGTATGATTGAGGGTCCTCTTAATTCCAATAAATTTTCGGTCAATATTTTCGGTTTTTCAGTATACCTATACATAGACTTACTTTTATATATTTGACCTTATTTTACTAATTTTTACTTTTATGCGGTGCTTTTCTTACCTCCTTTTGTATTGGCGTGAAACATTAACTAGATAATGTGTTGACGTGGTAAGTTTTATAATCTTAGCAGTATTTATACAAAAAAATTTAACTCTATATTACTAAGTTGTTTATTAAATTTTCCGGTTATATATTATTAGATTAGCATTTGTGTATCTTATTTGTAATAATTACATATTTATAATATTTCCTCCTTTCCCTATGGCACAGTAGCATAGGCAAATTACAGGTGAAGGTTGGCTGGCCAAAAAGCATTGTTTTAACCTGCATTCTAGATTCCTAAAGATAATTGCAATTGTACTGGTGTGGTTAATATTTCTTACTGTTATGTCTAGTTATACTTAGGTTTATATCTATCTGTATAGATTATTATGGATTATATATATATATAGCAACAAAGGTGCATAATTTTTCTTTTCATAGATGACTTATTAACTATCTGGATTGTCATGTAAATTTTAACAACTTGTGTGTTATTCCTATTCACAATGTCTTCTAAGCACATTTTGCCAAGCATCTCTAAGCAAGCGAGCTGCTTCCATAAATTACATTCATTTGGAAGATTCTTTCAGGCGTTTGGAATTCAAAACAAAATTTGGATACCAAGGCAAAATTTGCTTAAACTTTCCGGTCTGATTCAAATTTGTTTGAAAGGGGAATGCTTTGAAAATATTTAATAAGTAAAGGTCTTGAAATAATTATTAATTCAAAATAATTGTTCTTATTCACAGATTATTCAGACATTGATTACTGATTCTTGTTCTATTTCGTGCAATGTATTTTTAAAGTTAAATGAAAGTAAGACTTTTAAATATATAGAATATATATGTTAATTGGTCTCTAAACTAAGCAGTTAAATTTTTGACTGTTAATATTTCACTTTATAAACATAATCCATATAAGTCGTTTCTATAGAGAGATTTTTCTTTATACTCTCTGTTATGTACCCATTTGTTATATTTAAAATAAGATACGGAAGTCCTTTGAGCGACGTAGCCAGAGTTCCGCTTCCTTTAACACTCCTTACAAAGAGCTTCAAAAGAAGTGCCGACTGTTCAGTGAAAAGCGGAAACATACTATTGGAATAATAAAAAGAATCTCAGCCTTAGGCACTACCCGATCTCTCTCTCTCTCTCTCTCTCTCTCTACCTTTTTTCAATAATAATATCATTCTAAAAATGGTTTTGCCGGAGTAGTTTTCCTTTTCGTTTTATGGCACTGATGTAGATTATTTTTCTTAGAAAAACCTTTAAAAATTGCTCTCTAAAGATTACTGGATGCTTAGTCTTTGAGTAAAACCTGCAATATAACAAAGTAATGGGACTATTAGTGACAAGCTTGATAATTTGCAACCACAGAAAAGTAATGAGATTGGTATCATAAATCCTTTCAGTAAAAACTCTCTTCAAGTAAAAAGTTTTTGAGGCCCCTTTTAATTTAACAAACAGCCCTCATAATTAATTCTAAGAGGCGCAGTTTTATTTAAGACGATTGCTTTTAACAGCGTTGCATCATCTTCAAAGTATGGAATGGTGCCATGTCTGAAGGACGTGGGGTGTTGAATGGCATCAATTTGTCTTTACTGACGAGTACCGTTTTTATCATGGTGGCATTCGAATTGATGAGTGGAGGAAGCAATGTCAGGGCCAAGATTCATGTTTCTTTGTGCAAAGTCCCAGCCTATAAAGTCCTAGCGTCTTTCTATGGACTGCAATTGTGTATAATGCTACGCCACTTCTCTGTTTGTTACGGACTTTTGACGAGTCAATGTTAAGTTCAAGTGATCCTGTAGCCAGTAACAATCCTATTCTTTAACTCCGAGTTTCAACTACTCTTCCAACAAAACAGTACTCAACCTCCCATTGCTGCCCTCTCTAGAACTTGTCTAGAATGTGTCAATAACTTAAAGTGGTCTTTATTTTTACCGGCAGTCTTCGATCGAGAATTCACTAGAGAAAATGGGTCGGAGAAGTCACTACTCTGTGCGAACCATGTAATCTAATGGAATTACGCGTCAGGATTCAAATAGCATTTAAAGAACCCGTGCGACTCACTATCATAGATCTTGACATGTTGTATTAGGAATAATGTTGTTCATACAACATACTGAAAGATGCCATTATTCTACATTTTTTTATGTGTAACATCTTTCCTCTCGGTTGCTGGAATTTTTGTTGGGAGTGATTTCGTGAAAAGGGACGGATGTGTGTAACAGGATGTGACGTAAGCACGCACTACTTGATTTGACCAGTGAGAGTGCATGGCTGTGTCTTTTCGCTACCCTCGCATGGGGGTTCAACTCTAGTAGCCATCAAGCACACGAGCGCTTGACTCTAAATCTGTTAGTCATGATATTGGGGGACATAAGTGCGTCAGAATTCTTATTTGAAAATGGACAAATAGTGATTTCGGTAGTCGTATACATTTCTTCGAATCAAACGGTTAAACAAAATTAAAGATTTCCTGCATTTTGTACTTTTACCATATAACGAAGGTGGTTCTGCTCTTTTAAAAAAATTATCACTCACTTTCCCTGATTTTGAGTGGTGATTTTAACTTTAACTTCAGTTTGCCAAAAGCTGAGCCGCTCACAGCTTTTATGAATGATAAACACAAGCTCGAAATGAACACAAATTAGAATGTTTCGACTGCTAACAATGGTACTGTTATTGACGCTGTTTTTTTCAACGGTTTTTAAGTACTTTGAAATCACAAATATATGTGTCATATTTTAGTTATCATAAGTCAATTGTATCCGCTCTTCCCCAAATTGAAGAATAATAATTATTTTTGATAAAATATTGCATTTTTTTTACTCCTTTTGTTAATTAAATACAATTTTCATTAAAGATATAATTATTCGATAGAAAATTATTTCCAATCATACCCGATTCATATTTTTTTCAGGAAAAAAAATTAATATTGCGTATTTACCACGATAACATGTCAGATGTTACACATCAAATGCGACTACTGTAAGACTGGTTTCTTTTTTTCCAATTAATCTTGCACATTTCAATCTCAAAATTTAATCATTTACTCATCTATAAACATTTTACCAACCTTGTAAATTCCATAACATTTTGAGAATACTTCCTGGTACAACTTTTGTTTATATATACTATATCAAGATATATCTAAAATTTTGAAGTTAAACTCCACTACTCGATTTCTTCTTAAATAATCCGAAAATTTCACACATAATTATGATATTGAATTTTCAGTTTGATGTTTGTAACATAAGCAGTTAATTTTACAGCAACTTCTTGGAATTAACTTTCTTTAATGTCTAACTTCTCCTACAATGATCAATAGTCTACCCTTCGTATTTAAAATCTGAGCTTCCTATTTTATTTTAATGGTTAGAAATAATTTAATTTAACAATTCGAAAATATAAGCTATACTGAATTTCATCGTTGAAGACTTTCCGTTAATAAAACCTCTTTTTAATCAAATCATAAAATTTAACTAACAGCAACTATGCAGGAAAATAAGCATCTATTTATTTGTACTCTAATTAAATACTCAAAGGCGTGTCTGAAATATTAATGTTTTGTGGACCAGTTATAAGTAATCAAATAATGTAGAGCACTATGAATTTTATTAATTACACAATGCACCACATTCCAGTCTAAAATCAAGCTTTGCATTAATATTCACTCAAAGTAATTGGTCACTGTTCACTGGAAACTTTAAATTAAAGTAGTAAAATAAATCTAAAATGTCATCAAAAGCTAAAAGTGTCGAGAGCTATGCTTAGGATTAACTGAAACTCTTGGCATTTATTGATGCGTGCATTAAACTGGATGAAAAGAAAATGAGTTATTATGCAAAATTTATAACTCTTCATTCTAGTATATTTCAGGTTTTAATAATTATGCCATAATTGGATTATAAATCAAGAAGATTAGTTTCAAAGCAACACTTAAATAGCATTCTTTATCCATTATTTTAGTCATCTAAGGTGCATTGTCCAATTTTTGAAAAAAATAAGTTTTCCAATATAAAAATGCAGTAATAAATAAGCAAAATTAATATGCTCTGAATTATATATAATGGTGCTATTATATAAATTTCACACGAATATGTTAGAAAGACAAAAACATTAAAAAATTGAAACCACTTACATAAAATTATACAAAATCAAATTTGTCATAGTTACAATTGCATGTGCATAAATTAATGAGAAATTTGCTCAAGTAATTATTCTACCAATTTGTTTTAGTATGAGATATATTAAAGCTTTTTGTATTGGAGCACTTATCTAAATTTGAATATGAAAAATATTTTCCGTTAGTAAAAAAGTCATTAATATTTTCTACATTTATTAATAATTATGATATTTGTTACTAATAAATGCATAAACGTTTATTAACATTTATTCTCTAATTTCATTGCAATTATTTATGAAAATTATGTTATTAAAAAATAAAGTATATTTAAATTCATGATTGAAAGCAAAATATAAAAATTACAATCATGTAGAAAAAGAAATTGATGTAATTAAGGAAACACTAAAAACATATTAACTTTGAATATGAACCTATGAAATCAAATTTCTTTTGTGCTTTAAAAAATAATTATGCAGACTCATCTTGTAAACTGATAATTATGAACAGATACTACTGAAACTGGACAACTGAGAAGTATACACTATTAAAAAACGAAGCACTAAGGAAAAGTAATCCGAATAGGAAGAGAATCGGCGGATGTGACGTTTGCATTGGGAACAAAAGCTACCAGTATCATAGGAACTGAATGTTTTATTCAGAAAACATAGCTATAAGAGCAAAAAATCAGTAAAGCATTCTGTTAGGGCAAGGGTTGGCAAATCGTGGCTAGCGAGCCGCTAAAGACTCTTTATATAAACGATTGTGGCTCTTCAGACTTTTAACTGTACGAACTATTATATATATATATATATATACTAATTATTAATACTAAGAAAAGATTTACCTTATTTTTGTCGAAAATGAAACACTTGACTGGCTTAAGATGTGTGTATTAAATTGTTCTTCAAAATGTTTTGAGAATCACAGTGGAAATATTAAAATTAGTACCTAAGTAGTAAAATTCAAATTAATTGACGGAAATGCCGCCATGGAAAGACACTTCTCTAAGAAATTTCCCATATTTGCTTATTTGTGTACATAAGATGGGTATCACTCTGGAATATAAGCAAGGTATACACATACCCCCCAACAACAACAGAAGCGACAAAAACACATTTTGTATTTTGTGATATGTTTCAGGGCAAATAAAAAGAGTTGAAATGACTTCTATGCAGGGACAATCAAAGACAATTTTGATTATTAGTGTAAACATAAGATTTCATAATGGAATTCTAATGGTATTATTTGTAGGAACATTTTCTTCACGACGCTTGGAATCTTAATTTGATCATTGTAATATTTTGACATTGGTCGTCCTTGTATTGAGCCAAAAAAATAAAATTATCTTCGAAAGTTCTTAGTTTGAGAAGAAATGGAGAGATAATGCTACTTTATGTAAAGTTTTATTTAAATATTATAAAAGAAAATGTTATTTGGAGTTCGTATAGCTCTTCTTTTTCTTTTCCCATATCTTACAATATATGTACGTTATATAAGGATTACCCAAATGAAAAGTGAACAAGTTGAATAAAAAGAATATCTTTATGGGAAATAAAAATAAACCTCCATTGGTGTTATGACACATGTACCATCGTTTGTGCAGCAGATCTATGTCTTCATTCTAGAAAGAACGTGGTTAATTCTTGAGGAAGTCCTCCCCAGCTTCCTTCTCTTCATCCTCCAAATAGAAACATAATACTTTCTTAAGAAACCTAAAGGATTAGAAGTAACAGGGTGACAAATATGGACTGTGCGGAGGGTGTTCTAACATTTTCCAATGGATATTTTTCTATTTGCAGAGATTTGACTCAAACTGGGCTCGCCAGAGACTGCCACTATTTATAAACTCACCTACTGCAATCAGAAACTATACTACCATACGCTGTTCCGATCTGGGGGCATCAATTTACGGCATGACTTTACTTTCGATATATTTCCTTTACCACGATCTGATGTCACCGTAGGATGCCACATGCGATGTACACTTCTTATACCGTCATATGTGTCCCTGTTTGGTGAATCTGCTATAGCTAACATGATCGCATGTATCCATGTTTTATTTGGGTAACCCTTATACAACGGTCACCAAAACATTTCCTCAACCGCAGTTTATATTCAGAATCCTAATATCCCCTAATTGTTTAAAGCAGTGTCTAGTTATACATTTAACATAGTATATTATGAATTTAACTTTCCTGACTGAATATGATCTAATTAGTGTTCATTTATGTTTTAATTAATAACTAAAATAAAATCAGAAACTCTCTTACAAATTACTAAAAAAAATAAATATTTTAAATTAAAAGTAATAAAAGTAGTGCTAATTTATTAATGAACGCTACTTGTCTTCATAATAAAAGCAGCTGTTTACTGCGAGATGAGTTAAAATCACTGTCTTCACTAGGAAAATCTACCACCTTACTTAAATTTAATGAGAATTTTTCGTGCAATAATGACGTTTTGGGAAATTAAACTGCTTTTCGAAATATCTTGTGTTTTTGACTTTATCAGAAAATCCGTTATTTGCTGTTGTTGTTTTTAATTTTGAACGTTCTGTCTTTCTCTTTACATGATTTTGTATATATATATATATATATATATATATATATATTGAGGGTTCACTTATATTATGTACTAAATTGTTTTAAATTTTAATATTGCAATATCTTTCGGAATGTGATGACGAATAGTTTTATTTTCAAGTATAATGATTTAATTTTAACTTTTTAATTTAAAGTATAATGGTTTAATTTTAACTTTTAATTTTTAATTTTTAAAAATTTTTTTCTGAAATTTGAAAATTTTCCAATTAAATTACCAAGTTGCAATAGGGGAAGGTTGGCGCCATCAAACTAGTTTAACCCCACTTATCGGTCCTAAGTCCGAGATTGCACTTGGATATTTTATAAATTTTTTATTTTATTTTATAATTTTTTTAATTTTGTTTGAAAATGATGTGGAACATTATCTTTTATATTCGCCATTGATATTCTGAAGTGTTTTGGTATTTTGGGATTCATATATTTCAATTTTTAAATTGATAATTGTGATTGTTTTTATATATTTAAATATATATATATATATATATATATATATATTGGGAACCTGCTAAAACAAAAATCTCCAGATATCATTAAAATATTAAAGTGAATTCTACATTTTGATTAATATTTAAAAAATTATTTTTCAAACTTTCACACCAAGTTTAAAGTCTTAATGTCATTTTTTTTCAGGTCAGTCAAGTCATCCTGATCTTTACGTTTGTTGATAATCCATTAGGCGATGTTTCACATTTGTATATAATCAAAATCCTTTCATGACTGATCAGTGATCATAACAATCAGCAGTCTTAAGTCGTTTTAGTGAAGCAAAAACAGAAAAAATGAAGCACAAATTGTTCTTAGATTTTTTTTATTTCAAAACCAGGTAATAAAAGGTTAAATGAACGGATAACAATAAATAATATATAAGTGTCATTTCTTTAACAAAATCTTTAAGGTATCCAACTACGTTCGGAAACTGGTTTTGAAAAAACGAATGAATGAATATTTTTTTATATTTCGTATTATCTGAAATAGAATCTGCAGCTAAAATTGTTTTAAGAATACTATTACAAGAAAAAGTTATTAAAAATGCAATTTGTTGGCAAAAAATAAATGACAAATTTTCAAAACGTTCTCCTTTTAAGGGACCCGACTGCGTTCGGAACCGTGATTTTAAAAAAGCGCATAAATTTATAATTTTCATGATATTTAGTGTCACTTAGATAAGAATTCATGTATAAAGTTGTTTTAAGGACATTTGACAAAAAAAATTATTTAAATACAATATTTCGGCAAGAAATTAACTTAGAATAACCTTTATACACACAAAATATTCTCCTTTTGTGAAAAATGCTTCTATTATAATAATATTTTGCCTGTATACCGCTCAGACCACTGTACAGAGGCACAACTATGATTTTTGAAAAATACACATTATTTTCAGAATTACAACCAATTGAAATAATTATCGGAGTTTTCTTCTTAAAATTTCTCCCTTCTGTTGTCTTAAAACATGGATAAAACACTTCTAAGTTATAAATTTCAAAAATTCTAGTTGAGCCTCTGTGCAGAGAAGTCTGAGCTATCTACAGGCAAAATATTATTATAATAGAAGCATTTTTCACAAAAGGAGAATATTTTGGAAATTGGTCATTCTAGGTTCATTTTTTGTCAAAATATTGTACTTAAATAATTTTTTATTGTAATACTATTCTTAAAACATTTTTATTCACATTTTTTAATCTAAGTGATACAAAATATCATAAATATTATCCATTATTACGCTTTTGCAAAATCACGGTTCCGAACGTAGTCGGATACCTTAAAGAATATTCTTCCACAATAATGATATTTTGCTTAGATATAGCTAAGGCTTCTATACTGAGCTTGAGCTTGATTTTTGAAATATATTATTCAGAAGTGAATTTAATTACATTTTTAGACATTAGAATAGAGAAATTTTAACAAAAAAAACATGGGTTATTACCTCAATTCATCGTAAATCTAAAAATAAAGTGAATTTTTCAAAAATCCTAATTCAAGTTCTGTAGAGAAGTCTTAGTCTATATATAAGCAGAATAATTTTATTATAGAAGCATTTTCCATAGAAGGAGGGTTTTTCGAAAATATGTCAATCTGTCATCATTTTTTGCAACAAAAAAAATTGCATTTAAATAATTTTTTATTATAGTAATGTTCTTGAGACAATTTAAGACATGTTTTTACTCATTCAGGTGACACTAAATATCAAAACGTATATTAATTTTTACAAATTTTCAAAATCAGTGTTCCGAACGTAGTCGGATACCTTAAATATTGATTTCAATAGAAGTTGATAAAATAAATTCACGCATTCTTAGTATGATTAATGATAGTTGTGAAATCACAAAATTTAAAGACAAATTATTGTACTTTTTCCTTCCCCCCCCCTCAAACTAATTTTTTCTTCCAGAGTCACTTGTAGTTCTTTAGAACACTATATAAAATCATTTGATTTCAATGCAAATAACCCTAAACATTTACTAGTAAGGAACAAAATTTAGACTTGAGTAAATTTATTGAAAGGTCTTAATTTTTTTTCTAGGAAAATATACCAGTAATCTCGATGTATTTCATATCTGTGATGCCAGTTCTTGTAAAGTGTAATTCGTGGTTTCACTGTGATTAAATTATTCAGGTTTGGCAATCTAGCAAGGAAGCTTGGAATGGCATGAATTATGTATATTTTAAAACCCTTCTGGACAGGAATCAAGTACGTGGATTTAATTAGCCTTGGGTTCTCTCTATAAACGTATACCCTACTCTATAACATCCTTGAGATATACTACACGCATCTATAGCATTACATATTAGTGTATATCTTGCACAATCTAATTGGTTTATAGAACTATTAATTTAATTCAGTAATCTGAATTGAAACTACTCATATTTTTCTATAGTTTATGAAATTTTTAACTATCTTAAATGAATCGATAACAGATATATTCAATGCAAATATTTATATGTTCTTAGAGTTGTTCAAGCTAAATATGAGAAATTTGAATTTCACATTCATTTCTTATTTTGAAAGAATTCGTATTTTGCCAAGTTACATCTCCGCTTCTCTTAATAAAAACAAATGAATTCCTTCCTTAAAAAGTAAAATAAATGGTATATTTTATAAGACATCAATGAGGGAATAGATGGCGCATTTTAAATTTGAAAAGATCACCAAAAGTTGTTTATATACATATAAAACATATAAACGCATCACTTTACACAGCAGGACCACTTAAGTCCTTTGTATGTTTTTAACTTCGGAACGACTGCTGCTATACTCATAAAAGTGGTGTTTAAGTATAGTAAAGTAGCCAAGCGCTATACTGAATAAAACCACCTACGGCGCCATCTAGTGTACTTAAGGTCCTTCAATGATTGTGGAGGGGTCGCATACACCTGCTGCTTCAAGTCTCCTCACAGGAAAAAGTCAGGTGAACGTGGAGATTAATCTTCGACACCGCCATACCCAATTACTTGATTTCGGAATTCCTTGATGAGGTACAGCTTCACTTGAAAATGTCTTGCGATCTGGCGTGCTGTCATGTTGGCCAAATAATTGGAAATAACGGTGTCGAAGGTTTGTCTCCTCGTTCACCTGATCTGACTCCACTGGACTTTTTCCTGTGGGAATATCTTAAGCAACAGGTGTATGCGACCCTTCCACAAACATTGAAGGACCTTAAAGGACGCATAACTTACCCCTGAGCCAACATGTTTGAGCTCTATGCTCCAACCTTCTAAACGTTACGTCCAATCGAGGATCCAAACATGCATTGCAGCAGAAGGGGGAAAATTTAAAAATCTCAAATAAAAGTATATTGTTATAGCTAGTTGTTATTGTTTTTTTTCCTTTCTCAGATCGTTTTTCTCTCGTCCCAGTGCAGAAAATCACGAAAAATCAAATGCGTGGCTTAACCGTTCTATTCTTTGAATTAATTTTCAGGTGTTTTTTCGTACTAAATCGATGATACGCTACAACTTTGTAAATCATTTTTTTCCCTATCTCGTTTTGTATTCTAGATAGGAGTACTAACTAAGGAGTTTTTCACCATGTGACGCAGTAGGGGGTTTTATTTAGTAGCGCATGGCTATTTTACTAGACCTCGACACCGCTTTTTGGAGTGATAACTTCTTTAGCGCATTTTGTTTGAGAGTGAACGTGGATGAACGTCACTCTCGGGTTTGTAACGCTCATTCGACTTTTTTCGTCTTTAGTTGGAGTCCATCTCTTCTCCAATGCCTCTTCTTTTGGTCTACGTGACCAAAATAGGTTCGTTTTCCCCAGATTTTGAGTAGTATAGTTAATCTTCCCACGTGCATTTATTAATCAAGATATATCAGTAGGAATAACTATAAAGAAAAGTACGATATTTATATTTTTGTTTTCTTTATTCTTGTGTCATTATTGAATTCCTTTCTTTTTAGTTTTGAGGACACGATATAATAAATTGATGCATTACGTATAAATTTAAGATATTTTGTTTTACAAGAGAAATTAGTGTTTATATAAATGTAAAATTAGTGTTTTGTTTATTCTGTCAAATCTTAATTATCTAAAAAATATTAAAAATTTTATTAATAACTTGACCTAAAGCTGCACACATTTTATGATAAGGCATCGTTATTGTTGTGTTCCCGACTGGTCATCTAATAAAATTGGCAGCCATACGTTCCGGTTTTTTGTTTCCCAAAAGATGAACAGTTGATGCAAACTTCAAAAGGGACAATCCCTGGAGAATTTAAAAACAAATCAGATGATATTTCAGTAGAAGAGTATCAAATTTTAAAGTACATAGCGAGTTTATGGTGTTCATAATATAAAATTCGAATGCTGTGATAACAAATATAGATTTGCTGTAGATAAAAAAAATCAATTTCTATTCAGAAATTGTCGAAAGAACAAAATATTTGAGACTTCTGGATAGAGGAGGTTTAGAAATGTTCCCAGATATTGTTATGAAAATCATTTCAACGCAATATTTATATTTAATGTGTACATCGCAAAAATTTGAGTTAAAATATATTGAAGTTGATTGCCAATTATCGTGCTTTACAAGTCTAACAGAAGCATATCTGGAATTACATGAATTGTGGAATGTCTTGCATTCGTTTCCCCTTCATCTTCTGTAAACTGTAACACACCTGCATTTTCATATTTAAAAAAAAATATTCATTACATTCGGGAATATATGTTTAAATAATTATTCAAAATAGCGCAATGAAGAAATTTTAACGGTGATGGACAGTAGAAAAATGAAGAAACATGTTCAATATAAAGACTTTTTCGAAAAAATTGGTATTTTTTTTTTTCGCTTTTGGCCACTTTTGTCGCCAAGAGAAGCATAGAGTGACAAAATGTTGTTTCCCTCCCCAGTATTCCGTCAAAGTGAAGTTCCTAGCTTCGACTAAATAGGGCTTCCCTCCCCCACCTCTTTCCTCGAAAATGAATGATGGGCCTCTTTCTAATCCTAGTAGAAGCAAGAAAATGAAACATATAATATTTTTTAAAAATAGACTTAGAGAGAGAGAAATCCTACACTAAATTAAACATAAAAGGCAGAAAAAGGACAATTTTTTAGAGAACTAAGTAAATAGTATAATTATCATTAGCAGTATTGATGTGAATTTAAGAATAAAAATCTTTTTTTAGATATTTAAATAATTTTGTATCTAAACTATTCATAACTTATTTCAGCTACTATACACCTATTGTTTCCTTCTTAGAATACAATTAATTTATAAATATGATTATATATTTCGCAAAAAATATTACTTTATGTGAGTACAGACATATGTGAATGAATAATTTTATATAACAATACTATATATATATATATAATATCCCCTTGTTTTTTATTCACCTAACTAATTCCTGAAATAACATTACAAAATTTGAAGTTATCACTTCTCTCGTGTGGTGATAAGCACGCACGCTCTTTTTTTTTAATATAGCAGCAGCCATTCTGAAGTTAAGAGGGCAGCAAGGGACTTAAGTTCGGAGTAGTTCCGTTTTTGTTAAGGAAATTATATAAATTATATAAATCACATACCCACATAGAAATACATAAAATATACTTCTTTTCAAGGCTTTTTGACCTTAACCTGAGAAAATAATGTTAAAATATTTTATTGCTGAATAATACTACTAAATAATAAAAAATAATGTTTTTGGAAAATTTTTAGTTTATATTCACTCACACTTAAGAATTCGCAATTTCTGAAAAATTTCCTCTTAAACTTATTCGTATAAGAATTATATCATATTATATATACAGTTGAGCTGGATCAATATGAGAGGTCTTTTTGCTATTTTTATCGAAAAGCAAAATTCCTAATTTAAAAATCACAGTTTCTGTTCTTTATGGAGAATAAAAAATTAGAATGTAAAGTTTATTATACTTAAATTATCAGTAAAGTATAATTCTTGGCTCATTGATTCAATTGATTGTTACAAAACTGAAAATATGTGGCTTTATTTCCCATTTTACCTTAACTGTTTGCAGTTGTCCCACATTATTTTTATAAATTAAAATAATTTCATGAAGATTCACAAAAGTATTTTATTTGTATATAATACAGAATACATTTAAGAAATAACCTTACAAAGAAGCAAATTTACGGTTGTCTTTAATTTTTAAGGTTTTAACTAACCAGTGCGTATTATATATACATCTAGACCGTAACTTTTCTTATGAAAAATGTTATTGATGGTTCGTAGATTTATGTATTTCCTCTTTCTAAAATAATATTCTTAAAAACACACAAATATTTGTTATAATTTTTATGAAGTAAAAATAAGATTTCCATGGATAAAAAAAAAATAGTATATCTATGAAAATCCTATTTAAAAGTTTGAAAACAGAAACATAGAAACGTAAAAAATGCTTTAAGTGAAACACTTTCGAAAAAAAATATATAACTGAATTCAATCATATTATTTTGAATAAATAGATAAACTTTTTACTTACATTTTATAGTCTTTCTAGAAAAAAAAGTATTCAATCATGACCGGAGAAAATGTATTTCAAAAGTACGTAAAAATTTATTTCAACATCACCTAAGAGAGAAACATTGCATTCTTTTCATAATAACCACACTCACTCCAAAGTTTGTGAAATATTTGCTGTGTGTGACAATAAACTAGATTTTTCCATTTTTTCTTCCATTTATAACAACATTCTAGGAAAATCAAGGGAATCTAAATACAAATAATTGACCCAATTTACCTATTCTTCCCGACTTCGAATAATATCAGACTTTTTCTAAATGTAAATTCTCTAATCAATTTTAACTACAGAAGATAGTTCCTTAAAAAAGCACTGTTTTGAAAAATATTGCCTCGTTTCTATGATTTATAGATGAGGAAATGAAATCCGAAAATAACTCTGAAACATGGTGGTAAATTCGAAGTATGTATTACGAATTTATAAAGCTATTTTATCTCTCCAAAGGGGGCCCTTCAAATTTCACCTAAAATGTTCTTGATACCTCCGTAAAAGTATTGTGTAGTTTATTTTGAGCACACACAATATCTGTTCTAAAATGGTGACCTTATATATTATATATATATAGAGAGAGAGGGGGGGCTTTTAAAATAAACTATTTATTTTATTAATGAACATTATTCAATTTATGCGTTCCATGATTTTAGAGACAGCTTATTTTTAATGGATGAACATCAAACAGTTTTATAGCCTCTTTCCCCAAACGTTGAACGTAATTTAGGGGTAGTAATACTTTGGTATAGTAATTACTTTGAAGCTTGTTTTATTTCAGTCGTTAGTAGATTGTGTACTGTAGCTTTAACATCATGAAACACTTATTGTTGTTTGTTTTAAGGAAACTAATTAATTGGAATTAAAGGAAACTGATTTAATTAATAGCATTTATTCGGAATTATAAAAGTTTATAATTGTTATGAGACGCGTTCTTAGTTTTATTCCTTCATTCCGTGTGATTTTATTCTACCGATTCTACTTCTCTTCAGATTCTCATTTCCTAGAATTAACTTATGCAAATAAACTAAAAAACAAGTAATATAAAAAAACTTAAGTCAATTCTTACTTAGGTCAACAAAAAGAATTTACTTTAGTTACTTTTTATTAAATAGTTAAGATTAATATAAATATGTATATACAAATGTCAAAATCCCCCTATTAAGTAACAAAATATAAAGTGATTTTCGTTGTAATTTCCCATTTTCCTTTCCATATAGAGTGTTGGACTTTTTTTTTTTTGTTTTTTTTTTGTTACTATTTATTCATTCATTAAATTTAGATATTCTAATAAAATAGTATAGTGAAAAAGAAATCACATTCTCAGAAATTAGACCATCCCATTCGAACCCACGACCTTTGGATTTGAAGTCCAACGCGCTATCCGTTGCCCTACAGGGCCACAACGAACAAGTTTCCTTTCTATGTATGCTGTTGGACTTTTATATTTGTTTGTTACTATTTATTCATTTTTTAATTTAATTAATGAATTCATATTTGAAAAAACTACATTTTAACATCAAGTGTCATTCATTACAAGTTTTAAAAAATGTATTTGAGCTTGAATAGATGAATTGAAAGTATTTTATTAACGTATAAAATTTGAACAATATATATATATATATATATATATATATATATATATATATATATATATATATATATATATATATATATATATATATATATATATAGTATATTGTATATATTTTATATATAAAGGAGAAAAGCGACTCACTCACTCACTCACTGACTCACTGACTAATCACGATATCTCCGGAATTATTAAACCTACAGACTTGAAATTTGGTAGGTAGGTTCCCTTCATGAAGTAGACGTCAGCTAAGAACAAATTTTGCAAAGTTCGAACCCCAAGGGGCGTTACGGGGGTTTAAGGGGCGTTATAGATAATTATTTCCATTACTAAACTATTAAATGTACTGTCATGAAACTTGGTACACAGATTTCTTTCATAAAGTAGAGATTCCCTACATAATAATATCGACCTCCAAGGGGCGTTGAGGGCGCTTACGGGGCGTTATACATAATTATTTCCATTTTTAACCTATTAGATGTAGAGTCTTGAAAAATTTGGTATATATATAAGCGGATTCCTTTCATAGAGTAGAGATCCGCTACAAAATGAGTTTTGTCCAAATCGACTCCCAAGTGGCGTTGTAGAGAATTAAGGGGCGTTATAGGTAATTAACTCCTTTTTTAAACTATCAGACGTAAAATCTCGAAATTTAGTAAGCTGATTCCATTCATTGAGTAGAGATCTGTCATAAGATGGGCTTTGTGTAAATCGTTTCCTAAGTGGTGTTGCGGGGCTTAAGGGGCAACATAATTATTTCCATTTTTAAACTATTAGGCGTACAGTCTTGAAATTTGGTATAAGCGGATTCCTTTCATAGAGTACAGATCCGGTGTAAAATGAGTTTTGTCAAAATCGATTCCCAAGTGCAGTTGTAGATAATTAAGTGGCGTTATAGGTAATTAACTCCTTTTTTAAACTATTAGACGTAAAATCTCGAAATTTAGTAAGCTGATTCCATTCATAAGGTAGAGATCCGCTATAAGATGGGTTTTGTGAAAATCGTTTCCTAAGTGGCGTTGCGGTGGCTTAAGGGGCATTATAGATAGTTATTTCCATTTTTAAACTATTAGACGTACAGTCTTAAAATTTGGTAAGCGAATTCATTTCATGGTGTAGAGATCCGCTACAAAATAGTTTTGGGGAAAATTGATCCCCAAGGGTCACTGAGGGGGATTAAGAGCCGTAATAGATAACTATTTCCGCTTTTCAACTAATAGAATCACCTGCTTGAAAATTAGAAGGTATGTTCCGTTCATGGAATAAAGTTCCTTTTACAAAGATTTTTGCGAAAACGGACCCCCAAAGGAGTGAGGTTGCGAGGGATTAAGGCATGTTATAGAAAAATTCCTGTTTTTCAATTTAACTCATTTACTTGAAATTTGTTGAGCACTTTTCTTTAGTTCAATAGAGTTCCACTAAGAATGGATTTTACGGAAATAAACACCAGTGGGAAGTGGGGAGAGTTATTGGGGCGTATTGATAAACAAAATTCACGTTTTTGAACTGCTAAGACTATAATAATAAAATTTGGTTTGCATGCTTCTTTTGTTGAATTGGAATCCGCTAAGAATGCTGTCAACGAGGTATTGATGATAAAAATTCCGTTTTTGCTCTGTTAGATTTAGACTTGAAATTTAGCATGCATGTTTATTTTATGGAGTAGAGATCCACTGAAAGTTGCTTTGGTGGAAATCCACTTGATTATTAGGTTAAGTTAGCGAAAAAAATCTTTCTACTTCTATTTTAGATATAAATAGAAATTAGATATTATAATTTATGTTCTTTTTAAATCAAGGGGCGAGAGTGTAACAACTATATTTATATTTTTCAATACAATCGAATTGTTATAATGCTAGATATCAATAATTAATATGTATGTAAACAGTATACACATATATACAACATCGTGAAATACCCAGTGAAGCGGGTGGGTAACGGCTAGTATATATATATATATATATATATATATATATATATATATATATATATATAGGGAGAGGGGAACCAATAGTAGAAATTAAAATGAAATGAATTTCACTTCAGTAGAAATTGAAAGACGAAATTAAAGGAATGTATAAAATGTTGAGTTTAAGAGTCTGGAACGGAAGTGGGCATTAAGTCGATTTCAATCGACAGGTGGACCTCAAGAAATTTTGGGGTGACCGCTTGAAAATTAGCAGTTAGTAATTATGTACCGAAATATTCAAGATTGGTTGACAATATGCAAACTGTTTTCTACCGATTATAACTACGAGAAATAACTTAGATGAAAATGTTTAATTTTTAATGTGTTTTGAATTTTTTGATAACAAATGCATCATTTAATATTGTTAAATTTGAAGCTATTTATTTTCCTTTTTTATCCTGCGTTTTGCTTTAAACGCGGTTTCAAAAATAAGAGGGTTTTTTAGTTTAGTTATGTAAGTTAGTACATGTTTCGTATTTATTATTAAGTCATAGTAAATATTGTAAAACTTTTTCTTACCTCACTCCACCTACATCACACTGGGTGGACCGTAAGACCCTGAAAAAATTTGAAGTAGCCGTAGTATTTGGAAAAGTCTGCCCACCCTTGGTCTACTACATGAGTTTATAGTAAATTATATGATGAGATATAGCTAAGGCTATAAAGGAAAAAATTACATCAAAATGGATAAAAAGAGAACTAGTAAAGTTTATAAAAAAAAATATATAAATACGACCCCCTCTGAACAAAAATTTTTATGAATAAATTTTTAATTTTTCAGCATTTATATGTTGCATTACTATTCATTTTTTAAATGACGTAAGAAAAAATGAGCGATATTTAAAAATTTTTACCAAAAATATAGAACATTTTATAAAGGCTACTATAGAAAATAGCTTAAAAAATACTTGCTCTATTTGTATAAATAGCTGTAAATTTTTTAATAATACAGTGGGGCTTAAAAAATAGGTCAGAACAATTCTCATACTTCACAAAAACATACATAAAATATATTCCAAACAATTACCTTCATAACTTTTTCAGAAATCCCTGCCCTCGTTTTAAATTTTCCGAAAAAACGCATTTTACATAAAACGAGTTTTAAAGTCGGCAACTGTAAACTGGTATAGTGGTATCCGCTCTTACTGAAAAGCTATTACTTTTGTACCGGTATACGAAATATAAAAAAAAAAACTTGGCATTTTTAGGATCCTCATAAAAGGACTACAAAATTAAAAGCATAAAATACATTTTTGTTAATTTTTTTATTTAATCCGCAATTGCAAAGTAATTGGATTCCTTAAAAGCATGTTTCACTTCAGTTCAGTTGCGTATACAAACCTCTTTTATGGGGGACTTATATTCCAAAAAGCTCATAGTCAAAAGGGCCAAGGCATTATCATTATCCTAAAATTAAAAATCCGTTGGTTTATCGGAAGTAGGGGTTTAACTTAGCCCACAAACCCCACCCTTGTGTACACCACAGCTTCAGATATGGCGAGTTTGAATTTAGATATTATTGTTAGACCTCCATCTCTATTTTACATAAAAATTGCATTTACTTTCTCATTTCTATTTATTCAATTGTGTGTATGACTTCAAGTAGAACGTTACTTTTAGTAAACCTCTCAAACTGAGGATTTGTAAAATAGTGTGTTTAAGTACTGTTTAGTTCTTAATTTGCCTTATGTCATTTGATTTTAGAATCCTGGAAAGTTGTACTTAAGTCAAGAAACATATAAACACTCTGATCAGTATTCTTCTCTAAAAATCTATGAATTACATAAATACACTCATGGACAAAAAAATTAACGCACCGAAAAATAAATGCGGGATCGTAACGAAACTTGGCATGAAGGTACATGTCGGGGAGATGTGCAAATGATTAGCAATGCAGCGTGATTGCGCATTATGTATAACCGGTAGAGGATGTTTAACGTCGTTCTCCGTGGAGTATAAAACAGGTAACCAAAGCTTGTTTGAGTGTGCTGAATCGTTTTCAAAGGAAGAGCTGAGATAGACATGCCTTTACACCGTTTTCGAAGACAATATGAGCAGCTGTCGCAGTTTGAGAGGGGGAGAATCATTGGCAAGATGGAAGCTGGGTTGTCAGCTAGGCGAGTGGCTAGTCAATTAGGCCGCCCTGATTGTGTTGTGAGGAAGTGTTGGGACCAGTCGATCCGAGAGATGTCATTCACATGAAGACCAGGTTCAGGACGCCCTCGACAGACCAGTCGTCGAGAAGACCACCACATCGTAAGAAATGCCCGCGTACAGCCAACTGCTTCAACGGCCGCCATCCAGGCACAGGTAGCAACTTCACTAGTGTCACATCAACCCTGTGTCAATTCACATCCCCCCTGTGTCTTCTCGAACCATACGAAGGCGGCCTGGCGGAAGGACATTTGGGATCGCGGCGCCCATTACGTGTGCCGCCCTCCCATAGACACTTCCGTTTGGAGTGGTGCCGCGCACGAGGAAACTGGACTGCAGCAAAATGGAACCAGGTCGTCTTTAGCAACGAATCCAGATTCAATTTCAGCAGTGATGACAATCGTGTTCGTGTGTGGAAACCCCGTGGTGAACGCCTCAATCCTGCCTTTGCTTTACAGAGACACACCGCTCCCACCTAGTTTTGATCCGTGGCATCAGGACAGCCCAGCGGTATATCCATGACATCCTGCAACCACATGTGTTGCCTTTCATGCAACGGCTCCCAGGAGCCATTTTTCAACATGACAATGCTCGGCTTCACATGGCAAGGGTCCGACTGTTTCCGCACTGCTACTACCCTTCCTTCGCCTGACCGATCCCCAGATTTTTCTCCAATCAAGCATATCTGTAATCATTTGGGATGGCGAGTTGGGCATCCACCGAGTTTGAACGAGCTAGAGGCAAGGTTACAGCAAATATGGAACTAAATGTCTCAAGACATCATACAGAACTTGTATGCCTCATTGCCCGATCCTATCGCATCTTGCATTCGCGCTAGAGGGGGTTCAACAGGGTATTAAATCCTCCGTTCTTTTGCCTTTTTCTCTGAAATAAATTATCCTTTTTCTTTGATTTTCTAATAATTTACTTATATCAAAGTAGTCATTACGTATGTAAAATTTCGTTTCATTTTGACGACTCCTTCTTGATGCGCTAATTTTTTTGTCCTTGAGTGTACTTCAAGCATTATATATATATATATATATATATATATATATATATATATATATATATATATATATGAGTTTTACATTATTTAATTTATCTCTATTTAATTTATCTTAAAACTACTAGCTGTCATTTCAATTTAAGGAAATACAAACATCAGTTATGTCCATTTTTGTATATTATTAATATATAGTTGAATTAAATGTTCAAATCAGAACTTTTGAGCCGTATTTATATTTTTAAAAATATCGAACTATATTCAATAACACGCTGAATCCTACAGGGTTGATACCTTTACTAATAACAGCGATCAAAGGAAATAAAGGCAAACTTACAAACGCTCAAGGCTCAACGACGTAACAATACCAAGATCAAGTTATGACAATCCCTTTTATGCCCACCTCAATGTTCTTTTTACAGTGTCAATGAAAAGACCTTTTGCATAGAATATTAGGGAGTTCACGCATCTGTTCCAAGACCATAGAATCGAAAACTGTAGTTGCTGAGTAAAGGATTCTGTTCTCGCAGATTAAATTTCGATGGATTTCTATGAAATCACGTGGCACAATATGGAAGATCAAAGAGTGTAGGATTTATCAACGATGATATCAACTTCACCCTTTGACCACCGTAGAACAAGACTAATATGCACGTTAAAATTTTTAAGGCTGAAGTCTTCAAATAATAGTGCTGAGGAAGTTTAGAGAGCACAGAAATCCAGTTCAAGTGTTTTCCTCGTCACTTGGTTCAACGATAAGAGAGGATGATCGCCTATATTTCTCGAGTTGCTTCACTTCTGAGTGTGAAACTCAATAAAAATCAATCCACAAACTTCACTAGGGCTTTATATCATAAGACTGGTGACCCATATTCAAGGCAGTAACTAGTGTAAGAATTCACAATCTGGGGTCACAAACCACAGATGGCTCTTCATTGGTAGCCCATACCAAGAAGGTATTCATAGATAGGCCATACTATTTATAGAAATTCATACTGGTCTCAAAATTTTAAAATTTAACATAAAGTCTTTTTTTTATTACTATGAAGACCCTTAAAAGAATGAAGGAATAAGATAAAGTCTTCTTTTATTACCTATACCCTTAAAAAGAATGAAGGAATAAGATAAAGTCTTTTTTATTACCTATACCCTTAAAAGAATAAAGATAAAAGTAAAAAATATGGTTTATATGAATGTTCGTAAGTAATTTCGATAATACCTCCTGAAACAATTATACCCACCACTACTTTTCTAAGAGTTTAGAGCTGAATGGATGATTGTTGTTGTTTTTTCTAATACTACCTGTCTGACGGTGTCAGATAGAGGCCCGTGAAATTCATCGTGGCAAGGGGATAGTAATTTACGCCTGTCGTTAGCCGTAGCGTTAAGCACCATGCAGGTGACAGAACGATTTATCTCGCTTCCACCCCAATTTTCTGGGAGAACACCCTAGAGGTGGTCAGGGACATACTACCTCTCTTCCCCTACCACCAACCTCACCAGAGAACTTGCTGCTCAATGACTATTTAGAGTGCCCCCATACTGCAAAGGCACTATACATTTACAGACATCCATGCCTTCTCCGGGATTCGAACCCAGGCCTAACGCTACAGCTGTCAGCGTCATTAGCCAATACACTGGACGGGTGGCGGAGAATGAAAGAAAATAGTGTTATAATCGGACGCTACTAAAAGTCTTAATGTCATTTGTAGTCAAGTCTCTCGAATAGATTCAGGTCCAACGACTCTGGGATCAGTTGAAATTTAAAAATTCTGTATCAAGAAGACTGTTCCATACCGAACATGGGTTACAGCTCCTGATCAAGATTCCCTTCTCAAGCAAGATCCTTCTTTACTCCAAAGGAAGAGGATTTTTACTGATCAATGATACTCCAAAGGAAGAGGATTTTTACAAATCAGATAATGCCACAACTGGGACAACAATATTTACTACCAGAATAATAAGATGGTAATGGATGGGCTACCCCATCCATTAGTGTAAGAGAGTCAGAAGGAAGATGAGCCATAATCACTACAAATTCTATTTATTAACAATTTTCGACAACGGCATAAATTCAACGACCTAAGTAACGAAATGCACCAATTGATAAATATGGGAATCAATAGTGAGGTAGACGAGATAATTTGAGATATAATAATAAATCGAATCACTTACACTTAGCACATCTAGGCAATACACCTTCTTATATTTGAAGATAATTTCTAAAATAATCTAATTCAAACCGACCGAATCCAATTTAACGACTAATTGACCAAATCGCCAAATTATTATTAATCGAATAATCTACGAAGTGTTTTCGTCTAGCTTTATGTTAATCAATTACTGTTATTCTTTAGCAGTCTAACCCTCATCGAGCTTGCAAGTTAATCTTTAAATACAAACCTTGATTTGAATTATCACGTCTTCTTCGCAGGAGGAAAGTTTTCAATAGAATAATATTTAAAGACCCATTATTCTATAAGAGGATTATTAGTAGGATGCACACGAATAAACCCGTTACAAGATGTACTAAAAATCCATGAATCTACGCAATATGATTGTGTATAGCCCTCTGAATAGACAACATAGAAGTGTGCATTGGTCAAAAAAGCACGTAACCCAGATCCGACAGCAATGGGCTTCCACATTCTTCACAAACAGGTTCTGGTTTAGTTTGGAGAGATATTCCAGAAATGTATTGATAAAGAGATAACAAAGAACAGATACAATCATTCAAACATAAAGTTATAATCAAGATATCTCTCGTGGAGACCATAGGGTCCTGTATGTACTTTCAAGAGAATATCCGAGTACTATGAAAAAAATCCTTTTTCCATATAACACGCTATATACTGGTGCTATTAGTAATGAATTCAACTTAATGCCTGATAATGTTGAAGCAAGATTTGTTGATGAATATATTGAGTATCAGACTTAAATCGAAGGGAACGGCCTGCTTGATCACCAGAACTTAATCCAGTAAAGAATTTTTGAACAACCGCGGCAGATAGGTGACTGCTCTTATTATTTCTTCGAAATTGTTTAATTTGTTGGAACAAGGATTGCTTTATGTGTGTATGGACATAGCTTCACATAACATTTTCGAACAACTTAATTGATGAAATGAAAAGTTGATGCTGTCAATGTATTAAAATTAGAGACGGAATATACCTTATTAAAACACTCTAATGATTTTTTTACAAAAGTATGAGACATATTTTTTATTTGACAATGAACTGCTGCAACAAAAACATAATTCTGTATTGATAAATCATGCTGAGTGATGAAATTATGAAAAAAATTCCAACAAATATAACATGTTAAAATACAATTCTCATAAATTTCATGCTTTTATGTGCATTTTTTATTTTCAATATATTTCCAAAAGACTGTGTGACGAATCTAAACGGAACTTTATCACTAACCTTCTGAGTCGACCTTTTTAGGGAAATTTAATTCCCTACCTATTTCCAATCAACTCCAAAAAGCGGACAGGATTCCTTGTTATGCAGATTAGATTCAGTATTTAAGTCAAACGAAATAGTAAAGTTAGAGCAGTAGGAGATAGATATTGAAATATAAAGTTATAATGAATTTGAATTGAAGTTTTATTGTTGGAGATAATTTAATCTCATGAAGAATTGAGATTCCGAGTGGTAAATATAGATTTGTATTTAAAGTCTCATTAAAGTTTTAAGAGTGAGATTAAAGTTAAATGTTCAATAAGAACATTATTAAATATAATTCTGGGATCTCTTATCGTGGTAATTTCTGCGTGATCGTTATTTAATAAATTAATTAATTAGATCATTAATTAATTAAGTTAATTTAAAGGATATTACCTTTAAAACCTCATAATATTAGTAGAAATATTTGTTAATAAGTCTAATTCTATTTGGGAAAGATAACCAAATAAAGAAAGTTATTTATAAAAATGGCTACTGGTTCTTTTATGACTCAAAATTATTCTCGTTCTCAAAGTGAGGTCCCAAGGGACCTTCACAATGGCATAACGTATAAATCCCGAGAATAGAGTCGGATCCAGTTTTAGAATCATTCCGGAACAATATTTTTCGGGAATTGAGAACATAGATGATTTTTTGGAGAATATTGATCATAATCTCGCGTATTATGAGATACCTGCACAACTGGCATGTGCTTACTTGAAGGGTCATCTCAAAGGACGGGCACTCGACTGGTTCGAAGTTCTTGGTTATAGAGTCATTGAAGATAAGACAACAGACTACGCGCACTTAAAACAGGCATTGTCGGAACAATTTCCCGTGGTCAGAAACAGGTCAGAACTAGAAACGCGATTTTATTCCTCATCACAAAGACGAGATCAACAGCCTTCGGACTTTATTTATGAATTGTTGAAAATTCATAAAGTCCTTAAACTAGAAATGTCGGAGGAAAAATTAATAGATCACGTCGTTAGTCGATTAGAACCTCAAATTTTGGATTATGTCGAAGTTAGACATCCACGAAATACTGAAAATCTCCTACAAATCGTTGATAAATACGAAGAACGTTTTATGCATAGACAAATCAGAGGTTCGAGTGAGGGATTTAGAAGTTCAGGCCCTCATGAAGACAATCGTTTTAATACCCGGCATAGACAGGAAAATTGGAGGGAAAACAGAAATAATGAGAGATACGCCAATAATAGCCGACCGCAAAGGGAATTTAATCGATTCGAAAACCAGGTTTCGCAAATCGCAGATTCGAGGGTAGACGCCAAGGTGGACAATCGGATCAACCATTCCACAGTCAAGGCGGTCGACAAAGTGGGTCGAGAAATAGTTCATTTCGAGGTCAAAATGAACGAAGTAGAAATTTAAACTTTTAAGCGATCGATGTGAATATGGGGGTAATCGATCGCGGGGTACGGAAAATCCTCCAGTTTGGGATCATTGGCCTATCAGAGTATCCTCTATAAGAATGACCCCAGTCGAATTACCGTATGTCCCTATTCTATTAAATGAAACCTTTATTACAGCACTATGGGACACGGGAGCGGAGAAATCTTTTATTTCGGAGGAGGTATACCGCAATTATTTTCATACCGACCTCGTCAAAAGACGAAAGACAGAGTCGTGACAGCACAGGGAGCCCCGTGCAGTCATTTGGGTAGAGTCGAGTTACAAATTAGAATCAGGGAATTTCAGAAACCCTGGGAATTCCATATACTTGATAACATGCAGTATCAGTGCATTTTGGGGATAGATTTTATGAAGGCGTCGCGATTAACATTAGATTTTGATCAGAAATCCTTGATCATTCCCGATCATCTGATCAAACAAATGCCTAAAGAGGAGAAACTCGTTGATATTGATCTCACAGAATCAAAACTTGATGACGAGCAACAGAGGCAATTAAAAGCCTTATTTAATAATTTTAAAGGGTTATTTTCCAATCAACCGGGATTAACGCATGCTGTATATCATGAGATAGATACTGGAGATAAGGGACTGGTAGTGTCGAGACCATACAAGTACGACCGGGTCAAACAAGGCATTATTGATTATCACATAGATAAGATGTTACGGGATGGTACAATTTGTCCTATTAATTCGCCCTATGCATCTCCAGTCGTTCTAACTCGAAAGAAAAATGACCTTCCTCCAGATTCTCCCGAGGCGTATCGTTTCGCGATCGATTATCGGAAACTAAATGGAATTACCAAATATCCTCGATATCCATTACCGGTTATTGATGACTTACTCACCAATATTCCTCACACCAACGTTATGTCCACTCTAGATCTCAGAAGTGGCTATTTTCAGTTGGCGATTAGTCCAAGGGACATAGAAAAAACAGCGTTTATCACTCGCAATGGCACTTTTGCATTCCTACGCATGCCTTTTGGTCTTTCTGGGGCGGCGCCTAATTTCCAAAGGGCTATTGATATAATTCTCCAACCTGTTGGGCGTTTCGTGTCAGTGTACATGGACGATGTTATTATAACATCTCCATCGTTCAAAGACCATCTCGATCATTTAACTCAGGTTTTTACCTTATTACGAGACGCAGGGCTAACGTTAAATAAGGAAAAATGTCACTTCGCTCGTGACAAACTCAAATATTTAGGCCTGATTATTAGTAAAAAAGGAATCGAAACTGACAATAAGAAAATTCGGGCAATTACGGAAATAAAACCTCCCAAAAATAATAGAGAAGTGTCAAAATTTTTAGGGATGACGGGTTGGTACCAAAAATTTATTCCGCGATACGCAGATATATGCGAACCATTGTACCAATTAAAAAAAAAGGGGGGCGAAGTTTAACTGGTCGGGAGAAGCACAGGATTCTTTTGATCAGATCAAACGCACACTAACGGAGGCACCGATTTTGCAATTACCAAATTTTTCTGAACAGTTCAATTTATTCACTGATGCTAGTGGGGTCGGAATTGGTGCTGTGCTTCAGCAAAATCAAAAACCTATTGTTTTCGCGTCTCGAACCCTTAATAAAGCAGAACGTAATTATACGGTTACCGAAAGAGAATGTTTGGCGGTAATTTGGGCTCTAAATAAGTTTAAAACTTATTTTGGACCCCTACCTGTGAAAGTGATTACAGATCACGCAGCGTTAACGAAGTTAACCAATGGTAAGAATTTATCAAGTAGGATGATCCGATGGGCATTGAAATTGTCAGAGTTTAACATAGAATGGGAGCACAGACCTGGTGTTCAAAACGTGGTCGCAGATCTTTTATCAAGAAATCCAGTAGACAGTGTCGAGGGGTCGCAAATTTCGTGCGCAGCTCTTAGAGCCCTCGCAATAAATTCCCGTGAACAATTCATTAAGGAACAGAGGGAAGATCCTGAATTAGGACATATTTATCGATACTTAGAAAACCCTGATGACGGTTCTGTTAATGCGACGGTATGCGAGAGTTGGTCCCAGGACTTCAAGTTAATAAATGGTCTCCTCTTTTACGCGAAGTATTTTTCTAATCTGGGAGAACTAAGAGTTTATATTCCTGGTTCTCTTCGAAAAGATATAATGAAAGAATTTCATGATCTGCCACTGGCAGGACATCTCGGAAAGAGGAAGACATATCTTAAACTTCGTGACACGTGCTATTTTCCATTTATGAGAAAATATATATTTGAATATGTTTCAACCTGTGACCGGTGTCAAAAGTTTAATTATAAAAACGCGCTACCAGCTGGTCGTTTAATGCCTATAGTTTCGAAATATCCAAATGAAATTGTAACGCTAGACTTATTAGGCCCCTACCCCGCATCCCGACCCGAGAGATATAAATTCATATTAGTTATATCTGACCACTTCACTAAGTGGTGTGAGCTGATTCCTCTTCGTAAAGCTTCAACCCAGGCAATAGCTAATGCTTTTTTTGATAACTATATAGCGCGTTATGGAGCTCCGATTTCTTTGATAAGTGATAACGGCCCCCAATTTATTTCTGACGTGTTTGAACATCTCAGTCACAGGTTGGACATCAAACATATGAAAACGGTAACGTACCGACCACAGTCTAATCTCACGGAGAGAGTGAATAGAAATTTAGTTCAAATGATAGCTTCTTTTGTTGAAGAAAATCATGAAAACTGGGACCAATTTCTACACGAGTTCGCTTTCGCATTGCGCACGGCGGTAAATGAGACGACAAATAAAACTCCGGCTGAGTTGTTTTTGGGAAGGAAAATCATAACTCCGTTTAGCAAGCTCATAAATGTTACGGAGGATGCGAAATATATTGGTAGGAACATCGAAAGATTATTCGATGAGGCAAGACGAAATATACAAAAAAAGCATAAGTCTTGGGAAAAACATTACAATCTCAGAAGGAGGGATGTTCACATCAAAGTGAACGATTTGGTTTTACTTCAAACACATTTCTTAAGTGCTGCGAGTAGGAAACAGGTTGGAAAATTTATGCCTAAGTTTGAAGGTTCCTATAAAGTTTTGGAAATAAAAGGAAATAATTTAGTTATTTGGAAAAACGGAAGAAATATAACTGTTAATATTGATCAGGTTCGAGTGTATCGGCCTCGTCAGTCAGACACAATTAGTTCAGATAGTCCGGTAGAAACTCTGTATGACGAACAAGAAGTTAGTCATGGGTCGAATAGATCACATCAAGGACAGTTTAAAGAGCATAGGAAAACCTCTAGTCAGGAAAGTGAGGGGTGTAGATCACGACAGGGTAACACCACACGGGAGATCCCCAGAAATAAACGTAAAATTAATAGTACTGCGTCGAAGGACCAAGCTTTAAAACGATCCAAGATATGTAAGAAGAGATCACGACAAGGATCTGATCATCAGGACCGGAAAAGACGCGCTCCTGAGCAAGGGCAGGGAGTCAAGAGGTCGATCCCTTCCTCGATCTCGTCCAAGAATTATAAGTTTCAAAAACATAATACCTCTTCACCAGGAGTAGAGTCCATTGCAGGTCCATCAAGGTTGCCTGATCGCAGGACTGCTACGACTACAGGCGGATCCCGAATGGAAGTTAGTGGACGTGATAACCAGACCCGTCAGACCAGAGCGACAACGAGAGGACGCAACGAACAAGCGGAGAAACCAGTCCGGTCGAATCAAACCAATACAAGGAGACCTTGCCCATACTATCTACGGAGCCGTATACAAGAAAAAGACGGAATTCCTGAGAAGCTGAGCAACGTCGAAATCAACGGCATACCTGGCAGCACATTCCGCAGAAGAAGCCTCAGTATGGAAGCGTTGAATGGAGATCCAGTGCATAGGATTTAACAGACAAAATCCAGGTTGTATTGTTTCTTTATCTTCACGATGCGAACAAGTGAAGAATTTTTTGCAATTAAAGCAAGTCACGGGCGGACTCTAAAATTAAGAAGACTGACAAAAGTGGACACTGCATTGTGTGTGTTTTTTTTTCTATACCAGAAAAAAACGGCTTTTGTGTTACTTTTTGTATTTTGGAGAAAACATCTGTAAATTTTGCATTTGTTTACTTCGATGTATGACTTCGCTAAGATGCGACAATTCATTTGGTTGTTTGTGTTATTTGTTTATTGCAAAATGATTATTATTGTATGCTGTGTGTGTTTCTATGTATGTTTTGTTTCACATCTGGTGACTTGGAACGCGGCGAAGTTAGATAGGATTAACCATTAAAACTAACTAGCGCATCAAGTTTTCGAATGGGAAGGCAAAGGAACCAGATATTTATTGTATATGACATTCATGTAACAAATGTATAAATTCATGTCTGCTTTTACCTACTTCTCAAATGGATATCTATCTTTCAGGGTAGCTGACCCTGAAGTCTTCGATGTTCCAGTGCCACAGAAGATTGTATTTCTTTTTGTATAATAACTAAGTAATACTCTATGGGGCTGGTTTTTGCCACCACTAGGGTGGTTTTTCCCTCGCCTCCTTAGCCAAATGGATAGAGTGCAGGATTAATTTAAACTTGTAAAATATTATGAGGTTTGGCAATTAATTCTAAATCGTAATTTTGTCCTTTTTCATTACGGAAGATGTTTCAGTAATATACAGTTAGAAATTAATATCGTCGGAACTGTAAGACAAAGATAGGATTTACGTAATTTATTTTCAGGACGTATGAATCCTCCGAATAAATCTCGTTTTCTTTTTGGAGGGGATTGTGACGAATCTATACGGAACTTTATCACTAACCTTCTGAGTCGACCTTTTTAGGGAAATTTAATTCCCTACCTATTTCCAATCAACTCCAAAAAGCGGACAGGATTCCTTGTTATGCAGATTAGATTCAGTATTTAAGTCAAACTAAATAGTAAAGTTAAAGCAGTAGGAGATAGATATTGAAATATAAAGTTATAATGAATTTGAATTGAAGTTTTATTGTTGGAGATAATTTAATCTCATGAAGAATTGAGATTCCGAGTGGTAAATATAGATTTGTATTTAAAGTCTCATTAAAGTTTTAAGAGTGAGATTAAAGTTAAATGTTCAATAAGAACATTATTAAATATAATTCTGGGATCTCTTATCGTGGTAATTTCTGCGTGATCGTTATTTAATAAATTAATTAATTAGATCATTAATTAATTAAGTTAATTTAAAGGATATTACCTTTAAAACCTCATAATATTAGTAGAAATATTTGTTAATAAGTCTAATTCTATTTGGGAAAGATAACCAAATAAAGAAAGTTATTTATAAAAATGGCTACTGGTTCTTTTATGACTCAAAATTATTCTCGTTCTCAAAGTGAGGTCCCAAGGGACCTTCACAACTGACTGTACTTTAATTGATGGAGCTCATTGATTTTGTCTTTTTACTAAAACTTAATATTATCCCGAATAAATTTATAATTAGAGAATAATGAATTCATTCTTTTATTTGCATTTTAGTTCTAAATAGTTTACATTACAAATTATAGAATGGCATATAATTAAAAAATTCGTAATTTGTGTGTGTGTGCGCGCCATTTTTCAAAAATCCTTTTTCTACTTTCATAAAATTAAAACTTATAAGACATTTTTAACAATAGTTTCTCTTTTTAAAAATATTCTCCCAAATATGCATTAGAAGAAGCCAAAACTAGCTGACATGAAGCGAGAAAAGAATTCAAATAAACATAATTTATAATATCTGATAAGTATTAATAAATCGTTCATTAATATATATCAAAAGCAGAAACATTGATGGATGGATATATCTACATAAATATATGAACATTTTTTTCTCACAGGTATGTACATAGGCAAATAAAAAAAACTACAGTTCTAATGAAACATATAATCATTGCGCTTTTAGCTGCTTCAAAAGTCGAACCAAATATTAAATAATAAGTATACATAACTTGAATTTATAATCATTTAATTACTTATTTATTATAATGATTTTAACAAAATTAAAATAAGCATAAACATGAAAAATAAGTATGTAATTTCAAGTGCTTTGATGTTTTTCCGTAATGATCGCTCAAATTCTCTATTTTGACGAAAAAAAATCTATGTGATTCTCTCATAGATAACGGATTACCAATGCGGACAATGGTCATAATAAGTTTTAGTCTCTTCTTAAGGGAAATAACGATTATAACAGTCTATTTACACGCTTTTGTAAGCTTCATTGTATGTAATGAAATCTTTGAACTTGATTTCTACCCACTTGAAAAGGTCAATTTAATTCAAAATTTTGCACACTTGTCAAGGACCGATGACAATACAATAATTTCGTAATTTTGTTCCATTGTCCTGATTAGGATCATAATTTCCAGACTTGGTGACTTATTCCACATACCATTTCAGGATTTGGCGACTAGAAGATTGTTACAACAATAAAAGCGAAAACGCTAGTAATTAATACAAATACGACAAACAAACAAAAAGTGTTCTTTACGTGAGAAAAGGGAGGGTGCGTTTGCAACTTCTTACCATAACATAAATAATTGTTTGTTTTTTCTGAAAATGGAAATAAAAAAAGACTCGTGCATGTGAAAAAAAGTAATTCATGTTCTAACTGCTAAACTCATACAAAAAGTATGTTTTTCTAATTT
Organism: Trichonephila clavipes; assembly: GCA_019973935.1. Classification (NCBI taxonomy): domain Eukaryota; kingdom Metazoa; phylum Arthropoda; class Arachnida; order Araneae; family Nephilidae; genus Trichonephila; species Trichonephila clavipes. The sequence continues at coordinate 542,478 of BMAU01019157.1, forward strand.
CTCTTGTCAGATCTGTGGATTGAAGCATCATTAATTGCTTCATTTTACCAAAACAGCTGAGAATTGGTTCAGACGTCACCGGATTAAATAATTTATCACGAACTCTTCGATTCAAAACGTGTACTTTTATGTCTAATGCTGATGCAAGTTTCAAAGAGAATATTGAGCTCTTTTTAGAGAAAAATAACATTGACTTTACACCTTATTCCGCATGAAATATTTCAAACTTAGCTCTTCCAGATTTCCTTCAGTTTGCTGATCCTACACTTTGAAAACCAGGCCGTATCGACACACTGATCGGATGTCAATGGGAATTCCAGATTCTAAAAAATGACGCATTTAAGAATAATTCATCAAGGAATCAAGGATAGTTTATAAACTAAAAAAACACACTTTTATTGTAAATCGAACTGAAAAATAAATTACAGTTTTAAAAAACTGAAAAAACACGCTTTTATAGTTTTTTTAATCCAGCTAAAAAGTAAAAAAATAATTCTTACTATAAGAATAAAATGATTAACGAAAAAATTAATGTCATTGTGGTAAAAGCGTGGAGTGTGTGCTGTGTACTACATTTTTACACTAACTCAGCATTTTGGAATAGGACTAGTAAGAAATTATAACAATTGATATCGAGCATTCCATGCTTTTACCACAATAACATTAATTTTCTCGTTAATCATTTTAGCTGGATTAACTATAAAAGCGTATTTTCAGTTTTTTAAAACTTAAATTTATTTGCGTTACGACTGATTTTCCCAAATCAGTCAAATCAGTGAAAATTGTGGTTGTGAACTCCATGACTGACAACAGTCGCTGTGTGAAGTAATTGCTCCACCGAATGAGTGAGTGCGAGTGAAGGAAAAAGGAATGAAACTGTTATACCCAAATTGGAATTAACCCTTCACAGATTCTCAGACATCATGATGTGAAAATTAGGAGAGTGAACGTACAGGCTCAAATGTCACCTTTGTCAATTTACTGGGGTTCGAAATTATAAAAGTCAATCATAAATTGTTTTCGTGTAATTTCCAGTGTGACGTTAACTCACACCATAAGATTCCATTGACTAACTGGTTTAACATTAAGATATTAAAACTTTTTCACTTTATTATTTGTTTTGTCAACTTTGGCCGATTATCCTTAACCGAAAGTTTCCTTTGAAGTTGAAGCTAACTTCAAACGAATGTCCGTATTAAATAGAAGAGGAAATATGATAAAATATATTTCATATGCAACGCAATGTAAAACTCCCTCAATAATTTAAAGAACGAACATGAAGGGTTTTGAAAACTAAAATCAATTAGCAGGTATGAGTAATTCCGGAAAGGATTAATTCTATAAAAATAAAATGTTTAATTGCGTTTAATCACGTTTTTAAATTGTTAAATACAGATTCTTGTTAATGGCATGAAGCAAATATTATACTAAAAAAAAGAAAGTCAAATATTAGGTAAATAAAATAGAAAAAACAAAAGAACAAATTTTCTGAAAATTATTCTAACAAAAATAAAATATTAAAATAAAAATTTGATATATTTATAGAAAATGGTAATCCAAGAATAATATCTAAAATTCGGAAATAAATTTACTGAGTGTAATTCATTGATTATTCATTAGCTACTCACTCTGAAACCAGTACCATTGGTGACGAACCATGATTTAGAGCAGGTATTGACAACTTATGGCACTCATGACACATATGGCACGTGGTACGATTCTTAGTGGCACTCTGCCCTACTCTATAAATCTGTCAATTTTTGAGTGGATGGAAGTTGATAAGTTTGTAATGGACCTAATTTGACAAACATCTTCAGAATTAGGGACAAGCACGGAATTACGAAAAAATCTGAAAGATAATTCTAAGGATAAATTTACAGCTATTTCTAAATTATTAAATGTCATTCCTGGAAAGATTAAATTGATTGTAGAAAGGAAATTGCATGTACTCTTCTTTCCACTTTTGGTTTAACGGAACTAAATAAAAAAGCTTTCCTTATATGAAAAAGACTTCGTGTCCGCAAAGAAATTGTTTAACATTTGAATGCTCAAAATCATGTTAAATTGAAAGTCAAAAATTTTATAACCCTGATTTTGCAATATGAAAGTAGAGTAGTTATTTAACTTTAATGAACGGAAATATATGTTTTGTTGTTCTATTTCTTATTTTATATATAATATAAATGTGTTAAAAATACATAATATATGTACAATTTTAATTTTTGTTGAAGAAATAGTTATGTTTTGTGCTGTTTATTTTTATGTTAAGAAATATCTTTAAAAGATGTAAAATTAATATGTAATAAATCTGTAAGTAATATTTATAATATTGACCTCTATTCTAACACTGCATGCATTATTGCGAGAATCGAATTGTTTAAAAAATGCCATTCTATGTGGCATGCTGAATCATGTTGGTAGATAGGTTTGGCACGCTACAGCTAAAACGTTGACGACCCTTGGTCTAGAACAGATTTGTCCAACACGCGGCCCGCCAATACGTAAGATGCGGTCCGCCGACTCGTTTTAAAAAATCTTAAATATCCGGTTTTTAAAGTTTTTTCATTTTGAAATTTATTTGAGGGGAAATTTATGCATATATATAAATCTACAATGTATTTTCTTATTACCTGTTCTTGTTTTAAAGTAAATCCTTTTTGATAATAGAAATGTCCTTTAGATTAAAATAGAGTTATATTTTACTAAACATTTACATTTGATTTTACCATAATAAATTACTTTTTTAATAAATTCCGAATTGTATTATGCATATCCTTTACTATAGATGGTACATGATTCTTTGTGTGTGCAACTTTCATTTCTTCTTTTTTGTTGGAGTGCCCAAAAAAAGCAAGAGTTTTATAAAGTTTTAAAAAAATATTCTGGACAGTGTTAAGGTAAAGAGCAATGTATACTTAATCGTTTGCGAAAGACAGCACAATCAAATTTCAACAATGAGTAACGAAAGATCAATTCAGAAGGAACACCGTAATTTTTAAGAAAATGGCAACTGTAATATTTTAAACATTATTTGATCATTTCATTATTATATTATATAAACATTATTATATTATATATGTCTGTATATATGAAAAATAATGAAAACAATAGTAATAATTCATTCTGTTTTAAATTTTCACTCAAATAAATGTTTTTTTGTTTCCAAATCTGATATAAAGGTACATATTTTTATGTGCGGCCCGCGAGACTATAATGTTTTCCCGAAGTGGCCCGCAATGTCATTTGGGTTGGACACCCCTAGGTCTATAGTGACGAGGATGACTCCTGATTTAACATGCAACCTCCATACTTTCACACCAGTCCAACAGGAGGACTTTGAGTCTCAATAGAATTAATGTTCATTATCCCTTTACACGGTGAGTCAAATTTACTAAAAATTTGCTGAACATTATGAGTTAATTCAGCAATAAATGGTATTTTATAAAGAATGGTGGATAAAAATACCAAAAAAGGAGAAAATATTAAATTAACTTTAAGTAGAGTTTGGCACCTGATCGTAATACAGAATTATGAAGTCGGATGCTCTTTTAAGCAGAATTTAAGTACAAATTAGAATCCCAATAATGAAAAAAATATACATACTTCTTAATAAGTCCATCAAAAAAGGATCATTCCCTAGTTTAGTTATTCCCTTCAGTGGTAATCACAAACTTTCACTAATACCCAATTGAATTATTATTAGAATATACTTGTAATGGGGTCTATCTTGCAAGGTTCTTTCTTAAACTTAACATGGGATGATATTCTTTAAAGTTTTACTTAGAGTTTAACTGACACCTCTTTATAATGGAAACAGAATATGCAGATTGGTTTTAAGGTATAAAATCGAATGAAAGAGAGACATGAATGTGGAAATAAATAGCTGATAATTATTAGCTGAGAAGCTAGCGATTATCAGTGTGAAGATTTTTCACTTACAGTTTGAGAATTGTTTTCAACCTTGTATTATTTCCTTGTTTTAACCCAGACAGTTACAAATTTTAAAAATGGGTGCTATTTTAGAAAGTTCTGGGACAAATCTCATTGAACGCCAGATTCGAGACACCATTGCAATTAGTGAGTAGTTGGGTTAGAGCTACAATTTTGAGTATCTGCAAGTATTTCAGATAAGTGAATTCTGATTACTTAAGGCAGTGATCTCATCCTTTTTCTTGTTATGGTACATTTTTGTTAATTTCTAAATTTGGCTAACCATAAAATAAGTTTAAAAGAATTTTACTTATCTGTAATACACTACATAAAACAGTTTATGATAATAATTTTCAGCGTTAAATAAAATAATATGTAAGACAAAGACAACAAAATGAGTATTGAGTAATTGATTACAAATTAATTATAAGAATACATTTAGTGTGAAATTTGAGTTTGAGGATTTTTGAAAATTTCGTTGATGCTTGTCCATAAAAATTATATTCCCACCTCTGGTGTAGCTAGTCTTGAATGGGCCCTGTATCGAAATTCCTTGGGGGAAATTTTTCAAACAATAAAACTTATTTGAAAGCGTCAGAATTTTGCAATTGTGGCCCTTGTAGCTCGGGAGCCCTATATCATTGATACGGCCGATACGGCGATCCCTGATTGTCACTCTCATTTCCTCATCTACATTTAAAAAAAAGATTTGTTTTTGTTTTTCATTTTTATATTTGTTAATGCTAAAAATCCGAATTCATGCAAATTACATGTAGAAAATTGTAACAATATTTTTAAAGCTTTTTGGCTATTATGAGACAATCCCCTTTACTTTTAATCCAAAATAAATTAATTGAGTCTTCCGAATGTTTTGAAATTATATCTTTATTATCACACAGAGAAATTATTTGGTCCTCTTTATTCGAAGTTAATTAATATACAGATGTATCCGTTATCACAAATGGATTACGCGAACCCAATCATTTTTTTTTTCATATCCATCTATCCAGGAATGGATAAGTTAAGTATACCACGAATACTCTTAGCTTCTTTCTATAAAACGGTAGAATGATTCGGTTCCGGAATTTTTTTTTTCACAGAATACATTTAAAAAATTTTTTTTTTAATTTGGCGGCACACTAAAGTTCCGCGTCAGAGTAGTTGAGAATTACTGACTTAAGTATTAGTTGACATTCTAATAAATCAATACCTTGAATATTTGTGTTTGTAGTTGTTTCTTAGTATTTGTGTCATGGAGACTATTCCTATAGGAATGTCGGGTTCGAGTCATAATCTGTCGAGTAAGACCCTCAGAGTTTAATAGTCAGATTTTGGAGTACCGTAATATCTTTAAGGTATCCGACTACGTTCGGAACCGTGATTTTCAAAAGCGCATAAATAGATAATTTTCATGATCTTTAGTGTCACTTAGATTAGAATATATGTATAAAATTGTTTTAAGGACATTTTGACAAAAAAAATTTATTTAAACACAATATTTTGTCAAAAAATTAACTTAGAATAATCTTTTTTCCAAATGTTCTCCTTTTGAGAAAAATGCTTCTATTAGAATAACGATTTTGCATATATATATAGCTCAGACCTTTGTTCAAAGACTCAACTGGAATTTTTGAAATATATAACTTAGAAGTGGGTTTATTCATACTTTACGACAACAGAGGGGAACAATTTTAAGAAAAAAACGCCAATAATTATTTCAATTGGTGGTAACTCTGAAAATAATGTAAATTTTTCAAAAATTGTATTTGAGCCTCTGTAGAGAGGTCTGAGCTATATACAGGCAAAATATTATTATAATAGAACTATTTTTCACAAAAGGAGAACATTTGGAAAAAAGATTATTCTAAGTTAATTTTTTGCCAAAATATTATATTTTAATAAAAAAATTTTGTCAAAATGTCCTTAAAACAATTTTATGCATGTATTCTAATCTGAGTGACACTAAATATCATGAAAATTATCCATTTATGCGCTTTTTTAAAATCACGGTTCCGAACGTAGTCGAATACCTTAAGTTATTATTGATTGTTATAATTAATTCAAAAGCTAAATTTAAATCAGTATAAGGAATTCTATTTCTACTGTGTGTTCTTGTTTAGTTTTCTTTTAACTAGTTCGAAAAGGAATCTCTTGTTTTAATGGTTCCAGTCGTTTTTTGCGAAGATATGAGAAAAAACAAATAATGGTAAAGAGAAGAATTAAATAAAAATAGAGAAAATATTATTTAACTTGATTTAAAAACAAATATCGCGTAAAAACAGTAAATAAAACGTTTTTCGATACAAATATATTTGAGGACTAATTAACATGTAATTAAATTGGAATTTTAAGTGCATTGCATGAGATACTGAGATGAGATTATATGATATTAGTTAGGCTGACTTATATATATCCTATTCAAGATATCATTTTTAAAATTTGGGATGAACACTGTTTTATGTGATTACTAATCATAATTTTCTAAACATAATTATTTTAAGAGATGAATTTAATAGTATTATTTATGGGCTTTAAATTTAGATACCTTCTCTCTTTCAACTCTTTATATTCAAATTTTGAAGAAAAAAATATGCCGAAAAAATTTTTGTTAGGCTCCTAATCTCTGTGGAATCCTATATTTCATTTTAGGTACTCATATGAACCTGAACCTTAAACGTCCTGAAAGTGGAAAGAAAATGACTGCTGCATTTTTAAATAAATGGTTATTTCAACAACTTTTAAATATAACCTAAAGCTAATCATTTCATTTTTAAATGAAGCTTTTAAAAAAATATTATTAAGAAAAAGAGTAAATGGTTACTTCAAAATTTTTTAAAGATAACCTAAAGCTAATCATTTCATCTTTAAATGAAGCTTTTAAAAAAACATTATTAAGAAAGAGAGTAAATGGTTATTTCAACAATTTTTAAATATAGCAACCTAAAGCTAATCATTTTATCTTTAAATGAAGCTTTTAAAAAAACCAATTTTTAAATAAGCAACCTAAAGCTAATCATTTTATCTTTAAATGAAGTTTTTAAAAAAACATTGTTAAGAAAGAGAGTAAATGGTTCTTTCATCATTAAATTAAATATTTACTTACAACATAGAGAATAACTTATTGTTAAATGCAAAGACTAAATAATTCTATTGTAACTACTAAATTGAAATAAAATTTATGTTACTCAAAACAAGAATTACCAATTTATGCAATAATTGTGTCCGTCAACAAGAAATTTGATAAAAAAAAAGAGAAACAATTTATTGGCAGTAGATTTACAAAAGTGACTTGTGATTAATAATCTATGTGTTTCAAAACTGTGTTCTGATATATTCTCTAATGCCGATGTCAAAAATTTCACCACTTGAATTAACGCACGAGAAACTTGTAAACCAATAAATTATGGAATAAAAAAATTATTCTTGTTGAAAAATTACGCTTGTTGAATTAAACTATTTACCAGCACACACACACACACACACACACAGTTCAGTTTCTTTACTAATATTGCTGAGAATCTGAAAAAAATTTACGAAGGAGCTTTAAGGACGGCTAGAAACAGTAGAGATTATTTTATGAAACCCGGTTTTATTCCGAAGTGGGGAAAACAAGTGAATACTTGAAAGTGAAGAATGAAAAATATTATATCATATCTTAACTTTCTTTTTAAGTTGAGCTGAAAGAAAAATAAGTAGCGAAAATGATAAACATTATTTTACTTTGTAACACACATACAATATTTCTTCATTTTTTAACCTATTTGAATGACTACTTTAGTTTTTAATAGGTAAACCTTTCGTAATCGCACTCTCCGTAAAAAATATTTACTACTTGCACTTTTCTACCGCCATCTAGCCGAGAAAAAGCAAACTATTTTGAGAAACATTCAAATCCAGATTGTTCAGTGAATTATTCCTAACAAGATAAACTAAAAAGAAATTAACACTTCGAAATTTTTGTAAAATGTTTTATCCCTCATTACACGATTAACTCATTTGATTTTGAGATTGAACATGACGTTAGTTTTTTATTTTTATATATACAATTGAGTGGATCGGGGTTATATGGAGAAAAAAATTATTATTAATCGAAGTTTATTTTTGTGGAAAAGACGTTCTACGGTATGAAATAGTTAAAAAAGAATAATATCAAAATTTTTAATATTGCCACAAAAAGGGGGAATTTTTGGAAAAATGGGAAACAAATTTTAGTTAGTTGATTTTATACTCAAAATAAAACTATTTTTTTTTTTTACATTGTAAATTACCCAAATCGGTGATTATTGATAAATGAGTAGTAAGTAGTAAATATAGTAAAATGTACACTGCAACATTTCAAAACCCCAGCACCGTCGAATCAGAATGATCCAAGCATTTCTCCGCTTTCCGTTTTATCATGTGTGCTGCAATATCGACTAGGTTTTTTAAAATATTTTATACTAAAGAGAAGCTGTTAAATGCACATGATATTTTTCTTGTAACTATTTAGTGGATGTTCTCTCATCGCAATAAGTGTTAAAAAGTGCACATACCTGTAAGTACTTAAGGTATGTCTTTTTTTCTTTAACAAAAATAACTTTGACTTTTTACCACAAAAGAGCTTAAATACCTAAACATACCTCCACTTGTGGCAGTACTAAACATAAAAATTAATTTTAATTTTCCCTTCACCTATATACCAAAGACTATCTTTTCTTCATAGGTAGGTTTTGAAATTCTGAAGAAAAAAATGTTCGAACTAAACTAATATTCAAAAATCTTTCATTGCAGAAACAAATATATAAAACAAATATCAGTTGTTTGAATGAAAACTTAAGAAGTGTGTGTGCGTGAGCGTGTGCTTGTGTGCACAACACTTATGTAAGAATTTATCATTTTATCTTGTAAGTCTACTCTTTCCATCAAATTCTTCAATCTAATCTTCCTATCAGTCATCTTCATCTATCTAATTTACGATTCATTTTACATATTGTAGTATTACCAAAACATATTTTATAAATTTACTGTGCTTACTATATACAGATCTCTGTTTTCCTAAATTCCCATGGAAACTTTTAATTGCATCATCATCAACTAAACATATAAAATATTTCTAATTCATTATTCGTTTTGAGGGTTAAAGTGTTTACAAAAAACATTTTAGAAATTTCATTGAGGAAAACGTAAAAGGAAACAAAAGCTATAAACACCTTTCCGTAGATCACAGTGGATTATGCGGTAAACATATCCACTAAACAACAGGTAATGGATCTTAAAAATAAAAATAGTTTTACCTAATAAGCTAAATTAATCCCTTCTCTTAAATCAATCTCGCCCCAAAAAATATTTTAATGTACCACCACTAGAAAAAAGTAGCCCGACAAAGGGTTAAAAAAAATCTTTAGAATATTATTCAAGTACAGAATTTTTGTGTTTAGAAGTGGACTAAAGTAAAAACAAATGCAAAAGAGAGAGAGAGAGAAGTTATAATTTCAACACACACAGAATTTCATTTTTCCTCTTATTTTATGTTTTTCTATTATTATTTTTTCTACCAGTATCAGATTGATGGTACACAAAAGTATGATGTTGCATTTAAAAAAAAACAGCGACTAATGTATAAATAATATGTCCTTTTACTTGTTATTTTGAAACGATCCAGATCAAAAACTCCTCATACGAAATCTCTCTTAAGATCATCGAAACAAATATAAAATCTAAATCTAAATGACATTTTTGAAATCTTCAGATAAATGTAAAAAATAATTCGAAGCCAGTAAAAAAGTGTATTGGCCTTTTCAAGAAAAGAGTTTCTTTAAAAAATTGTTTAGCCATTTAAAGCAAAGATTACGTCTAAGCTTAAAAAGGACTTTTTTTTTCGTTTACTCTAGTCGTTATAAGTTTTTTATATGTCATTAAAAAGTATTTTAATGGTTGTTTTGGTTTCAAAAGTTATTTACTATATCTCATCTGAATTGCAAATGAATTACTCGAACGCTTAAAATATTTTTGTACTTGGTGCTTGAAATTTGATAGCATATTTAGCTGCCTTAAGTGTTACAATATACACCTATTTCAATATTTACTGAGTACGTGTCTGCTTATGAAGACTATACATCCATTAAAAAATGTTTTAATTAGATGTGTTTTCAATTAAAATCATTCCCTTGTGTAATGTAAAGGAATAGTACATAAAAATTTTAAAAAAGTGTTAACAAGTACATAAAAGAATTTTTTTTTATTTTTCAGTACCTTATGAATAAGATTATAACAATTTATAGAACAATAAAACATTCTCTTGTTTTAATAATTTGAACTCGGATGACCTACCTATTATCAAAGCTGCTATATAGTTTTGTTAATGCTCATGCCTTATTTTTATGGTGTCTGCTATCAGTTTTTTAAATAAAACATTACGGGATTATTACTTGAACGTAAATAAGACAAAAAAAAATAAGCTTATGATAGAAAATTTTTAATGAGATATTTGTATTATAAATGCCAATATTGCATGAATGAAACATTAATAAATTACGGCAATTGTATTACTTTTTTCTATTACGCGAAACACAGAAATTCAATTGAACAACAAATTCAGTTATTAATTGCTTAAAATAACTACCTTCTTTTACGCCTAATTTGGGTTCTAATCCTTTATCAGTTAAAAACAGATGCTCTTATTATAAGTAGGAACTTCCCCATTTTTAACTTCATTCATAAAACAATAGCCAATCAGGGGAATGACTTAGAAAACATAATATCGCGCCCTCATATACTAACTGTTTATTGTGACCCACGTGGAAGCTGTGTAGACACCTCTGAATGGGCGAGGCGCTCTACATATCATTGAAATCATTAGTGGTATCCTGAGATATTCCTTGCCATAACAATTATTCGTGTTTGTAAGCAAAGGTATGAGCTTGTGGTGCCTAGTGCACCACATGTTTGATGAGGATTCACACAGGGTCAATGGGAGAGAGATTTATTGAGCCTGCCGGTCAGAGAAGGATGTCTATTCTATTCAGATATTGAGATCTAATAGTCAGGTGACATCTTGCCGAACATTGCCCTGCTGGAATTACGAACCGGGGAAGACCTACGCTAATGACCGAATTACAGACAAACGCTTGTTTAACGTAAAGGTCTGATGTTAAACTGCCAGTAATGTGCTCAAGGGATGTTCATTGTCCAAACATGATGTCACCCCCAACCCTGAAACCTACTGGAGCTTAATGATATGAGCTGGTAAGTGACGTTCCTCAAGAAGCCATTACACATGTCCACGACCGTCATCCCTACGTAAACAAAATTGGACTCATCTGAAAACAGTACCCGACGTCATTCGTTGAACGAGTTTCGATAACGTTGATACGAAATCAGGCGTACAGTTCTGTGTGGAGAGCATAGCAGAATTCCACCAGTGGTTGGCTGCCGTGCACACATTTATCCCTCATGCAACCTGTTGTGCAGTATTTGGCTGTTGATAGATGTACCCTCTAATGGTAACAATGGTTTTTAAATACCATGTGTCTTTGCAAACGAGTCTCGACAAACCATTCGGTGATTCTTTTCTCTCTTGGGCATCACTGCGATCCACTGCCTCTTCGCAATGTTCTGAGATGTTCCTACGTTCATCTGGACAAACATCGCTGCATTGTACTTACATTTCATCCAAAAAGAGTGAGAATTGCGCATATCGACAAACCAAGTTCATGCAGCTCCAGATTGCAGCCTTGTGTCACAGGAGATAACTGCAGGTATAGAAGTCACTGGCATCTCTAAGGTATATATATATATATATATATATATATATATATATATATATATATATATATATATATATATATATATATATCCTATTCTCCTTCATTAATTCCAATGATGATATCCGTCTCTGACAGCATGTACGGAATGAGCCAGCTGCTGGTTTTTATACCCAGAAATTCAGTTTTATGTGATCAGGTGCGCTCGCAAGTTTAATCATTTGCATATGTTTTTCATCTCTGTCAATCCTGTAGTTCATATTAAGCTGCGTGCAATTTCTTCGTGTGTTGCAATTTCACTTTTGAGGGGTGTACATACAGTGAGAAAAACTGTATTATAAATTTATGTATTTTTGGATAAATAGAGTAAGTTTAAAAGATGTGTGTGTTTGGGTGCAATATTTTTGAAAGTACATAGCTTTTCGTGAAATATAAAAAATTTTAATTTTTTGCAATACCTACAGGAACACATATAGTATTGGCATTATGCATTGTAAATTTAGTAAATCAGTTACGACTAATGCAAAACCTTTGTTCATGTTTTGTCACACAGAATTTTCACAATTACTGGTAATACATTTGTACATTTCTTAAAAAAGCTTTCAAAAACTATAGTGAAGTACCTTTAAATATTGTGCTGTAATATAAGCTTGCAAATACACTAAAGCTATTAAATAAACAACTGAAACTTTTGTTAAAGTAGATTAGTACACAATCTTTTCAGTAATTCCGATATAAAGGTGCATTAAAACTAATACTTAATTTCAGCATATTACTTCCAATCTAGTGATAGGTTCCAACATTCTAATACTTTTGGAGTATGCTTTAACCTCTTAACTGCCATGAAAAAGATACACAGTTCGATCCCCAATGTCATCGTTTTTCATACAGGTACACGTAGTAAAGCAGTGTATTGGAAGAAAAGAAAGTGCATTAATAGGTAATTCCGTCACTAAATTAAGTAAATCCCTTGAAAACACCTTCAAGGTTACTTTATTGCATTCCAAAGCTCTGGGAACAGTTTTCCTGATAACACAGTAATGCAAAGGATCGTACTTCGGATAGGAGTATATATAGGCCGAGGGCAATTAACACACCTGCTGAGCCAGATGTGTATATACTCCACGGGCCGTTAATGCACCAACTGAACGAGAAGTATATATTCGCCCACGGCAGTTAAGGGGTTAATTTTTCCCATTATATTTGAAGCTCATTTTAGAATCTACTACTCTATTTGTTTCCCAATACATCTCTGCACGTTCATAATATATAAGGGTTGCCTAGATGAAAAGTGGACAAGTTGACTAGAAAGAATACCTTTATTGAAATTTAAAATAATTTGGCTTGGGCGTTGTAACACAGGTCCCATTGTTTCGACAGTAGGTCTATGTCTTCGCTGCAGAAAGAGATTGGGGTTGATTCTCGAGGAAGTCCTACATAGCTTCCTTCACCTCATGTGGGAAAAATGTGAAATGTTTCAGGATGACAAATCCTGTCTGAACGGCAGGTGTTCCAGCACTTTTCAGCAGAGTTTTTTTAAGGTTCTACGGGTTTCACGGAATACGTTTAGGCCGGCATTGTCATGGAAATCTGAATCGCTTGCCACCCTTCTCGGAAACTTTTGCTCCACTTGTTCGAACTGAGAAATGCTAGCCATAGAATGCTCCTTTTTCACTGATAGATGTCCGCATCCAGCTCACCTTCCACAATCAGAAACCATACTACCGCGTATTGATCCGATAAGGACGCATCCCCATGAATAGCACAACATTACTTTTCATCTATTGCCTCTACCACGAGCCGGTTCCATTATTGCTCGTTGTATGTGGTGTACATCTCGACATCTGTGGAGACTGGAATCTTGTCAGACTCCTCCACTCCATATCTGGAACTGACTGGACCTTGCGATGTGTTCTTGGTTTGAAGGGGGGCTGAGGAGTTGTGGCCTCGGAGGGCAGGAACCAATGGTGAATTGCAGAGTTCCGACGGTTAAAAAGGATGATTCCTATTGGTTTGTGAGCTTTTGGACTTTAGGAGAAAATTGCCTGATCGGTATAAGAAGAATTAAACTATTGAATTAAGAGGGGAAATGAAAGGTTTAATAAAAAATAGAGTAATAAAAATAGAAAGATTGAAATTAAAGAAAAACATTTTAAGCATTAGAAGTTTAAAGTAAAATAAGTTAGTCAAGGACCACTCTTCTATTAACATAAGCGCTTGTTGCTTAAAGTCCTTGGTCTTTTTAAGAGAAGGGAGAATTTGTTTTAACTTTGTGGGAATTGTTTAAAAATATTAGTTACAATTTTAAAAAGAGCAATCATGTCTTGGAAATCAGAGGTATTCTTAACATTAGAGGGGGAATTTTGAGGAGTGGTTTGTCTTTCCGATTTATTATTGTTATCAGAGTATGTGGTGTACACATCCTACCTCCCTTTACATCCAAGTTCGGTGGCGCAGCAATAGCTACAATCATTCTGACACAATTGCGCGTGTCCACTTTTCATTTAGGCAACCCTTATATATTCCACGACCATAATACGTTTATTCAGCATTTCACTATCTTAATGCAATTATTACATATTCCACAACCCTCTTACATTAGTAAAATATTTTCCGACAATATATATTACGTTTATAACTCTGCGTCCCCTTTACAATTATAACATATTTCACGAGCCTATTAGAGCAAGAATATATTCCACGATAAATATTACTATAAATATTACTTTTATCGTATATATCACAACGCACACAAAATACTGTTTCCTTCTGAATATGTTCCCTCTTATGCTATGATTTCTAAGCAGATTAATTTGTGTGCATCATTGTAGGAATTATTTTTGAATCAAAAAGCAACTTAAGCAAATTATTTGAAACATTTATTTATTTCAATTTTAAAATTATTTTAGATGCAAAAAAGATTTTCTACTCTTTGTCTGAATATTAAAATATATGAAATTCAGAATCGTGTTTTTATTTAAAAATTTCTTCATTGCCACAGCTGCATTTAATGAAAATAAAAGATGAAGAAACTAATATGAATATGACAAAAAAAACAAAAAGATAGTTTAATGTACTCAAACAATACAATATTACCTCAAAAACAAATATTATTTTTTAATTTTTCTAAAACCATTAACAAAATCATTGAATTATATTTTACATACAAAACAATATAACATTTATTTTAATACAAAAGTTTTGTATTTTTTGAGTAATTAATTTCAGGCATAATTATTCTTACGATTCAACTCTTTCTATGATACCTGAAATATATTTTTGTATTTAATAAAAACATGATTTTAATAAGTTATTGTTTTAAATAAAATTGGAAATAACATGAGAAAACACCGATAATAAAATAAATAAATAATAATTCGTAAAATCTTTTGAAAATATAAGAATTAATTAAGGTATCCGACTACGTTCGGAACTGTGATTTTAAAAAAGCGCATAAATGGATAATTTTCATGATATTTAGTGTTACTCAGATTAGAATACATGCATAAAATTGTTTTAAGGACATTTTGACAATTGACAAAAAAACGTTTATTTAACTATAATATTTTGGCAAAAAATTAGCTTTGAATAATCTTTTTTCCAAATGTTCTCCTTTTGTGAAAAATGGTTCTATTATAATAATATTTGCCTGTATATAGCTCAGACCTCTCTACAGAGGCTCAACTACAATTTTTGAAAAATTCACATTATTTTCAGAGTTACCACCAATTGAAATAATTATTGGCGTTTTTTTCTTAAAATTGCTCCCCTCTGTTGTTGCAAAATATGAATAAACCCACTTCTAAATTATATATTTCAAAAATTCTAGTTGAACCTCTGAACAGAGGTCTGAGCTATATACAAGCAAAATATTATTATAATTGAACCATTTTTCACAAAAGAAGAACATTTGGTAGAAAGACTATTCTAAGTTAATTTTCTGCCAAAATATTGCATTTAAATAAATTTTTTTTGTCAAGATGTCCTTAAAGCAATTTTACGAATATATTCTAATCTAAGTGACACTAAATATCATGAAAATTATCCATTTATGCGCTTTTGAAAAGCACGGTTCCGAACGTAGTCGGATACCTTAAGCAGTATAATTTAATGTAGCAAATCAGTTATAAAATTTTAAAACGCTTACAATTAATTATGACAATATTAAAATTGTAGATAATACATATTCTTCTCATTGCAGTGAAGAATGGTAATACAATGCTCAAATTTCTTACCACTTAACTTACTAGTTATTTATATTTATTACTTATTACTTACTTACCCAAATACTTTAAAATACTAAGATTTTAGTTAATATTAGGGTCTTTCGTGACTAATGCTTTAAATGTAACCAAATTTTTGAAATATGGAAGGGGGGGGAAGAAAAATAATATAAAAACAATTTATCTTCAAATTATTTAAAATCTACTGCAACGTACGATACATAAAAAAAATTGAAATCAGATACATATAAACATTGTAATAAATTACTTGAAAAGCATTTTAGAATTCTCGACAACGAATAGTGAATAACATTAATTGTCTTCAGTTAACCCAAATGATGGATTAATTATGAGCAAAATCATTGAAACCGTAGCGATTAGTTAACACAATAATATTGTAACTTTATTATTTTATCAAAATTTTAAAATTTTACATCACTCCGTGTTTTATTTTAATTGATATTTTGTTTGTTAATCAATATTGACACTATACGATTTTCCTACTTTTTAAGCCTATAAGTCCATATTTTCCCTCTATAATAATTTCGAAAAAAAATTTCGAAACTTTGAAAAAAATTTTAACGATAGCAATATATATATATATCTTCCTTTTGCAATATTTATTGTAACAATCTTCTGAGCAAGTTTTTGTGTGAGTTAGAACAAAAAGAATTTTTTTCTAAAGAAAACTAGTAGTAGTTAATGAAGCTTAACCATTGTAAGAAGTGACTTAAAAAAAGAATTTCAGACGAATTTTATATTTTATAGTTTATACTCATTTTTTTAATGTTATGAAGGATTTATAAATATCATGTTTCTTGAGTTATTACGATTAAAAAAATTGTTTTTAGTCTGTGTGTTAATCATTATTTCTACTCAAAGATGTAACAGAAAATTGATGTCAAATGAGGAAATATTTCTTTAGTTTTTAAGTTTATATCTGAAATTTCAGTTTGTAATCATCGCAGTAATTGACTTATTTATTTAATAAAATAAACCAAAAAAACCAAATCAGACAGTGAAGGGAAACTACGACCCTCGAACATAATTGCCTGCCGAGACTGATTTTTCTCCTGTCAGTGTGTAGGAGTTAAAAGAATAAGCCTCCAACACTCGTCTCACTTGAGCATAGTTCAAATTTACGAAGTTCTTATGTCTCTTCAAAGTGCGTTGTTAAAAAACAGCCAATCATGGTTCCATTAATTTTATGTCGAATTATAGTAATCTATTTCTTCACTCAGACCTATTATTTGGGGAACCAAATATTTTGATATTACAATGATTTGCTGTGACATGAGATGTATTTTACTTATGTTATAATTCATTTCATTCTATGATAAATCTTCGCATTTTAACTCTGTGTTAACTCAGCATATTCCATGTTAACTCTTTCCATCAAAGTCTTGAAAATATTGTCCATTGCTAAATAAATTCTAAATAAATTATATATATATATACATATATATATATATATATATATATATATATATATATATATATATATATATATATAGTATATATATATAATAAAATAAAATAAAAGTGAAGAATAACTAGAACCCACAGTACTAAAGAAGTAAGAAATTGGAATTCAGCAAACACAACAAAAGTAGATACAAAAGTCATAGGACTAAACTGGAGACCTAATATGATTTCTAAAGCTGTCGCTGAATTAGGCCAGCGAATTAGGGTTAGCAATGCTTTATGGATCCACCTTCCCCGTACAGCAGAAATTTTCGACATAATAGAAAAAAAACAGAAGTTGAAAAGTTAAGCCTAATACAGCACGTGGTTGTAGAACCTAACAAAATCGTAAAAAGAAATTGAGAAAAGAGAACAGTAATGAATCTATCAAGAAGAGGAATAATAAAACTTTTTTAATAGAAAATATTAGGAAAAACTTACTTGTAAAACAAAAATCCTGAACTCAGAAATCCTGTCCGCGAAAACATCACCTACTTGAAAGTAATATATATATATATATATATATATATATATATATATATATATAATATATATATATATATATATATATATATATATGTATATGTATATGTGTGTATAAATTTATATATATGTGTATGTATATGTATATGATTATATATTGAAAAAATTCTTTTATATTTGATTATATATATATATTGTTACGCGAATTTTGTGTAGTTAATGCTTAATTTCATCTTAAAATAATGTAAATAATTCATATCTGGATATTTAACACGTTTATATTTCTTTCTGTTGTATTCAATTTTATGATAAAAAATGTAATATTCACAAGGAACGCCGTCCCTTACATTATAATAGCATTTCATTGGAAATGGCGAAATATTGGCGATACAACCAAGTTGGGATCATTTTTGGCCACCAAATTTAGTGACTTGGCATCACGTGTGTAGCTATCGTCGTGTCAGCCGTATCAATGATACGGGGCTTCCAAACTACAAGGGTTCCATCATGTGTAAGCAAAATATTGTAAAATGCTGAGCTGCCCCAAAATAGGGCCTCCAAGGAATTTCGATACAGGGCCCACTCAGAACTAGCTACGCTAGTGCTTGGCAACCACTTTTGGTGACTTTGTTAGCATATGGATGCTTCTAGAAAGAACTGGAGAAATCTATTAACATCACTATCTATTACGTAAGTGGAATTTTTGAGAAAGAGCTAGAAGGCAGTCATACAGACTATAAATAGCAGTCGCTCATTGAAACTGAGCCAGTATTACTTTGGCTGTTGAAGAGTTCACTAGAGAGTAATTGTTTGCGAATAGTGAGTTAAACATTCCAAAATCGACAGTGGCTTTTGCGATTATAATTGGAAGGTGAGTGGTAATTGTTGGGATGTGCTTTGACATGGCAGACCCGCGAAACTAAGAGATAGAGACCCACGAGGGCTGTCTACAGAAATTCAGAAAAGCTGTACCAAACTGATGCCGCATATACTCAAGAACTTCCAACAAGCATATCGGATAGTTGTTTCGATAACGACCATTCACAAGGAAGCCCATTTGTTTGGTTTCTATGGTCATGCAAAAGCCATTGATTACAAAATCAAATAGCGCTGTTCCGTTGAACTGGAGCAAGGTACTTCGAAATGAGACCATAGAGGAGTGAAACCAGGTTCACTAGAGGAATAAATCAAGGTTCAATATCTACCAGTAGAATGACACTGTCTGGTCTTGGAGTATGTAGAAGTGGAAGGGTCCATTAACACCTGCTAAGGGGAATGGTCAGTTCCCCTCCCTTGGGATAGAGTCGAAGGTTCCAAGACCACCTGCTCAAAGGGAGCGCCAGGAAAAGGGGATGAATAGCCCCTTCCCCCTTTGCAGGTGAGAAAAGAATGCATTCTGTCTTTGGGTACGAAGGAGGGAAGTCATGTCAGAGTGTTGCTAATTGTGCACTGAGTGTTTTTCTTTAAATGTTTTTCCTTTAAAATAAACTTTAGTATTTAAAATTTAGACCTCATGGTTTTAATTGGTTTCCGTGCCTATTGATTAGAATCAAACTTTAGTGGCGCAGCCGATAGTCATCAAGCCTTAGCGGCAAACCCCACATGACTATTAGAACCTGAAATTTCGTTTTGTTTTTTTGATTGCCGCGAGGAAATGAATCAGGTAAGAGTTTTTGCTTGCAACTCCCTGTAATGTAAGACGAGAGAAATTTCTAAAGTTATGCTGTTTAACATCCATTTTATTAAGAGAGAATTTTGATTTCATTTTTGTATACGTCAGTGTACGTTTGTTTTGTTTTTTTTTTTTTTGCTCTGCATATCCATGCATTTGTAAACATTAATTCTCTCAGTATATTATTTTATTGCATATTCATGCAGTTATAAAATTTTGAACGACAGTTCAAATTTCAGTTATTATATATATATATATATATATATATATATATATATATATATATATATATATCAGTACATATTTTATTATTTCTTGTTCCATATCAAGAGAAAGAGTTTTAGAACGTCAGTTCCCTAAAAACCAGAAAACTTAAAAATCGCTTACTTCTATGTGTATTTAATTGCATATCCATGCAATTGTAAGATTTTTTATCGCCAGTTCAAATTAAAATTATTATACAACAATGTATAATTTATTATTTTTGCCAGTAAGGGTTGGAACATCAGTTCTTAAGTCAGTTATTCCTGCATTCAGGTTATTTGTGTTACACTCGGACAGACATAGTTCGAACATCAGTTCACGATTTATATGTGTATTTAGCATTTTTTTATACAATTTTATATAAGATTGTTGTTGATAAGTAACTATTAAGATTACTTATTGTATGTTATGAGTATTTCAGAAAACTCATTAAGCTGTATATTCCAAGTTGCAGTAATTTAATACGTATAATTTGTTAATGGTATTCATATTTTGATTCATTAAGCAATATAAATCGGTAAAATATACGAGTTATTTGAAACAGTTTGTATAATTGAAAACTAATATAGAAAGATTGTATGTTTTTGAACGATATTTTATTAACATTCTTTTAATGTACAGTAATAAATTCACGTCAGTGAATAAGGATTGTGTTTTATTGAAAGATTAATGTTAAAGAGTATTTTGATGCAACAAGATCGGTAAAAAAAATGCTAGTTATTGGAGCCCGTTTGTGTAATTGAAAATTAACGTGGAAAGATTGTATTTTTTTATGATACTTTATTTTTTAATGCGCATTAATAAATTCACGTCAGTGAATAACAATTGGGTTTATTGAAAAATTAATGCTAAAGAATAATACTTATTTCATGTCAATGAAATTATTTTGTGTTTATGTACGCATAGTATTTTTTCGATTTATGTAAAAAAAAAATATTATCAGTTTAAATTGGAGAAAAACTACCAAATATATTTCGTAGTGTTCCATTATTCCAGCCAGGAATAGATCAAGTTGTGCATGTCGGTAATATTTTAAGTGATTTTTGTGTATCCGTAATATTTTAAGTGATATTGTGTATCAGTAATACATGAAGTGAGATTATCAAGTGGTTAAATAAGTAATATATTAAGTAATTATTTTATCAGTTATTTAAGTACACTTGGTATTTTGCGAAATATATAATACATTATTTTGAAATTCCTCCTAAATCATTGAGTGGTATGTTAGTGTAGCGGATGCTTATTGTTGTGTGTTTTAATCAAAGATATATTTGTGGTATTTAATTTTTGCAATCCCTGTTAGTGTTATTTTCATTTGATTATTTACTTAGTTTTGGTATATTGAACAAAAATTTCAAATGGCATTTTTGGAGAAAGCTGAAAAGCAGGATTTAATTTTGTTGGCTGAGGATTTGGGGGTGAGGGTATCAGATAAAATGACGGTTATAGATTTGAAAAATATCATAATCGGTAGCAAAGATTACGAAGAAGAGTTCTTTAAAGCTTATTTATCCGTTATTTCAGAGGAACGCGTTGAAAGGGAAACAGAGGAAAAAATCGCCAGGCAGCACGCAATCGAGCAGCTGCGCTTGGAATCAGAATTGAATAAACTGCGGTTAGAGATCGAAAGTATTCGGTCGAATGTTAAGTGGACGAGTTGTGCAGAAGATCGTAAGAAGACACCAAATTATCGAATTGGTATCGGGAGGGCCGAGGAACATGTGAGGGAAACATCTCCTGCTGTGTTGATGGCTGAAGCTACGATACCAGTAACTACTCCTATCAAGGAAGAAAAGGGAATGGACGATTTAAGGGTTGTTCACGTCAAGGTCAAGGGTGAGCAAGAAATGGTGAATGCTGCCATAGACACAGGTGCCCAGATGCCTGTGGTAAGAGCAGATGTTGTCGAAGGACAAAGCATTGATAATAGAGGGTCAATTCAAATAACGTTTACATTTGGGGAGCATGAAATGGGTGAATTGAAAGGTTCCAACATGGAATTCAATGACTTTAGGCATGGTGTTGTGCCGGTCTCTAAAAATTTAGTTAACGACATATTGATCTGTTCCTCTGATTATGAAGGAATAATAGAAAACTTTTTTTTGCAAATGGTTCTCAATCCTGCGATACTTCGAGAACCTTCAAGGGAAGAAGGAATTATTAATTCAGTAAATTCGAAATCAGTTTGCAGCCAAGAAGTGGTCACCGATCTACTCCCTGAGACTTACACACAGTCTTTATTGAACGTTCCAAATGGAGATTTGGTTGCAGTAAAAATTAATGCATCGAATGTCCAAACAAATGGACAAGGTATAAAAGAAAGCAAGAGAGAGGTAGCCTTTACTTGTGTATTTAAAAATAGAATCTTGTATAGTAATCGGCGTGGTCGGCCCCGTAAGGAATGTATTTCCAAATTTATTGACTCAACCCTGTTGCAATGTTGTCGTGATCTCATAACAGGTATTGTTAATTTTGAGTTGAAAGCAAGATTGGAAGTATTTAAGGTTCGCGTGGATATTTTATGGACACTAACATGCATTGGTTGGTTTTTGTCGCTTTTGGGATTGCAAAGGATTTTTCTTGCTTTTATTCTACTTAGAAATTGGAAGAAAAAGATAATTTTTTTTCAATGTTTTAACCTGGTGCAATATAGGAATTAATGATTGGTTGGAGGCTTAAGCATGTAAAAATAATGAATTATCCAGGTTGCCTGCTCCTGTTAAATAGATAAGATCTAAGCCAATGATTATATATATATACTTAACATTTTTCTGTAGCATAATTTCTGAAAACCACTAAAGATTAAAACTTTGGCTTCTAAATATGCTTCGCTAATATATGTTGTATAATTATTTTAGATCTTGTGCTATATTTTTAGTAAATTGTCTTTTATATTTTAATATTTTTGAGTATTAATTGTGGTTGTATCTTGTATGGATATTAATTTTTCTAGCATATTAATGTGATTTGTAAAACTATTTTTTGGGGAGTTGTATTAGCAAAAGCTCTTTTCACGTGACACCTGGGGAAAAAATTTCTCTCGTTATCTCGTTTCTTGTCATGTAAGTATGCATTTGTTTTTTTTTGTTTTGTTTTTTATAGTTTCTTTTCAGCTGCATCGTCCTGGAATGACAGATGAGCTTTTTAAGGGGAGGTGTAGGAGTGGAAGGGTCAATTAACATCTCCTAAGGGTAATGGTCTGTTCCCCTCCCCTTGGGATAGCGTCGAAGGTCCCAAGACCACCTGCTCAAAGGGAGCGCCAGGAAAAGGGGATGAATAGCCCCTTCCCCCTTTGCAGGTGAGAAAAGAATGCATTCTGTCTTTGGGTACGAAGGAGGGATGTCATGTCAGAGTGTTGCTAATTGTGTACTGAGTGTTTTTTAAATGTTTTTCCTTTAAAATAAACTTTAGTATTTAAAATTTAGACCTCATGGTTTTATTTTGTTTCCTTGCCCATCAAACCTTAGTGAGTATGTCTGGACTTTTGCCAGAATGAATGCCTACAGTAAAATTTGGCGGAGGTAGAATTATGGTCTGGGGATGTTTCTAGAGGTAAGGACTAACCCTTGACCCTAATTCATCGGAAGTTCAACGCTGACTCCTAATAAACTATTCTAAATAAAAATGTTCTTCCTAGGCTGTCGCAACTTTACGAGAGTTGATCATTGTTACTTCTAGAATGGCAAAGCCACTTGTCAGATTGCGAGATGTCCACCACGGATTGGTATGATCATTACAGGGTGAACTTACTGGATTGGTCTACTCAGAGTCCAGAATTAAATCCGATAGTAAACATTTAGGAAGAGCTGGATCGCCGAATTAAGAAGTTCAGCAGCCGTCCAAAATCGGTGAAAGAACTTTCATATCTTCTCCAGGCAGAGGGAGTGTCCGCGGTCATGAGTGAGTGGTCAAGGTAACGAACTCAGGACCGGCGTGTCATGAGTTTGAGCCTAGCACCGGTAAAGACCCACCGTGTACGGAGCGAATCACGTTAAATCTGTCGAGAGCTCAAACTTTCTCCCGTCGGTGTGGTGTGGTAGCTAGAAGAGGGAATGCCAGCTCAAGTGTCGTCCTCTTTACTTGACAATGGTTCAAAACTACGAGGTCCGTCACCAAAAGCTGAGTCGCGAGTAGCTGAACAGTGTGACGTAAATATTCACTCACTCACTCACCCAAGACGAGGAGAAGAAAATACCAATGCCAATCATTTAACGCTCGGAGGGTTAAGGCTGTAATTGCACCAGGTGGAGGTTCTACCAACTATTGAATAAGAATAAATATTGTTTATAAATACACTTTTATCCCAGGTTTCCAATTACTTATTGGTAGATAGAGTATATTATGCTTAGTTAAACATATTAATTTAATCCCATTTTACAGTAGAGTCAAAATTCTTTTAATTTATCCGATATTTATATTATTGTAACTGACAATCATTAATTTAATTATTAATAATTAATCATAGTTTATTTATATGTGTATGACAAAATTAATAACAATAAGATCTAAGTATAATGTGGTAACAAGTAGTATAAAAAAAATTTAAGTCGGTTCCTACTTAAGTCAACAAAGAAAAATTTTATTTTAATTACTTTTTATTAAATATTTATAATTAATATAAATATGTATATACATATGACAGAATCACAATATTAAGTGACAAAATAGGAAGCGATATCCCTTGCAATTTTCCATTTTCCTTTATATATATGCAGTTGGGATATTTTTTGTTTATTTGTTACTATTTATTCATTCATTAAATTTGATTATTGTAATAAAATAGTACAGTAAAAAAGAAATCACATTCGCAGAAACAAGGTCATCCCGAGGGATTCGAACCCACGACCTTTGGATTATAGGTCCAACGCGCTATCCACTGCGCTACAGAGACACAGCGAACCATTTTCCTCTTTATATATGCTGTTGGACTATTATTTTTTGTCGGTTACTATTTATTCATTTTTAATTTAATTAATGAATTAATAAATTAATATTTGAAAAACAGCATTAGCATCAAGTGTCATGCACTCCAACTTTAAAAAAATGTATTTGAAAAATGTATTTGAACTTGAATGCAAGAGTAAGAATTATTTTATTAACGATTGAATATTTGAACAAGATATATATATATATATATAGGGAGAGAGAGTGAACTAATTGTAGGAATTGAAAAAAGGTGCATTAAATGAGAGAAATTAAATTACAAATACAATGAAAGATATTTCAACTAGTAAATTCACTCATTTAAAAATGCATTAAATAAAAAGAAAATTCTATTCACAGATTCAGTGCTGGATATTTCAACTAGTAGAATCACTCATATAAATTTATTTTAAAAAGGCGATTTATTTTGTAATTTTCTTATCAAAAAACAAAATTATTATACCTCTTGATACATGGTGAACTTTTAAGGAAATCCACATCTTCGGAGAAGTTATCTAGGTTAAATTAGGCTTGAGAGAAGGAAATTCCCGATTGGTGTACAGCATCTGAACTTCAAGAATCTAATCTACAAATGTAAATAGTCATTGTTTAATTCAAACATTCTAACTATATAATCCCAATTTATTGACTATTCGTGACTAGCCTTCACCATGTTTACATATAAGCAACAAGGCTTTTGAAGCCAATAAATGGAATCAAAGCTGAGTAGTTAATTGAGTTTCGAGTTATATTCCTCTTTTTCTATCTTTCTGAAATGAATAACAGTAAAAATTACGAAAACTGTCGGTAATAGAAAGGGAAGAATAATGATTTTTTTATATTTCCCAATTGCACCGTCAATCGAGACTAAATCATTACTCAACAAAATATTTTCTCTGGTTTAGATAGCATGTTGGACATAAAATGTTTTTATCAAAAAAAAGATTAAAAAACAAGTAACATAAAAAGAAAGTTTTAAAGTCAATTCCTACTTAGGTCAATAAATAAAAATTGTATTTTAGTTACTTTTTATCAAATAATTACAATTAATATAAATATGTATATGCATATGACAAAATAACAATATTAAGTGGTAATCAATTTTTTTTAATTACCATTAAAGTATCGTATTGTCATCCAAAACAATCGTGTGTATAAAATTTTCAGTTCAACTGAATGCTTTAAAACGTGAGAAAACGAATCTCTTAAAGTTTTGACTCAAGTCGCTAAAAATGAAGTCAACGTGACTGTATCTATAATTCTGTAAATAATTAATTTCAGTCAAGTGATTTTAATTAAATTATCGTATTGTCTCCCCAAACAATCGTGTATTCAAAATTTCAGCTCAATTGAGTGCTTTAAAATATATTTCATTAAGGATTGAAAATTGGAACGAGATGTAGGGAGATTGTGAACTAAAATTTAGAATTGAAAAAAGTAAAAACATG
Source organism: Trichonephila clavipes (assembly GCA_019973935.1). Classification (NCBI taxonomy): domain Eukaryota; kingdom Metazoa; phylum Arthropoda; class Arachnida; order Araneae; family Nephilidae; genus Trichonephila; species Trichonephila clavipes. The sequence goes on from BMAU01019157.1 coordinate 568,627, forward strand.
GCGCGTGTATCTCTTCTAGTTATTGACTATTAAGTATTGCGAAATTTCCAAAATTTTAGCGCTAATTCTTTATATTTTTCTTTTACCGTATTCTTCCTTTTAATTCCTGGCCGTGATATAGCCAAATGGTCATGTTCTCAAATGCATGTCCAATTATATCGAGTCGTGAAGCCTCTGAAGACCCGCCGTATAAAGGGACTGTTGCGCTTTAAACCAATTAAGGCTCAAAGACCACATGTTGGTGTGACCTGAAAGTTGGGAGAAAGTGGAGTGCCAGCTCAGGTGTCATCTTCATCTCTTAACCGTAGTTGAAAATTACGAGATACGTCACCAGTAGCTTACGTGTTACTTTAGAAAGAATTTATTAAATTTGAGAATAGCATTAGTAAGAAGCTTAAATTTTTCATTATCATTTAATAATACGAAAATATCATTGTTATTTAATAATACGAAAATCTAATGTTATTTAATAATACGAGACTCGCCGTGTAGAGGTTGATGTTAATGCCCATTGTCTTCCCGTTGGCGTGTTGGAGAGGAGTTACCACCTCATATGCTGTTCTAATCACTTAATCGTCCCAATAACTTTCGTGTTGCTTCAGAGTGTGGTGTAAATTAAAATCATTCAATACTTTTCTAACTGAAATAATAACTTTCATAATACATAATTTTAAAAAATTTTATTCCTGATGTGATAATGCATTTATCATTCTAAAAAAAATTGATAGCAAAAACCAATTTTAAGTCAAACATTTTGTCTAATAAATCCATGTGATCGAGGAGAAGACGTTTTAGTATCTTAAATTTTGTACCATTTGACACCAGTTTGCACATTTTTTAAACATAAATCCCTTTATATCTAAAAATATAATCAATTTTTGCAAAAAAAAAAATAAATAAATAAATAAATTAGTTAATTCTTGAAATAGAATTGAATTCTTAGACAATATGCAATCAATTCTTCCCTTTCCAGTATTACTTTTTATGAAAACAAAAGGGCAAAAAAAGTTTTTAAAAAATAATCCTAATTTATTTTCAAGTAGTTTTCTTTGTTGCTGTTCTCTAAAAGGAAACGAATTTGCCATGTGATATTTTCTTAAACTTACTTTGAAGTTCGAAATTAGTTTTTGAACGGAAATCAATAATTTTTTCGGGTTGTTGATTATATTTTCAAACTGTAGTTATAAAAACTAAATTATGCTCTTGAAGTCGGGACATTTTTATATGGTTACTGCAATCGATTGAGGTGGAAACACAGTTTCCTTCAATGTTTTTCATTTTTTTCAAAAGATAAAAAATTTTAATTGGGTAGAAAGAAAATCAATTTATTTGTTACGAATTAAATACGGACGACAGAACTTATTACTTTAAATTTAAATGGTGTATTTTTATTTTAATGTAAAATAAGTTTAGCATTGATGTCTGCAAAAGCAAATTTTATTATATAACTAGTAAGTTTAAAAATAATAAATAAGTTTAAAAAATTATTAATAAGTTTAAAAAGTTATTAGTAAGTTTAAAAAATTATTAATAAGTTTAAAAAGTTATTAGTAAGTTTAAAAATTATTAATAAGTTTAAAAAGTTATTAGTAAGTTTAAAAAATTATTAATAAGTTTAAAAAATATAAAAAAGCTTAAAAATTATTAATAAATTTAAAAAATTATAAATAGGTTTAAAAATAATTAATATGTTTAAAAAATTATAAATAAGTGTAAAAAATTATTGATAAGTTTAAAAATAATAAATAAATTTAAGAATTATTAATAAGTTTAAGAAATAATTAAAATTACCTCGTAAAAAAAATTTTATTCCATATAAGCAAATATTTTTTTCATCGTAAAAAAAAATGTTTTTTGTCATACTAAGAAATGCAGTTATATATTAATTTTAAAAATATATCGTCTCTTATTCTCTCTCCCTATAGATCAATATTTTTCTTAATTCTACTGTAGGAATTTTCGCATTATATTTTTTTTTGAAAAAAAATTATTGTTACAGATAAAATTTCAAAACTTTCCGTCTGTGCATACAGAAATCTCTTTTCATTCTGCATATAAATATTTACATAATAATTTCTCAAAGAAGTTGCTTTTATAATAGAAAAACTTGAGTAAGTTGTGAGTGGAGTGGAAAAGATTGAAAATATTTATTTGTTAAAAGTCCATAGAAATCCGTACAATTTTCTTCATCATGGAAGCAAAAGAAGTCCGAAACATAATTAATTGGACATTAAAGCACATGAATGGATAATTTCCTAAAGGAAACTATCTACAAAATAAATTACTTGAGATCAGGAAAGACCTCATTCCACAAATACCCTTGTATAAGTCTAGAATTTTAGATTCATTTTATAAAATTGAAATAAGGAGGTCTGATTATATACGGATCCCCTAATCTTGTAAAAAGACAAAAAGAAAAAGGATTTTTTATTATTTCCCGTGAACCCTCCGAATACAGATTTAATCTTTTTAACTCCTTGGGTACTTACAGTGGAACTTTTATTCTCTCAAAATAGAGAAGGTCACGTAAATTCTTCAAAGTTAGTGTCAGAATCCGAGTTTCGGAATACATTCACTTACTGAGATGTCTGAATGAATATGCTCATAATATGGCAAATTTTTTCCTCCAGGACTAAAAACATAGGTCGACTAACACTTTCCTTACACGTATTTCCCTTTCCGCTTATTTTCCAGACAAAAAAAATGGAGCAGAAAACAAGACTAGAACAGATAGAGCATAAGAAAATAAATGAAGGAAAGAATGTGTTAACTTCAGATAGGATTACTGGAAATAAAACTACTATCGTTGGAAAATATTCTTCCCTTTTCTCACTCTTGGTAACATTTTCGCCCTAATGGCGACATATTTGAAAATTACAGGAATTTTTTTTTAGTTTGGCTTCTTTACGAGTTTCGAATTTTGGATAAATTTTTGAAGGAAAAAAGCACTCTCGACTCATTCACGGATCGCTTCTGTTCTGAAATATACGGTACTTTTTGGTAAAATACATACATAAACTCTACTTTTTGTGTGCGTGTTTTTCATCCCTGAAACACAAGTGGAATCAGAGACAGAGTTTGATGAAATTGTTAATGTGGTTAAATATATTGTCAATCTTGCCTGGCAAATAAATTTAAAAGTGGATAATGATGACCTTCAAGAACTTGTGACTGGCTCACGCGTCTTTTCTCCAAAGGGGTTCTCCCAAGGGGAGGAACATCACAAGCTGATGAATTCCCACAATCACACACAGGAGCTGACAATTGATAAGCCCATAGAAATGCATGTGCAAGAGCAAGACAGTGAAAGATTTTTTAGACTCAGTTCAATCAGAAGGTCGAATGACTATTGAGAATTCGACAGAAAGCCTCACTTTCATTGAAAAAGGGTTGCAAATTTTAGAAAACATGGACTCCAATGAAGATTGCATTTTTTCAACAAAATGGGGAATAAAATATTAATTAGCATACTACGAGGAAATTTTGTGGAAGGTAAAAAAATATTTGAGTCGACAGACTTCTTTTTTTTTTCATTAGATTTTGTGAAACCTTCTACATTAAAATAGCTTCAGTTTGTGATTTTACATTTGTGTTATCTAACAAGGAGAGGGCACGACTAAGGAAATTCATTTGGGGTAGGGACTTGGTGTAATAGTAGTACTCCTTTAGGGTGTTCAATTCTCAATGTAATTCCGTCGAATTGCCAGTCAATTCGGAGAAGAGAGCCTTCGAAATATTGTTGCTTAGCTTTTATACAATTAAATTTCAATTTCTTCCAGCGATTTCGTAGCTTGGTTGATATATCGTCTGCGTGCTATGCGTGAGGTCAAGGTTCGATTCATCGGTTAAATTTCTTTTTCATTTCCTTTAATTATTTTTTAAATTAAATGGACTTATTTATGAAGGTTTATTAAATATTAAATATTTTATGTAATTATTTTGTATTTTATAAAGTAAAAACAATTAAATAAATTTGTTATTTAAATTATTTATTGTATTAAAATTATTTAAAATTAGTATTAATAAAAATATTTAAAATAATTTTTAATTAAAATTGTTTAAAATAATTATTAATTAAAATTATTTAAAATAATTATTATTTAAAAAATAATTTTTAATTAAAATAATTAATTATAAAATTAAATAATAATAACTATTAATAATAAGAATTATTATTAAAATTATTAATTTATTTTTCAAATTACTAATTTATTTTTAAAATTATTAATTTATGTTTAAAATTATTAATTTATTTTTAAAATTATAAATTTATTTTTAAAATTATTAATTTATTATTGAAAATATTAATTTATTCTTCAAATGATTATTAATTTATTATTAAAATTATTCATTTATTATTAAAATTATTATTTATTATTGAAATAATTATTAATTTTTTTGGAATTATTTAAATAAACTTTTTAAAATTATTTAAATTTATTTAAAAGGACTTATTAAATGTTTTCTAAAATTATAAAACAATTAAATTAATAATATATAATAAAGACATATTTTTTATTTTATATTAATTATAAAATAATTAATTTAATAATAACATACTTTATAAATTATTTTATATTACATTAAATATTTTATTTATAGTATATTTTTTTTCAAATTATAAAACTATATGTAACTAATTTTTAAGTATAATATCATTTAATATTTATATATTTTATTATATATATGATTTATTAATATAGAAATATATTTATAAAATTAAATATAAATATGTATATACTTACAGTACTTTTTTACTTTATAAAATACAAAATAATTATATAAAATATCATTTAATATTTAATAAACCTTTCATAAATAAGTTTATTTAACTTTAAAAATAATTAAAGGAAATGAAAAAAAAATGACCCAAGAATCGAACCCATACCTCACGCATAGTATGCAGACGATATTTCAACCAAGCTACGAAATCGCTGGCAGAAATTGAAATTTAATCGTATAAAAACTAAGCAACAATTTCGAAGGCTTTTTCTCAGAATTGACTGGCCATTCGACGGAATTACATTGAGGATGGAACACCCTAAAGGAATACCACTATTATACCAAGTCCCTACCCCAAATGAATTTCCTTAGTCGTGCCCTCTCCTTGTAAGATTTTATGAAGCATTTTTTTCTAAATCATTTTCTTTCACCTCCGGACCCCAACTAAACGTTATTTATGTGTATTTTTATGCGAAATCATACCCTGATTTACGCGGTTATCACTCAGTCCCACCTACCGTGTTGGTGTGGTGGGGTAGTTAGGAGAGGGGATGCCAGCTCAGATGTCGTCCACGTCACTTGACTATGGTTTAAAATTACGTGGTCCGTCGCCAAAAGCCTTCAAGTAGCTGAACAGTGTGACGATATTATTCACTCACTCACCCACCCACCTATCCCGTAAATTCGGGGTATTACTGTAGTTCATACATACATATTCAAGAAACGTTAACCATATTATGTATTTCTGAGAAACGGTAGATGACCTTAATTAACAATTTTGCTAATATTGGGGATATAAAGCATAAAAAATAGGTAATAAATCCTACGTATACAAAAATAAGAAAAACAGATTGCGATAAGGTTCTCCCATGCTATTTCAATTTCCAAAGATTAGTTGACGTTCTTGTTTTTGTTCATTAAGAGTACTTTTCTTTTCTTTTTTCAGATATTTTACTTTCTGGGGGAAAATGAAGGCTTCTAACCATGTGACGTATCTATACGCGATCCTTTGATTAATCCTCTTGGGAAATCTTTGGGCTATCAATTCGCGTTATTCACAACCAACCCCTCCGGAAGAAGAAAATCGTGATATTCAAATTAACTTACTATATATAGTTGAAGTTTTCTAGCTTGAATAGAGAGTAGAAGAGGATATATACTCGAATAAGGTGAGATTGCTACTGAAGGTATCATATTTGAATTATTGTGATTAAGAATTTATTAGGAGGAAGTTTTAAAGTGACGATTGTTCACTGAGAATAAAATATTAGATTAAATCGGATGATAGGTTAGATCCTTTATAAAGTAAAGATCAAGTTTGAAAGTCTCCTAATAGTTCGTGTTTTACCATCGTTGTTCCACTTTCGTGGTTAGCATTGAGACATTCTCTTACTATTATTAGTTGAAATTGTGTCTTTTGATTGTGTTATAAATAAATAGATTACTTGGATCATGTCAAGTGTTTCTTCCCTACCTCCCACATATCTAGGTGCCCAAGAGAAAGGTATTAGCCTCTCAGAACCTTTTAAGCCAAACTGGACTCAATATTCTTATATAATGCCAAATGGAAATCAGAAGCGATAGTCTTTATCATCTGACTAATTTTAAAATTACGACATCTGGACTCAATAAGGCTTTCTGTTCATTTAGTTTGATATTCGCACAAAACAAATTCAAACAACAACTACTTAATTTTCATTATTATTAGGCATCACATAAAGAATGAATATCCTTCAACTATAGGAAAGCAGGCTCCCAAAGAAAATTATTAATGAAATAACTTAGCTCTTATTGCCACAAAATAAAATGAAATTAAGAAAATTCTAAAAAACATAATACAATCTGCCACTAACTATCTAAGATAATACTTTCTAAAAACTTACTGTAAAAAATAACCCCCGTATCTAAAAAAGACAGTTCTTTTTATTATGAATGTTTATTTAACCTAAGAAATGCAGCCCAGTGGTCAAGGTATCGAATCACGGCAGGCATGTCTATGAGTTCGAGCCCAGTACCACTAAAGACCCGCCGTTTAGGGCAGCGATGCACGTTAAATCTGTCAAGAGCTGAAACGTCCTCCCGTTAGTGTAGTGTGGTAGTTAGGAGACGGGGGTGCCAGCTCAGGTGTCTTCCACGTCACTTGACCACGGTTCAAAATTACGTGGTCCATCGCCAAAAGCCATCGTGTAGCTGAACACATTGCGACTTTAATATTCACTCACTCACTCATCTAAGAAATGCATTTCAACTAAAAGGCTTAATAGTATTTTAATATTGACATAAAAATTTGTTTAAGGAGAGGGCATTCTTAGGGAAAAAGCCATCGCGCCATGAAATTGGGACAGTAGCGCACACAGGAATTTTTCAGGGGGAGGTCCGGGGTTGTAAGCTCACCATTTTTGTATCATGCTCCTTTTGATTTTGTCGATTTTCGGGAACAAAACACAGTAAAAAACCAATTTTTGAATAAATAATTAGCATTAATTAATAAAATTAATCGTTAATAACAAGTAATTAATTAAATTTTACGTACAATATACTTAGAATTATAATCAATCGGAAAAAATATCAAGGACTTTAGGGGTCGGACCCCCGTGTGTGTGCGCCACTGAATTGGGACAAATATGTTTGAAATAGTTCCCAAAAGATGTTCTGCGGGATTTTTGTCAAAATTCCTTCCAGTATCGGATTAAGAAGGCAGCATTATCAGATGATTTAAAAAGCCTTTCCATTGAATCACAAACATGCTGCATAGATGGATCAGAAGGCAGCAGTAACAAATATATTTTAGTTTCTATTTAAAATTTTGAAATATTATATATATATATATATATATATATATATATATATATATATATATATATATATATATGTATGTATATATATATATATATATATATATATATGCATATATATACACTGCTCAAAACAATTAAAGGATATTGTAAGTTTTATATAAAATAAAGATATAAGTGAAATTTTTTTTGCCGAAAATGGAAGAAGAGAATCACAAATGCAAATTTTTCTGATTTTCAAATTGTGGAGTATGCTAATTTTGAGTTCGACGTCAAAAACGTCGCTTCAGTGGCAGCGAATGAAATTTGACTTTCAACTGAAATGAAGACAAGGATGATCGGCATTCAGTGATTGCTTTGTTTCGATGAGTACGATGTCTCAGCAAAGTCATTTAACCGATTCAGAAGCTTGGAGAGTTGTTGGTAGGTTAGAAGGAGGCCAAACTCAAGTCGAAGTAGCGCAATCCATTGGAGTGTCCCAAAGTGTGATTTCCAGGATCTGGAACCGTTTTTTGGAGACTGGAAGTGCAGGCCGAAGACCCGGTCAAGGTTGTAGACGGGCAACAACGCCCAATGAAGATCGTTATTTAGTGTTAACGGCTCGGAGACACCGAAATATGAATGCTACTTATCTCCAACAACACCTTCGCTCGGCTACTGGCGCCAGGGTTTCAACTCAGACTGTCCGAAACCGGCTCCATGATGTAGGTCTGTATGCTCGCCAACCGATGGTATGTGTTAGACTAACATCAAGGCGTCGTCGCGATCGCAGGGAGTGGGCAACAGAGCATGTGAACTGGAGGAGAAGGGAATGAAGCAATGTTCTTTTTTCTGACGAGTCCCGTTTTTCTGTTCAATCGAATAATAGGCGTATTTTCATCTGGAGGGACTGTGGCAGTAGGAATAATCCTGCGTTTGTGCACGAAAGTGTCAGATTTGGCGGTGGGGGAATGTTGGTGTATGGTGGCATCTCCATTGACAGGCGCACAGACCTCTACATCATTCGAGAGGGACCTCTGACTGCTCGCCGATATAGGGATGAGATCCTCAGACCTATTGTAGTCCTTACGCTGCAGCAATGGGAGATGACTTCATTTTAATTGACGATAACTGCAGGCCACATCGTGCTAACCTGGTGGAGGATTTCCTTTTCGAGGAACAAATCGTACGAATTGAATGGCCAGCGTGTTCTCCAGACATGAATCCAATAGAGCACATTTGGGACGCTCTAGGAAGACGAGTTGCTGGCCTCCAACCATCCCCACAAACTCTCCAAGAACTGGAAAGAGCTCTTCTGGAAGAGTGGGACAGAATATCCCAACTCGTGATTAATATCCTCATTTACTCCATGCCTCAAAGGTGCTCAACGTTGCTGGCCGTCCGTGGAAAGCATACCCCCTACTGAAAATGATTTCTTTTGAAGAAAACACCTTTTCTTATACTTTTTTTCTCATATGCACAAATTGTGTTTTTTCCCCTTTTGTACACAAATGCGTAATAAAATGCCTTTTTTTCTGCCAAACATGTGTAATTTATTCTCATATAACCTACTACGTCTGTCGATCATGTATCAATCAGCTAAAAAGTTCCCCAGCCCCAAGATCCACCTAAAACCACAATATCCTTTAATTATTTTGAGCAGTATATATATATATATATATATATATATATATATATATATATATATATATATATATATATATATATAGCTGTACCTGTACCCTGCCACGCGCTGCAACAGAAAGGACATATTTTCAGTATGTTAAATAATTTGCATTGCACGTATGATCTTTTATAAAAAAATGTATAAATATATATACGAAAAACTTTCCTAAACTGATATTTATAATTTGTTAACCAAATGCTTGAAGTTATTACAGCTTATTTTTGTCCTTATGTCATGTTATGAACCTAAATTTATTTACCTTGTCTTTAAAGTGGCGACCTCAAGTTTTAAGATAAATTTTAAATGGCTCCACTCTGGATTCATTGAGGGAATTGGGTTAGTTTTACAATGCTTATGGATATTTTTATTAAATCAGAGGTGTGTTCACAAATGCACATTTATCCAAACAATGTCACTTGGAAACATGAATTGTATTTCCTGATGTCATATAGGAAATGTTTTGATTCCGCAGTATATCTAGCAAGCAAAATTTGTAATGGCTCTGTTTTCTGAGTTGAAGCAGTTTAATTTTTTCAGTGGTGCAAAACATCCCTTTGGTTTCTCCCTTAAATTCCAGAACATTGCAATAAGGATACACTTCCATCATTGTGTAAATGAGAACATGCTGCCTGAACCTAGAATCTTCCACTGGGTTGTACCGGAATGCAAGTTGACTGTTATTGTGTGATTGCTCACCACAAAGTCATGTTTGACGCAGATGTGCTGTTTTTGGTTAACATCTTTCTGATGTTGTAAAACACGAATGATGTGCTCGCAAATGAGCTTCCTCAAGTCTGGCTGCATGTTGCTTTGCTGCGCCCTCAGTCTGTGTTCTTTGTCTGCTTTTCTCGTTTGCTGATATCCATTCTTTCTCAGTTTAATGTGCAATTACACTCATTGTAGTACTTTTGCCTTGCAAGTATGACAACCTAAGTTTAATTTCCTGCAAGGCATTATTTTTATCTAGTGAAGCCAATTGACTTCACTTAAAAAGAAAAAAAATTCAAACAAAGCATAGAAAATTTCTTAAAAATTTAAAGCTACACTTAAAAAGAAAAGAAAATTAAAACAAAAACATAAAATTTCAAAACATGAAAAAAAAAGAAAAATCAGAAACAAAAGAAAAGGAAAAAAATAAAAAATGCCAATGAAATATTTAACTTTAAACGTGCATCGATTGACACAGCTGAAATTCAATGCAATGAGAGGCTGAAGGTATTTTTAATCGAATATGACAGGAAATTTCCAATATAAACACGGATTTTGCAGCAGAAAACTACGACAAAGTGTTGATAATGATGGGAGTATTTTTGCAATTCACAATTCGATTAGTATTAGCAATTGTTATCAACAAAGTTAATGGCCTATCTTTAAAACAGAGTGGCTTATATCTAGACACAGACAGCTTTTCACATGGACAATTATTTGTTATCTGTGTGCTTAAATATTAGCATCACTACAGCCAAATTACCGCCATGCAAATCGCAACATTTTCCCTCCCTTTCTTTTTTCATAAAAAAAAATGTTAGAATCTTTATTGTTTAGATATTAAGGTACGATATACTTGGCACCAATTTTGTTACAGTGATGCTAATACATAATTACTGATGTGTGTTACAGAGCAGCAGTCACCAATTGGTGATTCGTGAAAAATTTTGGATGGTATGCAGAAAAATTAGGAAATTATTTATACTTTTATGAAGATTCAGTTTAAAAAAAGATGAACAACAAAACAACATATTAAGGAACACGAATTATTCTTTACTAAAAGCTTTTAGTTACTGAAGTAACTAAACAAAAAAACATAATTCCTGAGGTTAGCGATTTTTGGTAACCTCAACCAGTTTTTGGAAAATTGTAGGCAAAACACTTCAGTTTGTTGCTTTTCATGAAGCTTATTTGGTTCACTCCTAGAAGAGATCACACCCTTGGCGCGAATTACTTTGGTTGGCGATAATTGCGCCATCTTGGTAACCCTACTTTTTTAAATACTACATATGACAACCCTAATTATTTCTAGCATTTTCGTATTTTGTGGGCGCGCATTTCGAATTTCATTTTGTTGGTCTCCGGGCTGGTTGCGTGTGGGAGGGAATTTACTTTAGAATTTTTTACTTTGTTGAATGCGAAAGGTAAGAAAGAATTGATTGAATGGTATATGAAGGAAGGATTGATTGCTTCGAGTTATGAATGTCCTAAATGTAATGATCGGCATGATGTAACATGGTCGGCAATAAAACGCTTTCTTCGAAATCGTGCCAGCCATGCCGAATGTATGTTCGACCATTACCTCGCAGAATAAATAGGGTGGCGTTCACACGATCATTCGCTTAGCGATTAGACCTTTAAGACTTTTTTAAAATTTGTTGTTACGCTGTCCCCTCCACTCGGAAAAGATCAGCATTAAGAAAGTAAGTGCTGTTTTTATATTTTTTATATCTCAAATATTTAATTTCTGTATTGCTTACATATATTTTCCTTATGCATCCACCTTATCCCGCTATATTTCCTTGCCAACATTGTCGCTTTCGCTTGGCACCATCTTGTTCTGGCTTGGCTCCTTTTTTGGTTTGTCGCCAAGGGTGTGGGCTCTCATAGGATTTTACCGCTTATTTTCAGGGCATAGAAGATTAAATAAAGACGTAAATATAGCTATAGTGCTCCACCACATAGAGGTCAATCCTCTTAGTGAAACGCTAATTATAAAGTTATACATTAAGTGGTTCATGAAGTGTTGAAAAAAAATGGCAACTACTGCTCTAAAGCAGGCACAGCAGACAATTTCTGTATATATACAGACAATGAAGCAACACAAAATGTCTACTCATAAGCATTGTAAAATTAACCCTTTCACCTCAAGAAGAGTCATTTAATTTGTTTTCAAACTTGGCACCTCTTCTATGGAGACAATGCAAATAATTTTAGATTCATACCATGACAAAAAAAACCCATAATAACTTGGGAGTATTCCGTTAACAAATTACAAATGAAATCTGCTTAGAAAAGTTTTGTTAATGTATATTTCCACATTTTTTTATAAAAAAAATCATACCTCAAGTGCAAGCAGTTAAAGATATTAGAAATGTGTGTTTTCTCTTTTCTTTCTTTTTAACCAGACTGAGCCACAGGAAAACATGATTGGGTACAGCTAGCTAGCTATAACAAACTTAAATGATAAAAAGCTATCAAAAACCAATTATTAACAACAAATTATCATTTTGATAAAATCACCAAAAAAAAGTTGCAAACAAAGGTTCTTGGGTACTGTTGCAACTATATCAACCTCGATTTTGTTCGCATCATACACAGTGAATTGGCAATTAAGTGCTAATGTTGCCAATATGGTTGCGATAATACATAAATATCAAAACAAACACAAAATATACATCAGAAAATCTTAATTTTTCCATTTATATTTCACAGTAACACCAAATAAAATTTTGAAATTACACAAAATAGATATTTCGTGAGTTATTGCCCCAACTATTAAAAACTACAATAACTATTTCGTGGAAAAATTCACTACCAAGTGCAAAAAAAGTATTATTATTGTGCACAAACAGGCATAGAATGTTCTTCCCTTATTGAATGCATATTGCAGTATTTGGCGATGTCTTTTGATTTTAGGTAAATGGCCGACTAAAGAAAAAATATAAGTACCATAAAAAATTATATATTAATTTAATTTAGATTCATTGGAGAAAGATAAAATACCGTAAAGTCCGGCATATAACGCACACCCATACTTTCAAGCTGCAATTTTTAAATTTTAGGTATATTCGCTATATAATGTGCACCCCTTTTTTACGAAGAAACCTGAAATGTACAAATGCAACGCTGTTATGTTTGGAAGCGATTTATTCAAAGTGTTTATCTAAGCAATTGCAAAAATAGTATACTTTTAGAACTACCACCTTTTAAGTTCAATAAGAATACCATGTCTTTTAAATAAATAGTATTTCGAAATATTTAGAAGTTTAACTTTTTTATGCTCATTTATTTTTTAATTTTTAAAGCCCTCATTTTTATACCCAGCGTATAACTCACACCTGTAAATTTTGATCTTATTTTTTGTGTTCAAAGTGCGCGTTATAAGCCGGATTTTACGGTAGGTGGAAGATTTTAATCGGAATACTACTCGCTAAACACATACATAGTGTACAGAATTAAATTTAGTATTTTATATATAAAAATTATCCAAAATAAATATTCTGTGCTTAAAAATAAATTGAAAAATGATATACAATACGAACAGTAATTGACATAAAAAGAGCTGAACTATCTTTATCAACGCGAAAGTAAAATTTGATAAAATAATTACAATCTTATGACAACCTGCTTCCTCAACATGTATTTGAGCCCTCTGTCTGTTTTGCTCATTCACTGATGCTTACTCTAATTTGATCAGCATTTATCCCTCGCACTGCGTTTGCTTGGCCAGTATGATGACCTAAGTTCGAGTTTCTGCAATACAATTTTATGTACTCAAGCCAATTGACTGCAGTTAAAGTGAAGGTTTAAAGAAAAACATAAAAAATTACAAAACAGCTTTGAGTGGGCCTTGTATCCGAATTCCTTTTTGTGGCTCTTTTTCAGATATAAGCACCATGTAAGTGGAATTGTAATAACATTCGTTGGGGCTCCTGCATCATTGATACAGCGGTAGCTCTACGTCCCAGACAAAAACAAACCATAATAACTTCCAGTATTTTTTTAAAAAAATTACTAATGGAATCTGTTTAAGAAGGTAATAATCTTATAAAGCAATGAAAAACAAAATAAGGTACAATATTTTGATGACTCAAAATCAGAAAATCTTAGTTTTAACATTTATATTTCAATACTAACATCAAATGAAAGGTACTTACGTATTATCGCAACCTATTAGCGATACTGTATAAAACGAAGCACGATTGCCAATTCCGCGCGTACAACATCTGCGAAAATGGAATGGCCAACTTTGCCAGTTATCATTAAAGTTGGTGATTGTTGCGATAATACGTAAGAATCAAATGAAGTTTAAAAAGTTGTCTAAAAAAGAAAAAAAAAACATTCCTATTAAAAACCCCGTCGATCAATTTCGTCACATTAAAATATCTCCAAGTGGGAAAAAAATATTGTTTCCAAACATTGAATGTGTGTGTGTGTGTGTTATATCGCGTCATTTGGCTACGTCTGTTTATTTCAGGTAAATGGTTGACGGAAACTATTTGGTAGAAAAATAAGTAGCGTACAGAAGTCAATTATGTTAGTTTCATTTTCGCTTAATAAAGAGAAATAAATTTAGCTTAACATTACAGAAAAAACACGATGTAGAATTTAATCAAAGTCGTAAACATCCCGCGATAATGCTATCCAACTGTTGCCAAACCTACAAAAAAATTTGAGTTCTTGAAAGAATAATTTTTAAAATAAGATTTATTCGAAAAATAATCCCAATTACGTATCAAAGGACAATAAATAGATAAATATGACAACGCATAAACATAACCATAGAAGAGTTATACAATAATTTGGAAAAATCTAAGCGTAAAGTTTAAATTTTCGCATTCAGAGCGAATCATGACGTCATATGACGTCATAACACCAAAAAATCACTTAAAAATTAAATTTTAAAAAATTTAGAGAGAATTTCGAAATAAAAAGCACATAAGATCCTGACCAGAGATAAATGCAACGTTGTGTCAATATTTAAGATTAATCCATGCAGAACTTTTTGAGTTATGCGCGCATACACAAACCAACAGAACATTTATATATATACCTATTCTTGACACTTTACATTTCAAATAAAATCAAGTATATTTCGGTAACTACGTATTTTTTTTAAAGAAAATAAATTTGATCTTTTCATAATTTTTAGATTATGTGAGCATAGACGAGACTATTTAGCCTGTTATCTGAGTAATATCAAACACAGCCGGGTTTTTATTTATTTATTTATTTGTAATAGCTACAAGTACAATAGGCGCCAAATTGCATTTTATATTTTTAGACCTAAAATTTTTTATTTAGATTTTTAAAATGCAATACAAACACTGAAATTTTTTTATGATATCCAGGCATTTCATTCTGCAGAATTTTCAGCACTATCCGTTGATCACTTATGAACTATAGTTCGAACGTATTCAGTTTTGAACTCTGAACTTCGAAAAAGATAAGCCTTCTTTACTAAGTTCCTGGTTTAAGGTTTTTCTTTTGACTAGAGGTAAATGTTTCTTCTGGAGAAAATTATTTTTTCAACCAAGGGACAGCCTTTTTCCAACCATGAAATTTGACATTAAGGCTGTGAAGTGATAATTCCCAGAAGAAAGACGCCGAAAGCGACATCAGTATAAAAATACATCTGTTTCTTTAGCTGTCAAAAAGAGATACGTTTCAAATTCCTTCCCAACCACGAGTGACTTAAAAAATCGCCTTAGGGTTAAGGTTCGTAGATGCGGTTGTCTTTTTATGGAACCCCCCAAAAAATGGGCTACATTAAATTTTTTTTCAAAAACTGGAAAGAAATTGCAACTCCTCGAAAAGACGACTGAAGAAATAAAAATGTTTGAAAAGTTAACCTGTTATATATATGGTTAAATACGATAGATCTTACTAATTTGAAATCAGTCAATAAATTTTCTAAAGACAAAATGTCAAGTACTGAACTCTAATATACTTCTCATTACTTATATATACTTTAACTTCCTCTCTGTCTCTCTCTCTCTCTCTCTCTCTCTCTCTCTCTATATATATATATATATATATATATATATATATATATACATATACATATATATATACATATATATATACATATAATCAAATATAAAAGAATTTTATCAATATATAATCATATAATCATATACATATACATACACATATATATGAATTTATACACACACACACACATATATATATATATATACATATACATATAAACAAAAATATAAAAATAATCATATAGTTATATACCTAAGATAACTAAAAGTAGTAAGGAGGCACATAGTATAAAGACAAATTCCTGGCCTTAGGAACCAGGATTGCAGGTTTAAACAAGTTTAAACAAGTCTCTTATATACATATACATATATATCATTTTAAAATTAGGAAAATAATACATATATATATATATATATATATATCATTTTAAAATTAGGAAAAAATAATACTAAGCTATATATATATATATATAAAAAGAAATCTACATTTTAAAATTAGGAAAATAATTAAGAGAAAAGAAAAAAATCATATATTAAAATTTTTTAAGAAAATTCCGAATAAATACCGGTATGTAACAATAAGTAAATATTTAAAAATAATTTTCATGAGATATACCTCATAAATGTTGCTTTTTAAATCGTATTAGTCATACGTACAGACATGTTCGTCTTTTGATTCCAATTTTCTTTCAAGGGCTCTATTCACCTGAATAGCAAGTATGTATACTGCTATAGGCTGTCATTGTTTTTGCCTGTGATGTATATTATTTCTGTTTGCTATTAAAACTTAAAGAAGGATTTACATTTTTTTGCAAATTGAGCAAACAATAAAAGGTAGTGCAATAATGAAGACGCGAAAATTAAACTCCCTAAAAAGATTGTTTACAATACTTTAAGTTAAAAATGACAGTGTGATAAGGTAAAAAAAAGTTAGTCAATGTCTTAACGGTATTTCACAGTCGATTTTGCACTTATTTACTAGATTTCATATAATTCAGTTTAATATGCCATATCACTATTCACATTACTTATGTATATGTCTCATATATATCTATATATATATATTCAATATAACATAAGATAATTATGATATAATGTTATATATTATAAATATCTCTCAATTTCTTAAGTAACCGATGCATTATTGACTCAAAATCACCAGCTAAAGCATAATATTTACATCGTTTCTAAAAAAATATATACATCTGTGATGAAAATTGTTTTTATAATATTTGCAAACAAAAAAAATATCCGATCTATATATGCACTTTTGTATGATCCATATGTTACTTTGTGAATTTCAAAATTTCATCAATCATATTTTTAATTACTTTTTGCAAAAGTTATCTGATTATCTCTCTTATACGTATTCTTTACAAATTTTTCTATGCCAGAATGAACATCTACAATGTGTGTTGTGTGTTCAATTTCTTACATTTTTTATTTCTCTTTACATTTTGTTTCATGCCACTCCTTGTGATATTATCCATTTAGCAGTATAAAAGCCTTCATCATCAACTAATTCTAGTTTATCATCAGACAAACATTGTACATATATACTACTGATAAAGTTTACTTCAATGTTCTCATCACTGAGATCGCTATCTTTCCTTTCTCATTATTCTTTAAGAATACGTAGAAAACTTTTCCCTTTTACAGTTTTAAAATCATAATTTGACAAATTCGAATAATGCTTTTCTCAACTTCGTAAAATTAAGTAATAACTCAAAACATTAAATTATAACCAAACTAAACACACAAAACATGAAGAAAAAACCATTTGTATGACAGAGTTTGTATTGTAAAATTTACGAATGAAGTAGAATGTTGTATAAAATTTATCAGCTAACTGAAATTTAATCTTAAAGCAGGACCAACTCATCGCGATGGGAGGACATGGATAGAAAAATAACAATAAGCTCCCGAGCAGCGGTTCTTAAGCATTCGATCATCGTGCCCCCTATGTAGCAGCCTGACATCGCGGCCCCCCAATATTTTAAACACCACCTCCTTGACTCACAACACTTGGCTGAATATTTAAAGGCTTTTCAATAAACTTAAAACTATAAATTCATCTCTTAAACTTTGAAAGTGAGTTTCTACTATATTTTTTTAATATATTACGTTGCGATAATAAAAAAACTGAAATGATATTCCTAATTGAAATGCATGTTGTAGTCGAGTTTTTTCATTAGGGGCGATTTTATGACCTAGTCTAGGATGGCACATCTTTCAATTTTTCGACTAGGTCTTTCAAAATATGTAAAAGAGGGAAATCTCAACATTAAATGAGAGAACGCGATTGGCCAGAAAGGCGTTGAGGCCTCACGAACCACAGTTTAAGAACCGCTGTTCCAAAGGGTTTAGGCGCCGTATTTAAAAACAGCATAAAAAATAGCATATTTATCGTAAAATTTGAAGAACAGCCCCCGATGAATGGTTAATTAGTTTTAAATAACAAAACCATATAGTTTATGTATATAACTAATCGTAGTGATTTTTGATCATTTTTTTCTGCTGGGTGTAAGCAACCCGAAGTAAACCAAGAGTTTCTTTTTTTTTTCTCTTCGAATTTTCTTTTAAAATGTTTGAAATTGAAATTATATCCATATTTCCATCAATGAGAAGTAAATATGCAGCACCTAATGAACTCCCATATATCCTTTAAAAAATACATTTTTCTCCTTATTTTGTGATTGTCTTAACTGTAAAATAAATATTTTATCCCCAAAATTCTTTCTTTCTTTTTTTTTTTACTTTTATCTCAATTCATTTTTTTCCAACATTTTTTTTTCCCACCATGTATCTCGTATTTATGATAATTATTTTTCTAGTATTCTTAATGCAGTATCTAGAAGAACGAAGATTTCTTCAGTTCTTGTTCATATATTTCCGTTGTACTTTTATTCGTGTAATTTTTGTACTTTTTCGTAACATTTAATATTAAGTTGATTCAATTTCTAAATAATTATTTTTGAGTTCTGTTATTCAAACATTTTGTAAAAAATCTGTCTTCAGCGAGATAAAGAATCTTGGAGTGATCAAACCTTTGGCTGTTTATTAGAGAAGCAGTCTCTTGTTTGCAAAACTTTAAACAGCAGGGAGAGTTCTTCAACATTACTCGTGTGATATCCCCCCCTTGGGAAAATTATCTCTAGGAGTATCAGCGTGAGCTAGAGGCGTAGGATTAACGAAAGAAGTAGAAGGAAACATAATCTTAATATACCTTTATTAAGATTTCAACTTAAACTTCTAACAAATTAAATTATAATAATTAATGTGAGAGTATCTATGATGGCAAAATACGCAACACACAATATATATATAGATAATAACGACTTAACCTAACTCGAACCACTATCAATAACTGAATCGCCCCTAAACTCAATTCTAATACAATCACTGATTCTAATATTAAATAGTCAATCCTACTTCGTTGCAGTCTGAAGAATCAATCACTAATATCATTAAGGCAATCTTGTATTTACTTGCGTGCACTGGTATATACACCTTGGTTCTCTATACCTTTATCACTTATAACTTCTAGTCACCGCCACGTAACCTTATCCAAACTTGAACCACGAACTATATAAACATTCCTCTGCTCCCATCAACTGCCACAAATTGCCATCTGGCTTACTCTAAGTTTCGATATTTAAAAGCTTGTTAATTTGCATCTTTCATTCACACTTCACTTCTTGGATTTGGTAGGAAAAGAGTTGCCCTTAATTCTGGCTCAAAGAACCCAAAGGACATGTTAAAGAAAAGACGCGTAAGCCCGTCACACTCGTATCAACTAAAAAGAAGTTTCTTTACTATTGCTTAGATTTAGAGTTAAGAATTTTTCTTCAATTGCTTTTCTTAATCCCTTTTTTGATCAGTGTTTTTCATGTATTTTTTCTCTTTCAGTAAAATAGTCATACTTATTCTCAGATTCTAACACAAATCGATACAGACAATGTAACTATTATTCGTTTTCTAATTTATCTTTTACGTCTTTTTTTTTCTCTAAATTAAAGTTTTTCCGATATTTTTAACAAATATCTCTTTCATATATTAGTAAATTAAAATCTAATTCCTTTTAACATATAGTTGCATAGCATTCAGATATCTAATTTCTAATTTATTAATTCCTGAAAAATCAACTGATAAATTATAACTTTTGAATACTATATAATAAATACTATAAGCAGTTTTGTTCATAACTCCAAGCAAATACTTCTGATCTTGTCTGTAAGTCACTATTCAATTAGCAAATTAAGCAAAAACTGTAGTTTAACTGTTCGCGTATTATACTCTTCAATAAACTGTTATACAATCAAGACTTTTCATAAAATTTTAATAAAAAGTGATTTTATTATTATTTTTTTCAAAATTACAAAAATGCTAAAAAGGTAATAATTATCAAAAAAAGAGGCGAAGAATCTCTTAAAAATGTTCTTTTCTAACTGTTTATATCCCCGTTTCTTGAAAAAGAGAAACGTGTTCGACATACTTCATCACGAAATTGTTCTATTTTGAAAATAATGTCTGAAACTAGGCCATTTTTTTGCAAGCTTCATAAAATTCAATTTTCGAATTTGAAATTACTTTTCGAAAATGATACATGCTAGGAATATTTCACATCTTTGTTGTAACACTTTCAAATTCAAAGCTCGACTCTGCGTGAGTTTCTCTCATAAACCGATACGATTTCCGGCAAAAGAAGAAAATATTGGTATCTTTTGACTGACTAAAATTTAAAAATAAAAACCAAATATTATTTTTCCATTTTGGTAGTATTTAAATTCTGGTACACACACACACACACAACGTATACATTTTTAAAAAATTTAAATTCTTTGATTTTATAGTAAAAAATAGTTTCCTGTTTATAAAAATGTTTGTATATATATATATATATATATATATATATATATATATATATATATATATATATATATATATATATATATATATATATATATATATAATCCAATATAAAAAAAATTTCAATATATAACTATGTACATATACATACACATATATAAAAATTTATACATATATATACATATACACAAATATATAAGCAAAAATATAAAAATAAACATATAGTTATATATCTAAGATAACTAAAAAGGAAGAAGGCACATAGTATAAAGACAAACTCCTGGCCTTAGGAACCAAGATTGCAGGTTTAAACAAGTTTTGCGGCGCCAACCTTCACCTGTAATTTGTCATACTATGTACCAAGAGGAAAGGAAAGAATTATATATGTAGAATTTAAATATTAAAAAATCATTAAACTAAATAACATAGGAACAAAAACATAACCTACTAATTCGGAGTTAAAACGATGGCCAAGAGTGCAGTAACGTGTTCCCGCCAAATTGGGGTGAGAGCAGAACCGCATAAAATTAATTGCGATACGATAATAAGAAATATATATATATATATATATATATATATATATATATATACTTTTAAAAAATCATAAAAATAATAATCATATAAAATTAGCGTAAAATATAAAAGAAACTCAAAAAATATATATTAAAATTTTTTAATAAGTATGTGGCGCCATCTATTTAATAATTGTAGAATAAATTAGATATTGTCTAAATTTAAATATATATATATATATATATATATATATATATATATATATATATAAAATATTTTATTAATGTTGTTTTGGAATGAGAGAAAAGGAGAAAATCAATGTATATCTTTCATTTTTTCTATATAAAACGTATATATGAAAAGATTGATAGTACAATAGAAAAACTTTACTATGATTGTCGTAGCAACACTTTAAATAACTTAAAATCTAAGTTTAGTAACTTAAAGTTACTCTACCAAAAGAATTAATTAATCGTTACTCACAAAAATTTTCTAGTTGTAAGATTCTTAAAATAATGCTATTGACTAGCAGATGAGAGAACAAATCGATTAAACAATATTCTATTAAAAAGTCTTAAATTTTTAACTAAATGAAAATAATTAAACGTTGGTTCTATAAATAAATAAATACAAATATATTTACTCATGAAATATAATTTTAAATCGTAATAAAATGTAAAAAAAGTTATCATATATTTATTATAATCTAACTAAAGTAAATAAATCTTATTTAATTAAAAAATAACTATTTTTTTTCAAAATAATGAATTAAATGTTGAAATATAATTTTAAAAGTGTTTTTATTCTTTAATTATCACATAGTCAAATAATTAAATTTTTAATTCATTTTTCAATATAAGAAACCTTCCAACGGGGTAGGTGTCCACGGTTTCCTAGTGGTTATGATCTCGAACTCGTAGCTGGAGTGTCGTGGGTACGAGACTAATGCCGTTGAAGGCCTGTCATGTAGCGGGGCCTGCGCATGTTAAATATGTTGAGCTGAAAGTCTTCCATTGGCATACTGTGGTAGTGTGGAGAAGAATTGCTAGCTCAGGTGTTGCCCTCGTCTCTTGAGCCTCGCTAAAAATTAGCCTATTGTGAAAATTAGCAATTTGTGATCCGTCCTTAGCAATTGTCAAGCAGTGTATATATATATATATAGGGTGATCAGTGGCGCTCACAAGGGGGATTGGTCCTGGGGGTCCGCTCCCCCCAAAAAACCCTTGATTTTTTTTTTTCGATTGATTATAATTCTAAGTATATAGTGCGCAAAATTTAATTAAGTATTTGTTATTAATGATTAATTTTATTAATTAATGCTAATTATTTATTCAATAATTAGTTTTGTACTGTGTTTTATTCCCGAAAATCGACAAAATCAAAAGGAGCATGATGCAAGAATGATGAACTTTTGACCTCGGACCCCCTCCCTTGAAAAATTTTTGTGTGCGCTACTGAGGGTGATTCAAAAATTATTCAAATTTCGAGGGGAGGTAAGGAATACGTCAGGAAACCGATTTCCCTTAGGAAAGTATGTCCGCAAATGTATGCATGGGTATGTAAAGGGCGCTGTATGTACTCAATCAGTGTACAGCTCAGCCGACAACTCTCGCTGTCATCAATGTACCAGCTGACTTACTAGAGATGAAATAAATCGTTTTACGCATCAAGAGCTAACAGATGGGGGCATGAAATTAGCCGCCGGGCTAGGCAAGTTTACGAAGACCGATTTCCCTTCGGCGACAAGCTGTTGACCTTGGCACCGACCTACCGGTCCGTAGCTACGCCGTGCAGGCCTCAGACGACTAAGACAAAAGGAAACTCTATTTGGGCCAGTCGTTAAGGGTTTTTATTCCTGTCATTAGTTGTTCGTGACTTGCAGAAGAAGGCCCCGCTGCACCCCAATAAAAGAATACCACAGTTTCAAATGTTTGCACGCGTACATCGCAATCTGTGTGAATGTGGTTTACTGCGCAACAACATGGACGATACGGCCGAAGACGACTGAAACGGATTACCAACGTCAAAGAACAAGTCCTACAGTCCATCCACTCAGGCCACGGGAATTATCACCCTTGGATTTCAAGTCTAGCCATGAAAGAGCGTGTGTACAAGACCCCGTTGACAGTGAAAGGGACCTTGTTACACGAGTAGTGACCGCAGCAGGCATTATCCGTGATATGTCAGGCATTTTTTAAAATGTCCGACTTCCAATGAAACGACACGGTGAATCTTATGTTTGTGTAAATGATCGTAATTTGAAGCACCTACTGTGTACCTGTAATTTTCCTTGTGGGAATGAAAGTCACATTTGTTACAACTTAATTGTACTGTTTCCTTGTATTCACTTCAATTGACCATTTTGTTCATGTACAGTATGTTTGCGGACAAACTTTCTTGTGCTAAATCGGTTTCCTGACGTATTCCCTACCTCCCCACGAAATTTAAAGGATAAGTTATGAATCAACCTGTATATGTATCCCGGCACTTCTCGCGCAGGGGGATGTCATACCCATGGTCTAACTTTTTTCAAAGCTCCTTCTAAACCTTTGTTGGGAAAATGGATAGTTTCTAGTGTAGCTTACTTTAAGGTCATATCCTTTGAGGGACCTTAGCTTGTAGGTGAATTCTAAATATATATTTTTGGATATCACCTCTTCGGGTATGTCATACCCTGCGAGTGAATCACCGTTACAGCTCTGAATGCATGAGCACGTTTTGAATCTTTCTTATGTTATGGCGTATTATTGTAGTTATTATGAAGAAATGTGATATTTAAATAATTTAATAGATGCGTTATTTAATAGATGTAGTACAACAGTACTTTCGGATGAAGAACTTCTCTTCGCGGTTAGGATGAGGAAGAATCAAATGATGAAGAGAATAACAGCAAGTTTGATTCCTCCACTGAAATCGATCCAGATTTAGAAGAGGGTGACACCGCTGAAAATAAATGTTTTACGTGTAGATATACAAAAACATTTGGGAAGAAAGTAATTTTAAAGGAGACAACTGGTACATCTTATCTATTTTCAGATGATCTTTGGAAAAAAACTATTGGTGTGGGTGTGATCGTGTCTTCAGAGGTTTAAATAAAATTATATTTTTACATTATTTCTATTATAAATTAAACATTAGTTTTTAAGAGTTTTTTTACAATAGCAATTAATAATTTTCCATTATTTATGTTTCATGTTGAATTTAACAGGGCCTTTCCAAGCTCTTGCGTGACCTATGGTGTAGTTTTATTGATAGCGTTTTTGAAATAACGGTCTGTTGCCGAAAGCCCGTTACGTTTATCTAGTCTAACTTTTATTATAAAGCAAATGAATGTTCTTAAAGGACATACTATCCAATTTATCTTCTTTTAACCATTGTTTTAAAATTCTGTAAATATTATTAATTTATTGTATGAAAAAGGTGCCTATATAGAATTTTAACTATATATCAAATTGTTTATCGATATAAGCAGACATTTGAGTTTGCAATGGTTTACTCGTTTTCCATCTAGTGTAAAGTTTTATTTTCCAATCGATGAGAAAAGCAATATTTCTTACACTTAAACTGTTATTTTTTAGAATTTGGATCATAGAAGGAGCTTAACTAAAATATTTTGTAATGTTTTTTTTCTGCAATATGTAGTAAAAATTTTTTAAAAATTGCTATTTTTTTTAGTTTAATACACTTACTGGTATATTATTGTTTTAATATCAGAAACTCAAATCCTTTCCATTCGCAATCTATAAGAAAACACGCAAAATTTTATTTATACATGGGATATCTGTGTGTTTTGAGTATAAATATTTTATCTTTTCTAATGCCACCTCCGAAATGTTTTTGATGTCTTAAAGATTTCACGGGAAATAAATATTTTTATCGCTTGAAATTTATTGTATCTCTAGTGATTTTAACGCGGCCATTTTTTCCAATAAATGTGCTGTTTTAATATTCGTATGTTATATGCCTTGTTTTGTTTTGTTAACCGAACTGGTTGCTTTGAAAACATACCGCATAAATTGTTTCTGCTTCAGTTTTTATTTTAGCAGGTGTTGCTATTTCTAAAAGAATTGTTTTAAAATGCAGCCCCAAATAAGGCGATGTTTGTATATTTGCCTGTTACAGATAATAAAATCTTAAAAAAATGATTATTTGCAAAAAGTAAAGGAGTTTTATTCTCCAAGTTTAACGTAATTTTTTTTAGAAAATTAATTTTTAATTGAATAATTTTAAGATGAGATAAGATTAATCACACACTCACACATAGCTTAAGGTTGTAAGCGACTTCCCCCTAAAGTCACTTCCTCATTGTCTCGTCTACCTAAGTATGTGGGAGAGAACGAAGCATGTGTGTGTGTGTGTGTGTGACCAGAACTCTCCATGATACATCTAATTTATTATTATTCAATTGTATTATCCCACAACAAAGTAAACTACAAAAGGAAATCCTAGGAGTGATATAAAGAAAGCAACCACCTTAAGTGAATAAGCGCATGTAATCAGATTAGTTTAGCTTTAATCAATTCTAACCTATTAATTCCTGATCCTCTAATTTAGTCTAGTAACCAAACTCCGTTCTTTAACCTTATATACTCTAACTAATTTGCATATCAGGGTTTCTTTTTGAGAGGGATAGATAGCTGTGAAATAAACGCGAATGCTAGTCCAAAGATTCCCCAGGAGGATTAGTTGGTGAAGATCACGTAAGGACTCGTCACAAGGTGGCTGACTACGCTCGGAATCGTGCTTTTACTAAAAGGGTATAAATGAATAATTATTTGATGTTTAATATCAGTTGAATTAGAATATATATATGCCGCCCATTTAGTATAGTGTTAAGTGACGCTGACTTCTGTGCCATTGGACCTGGATTCGAATCCCGGAGAAGGCATGGATGTTTGTGAATGTATAACGCCTTTGCAACAGGGATAGTCTAAATAGCCGTCGAGCAGCAAGTGCTCTTGTGAGGTTGGGGGAAGGGGTGGAGGGCCTCTGAAGACCTCCCTCAAAATTGGGGTGAAACCGAGTCAAATATCGTACTATCACCTATATGCTGCTCAAAGATAAGTCTAACGACAGGCGTAAATCTCTAGCCCTTTACCAAGTTGAATTTCGGGCACCTTGATCTGACACCATCATACAGGTGACATTATAGACACAATAACAACAAAATACACATGCAATATTATTACAAGAAAAAAAAACTAAAGCGCAAGAAATGAAGAAAGAATGACACATTTTCAAAACATTCTCCTTTTATAGAAAAAAAATGCTTAATAATATTCTTCTTTTATGAATATATGAAAAATGCTTCTCTAATAATTATATTTTGCCTATATATATGGCTATGACTGCTATACGGGGTCGAACTAAAATTTTTGGAATATTCACAGTATTTTCAGATTACAATCAGTTGAAATAATAATGAGAATTTTTTGTTGAAGTTTCTCTTCTTTGATATAACAAAATATAAATAAATCCTTTTCTGAATTATGTATTTCAAAAATCGTAGTTCAACTCCGATATAGAAGTCCTAACTATACATAGGCATAATATTATTACCACTGTTTGATCACTACACCCGGGATAGCTCAATAACACACACCTCACACATAGACTGTAAAACACTCTCTATTTTTATTCACCTAAACACATAGTAACTAGAGATACACAGACAGCGCCGTCTGGCGCACGGTTTTTTGCGACAAGCATGAACATTCTCCCCCGCGTTGACATGTAATACATTCAACAATAACACAAATTACAATAAAAAGATAAAATACTATAGGATTACGTAAAACAAATTAAGGTACATATAAAAATTCTAATACACAATATTCAGAGACAAAATTCAAACTGACATAGGTAAAAGACAAACTCTTGAAATGGCTCTTTTATATTCTCCAAATTGTGTTTTTACTTTTACAACCCTTAGTAGTGCATCACTGCCACTATAAATCTCAGTGATTCTCCCTAAAGGCCATTTAAAGGTTGACATAGTCTTCAATGAGAACTACCAAATCACCCACGTTAACATTTTGTTTTTTAAATTGCCATTTATTGCGTTGTTGTAATTCACTAAGATAACATCTGAGCCACTTATTCCAAATTAGTTGTACTAGTCTGGTTATCCGTTGTCATTTTTAAGGGCATTCTCTTTTAATTCAATTAAATTGGGCTCGACTACTGAAGTCATAGACCTCCCTATCAAAAAGTGGGCTGGAGTTAAAGCGTTCAAGTCATCCGAATTGCTCGATAAAGGGCACAGTGGCCTGGAATTTAAAATTCCCTCTATTTGGATACAAACAGTTAAAAATTCCTCATAGGTTAAATTTGAGCCACTGACAACACTCCTAAGATGGTACTTTATTGACTTAACCGAAGCTTCCCAAAGACCACCAAAGGATGGCGCTCTAGGTGGTATAAACTTTCATTCTATACCCTCAGCAGATAAGAAACCTGCTAAATTATCATCTGAATCCTCAATAAGTTTTAGAAATCTCTTGAGCTCTTTATTGGCACCTACAAATGTTTTCCCATTATCGGAATACAATTTAGCACATTTACCTCTGCGACTAAAAAAATCTTTTAATGTAGCAATAAAAGCATCAGATGTAAGATCTGACACAATTTCTATGTGAATTGCTTTAGACACAAAACATACAAATACACAAATATAAATTTTATGCAAAATTCCTTTTCTTTGATTTTTGTACCTGATCATGAATGGGCCACAAAAATCCACACCAGAACAGTTGAACGGGTAATCTGGGACTACTCTATCACGGGGTAGATTACCCATTAGCTGAGAGGTAACAAGGGGTCGGCTTTTAAAACAGACAAGGCACTCATGCACTACTTTTCTGCATAATGAACGACCATTTAATGGCCAGAACTTTTCCCTTTACATAGTGTAGAAGAGAAGAAGCACCAGTATGCAGATTCTTTCTATGGAAATGGACAATTATTTGAACAGTTAAATTATGATTTCCTGGTAAAATTGCAGGATGTTTATTAACATAAGGTAAATCTGAATTACTCAGCCGGCCTCCAACTCTCAATAATCCATCACTGTATATAAAGGGGTTTAAATTTCTAAGTTTACTATTAGTTGAGACAACTCCTTTACTTTGTAAGCTCTTAATTTCAGCCAAAAAACCTGTTCTTGGACCATTCTGATCAGTTTAGTTTCTGCTTGGTCTATATCTGTAGCAGAAAGGGGACCACTCAATGTTAGTTTACGTTTGTTTATATTATTACTAAATCTTATCACATAACTAAATATACGAACAATTTTCATATAACTATTACTTTTACGTAACAAAGTAGATAAAATAGAAGATACACAATTAGTTGAAACACAAACACTATAGATGTAATTATATCAGAACTCGAACCAGTTTTCAGTTCCTTAGAATACTCGCATTCCTTAACTGGTGACAAACTTGTTTCTTCACTTGACAACTTACCTTTTTCAAGGAATTGTGGACCATGCCACCATAACCTTAAATTTGGAAGGTCACAAGGGCGCAATCCCCGAGACGCAAGATCTGCTGGGTTGAGAACAGATGGCACATGGTTCCACTGGAATCTTTCAGTCAATTCTTGCACCTTGGCGACACGATTGGCCACGAAGGTTTTTAAACGATTGGCAGGTGTATTTAACCATGCCAATGCAATAGTTGAATCCGTATGTAGCACAATATCACTTATGTTTAACCTCAAGGTGGAGTGTATTTTCTTGACGAGTTGAGCTAATAAAACACAGGCACAAAGCTCGAGTCGAGGTATGGAAATAACTCGAATTGGTGCAACACGAGATTTGCTGGCAAGAATGCTCACTTTGGCAGCACCGTTGTGAAGAAAACACTGTAGGTAAACGACCGCTCCGTAGGCCGCTTCAGATGCATACGCAAATCCTTGGAGAACGATTCTAACATTATTGTCAGCCATAATAAATCTGTCAATTTTCACTTCCTCGATACGTTTTAATGTTGTCACAAATTCTCTCCACTCCTTGGCAATTGAATTAGGTAACACATCATCCCAATCCAGTTTACATTGCCATAATTGCTGCAGAAACCCCTTTGCTTTCGCAATCACTGGGCCTAAGAAACCCAAAGGGTCGTATAGCTTAGCAATTCCACTTAAAACTTCACGTTTTGTATATATATGTTTAGCTGAAACAGATACCTTAAACGCGAAACAATCTTCAAATGGCTTCCAACTAATTCCTAATGTCTTCACAGATAAGTCAATGTCAGTAGAAAATGAATGCTCGACGTGTCTGATGGCAACGAACTATTTAATAACTCAGGAGAATTAAATGACCACTTATGAAGGTTCATTCCACAAGATTGCAGGGCGTCTTTCAGTTGCGATTGCAATTGTTGAGCAGTCTCCAAATCCGGCGCTCCGCTCACAATATCATCCATGTAGGTATCATATAACAGGGTTTCAGAAGCTAAAGGAAATCTCGATTTTTCATCCTTCGCCAACTGCTGCAGGGTTCTTATGGCAAGGAAGGGTGCGTTGGACAGCCCATAAGTGACAGTCTTTAGTCGGTACGTTAAAATTTCTGCATCTAGTCCATGTTTCCATATAATGCGTTGCAAATCCTGCTGATCAGGATTTATTAATATTTGCCTGTACATCTTTTGGATGTCAGTCGTAAAAGCAAATTTGTGTCTTCTAAAACGAGATATTGACTCAAACACATCTTCCTTCACTTCACCTTTCAATAAAATGTCATTAAGGCTTATGCCTGTTGTGGAGGGGGAGGAACCGTTAAAGACGATTCTTAGTTTATTAGTCAGTTTTTCAGGGCGTAATACACCATGGTGGGGTATGTAGTAATGTGTGGGTGGTTCACTTGACTCAACTACCCTTTCCAAAAGACCTAACTCCTCATACTCCTTCAAAAATTCCGCATACAACGATAAATAACTAGAATCCCTAGACAACCGTTTCCACAATGAATTAAGTCGCCTGATAGCAATATCTTTGGAGTTTCCTAAACAAGACGGATCTTTATTTAATGCCATCGATACTACATACCTACCCTCACAATTCCTCCTATGAGTGCGCACAAAATGATCCTCACACAAGGACACCTCTGTATCAACCTTAGGCTCTATGTGAACACCCTCAATTTCCCAGAATATTTTCAGTGTTTGTTTAAATCGTCATTAACAATTAATCCACAATGAACGCGATTCTCTGTAACTTGTGTGTGTGTGATCTACACTTCCACTTACAACATAACCAAACACCGTATTTTGTAACACTAAATGCGAATTATCACAATAAAATTTTCCAGGCTTTAACAATTCGTAAGAGATTTCAGCACCAAGTAACATATCAATTCTATCTGGTATATTAAATTTATCATCCGCTAAGGGCACAAACTCTGAAACATTAACATCTACATCAATCACCTTGTTTGGAATGAGATCTGTAATCTTATTAACTACTAACAACATTAACTCACTCTCAAAAGTTTTGGCTTTATTTGCAACTGAAGTTTTTACGCAATTTTTAGCAACCATAGAAGCATCATTAACGCACGAAACCACTGTATTTATTTTCTCCATTTTCAGCTGCAACTTCTCAGCACATGCCCTCGTACATAAACAAGACTGCGATCCTACATCTAACAAGCATCTGACCTCCACCCATTGAGAGTATTTATTTTTAACAAGCGTACAGTACTCAAAAACACATTCTTTAGTCTGCCTTTCTCAAACCCAGTCGCCACAAACTGTGATTGTGAATTTGCTTCAACTGATCCTTCAATCTGCCCTGGAACAAAAGTAGGAGCATCCAAATTTAAACTACTAGTGGGAGTGGGATTCCTCGTTTTGTCACGTGAAAAATGAATCAAGCTATTATGAGGTCTAAGGCAAAAACAATTTTTCTCTGAACGGCATTCCTTCAATCTATGAGGTAAAAAACAACGAAAACAAAGATTATTCCGTTTAACTACCTCTACTCTATCCTCAACTGACAGTTTCTTAAACTAATAACACTTAGAAAGGGGATGAAAATTATTACCCTTACATAGAACACAATTTGGTTTGGTTTCGGCCACGAAAACATTCGACGAGTTTATCTCTCGCCGCCAAGTGCTAACCGTCTGCAGTCTATTTTGCCCATCTGTTTTGGCTCCACTCCCTGAATTTCTGCTCATTAAATCATTCGAAACCTTTCCTCTCGCGGATAAATAGACATCACATTCCCTCCCAAGCTGTTGAGGCTTGAAATATGTTTCTTCCTGTTTCGTTGCAATATGATTCATCGTATCTCTATCTAGCGTTTCAAATATTTTATCTGAAATTATTAGATCACACAAAGAGCGGAATTCATTAACTTTACGCAACTGACAATAATAATCGAAAGTTGCACTTAAGCGGGAAGCAAACTGAACATAGTTTTCGGATGGTAGTTTACGAGCCTTTTAAAGTTACTCAGGCATTCTTGAGGCGTCGGTTCAAACTCTCTTAATATTAATTCTTTAATTTTAACATAATTGCTTAAATCCTCTTGACTCACATATGTTAGCAAATTATTGACTCTTTCTCCTAAAATATTTAATAGAATTTCGGCTTTTAGCTCATCAGGCACGGATTTGATTTGAAATACCTTTTCTAAAGAATGAAAAAATAAATTAAAGGACTCTGACCTGACCGGTACTTGAATTGTCAAAGTTTTAATGCTCTTTACCAAACTCTCCAATTTATCAGTTATGGAGCTTGGTTCTCCGCTTTCAAGAGATTGAGAATTTTTTTCGGATTCCTTCCTAACCTTCACCAATTCTAATTGTTTTTCAATCTGAGATAATTTAACTTTTTCTAATTGAATTTCAGCCTCGCGCTCATTTTTCTCAGCCTCTTGTTTACTTTTCTCTAAAGCATTTTCAACAAGACTACGCACAAATTCAATATCATTTTTATAAACGGCACTTGATTCAATTAACTTTTTTAAATCTATTATTTTAGCTTTGCTAGAAATCTCCAAACCCATTTCCACAGCAACCGAGATAAGCTCGTCTTTCTTTAGATTTAATTTCAACGCCATTTTTAAACTTATTTTGTCACAACATCTACACAATATACACTATTTTCAACCAAAAAGCATTTGTAAACACCTAAATTACACTATTGAGAATAGGAAAGTATACAAAAACACACAACAAGAATATCACAATCAACACAAATCTACAAACACTAATTTCAACCATGATATCCGTTAAAACTATTCAACTATTAACACCAACTTTAGCGAACACAACCAAATAATTCCTAAGACCATCATTAAGAATAGAAACACTCACCTATTCAAAAATTTCACCACCAAATACTCAACTAATAAATCACAAAACCACAGTTGCTTGTTGAACTCCGGGAAAGTCGGACCAAAATGTTTGATCACTACACCCGGGATAGCTCAATAACACACACCTCACACATGGACTGTAAAACACTCTCTATTTTTATTCACCTAAACACATAGTAACTAGAGATACACAGACAGCGCCGTCTGGCGCACGGTTTTTGCGACAAGCATGAACAACTACAGATGCACTTTTCATAAAAGGAGAATGTTTGAAAATATGTAATTCTTTCTTCATTATTTACCAAAAAAGTTACATTTAAGTTTTTTTCTTGAAACATCTTTAAAACAATTTTATATGCATATTCTAACTAACATTAAATATCATAAAAATTATTCATTTCTACGCTTTTTTCAAAATTACGGTTTCGGACGTAGTCAGTAACAAAAACTGTTGAAGACACTGTTACGGGTTCTCAAGAGCCTTTTCTCTAACTAACCTCTTGGGCTACTTTGTGACGTTATTTGATATTGATGATACCAATGATGTATATAAATATGTATTACTATATTTAAATAGGGCCTGCTGGGTGGCGTAGTTGGTTTGGAGCTGATCTTTGCGCCCAAGCTTGAGATTTCAACCCCGGCCCAAGTTGGTGGATTTTCAAGATACAAAAAATCAACAACATCCATGTGGTATGTTTATGCAGCATGTTTAAGATCCCTAGAGTACCTATTTGGCATGGGTGCTCTCGGAAGAATCAAAATTCCAAGGACAATTTCTCGTCGTCAAAGCTCAGGTGCCTCCCTCTGGGTAGGAGCCTAGGCCTCAAAATAACATTGTGGTAATTGATATACACCTATATGGCGCCACACTTAAATGTGATACCAGCTCCCAGAGAATGTACTAGGTCTACAATGGTAATTACCAATCCTCAGCTCCATTAGAAAGAAACAATATTTAAGAGGACTTGGTACCCTAAAAATCACAAACCTATCGGTTTTTTTTTATTTTCATTTAATCTTATTCTTTGCATTATTATCTTTCGATTGATATATCACTTGTGCATGTCGGAAAGTTAGAAGTTGAATAAAACTTCATTTGAAAACAAATTAGGCAATTCAGCCACACCCCCTTTTAGAAAAAAAAAAGCTAAAAAATGCGTTATGATAAAAAAATCTATTTTATAAATAGAAATAATAACTAAAAAAAAGAATGTGTAGTATTAAAAGCAGAATATTTCCGAGGCAATACAATAATGTAATTTTTCTTCCTTGTGAAATGTGTGCATGTAAAATTTTTAAATTAAGGCATTTTATATTAATAATTTTATAATTTCAGTTCTTATTCCTGATATATTTTTCATACAAATGTAATACTTTAATATTAGAGAAGAAAAACAGCTAAAATTTCTGTCGTGACAAAAAAAAAAATTTTTAAGTTTTTCTTGAGTTTTCTTGTGCAATTAGTACTCTCTAAAAGTGGATCATTTATAAAAATGTGTGGGTTGAAAACATATGAAAATGCAATTATTTTAAAGAAAACGTATAAGTAATATCTTAAAGTGGTATTTTAAGTTTAATTAAGCTTATAATAATTATTTTTCAGAATTATAAACTTTAAAGTGGTTTTTCTCAGTTTGTGTTTTTCGAAACCTTAGTGCATTCAAAATGCTACTCCTTCGACAATTATTTACCAATCACTTCAATTTTTTCCTGCGTGTTAAAAATAAAGCATGTAATAAAATTAGGGATCCGTTTTGCTATAAACTGAATACTTTTTTTTAAAAAAAATAAAATGTAAGACATGTTGGTTTTTTCGTTGATTTTTAGCCTGTATATCAACATTTTATTTTTTTTTCTCGAAAACGAATGAAGTTATTCTAAAATCGATCCTTAAAGTTGTTAAGAACATCCATAAGAATATTATAAAAAAATTTCAGGTCAAAAAATTAATTTTTACAAAAGGAGTAGGATTTTAAAATTTTCCCAATTTTCTTCAAAAAATTTAAATTTTTAAAATTGTGTGAATAATATATGAAAATTTTCATCTGGTAACATTTTCTTGAATAGAAACATTGTATAAAATGTTAAAATATCATTTTTTAAATACGTAAATAAAGAAGTTTGCTCAAAGGGTGCCAAGTCCCCTTAAGCAGGAGTGCAGTGAATTCATGGTTTGATGTTAAAAGCGCAATATATGATCATTCCAAAGTTGTTAAGATTATAATGAGTGATTAGTTGGAGAACTGTTCAGTAGAAGATTCATCAGTGAACCCACTAGAAGATATTAGAAAAAGGATTCGAGTCTGCTTATTACAGACTTAGAGATCGAAAGATAGGTAGAAGAAACTTAATTTTAAGTGAATAAGATTTAGGTTAGAGAAATCGCTCTTAAGATTTTAACCTACTTGAACATAGAAACGATTGAGATCACACTGTTGTTATTTCGGTTCCAAAGTTCTGCAAGGTTCATCAACGTCACAACATGTGTTCTCTCCTAAAATAAATTTCATTAGTCAGAATGTTCAATCATCTTTGGTCATTAGTAACTCAAAACAGTCATTCCATTAAATTCGTTATCACAGAAATAATGAACATTGTGAGCGACTTCCCCCTAAAGTCGCCCCCTCACTGTCCTGCCATCCTAAGGGTGTTGGAGAAAACAAAGCATGACCAGAAACTTCCATAATAATTCTAATTTATTATTATTCAAGCACACTAATTAACCACAAATTAAACCATAAGAGGAAGCCCCAGGAGTGATATAAAGAAAACAATAAACCCTGATTAAACAAACGCAATTAAACAGATCAATTTAACCTAATCAATCTTAGCCTATAAATTCCTAATCCACTAATTTAGTAGAGTGGCAAAACTGCGTTCTTAACTCAATTTGCGTAAATCACTTAAATATCTCCTTAGTAACGCTGTAACAGATTATCCGCTCCTTCCTCCTTTACAATTACCAAACTCTGACTTCATATACTCTAACTAATCTGCATATCAGGGTTTCTTCTTGAGAGGGATGGCTGTGAATTAAACGCGAATGCTAGCCCATGAATGACAAAAAAATAACTGAAACGTATCATGTCAATAATATTGTATTTTTATAAAAAAAAAAGGGGGGGAGGAACGTGACGTCTTAAAGCATGTTTAAAAAATAAATATTCATAAAATACAACTAAAATAGGTTAAATACACATAAGTGAAAATTAAAAACTGTAAAATTTAATTATTAAGCTAAAATTTCTCGGAAATGAATAAACTTTAGATATATTTTTCGACCTTATGACGTAAAGAATAAATCTGCAAAAAAAAAATCTCAAATCTTCAATGACTACATAGAAGTACTTCTTAAAAGCTCTTTTTTATATTTCGATTGCTTCATTTAGAATGCATTTATTTTTTCTGTCTATTTTATTTTCTTCAGTTAACCCACATTCATTTTCCGAAATTACCTATGCAAACGTATTAAGAATGGATTAAATTCTTTGAATTAACGTCACAGTCATACTATGAGCAAAATAGGCCTATTAGCTACGGACCTCATAATTTCGAAACATGCTTAAGTTTCGAAACGATATCCCTTTAAGACCCGAATTGTTTTTATCTTCAAATATTAAATTCTTCTAGTTATTAATACTATATGGATCCGAATGACATTGGGAAAAATAATAAAAAAATTCCCGCTGCTCTCCCAGGAACGTACATGGCACCCGCACGATCGTGCGGGTTGGGCGTTATCTGTGAAACAGGTCACCTATGAAATTTTACGCGAGTTACACCTTTTTAACTCTAAGTTGATAGAAGAAACAATCTTAATTCAACTAAAATTGTTACTACTATAAATAAGGAAATTAGTGATGAAAATTAACTCTTTTATTAATTCATTATTTGTTTACTGCAAAAATCTTTTGTTTTGTTTTTGACAAATATAAATGACCATTGCATTTTTTACAACATGTTTTCGAACTGCGTTTGTAGTTTTCAAATCTGCACTTGCGAGGCCTTGAAACACATGTCATCAACACATCAAAAACGGCTATACATGTCAAGCCTTTTATTCTGGAATAACTATGATAAAAGCCATGCCATGTATAGCAGGTGGATTAAGGTATCCGACTAGGTTCGGAACCATGATTTTAAAAAAGGGCATAAATGGATATTTTTCATGATATTTAGTGTCATTTAGATTAAAATACATGCATAAAATTGTTTTAAGGATATTTTGACAAAAAAAATTATTTAAACACAATATTTTGTCAAAAAAATTATTTAAATACAATATTTTGACAAAAAAATTATTTAAATACAATATTTTGTCAAAAAAATTATTTAAATACAATATTTTGACAAAAAAAATTATTTAAATACAATATTTTAACAAAAAAAAATTAACTTAGAATAATCTTTTTTTCAAAATGTTCTCCTTTTATAAAAATGCTTCTGAAATAATAATATTTTGCTTATATAGAAAGTAAAGACTTCTCCAGAGAGTCTGAACTATTTTTTTTTTTTTGAAAAATTCACATTACTTTCAGAGTTACCACCAATTGAAATAATTATCGGCGTTTTTTTTCTTAAAATTGATCCCCTTTGTTGTGGTAAAATATTAATAAACCCATTTCTAAGTTACATGCTTCAAACATTCTAGTTGAGCCCCTGTAGAAATGTCTGAGCTATATAAAGGCAAAATATTATTATAATAGAAGCATTTTTCACAAAAGGAGAATATTTTGAAAACTGTCCATACTATGTTCATTTTTTTGTCAAAATATTGTGCAGTAAGACCCCGCTTAACGCTGTTTCGTTTAGCGCTGTTTCGGTTTAAAGCTCTTATTTGAATAGTGGAATTCCCCAAAATTGCACGCAACGTTAGACTTCCCGATATCCGAAGCAGTTTATCTGTGTTTCTTCTTTCTTGCGGTGTTATTCGAATGTACTTTTATTGTTTCAAACATTTGTTGACGTTATTGTAAGTATAAATTTATATAATATAACGATTTCTATGGTGACAAATATTATGATTTTTAGTTTTTATCATGACTGATAATAAAAAAACACGAAAATAAAGCAACAAGAAAAAGCATTTCACTAGTAACTGGAATGCAAGTGATTAGAAGATCAGATACAGGTTAACGTCAATCTCAAATTGGTGCTGCATTAAATTTGACAATTTCAACAATAAGGACAATTCTTAAGACTAAAGAAAAAATAATGTCATTGGCAATTGCAACAACGACAAGCTCTGCAACTAGAATTACCCGTTCTAGAAATAATACAATGGGGGAAATGGAAAAACGACTTTCTATATGGATTGACGACGAAATTGAGCGCAATATGCCATTAAGTCAATCTACCTTCTTGATAAAATGGCAAAAAATTGGAAATACTGAAGAGACTGAATTATTTGAAATGTAAACATACTGACTTATATACATAGAATTTTATTTATTTTTATATGCATATTTGTTAATCCTGTTTCTATATTTGTAAGAAATAAATTTTTGTTTCAATGTTATAAAAAACATAATTAAAAAATGTAATGGTAAAATACCTGACCAATTTTCTACCCATCTTCCCCTAACCCCATTATTTAACTAACACATAACATCGCTAACATAAACAGCGCTAACTTCGTTTAGCGCTGTTTCATATTACGCTCAAATTTAATGGAACGTATATGCACTTAAATAATTTTTTATTGTAATAATATTCTTAAAACAATTTTATATACATTTTCTAATCTAAGTAGCACTAAATATCATAAATATTATCCATTTATAAGCTTTTGCAAAATCACGGTTCCGAACGTAGTCGGATACCTTAAGAAGTCTCAGGGGTGTTAAATTTCTCTAGAGGTCTGAAAATATAAACGAATTTCAAACGGGTATAATTCTTTTAAATTTAAATTAAATGAATCGAATCTTTTACATGTTATTTAAAATAGAATGGGGCTTCAGAAAAGTATAAAATTTTTAAAATATAATAATAATTTTAAAAGTCATAAGCATATGAAAATTCTATAATAAATATTAAGTATTTTTTGCTTTGCGCACGCTATTTTCTAAAATATTAGCCTCTGATGTATAAAACTTTATAGAATTATACAATGCATCATACTCTTTTAACCCTACCTAATTTTATTATTATATATTTTTTGTATTTCAAAATATTTGTAAAATATTTTGCAATTTTGTGCAAAATGTATATTTTTTTTTGCAAAATGTATATTTTTTATTTATTAATATATGTAAGTTATTATTCTATTTATATAAAAGTAGCTACAAAGTATTTTTAATACTTTTGCCTTTATAAATCAACTTATAGCTAGTAATTAAACCTAATCTTTTAGAAAATAGCATGCGCGACGTAAAACTTAATAAATATTTCTTATAGAAAAATTTCTTATTTTCATATGCTTATAATTTTTTAAGTTATGATTATATTTTAAACATTTTATACTTTTCTGAAGCCCCATTCCTTTATAAGTAATGTGTAAAATATTCGAATTATTTAAATTAAATTTAAAGAAATTATACCTGTTTGAAAATTGTTTATATTTTCAGACCCCTAGAGAAATTTAACACCCCTGTGACCCCTTAAAACGCTTCGATCTTTTTGCGAGTGGAATTACAACACTGTTATCTTCATCATCAGTTAAGGGGTGTTGGAAAGCTAAAATCTTATTTTTTTGACAATTTGAGATTTTTACATTTTCAAACTGTATAGATTTTAACCTTTCTAAAAATACCTTACTTTAACCTCTAGGGTATTTAGAAGCCCTTAAAACGTATTTTTAAATAATCATTGAATTTGGGCCACGCCCATTTTAATGGCGAAAATTGTAAACAAATTACTTTGTTTTTGCTTAAAAGTGTAACGACTAATATAAGCCAAAACATGTATCTTTTATTTTAAATATTGAGCCTTTTATTTATTTTTTTTTCCTAGTCGATTAGAAGTCCCTCACCGTATACATTAAAATCAATTTATCTCAAAATGTAAATTTTAATGTGCGATGTACCTTTTCTGCGAAACCACTGTTCACAGGTATGTAAATTTTTTATGAATTATTTATAATGATGTCTAATATATACTAAAATGATCTTTTTGTAAAACACTCAAAAATTTAATTTTTACAAATTTTTTAAGTAAAAAATGGGTGAAATTTCGCAATGTTTGATAAAATATTTCATAATTTATTAAAAAATTCAAAATTAGCTAAAAGCTCATTTTAGTATAATGAGAGAGATGTACTTTAATAGAATGAAAAATTTCAAGCATATACATAAAACAGATTTTAAGAAAAGGTACATCGAAAACAGCCAATTTAACATTGTCAGTATAGAGAAAGAGAGAGGTTTCCAACTCCCCTTAAAAAACTTTTGTTAGTAGGTGGAGAGGCTGATAACGCTTCAACTATCTTAACTTAAATTTTAAGAATCCATTTTGATTTTTAGAGGAATTTTATTTGATATTGCATCTTGTTTGCATAGAAACCAAGAATTTGCAACAACTAATTCAATGTAATGAATATGTTCAAGAGACTTTTATGATAAAGGATGATCCAAAATTGTCTTTTCATTTCAAATATTCCTATGTGTTTCTTCATCGCTCTCATCTGAACTGGATTCTCCTTCCAGTATACGCGATTCATACGTTTTATTCGCAGCATTGTCATCATCCGAGAGATCACTAAGTTTTGATCTAAGTTCAATCTGATTTATTCATCAATTGTAAAATTTCTTCTTGAGTGAGAATTCTTCTCCTTTGAGACATCTGAAAATTTTTCGGTTAAAAGTTAGCATAATATTCAATGAAAAATAGTAAAATGTATCAAAAATTTTATTATTTAAATAAATAAAATATATTTAAACCACACCAAACTAATTCTCATCGGAAAACCCAGATTTATTTGGGGGGAGGGGAGAGATGGATGCAGATATTTGTGGAGTGGTTAAAAATGCCGTACTCCTCAACAAATGTATAAAAAAGAAAAATAATTGCAAAAAAGAGAGAGAGAAAGAAAAAAAGGGACTCACCATTGGCAACCCCCAAGAATATTTGGTATTAATTATATAACTATATATTTCATTTTTATGTAGGATTTCATCAAAATGATTGGAACAGAAAAGACAATTCGCCTGGGCTAAGTACTTACCTTTATTTACAGCTGCAGTGACTCAAGTAACGCCCAACTAGCACGATCGAGCTGGTAACAAAATCCCGAGTCATACAAGCAACTTTAATAGAGTACAGTTGATATTTTTTTCTATTTTACAGTTATTTAAACATTAATACAAAAATTTGTATCGAAGCTATTAGAAATATATGGATAGTTACCTTTTTACGACAGATAAAAAGAAGATTTGTTTTCGTTGTATTTGAAAACCAAAATATGGACCACAGCTATCATCTGTTGATAAAAAGTAACACTTTACACTTTCTAAAAACCGGCTTAATAGTTAAATTA
The DNA here is from genome assembly GCA_019973935.1 of Trichonephila clavipes. Taxonomy (NCBI): domain Eukaryota; kingdom Metazoa; phylum Arthropoda; class Arachnida; order Araneae; family Nephilidae; genus Trichonephila; species Trichonephila clavipes. The sequence goes on from BMAU01019157.1 coordinate 609,703, forward strand.
GCGATTTTCTTACATACGACTATTCCAGAAGCAAAAACGTATAAGAATACCTAACCCGCACGATCGTACGGAATGGGTCTTAAGATGCCTGACTAGTACAAAAACGTCAATTTTGATGAAAATTACGAATTTCTTTTACTTTAAATTTTGTATAGCTGAATTTTCTGCTTTCTAAAAATACCTTACTTTAGTTTGTATTTCAATTATTTACGAAGTTCTAACAGTTTTTATGCCAAGAGAGAGCAGCAAAAATGAACCGGAAGTTAGATATCGAAACCGGAAGTGTTTGAATTTTATTACTTTTTTTTTACACTTTTTTGGTGTTTATCGAATTTATATAAAAAAAATATTAACTTAGGTAAGGAAATGACGGGACATGGTGATATTTTTTTAAAAATAATTTATTAGTTTTGAGTGAAATTTGGCAAATAAATTCGTAAAATGTTTGTCATGTTTCGATTTTCTTATGCCCTTGCTTCTCGATATTTTGTTTCATATTTAACTTGTTTACATATATGTTATAGAAAACTATGTTCTTAAAGACAAAATATTAATTAATTATGCCTAAAATAAGGTCTGGGATGTCTAAGGAATTTGCTTCATTGGTGCTAGCAGTAATACATATCTAATCCCAATAATACTTAGTCAGCTGGTGACAAAAAGTTGAAATCTATTCATAAATATTTCAAAATTTACTCAGGAAACCTTTTTTAGTAACATTTTATGGAGTATTTTACTTAAAGATACAATTATTATATAAACTTGAAACATTTCGCTTAAGTTAATTATTAACGTTAATTCAATTTAATTTGTGATTTACAGGCTTATTATCATTATATATACAGGGTGATTATAAAGAAACTTTGCCAACATCTGCACTTCTAGCGCCTGTTCTATTTAACCGATCAAGATGATATTTCAAATATAGTTCTTTTGAGATATGCGCTCGAGATTCTGTGAATGGCAACAAAGTGGCGCTCGCGGTTACGGTTATAGTGACAGAAACTCGAAATTTTCGAATGGCAACGCCTACGTTTTACCATCGCAAAATGTTCAGCACATGCGAAAACCGTAAATAGCGTAGAAACGGCACCGATATGTCCGAAAACCGACGTGTTATACACATACAAACAGTTCTTCAAGGCGCACGGAGGAATAACGCATACGACAGAGACAAGACACTGCTCAATGATGAGAACACATAGAGAAAAAAAATCTGTATTAATTTCAAACATTTTCCACATGAGTGCCATCACAGGCAATTACGCATTGCATGCGGGAGACGGTGGACAATATTGCTGCACGCAACATGGCACGAGGGATGTTTCCAATCTCACGCCGTATAGAATCCTTTAAGTCCGACAATGTTTGATTATTGCACAGATAAACTGTGGATTTGAGATAGCCCCAAAACCAGAAATCCATAGGCGTCAGATCTGGGGATCGCGCAGGCCACGGAAAAGGATAACAGTGTGAGATGATGCGATCACCAAAATGCTGATCCAGGAGCCTTTTAACAGACCTCGCTATATGTGGAGGTGCGCCATCTTGCATCAAACAATGTCATTGAGTGCATTCCGCCGACGCAACTCCGGTAAGACATAATTTTTCAGCATGGCTGCATACCGAGAGCCCGTTACAGAACATGTTGCAGGGCCAGTCGGGGTCGTTTCCGCAAAGAAGAACGGGCCCAGAACAAATGTAGCTGTAATGCCGCACCACACAATCACTTTGGCGTCAAATAATGGTACTGGCGCCACAGCGTGAGGATTCGTCTCTCCCCAGTGCACACAATTCTTTGTGTTAATGCTGCCATTTAAGGTGAAATGCGCCTCGTCCGTCCATAGTATGCGAAGTGGCCAGTCGTTATCCGCATCATATCGTAACAAAAATTAATTTGCGAAGTCCAGACGTTGTTGTGGGTCACCCGGCTCCAACATCTGGACGCGCTTGAACCGATAGGGAAACATGTGAAGTACAGAGCGCAAGAGCTTGCGGACCGTTGAGTTCGGAATATCCAACACGCGCGCTATGCCTCTTGCGGTTTCTGTGTGTCCTGCAGTCACTGTATGGTGCACTTCCATGACAACGTCCTCAGAAACAGTTGGCCGTCCGGAGCGAGGTTTGTTACAGGTGCAGCCTGTATCTTCGAATTTCCGCACTAAATCACGCAGAGCTTGCAGAGTACCTGGGCCGCGTCGTTGTCGATGATTGCGGTGATACACACGCAAGGCTTCCGCAGCGTTCATCCCATTTTGGTAATAGAGTTTGATCAATGCACCGCGAACTTTCCCAGGAAGAACCATATCGTCGGCATGTGCGAGTTCCCGAATGACGCCTTCGCATACCCGCTTGGTATTTTATAGGTTTCCTACGCTGAATATCTGGCGACTGGCGTTCTGTGATTGGTATCTTGACTCTGTCATATGCAAATTTATTGCGTGCGCCCAGATCGTGTTTTATTGGCCGATTTTCAGAACTCTTTTTTGTGTTTGCATAACACGTCCGTTTGTAGACATATCGGTACCGTTTTAACGCTATTTAGGGTTTTCGCATGTGCTGAACATTTTGCGATGGTAAAAGTGGGTGTTGCCATTCGAAAATTTCGAGTTTCTGTCACTATAACTGTAACCGCGAGGGCCACTGTGTTGTCATTCACAGAATCTCGAGCGCATATCTCAAAAGAACTTTATTTGAAATATCATCTTGATCGGTTAAATAGAACGGACGCTTGAAGTGCAGATGTTGGCAAAGTTTTTTTATAATCACCCTGTATATATATATATATATATATATATATATATATACTCTTGTTTGTGAAAATTGCAACACCACGAAGAACCTACGCGAGTGAGCTGAAATTTTCAGGAAATGTGTGTGTGTGTAAAGTAGGGCATGATATGCAAATGATTAGAATTGCAGACCGGTAGCGCATGCGTATGCTGAGCAGCGCCCTCTGAAGGGTAGATCGAACCGAATATAAATAGACAGCTGTAGCGCGAGGCGTGTATTATTATCGGTGGTTATATGCTAATGTAAACGTTAACTGAATCTTTACTATGCCTCGTCGATGAAAGGGAGTGAAATTTGAGCAAATTTCGGAGTTTGAACGGGGCAGAATCGTCGGCCTTCGTGAAGCTGGATTGTCTTATCGTGCAGTAGCCACTCGTGTGCAGCGTAACAGCAGCACAATCATGCGTGTTTCGAAGCAGTGGACGGACGAGAGTCGGACAGCTCGGAAATCCGGGAGTGGACCCCGAAATGTGACGTCAGCTCGCGAAGACAGACGCCTGGTGCGAATGGCTCAGACGGACCGCACAGCTTTTTCTAGACAATTGGCAGCACAGTGGTCAACAGCTACACGTGTTGCATTGTGTGCTTCATCAATTCTCGGAGACGTCTGCTGCAGCGTGGGCTGCGCGCAAGGATTCCTTTATGCAGGATTCCTCTCACGCAAAACCATCGCCGCCTGCGACTACACTGGGCCAATGTGCATAGGAGCTGGCGTGCTGATTGGCAGCAGGTCGTCTTTTCTGACAAATCCCGCTTCAATTTGTGGCACCATGATGGCCGAACTCGTGTCAGGCTCTATGCCGGTGAACGGCACATTCCGGAGTGCATTATCGAACGCCACAGTGGACGAACACCCGGAGTTATGGTCTGGGGTGCCATAGCATATCATGGATGATCACAATTGCTACGAATTATGGGAAATTTGAACAGTACTCGATACATAAACGAAGTTTTACAGCCTAAGATATTCCTTTCCTGCAAGGATTGCCAGGGCTGTATTCCAGCAGGATAATGCACGTCCACATGTCGCCAAGACTGTCAAATCCTATCTTGATTCGCAGCAGGTACAGCTTCTTCCTTGGCCTGCGTATTCACCGGATATGTCACCGATTGAACATGAGTGGGATATCGTTGGGCGGCGTATCGCTCGTGATCGTCGTCCTGTTGCTTCGACAGACGAACTTTGGTTGCGCATACAAACAATATGGAATACTCTTCCGCAGACAGATATTAAAAATTTGTTTAACTCCATGCCGCGTCGTGTAGCAGCTCTTATTTATTGCGGCGCGTGGTGGCCACACAAAATACTAATTTCTGTCTCTTTTAATTGTTTGTTTGGTTTGAAAATGTAATCATTTATTTGTACCATTACCACTCAACTGTGTATTAAATTTCATTCAACTATGATGCTTCCTTCATGGTGCTGCAATTTTCACAAACAGGAGTTTATATATATATATATATATATATATATATATATATATATATATATATATATATATATATATATAATTAGAAATTCAAATACTTTCCTTCCAAAGATCTTGTACATGGATTTGTAAAATTTGATCTGGAACGCATTTTAACTTCTGTGGGACACCCCTAAGAATATAGAAAAAAATTGGGGGAAAAAAAGCTGCATAGAAAACAAAATTACTAAGGATGAAAAAAAGTCAAAGTGTATTCATATGGAGGTTTTAAAACTGTTCTTTATATGCTTTTCATGATAATTTCTTATAACCTTTGTGATAAGCAATATTTCTTAAAATAAATTTTTGGGAATATTTACTGACAAAATAACGCACATTAATATATTTTATATTACATATTTCTTTAGCTCTAAGATACTTAGTGGAAATATATACCTGTTTTTCCATATACAAATATTATTTTTTAACGTAATAAAGTTTTTCTTGTGTGCTTTTTATATCTCTCATTTGTATTCAAAAAAAATATGCATTTAGACGTTAAGAAAAGCTTTTTTGACTCTATAAAATTGGTAACAAAATTAAAAAGAAGAACTTGAAACAGATATATAATACTGATATGGGTTTATAAAAGGTTTATTCTTTTGATATAAAGAGGTTTTAGGTTGTTTTAGCTGTATAATTCTTTAAGATTTAAATTTTAAATCTTTAAATACGTTTTTCTCCGAAACAGATTTTTCCATATTTTATCGCATGGCAAACATGATATCTCAAAAAGAACCGTGAGATAACTGCATGAAATTTAGCATCATTGTTTATTATTTTAGTATGCATACTGTGCACTAGAGAATAAGAAAAACAATATATTTACCTTTTTTTATGATTGTTTTTTCTTTGTGATAAATGCAAAATTTTTGAAAAATTTTCATTTTGTGCACTTTTTGACCCTTAATTTTGTGATTAATTGAAATTATTCAAAGATGATAGAGCAAAGTATAGGTAAACGCTTTCTGAATAAAATTCAAAGAGTTTTTTTTGTCTTATGCATTAGAATTTATTTTACAGTTTTTGCCACGATGTGCAAAAACTGCTTAATTTTAACCTAAAATTGTCCATTTTCTTACAAAAATATAATGAAAAAAATTTTTCTTTATTATTTTTATATATAAGTTTTCAGTTATAATCAAACAAAAAAAAGAGTATAAAAATGAACTTTCAGCATTATTTCAAAAAAATGTTCCCGCAACTAGTCAGGCACCTTAAAGAGATATACCTTACTGTCAAGACTTTTACCTGTTTCCAGATACTCTTTGTAGATGATAAACGGCAATCTCCCCAGATACAAAACATAATCTTTTTCGTAGTCAAATTATATTTTTCGTCTCTACCGACGAGCTCAGTGGGTGCAGGCCCACCATCTTTTCGACTTGTGTTGTTTAAATATAAATTCACTTTTCTCATCACAAGTGACGATCTGATCCAGAATGTTGTCCTTGTGTTCAGAGCCGGACCATGACCTTTGGGGGACCTGGGTTAACGATATCTGGGGGCCCCCTAAATAATTAAATTTTTTGCCATTTTCCTAAAAATTATTTTTGTGCCGGAAAATTTAAAATATACGAAATTTAAAGGGGTTTTTTTTTCATTTCAAACAATTTAAATACGTTATAAACAATAACATAATTTACAAAAAAAAAACTCTACACTTTTGTGCAGCAAATTCTTTTATTTGCTCATCCCATTTTAAGTCTTTGGTAAGATCAGTATTGATAGAAAAAAGTGATAAGTCTAGTATTTGTCATTGTTGTCCTATATTTGTTTTCTATGTAGGACATTTTAGGGAACACACACTCCGCTTCACAGCTAGTAATAGGGAGCGTAAGAAAAATCTTTAAAATGGTATACAAATTAGGGGAAACGTCAACAAGTTTCTTTTCAAAAATTAAATTGAACATATCACTACAAGTATAGAACTCTATCTCAGTTTGTTTTGGATAAGTTTAGAATTGAACACCTTCATTTACTAAATGTTGGTCTACGTCATCTGAATAGTCATCAATAATAGCACGTACACTCTCCAGGTCGACATTCTCCTTACTTTGAATGTGTGTGTGTGATCTTGCAAATCCATCAAAAATTTAAATTTCTTACTATACTCTGCATATACTTGACTTCTATTTAAATCAATGGAATTAATATATCTAACGCAACACAAAAAGCGTGTATCTTTTAAATTTTTCTGTCCCAAACACAGCTTTTTTGTAGATTTATCTGCAAATTCTGAAATAATCCGTCTCTTGTTCACACCGGTATATTCTTTTTCTACACTAGGACTTAATTTTTTGGCTGCGTCTTGATATTCCTTTAGTTTTTTATCTGACTCCTGCCTTACATTGCATATAAACTTTTAATGACATAATTCCCTTCACAGATGTCCAAACCAGAAACATGTAATTATTTGTTAACTGAATTAAATCCTTCTAAAATGTCTTCCCAAAATATAATTAAAATAGCAGTTTAAAGTTTTCTTAATGTATTAAATAAATTTACTGCCTCTTTCCGAAAATCAATTTTCTCATTTTTATTGTCGCTAAATTTCTGAAGAATATTCATGATATTACCATAATTATCTTTTAAAGCTTCAACAGCATCGTAGTGCAAGACCATCTGGTCTGACTTAAACTTTTTAATGTAAATTTCATGATTTAGAAGCTCTTACATAAGGGTAGAAGCAGAAAAGAAAACATATTTGTTGCACTAAACCAGTGTTTCCCAAAGTTGTCTATATAGACCCAAGGGGTATATAGGCGACCTCCAAGGGGTCCATGCCAGTGAAAAAATAATTTAGGGGTCCATGAGGTGTAAATGGGGGTCTACAATAGTGGCTCTCATTAAACCAAATTGTGATTTTAGTTTTAAAAGGAAATTTAATCAAGTGGAAACCAGACTTACCTATTTAATAGATTTATTTATTAAATTTAATGAAGTTAATTTGCAGTTTCAAGGTGACGGCATAATTTTTTTTTTAAAACAAGGACCCCATTTCAGCCTTTCTTGTGTGTGCCAGAATTAAGCTAAAGGAGTGTTAATTTTGGAAATCTCTCTCAAATTTTCCCAGTTTCACAATTGTCACGAACAATCTACCAGGGAAAAAAGCGACCTACGTTCAACATTTAACTGCCCTTTTTTTTTGGATTTTGAAACTAGGTTTAAAAATGTTTTGATTATCGTAATACCACAATAGGCAATGAAGTCATATGGTTACTTTGGGCGAAAAAGTCAGATTAGAAGAATTAGACACTAGAAATAGGCACTAAGATCTTAAAGTTAAGATTACAAACGGATGTCAAAAGTTTTGGCTTTAAAAAGATATATCTGTTATTTATTCCGCATTATGGAATATCTTGAGAAAGTTTTTAATTGTTTTTCCGATTGAGAAGGAGTTTTTCATTACGCTTGCCATTCTTGAAAACAAAAAAAAGAAAGAAAAGACAGGACACTATTAACCGAGAAGATATTTAAGGTTAAACCTGACAAAATTGATGCCAAATGTAGAAAATTTGTTATTGCATCCCCAGATTCATCCCTTCCACTAAAAGCATTTGTTAGTTGCTCAGTTATTTTATTTAACATTTATTTTATACATTAATTAAATTTTAATTTAATTAATGCATAAAATAGTGTTTAAAAATTAAGAAAACACATGTGAATTAATTAAATTTTAATTTAATTAATTCACATGTGTTTTCTTAATTTTTTAAACACTATACTTCACTACAGTTAAAAATTTAAATCTTTTTAAGGATGCAGCTCTATACCTGCTGTCAAAAACCCATTTAAGTTGATGAATTTGCAAAAAATTAGTATTAGGTAAGTAGGGGTCCACCCCAAACCGAAAAACCTGTCAAGGGGTCTATGAGGCATAAAAGTTTGGGAGCCTCTGCACTAAACCAAAGAAGTTCACGATTTCAGCAGCAACCTTAACTGATTCTACACTAACCAGATTAAAAGAATATGCAGCACACTACATCATAATTATCTTTTAAAGCTTCAACAGCATCGTAGTGCAAGACCATCTGATCTGACTTAAACTTTTTAAGGTAAATTTCACGATTTAGAAGCTCTTACGTAAGGGTAGAAGCAGAAAAGAAAACATATTTGTTGCACTAAACCAAAGAAGTTCACGATTTCAGCAGCATCCTTAACTGACTCTGCACTAGCCAAATTAAAAGAATATGCAGCACACTGCACATAATTAGTGAGTTTATTTTTTTTCTTTTAGAAGAGCTTGCACACCATTATATTGACCGGACATATTGGCGACGTTGTCAAATGACTGTTCTCTACAATTATCCAATAGCTATCCATTTGTTTGTAAAAATTCTTGTAGAGAATTAAACAAGTATAAGCCAGTGTGACTACTAATCTTTCATACATTTTTCGAAAACAATATCTTAGTTTAAAAGCAAGTTGGTCATTGTAAGACAAATCTGATGTTAAATCCATCCCAAATGAATAGTACTTTGTGCCATCGTTATTTATTTTAATTGTAATTGTTTTAATGATTTGTGTGCTTGCCCATGATCTCAATTATTTGCTCAAATATTACTTTTAATAAGTACTATATTAGCGATTTTGGTCTTAATTCTCGCTATTCAAAATGTTCACGAATAAAAGGGTCGCACTCTACTAGCCGTTCCAGGACACCCATAAAATTGCCATTATAAGGAGAACCAAACACTTCCTCGGTACCTCTAAATGCTAAATCTCTTATAGCCAAATACTTTACTATCACAATAACACAGTAAATATCCCAATAACATTTTTAGTGTTTGGCCATTTTTAAATTTTTTAATGAAAGGATTATTCAAAAAGATCTCTTTTGTTCTTTGTATTCTCTTACCGAAACAGAATATATATTTTGTTTGGATCTTTATTTTGAAAATAACTCATTTAATGTGAAAGGATATAATCAATAAAATTATTACTTAGTGATTTAGGCCATGAACCCACCTCAACGTATTTCTCAAACTCAAATCCAACATTTTCTGAACACTCTTTGGTCAGGGATGATGTCCTTTGGCTGAACAATATCTTTTTCAGAAGGCTGCTGGTCATCGAGAACTTGCATATTTTCATCTTTAATATTTGCTTGTTGTGTTTCTCCGTTTTCTTTGGCTGAGTTCCTTTTTCCTTTCGCTTGTTAATGCATCTGCGTTTGTAATATTCTTGTTAATTTGTCCCATTGTAAAAAAAAGAGTTGAAATTTTGACACATTTAATTTTTTTTCTTTTTCTCGATTTAACAATATTTTTCGTTTTTCCGCACCAATTTAATACTTTCTGCCAGACATATTTATATTGTTAATTAAGAAATTGATTTTCCTGACAATAAATGTAAAAGTTAAGGTAATAAAATTACGATAACACAACCCCCCGACTGTACATAGTAACCTAAAAATATTCTAACAAATTTTACAAAACAACATAGTATATTTCTGAGATAATTAAAATAAAGTACCTAGTTTATTTTAAAAAATTAAAAAAAAATTATTGTCTATACTCGCTAAAACCTAAAATGTTGATTAATATTATGTATTGGTCCATCAGTTTAAAGGGGGGTTTATGAAAATAAACTTAGAATTATTTGCCCCACTTTAAATAAATATTGTTTTCAGTTGTCATCCATTATTTGCTGTTGCTCTACCTGTACTTAAAAAAACAATTTATTACGATAATCAAGACCACTTCACTTTTATCCATAATATTCGTGGCAAATCTCCATGAACCACATAAAATTATTATTTTTTTTCCATTCTATAGAGGTAATTATGTTACTCGTCACAAATTTTAAGACAACACACACATATTTATGGGAAATATTGATGTTTTCAATCTTTGAAAATGCAGGAAATAATCAAAACTTTAACATCTTCCTACTTAAATAATTAAGAAATGTGTATTGGTACTTACCTTTTACTTGAAACGTGAATAGACTGGTTCTTAAATATATTTTAGTTTCAGGTATTATGCACAGGACACAGCACCAAATCAGTATATTATTGTAACTTAAAATTATTATTGCACAAAAATAAATGGCTACAGAAATAGTGCCACTACGTTTGTATAAATGCTCGATGCTCGTCGGCGCCGATCTATGATAGAGCCACTATCTATTAATTGTAAGCATTTTTTTTCTCGGTGTTTTCTTCAATGGGGTACGGAGGCCGTGGGCTGCAGCTCATTTAGCCCATACGTAAATCCGACCTTGCTTGCGTTGATATGCGAGCATATTAGAGCAGTCCTTAGCTTCTGTCCTTATCTGCTTGAGTCAGCTCATGTATACCCAGCGATTGAACTAATATAGTATCTAATTTATGTGACTAATGGATATGACACTAATATCTAACTCCTTAGCTAACTCTCGAGTGGCTGAATACTGGTCTTCCACAAGTTCTCGCAAGCAGGCCTCATCAGCATCAGTAGACCAGTTCAATAAACTTTAAAAAATAAATAAATGGTTAAGGTGTGTAATTTATTATAAATTTCGAAGTGATCTGTTGTGTGATTAAAAGGTTTTATTACTTTAAATCATTTTACGTGTTTGTTACTTATTTTGTAATAAAGCACATAAAATGAAGATCATTTATATTTTACAACAGAATTTGAGTTAATCAAAAAAAAAACAATTTCGGATTTAAGTATACTAATTTAGCTCTCAATTTCTCTTAATTGTAAAAGTTTTCATTACCAGGCCACATTTTATGTGCTTAAAAATAGAACTTAGTTCTTTTAGCAAAAGTGGGATTCTTAAATAAGTTATTGTATAATGGAAGCAGGTATTCTCCACATAGAAATTATTTATGATTTCACCTACAGTGTTTATTATTTCTGCTGCATATTTATGTACCAGGTGACACAAAAGTCCGCTAACACTTGAAAATTCAATTATTCACGGAATAATGTAGGCGGAAAGTTAAAAGTGACACGCATGCTTGAAATGACATGGTGTTTTATTAAAACCAAATAAAGTGCAAAAATTACCAACAGATGGCACTCCATATAACAACAGCAATAATTAACATTTGTTTTTTAGCAATAAACGATGTTCTTTATAGGAAATGTTCAACATGTCGGTCGTCATTCATCTACAGTATCTGTAGTCGAAGGACAATGTTGAGAACAGCATAACTGTAGGTATAATGAGAAATTGCCATCGAATGTTGCCTTTCAGCATCCCTAGTAAGGTAAACTTGTCACTTCAGGTAACTCCACAACCAATAATCACACGGATTGAGGTCTTGGGGTCTCGGAAGCTAAGCATGATGGAAATGGCTTCTCAGCACTCGATCCTCACCAAAATATGAACGTAAAAGATCTTTCACACACTTCTTATGGCAATAGGATATTTTTTTATGTCTAATGAGCTGCAGATTGGTGTTTTACCATTGCAGACCTAGTACATTCCTCGGCAACTGGTATCCCTTTTTAGTACTTTCAATAAAACACCTCATCATGTCAAGCATATATCTACATTATTCGGAGAATTATTGAATTTTCAAATATTAACGGACTTTTGAGTCATTTGGCACAAATGTAAAACCAAGAATGTGCATATGAAAGGGACTAGTCACTATACGAGTAATTAAGAACAATATTCTCACCGAAGAAATTTTCTTTGAACTAAAATATTAAGTTGGAGAAAAAGAAATCCATTATTATTTTGGTAGATGGCTGTAGTGTCGATATCTCGTAAGGTGTTGATCAAACAATTTCAAAATTATGCTCGCTGTTCGCTGTCAAGGTGACATTTCACACTAAAAAAATTATTTTGCTGTTTTTTGTTTGGTCCATTCAGTTGTAAGTTAAAGGTTGTTAACATTGGAAGTCAAAAGAGAAAATTCGGTACATTTTACAGCTTTTCTTTGTTTAGACGAAGAAACCTTTCACAATTTCAGCCTCAAGGCTGAAATTGTGAAAGGTGTTTATGGTACCGATACTGTAACAGCTAATTACGTGCAATTTTGTTTTCGTCGATTCCATTCAGGTATTTTTGATGTTAAAGATGCACCTCGCACCGGCAAGCCCGTCATCAAAAATGTCGATAAAATCACAGAAATAATCGAAATTGACCACCATGTTAGTAGTTGTAGCATCGCCCAGGAGCTAAAAATTGACCATAAAACAGTTTTAAACCATTTGCACAGTTGGATTAAGAAAGAAGCTTGATGTTTGGGTGCCACACCAATTAACACCAAAAAATATGATGGATCGAATTTCCATCTGCGAAGTCTTGTCCAAACGGAATGAAATCGACCCATTTCTTAAGCGGATGGTGACTGGGGATGAGAAATGGGTCACATGCGACAATATTGTGTGAAAACTATCGTGGTCAAAGCGCGGTGAAGCAGCTCAAACGGTGGCCAAACCAGGACTAACGGCCAAGAAGTTTCTACTGTGTATTTGGTAGGACTGGAAAGGAATCATTATTATGAGTCCGTATGGCCAAACACTAAATTCAGATCTCTACTGTCAACAACTGGACCGCTTGAAGCTAGCGATTGACCAGAAACGGTCAGAATTGGCCAACAGAAGAAGTGTTGTGTTACATCAGACTAACGCCAGGCCACACACGTCTGTAGTGACTCGCCAGAAACTTTGGGAGCTTGGTTGGGAAGTTTTAATGCATCCACCATATAGTCCGAACCTGGCACCAAGCGATTACCATCTTTTTCTCACATTGCAAAACTTCCTGAGTGATAAGGAATTGGGATCTTGAGAGGATTATTAAAATCGATTGCTAGAGTTTTTCGCCAATAAGGACCAGGACTTCTATGGGGATGCATTATGAAGCTACCTTTAAAATAGCAACAAATTATACAACAAAACAGTGCATATTTAACCCAAATCGGACAATCCGATACATGTTAAATAAAGTCTTGAATTTCATGCGAAAATAATGGATTTCTTTTTCCCCAACCTAATATATCTCTGTTCCGTTGTACTAGATATGACGTACTAGGTAGTTCCAGAGATTTATAAAATTAAATATTTAAACTGAAACTATATATGTTCTTGATAAAAAAAATAGATTTATTGATTTTTTAAAGGAATATAGTTTGCTGCACTTCTTCCATTTAAAATTACAAATAAACATTTGAGTAGGATGCTTCATTTTTTTATTACATTAAAAATCGATTCTTTGTGTACATCGAAATAAAAATTAAGTTTATTAGTATAATCTTTAAAAAAAATCTATGACACGGAATTTTGTATAAACTATTTTTATACTCTTAAACTTTAGAAAACTTAATCCTTTAAATGGAAAGAGCATATAGTCAATCAAATATGATCAATGAACTGTGCAAAGATTATTTTGATTTTAGCATACATCGCAACTGAAAATGCAATGATTTGTTCAATATCAGTACTTTTTTTTCCATATGTACGAAGAACAAAGAACAACAACAATGAATAAGAAAGCAAATATATATATATAAGTTAAAATAAGAAAGAAACATATTTAATTCCATTGGAATTCATCATTTAAAACTAAAATCCTCTCTCTCTCTCTCACACACCTTCCTCCCTTCCAATATAGTACACACAAATTGCTTAGATCTGAATCAATATGTAATATTTAACCCTTTTGCGGGCAGTGCCTAATAGGTCTAGCCACATATTAAAAAGTTTTTCTCCAAACGGGTGATGGATATTTATTCTATCCACATGCGTAATGGAAGCTAAAACGCATAAAAATCAATACAGATGGCAGGACGATACCTTTCTTTTGCATTTCATGTTCTCTGATGGGTAGTTAAAAACAGTTTTTCTCGATGTAAATCTACAAATTGTATTTTGATTACTATAAATAAAATTTCTGGTATTTGAAAACAATTTCGACGTGCCTTAAGTATATTTTTCTCTCATCTGAATGGATTAAGCAAATGTGCAATTAAAAAAGAAAGGTTTTATTTAGGTATTTGGAAAGCTTTTATATGGGATAGAGACTCTATATCCACTGCCCATATAGAACATACAAATGACCTAGAAATTTTCGCTTTTCCTCCACTCGTGAAAAAGCCCTTAGAATCATGTGAGAATGTTGGGGGTCGAAAATATAAACAAACTTTGTTTACAATATGTGGCACAGGATTCTCGGGTTCAAAAATCTTTCATTACAGCTTTTCTGCTCGGAGAAAACGTTTGCATATTATACAGTTCCACAGTAAATAGCTCCTCAAATTTGTGAAATAACTCATAATATATTACTTTATTTCTAACTTTTTATACTAAAATTAAAAATTAAAAATATAAAATGGTGATATATACCTATTATTATTTAATTACATTTCAATGAAATAGTTATTCTAAAAGTATTCTATATTCTATATTCTAAGTAAGTATATTGACTATGAACATTACATTTATCAATTAACTCAAAAAATTGTATTTTATTATTTAATTAGCAAAATAGAGAAGATCAAGAAAAACACGACTAAAGACGTCAAAATAGGTTCATCTTAAGCGAAATAGGAAACATTAATATTAACATCACAAGCGAAAAAGGAAAATTTAATTCTGTTATGTGATCAAAATAGTTTATTCTATAAATTATGTTATCATAATCGGGATGATTTACCGTAAAATAATTAAATTTTAAGAGAAAATAAAAGGAAGAAATGAGAATAAGCTCATACAATTCATTTTAATATGTAGATAGATTTTTTGTTCATCTGCAAGCGAGAAAATTATATGTACTTATTATTTAAGAAAATTATAGCCATCACAGTGTAATAATGTTTGGTGCTGCCATCTATTATTCAAATTGTAAAACACTTTTAAAGTTAAATTGGTAAAATGTATTTAAATTAAATAAACTTACACTATATAGTACATCCTTTCATGTTTGCACTCTTTTTTTTTACTCTGTAATCATTCTATTGCTTTTGTTTTACTTATACGTAATTTGTTTTATTTATCATATCGAGTATTAATTCTGAAATTCTCAAATTTTTATGTATAGAAATGCAGTGATTTTCTAAATCTATAACTTTAACTTTGGAACATTTATACTTCAATACTTGAAATGAAAAAAAAAAATGTTTAAGAATAAAAATGATATTTTTAGTGAAAAAGAAATAACATTGAATTATCTTGTAGAATTATTCAATGTCTTTGAAAGAATATGTGTATCGATTGAAAAACAGGATCCACATCAGTGATTCCCAAAGTGGTCTATATAGACCCCCCAACAGTGCCGGCGCTAGGGGTGGGCAAGCCAGGCCCCTACCCGGAGCGGCAACCTTAGGAGGCGGCAAATTGGCTTTAAAATTAACTAGTTTATGAAGAAAATAAACCAAGATTCGTTTAAATCTTATGAAAAATTAAATTAATATGTTGAATTTTATATATATATATATATATATATATATATATATATATATATATATATATATATATATATATATATATATATTAATAATATATTTATGTTTACGAACTTTTAAGTATTTTAAAAGTCAAAATATTTGAAATTCACACACACAAGAACACCGCTCAAAAGCATAATAAATTCCCACTTAAAAATAGCTTAAAACGCAAACAATATCACTCTTTTTATTATAATTTAAATAAATGGATACACATACAAAGTGCTGTAATAGAACTTTTTGCCGTTTGTCGAAATTTGTTTGAAAATGCGGGCGGGCCCGAAAAATCAGTCCTGACAAGCTTTCACGCGCTTTTAACCGTGACTATAAAAGGGAAAAAAGCAGTTCTATTGTTTTATTTATGGAATAATTGCATTGCAGATTGGTTGCTAGTAAATTAGTCTTTCTATTTACTGGGTCTTTTTTAAACTTGTGTTGTGTTAAAAAAGTAAGGTGAGTAGAATAATTAAAAAATATTCAGTTTTTCTCAAGAAATATTTAAATAGCTTCTACAGGATGTTTCTTTTTAAACGAGGCATTTTCATGTATTTTTAACCGACTTCAAAAAAGGAGGAGGTTATCAATTCGATCATTTTTTTTTTTATGTTTGCCTGGCGATTACTTCGGCATATCTCAACCGATTTTAATGTTGTTGTTTTTTTTTATTGATAGGGTATGTTACCGGATTGGTACCATTGTTAAAAAGGTGGTTTAAAATGTCATCCTCTAATTTTGGTGGTAACATTTAGGGGTTTATTAAAAATAAAAGTTTCCGAAAATAACTAAAATTTTATATGAATAAAGACACTGGGAATCCAAATAAAATGCAAAATCAAAACTTTAAAAAAAACTACCCTTTTCGCCTTTGGGGTTAATATTAAAGGGTGGAAAAAAATTAAAGTTTTCCGATTAAATAGGAAGGACTTTACTTTCCAAAGGTTTACTTTTCAAAAAAAAAAAAAAAACATAAGGCATCCGATTTTAAAAATATATGAATTTACTTTACGTTACTTCAGTGTGTGAGTGTGAAGTCGGTTAAAAATAATTTTATCCTATTTAGTGCTTTTTTTAAAGTCAGTTCCATTTGTTTAAAATTTTTACAAAAAGGGTTTTTGAAAAACGCCTAATTGAGAATACATTAATCCATAGATATAAACCAGTGGTCTTCAAACTGTGTTCCACTTAACCCTGGTGTTCCACGAATCAAAATAAAAATTCAAAGAAAAAATATTAAAAATGTGTATGCAAAATACTCACATTTTCTATGGTGTCCTAGAGTATTTTTTTAAACGAGTATTCATTACTATTTCCGAACACTGGTCCTATGGGGGAAGGGAGAGGGGGCGATAAAGAAGAATTTCGGCAACCGGTTCCTTCTCTTTCAAGCCTACAACTTTTACTGCTTCATATACGTGAAGTTGGTTACTATTGAAAGAGATAGATTTTGGCAGAGACTAGTCTCAACAAAAGTGATGAAAATCATGGTCAAATTTTATGAATGAAATGAAAGAGACTGAATGACCCTGAGAAAAAGACCCTTTTTCGAAGAAAACTGAGGGAATCTTGAGTCAATTTGACTTCCGAACTAATTCTTTTAGCTTCCTGTGCTTATGCAGACAAGACAAAGTCGTGCAACAAAAAAGGTAACAATATTTTCATTTACAAATTCTCTTTTAGATTTTTAAGGTTTAATGCTCACGAATTTTAATCATTGCGTAAGATAAAGTGAACAAAATTAATTATTTTGCTGCATTTGTGCTTGTTCTATTTATTTATTTTACGTTTTACATACATAAATATAAATGTCATCAGTTTCATAGAATACTTTCATGTTGATTAACATATTTAAGTATGTGTGTGTTTTCGTAGCTTGAATGTACCGTAATTGTCTTAAAACATTTTCGATTGACATTGTTATTCAAACGAAAAAAATATTATTTGCCTCTCATATAAAAATAATTTCTTTAGTCGATTATAAAGGACGATAGTAGTTCATTTAAAATGCAAAACATTAATGAGCTTTTGTGTACATTCATTATTTATATTTGTGATTTAAGAGATACTCCTCAAAATGACGTACTAAAGTACTGTAAAGATCTAGAAACAGTGTTAACTAATGGTAGTTCAAATATAAATGCGCTGGACCTGGCAGAGGAGATAGTAGCGGTTTTGGCTTTGCTTAACAAAAAAGAATGTCCAATCGAGATTTTAAAATTCATATCGAACCTGGATATTGCTCCAAATCTCGATATACTTTTAAGGATATTGCTTACTCTCCCAATAGGTGTGGCAAGTGGAGAAAGGAGTTTCTCCAAATTAAAATTAATTAAAAAATTTTTACGCTCCACAACTACCGAGGATCGGCTAAACAGCTTGACAACAATAGCAATTGACATGAACTGGCTAAAGAAATTAATGTTAAAGAAATTTTTAAAAATTTCTCAGAATTAAAAGTGAGAAAAAAACACACGTTTAAGTTTAACTCTCGGTTTAAATATATTTTTAATATGCAATTAAGTTTTAATATTTAGTGGTTCCATAATTGGTTTTAGTATTTTTTTTATATATCTGTATTTTATAATTATACACTACAAATAACTCTTTTATTTTTTTCTGTGCAACCCTAATTTTAATTTAGCGCCAAAAACATAAATTAATAAATTAATACTTTCTGCTAATCAAAACTTCAACATTATTTATAGCAATTCTTTTGCTCACGTTTTATTTTACCATTAAATGGGGGATGGGTTTAGGTTATCTCTTATATTTTTTGTTATAAACGGGCTGCATTTTTCCTCTTTACCCGGGGCGGCGAAACTGCTAGCGCCGGCCCTGCTCCCAGGGGTCTATGATGACCTGCAGGGGATCCACGTCAGTGAAAAAATAATTTTGGGGTCTGTGAAGTGTAAATGGGGTCTACGATAGTGGCTCTCATTAAACCAGATCGTGATTTTAAAAGGAAACTTAATCAAGTGGAAACCAGACTTGCCTATTTAACAGATTGAATAAGGTTAATTTGCTGTTACAAGGTGACAGCATACATTTTATTAAAACAAGGGCCACATTTTAGGGTTTCTAGCCATAATTAAGCTAAAGGAGTGTAATAATGGGCGTCGCAAATTTTCCCAGTTTCTCAATTGTCACAGACATCTACCAGGGAAAAGATGTTTTAACCTACGCTCAACATTTAAATGCCCTTTTTTTTAGATTTTAAAACTAGGTTTGAGAATTTTTTGACCATCGTAATACCACAGAAGGCAATCAATTCATATAATCACTTTGAAAATAAAGGAAAGGAGAAAAGACTGAACACTATTAACCGAGGAGATATTTAGGGTTAAAACTGATAAGATTGATCTCAAATGCTGAAAATTTGTTATTGCATCCCCCGATTTATCACTTCCACTAAAAGCATTTGTTGGTTACTCAGTTATTTTATGCTTAGTTATTTATTAATTAATATGTATTTTCTTAAGTTTTAAGCCCTATACTTCACTACATTAAAAATTTGAATCTTTTAATGGAAGTAACTCTATACCTGTCGTCAAAGACACATTTAAGTTGATGAATTTGCAAAAATTTAATATTAGTTAAGTAAGGGTCTACCCCAAACCGAAAAACCTGCCAAGGGGTCAATGAGCCAAAAATGTTTGGGAACTTCTGATCCACATGAAAGGAAAAATTAAAAAATGATATTCTGTGTTACCGCACGATGTACAAAAGGAAAAAACTGGAGCAAAAACTTCAGCATATTTTAGAGTTCAAAAATGGTGTTTTTCAATATATGTGTTTGATTATTTTTACTTTTTACCCTTTTATTTTCATTATTTTTAGGAAAACATACACATATCTTACTTTCACAAAGTTTGATAGAAACTGACTTATTTTCCTATAAAAATAACAGTTTATTCACCACGAATTCATTTAATGCGTGCTATAGTGTAAATAATTAACTGTACTAAGGAAGGAATTCTTGAATAAGTTTAGTCTTTTCACTGTTAAAAAATAAGCAATGCGAATGCTACAAGAATAAATTTAGCATTAGAATTTTTTTAGTATATTATTCCCAAATAGTACAAGAGCGGAAAATGCGCCCACTAACATTTTAGCAATACAAAAATTGCAAAGAATATACATGCAAGCCTGAAAGCAAAATGACAATCAAGGAATTTTCTCGGTTTATTTGTAACCCCTTTAGTTCAGTGTAATGAGGTTACAGCGCGAAGAATTTATTCTGCTACTTTTAACAAGTATTTTTGGAATCGAACTTACTTTTTAAATCGCTAAATTTTCCATAATGTTCACTTTAAATCTGGAAAATAGAACTCAAATAAAAACTATATTAACTCAAACTCAGTGGCGCAACAGCTCATGAGGGCCAGGGCCAACTGTGCCCATCCCAGTATACGCGACCATTAGGTTGTGACAAACCTATACGGAACTTTATCACTAACCTTCTGAGATGTCTTTTTTAGGGAAATTTAATTCCCCTACCTATTTCCAATCAGCTCCAAAAAGAGGACAGGATTCCTTGTTATATGCAGATTAGATAAAGTATTTAAGTCAAACGGAATAGTAAAGTAAAAAGCAGTAGGAGAGAGAGATTGAAGCAGAAAGGTATAATAGTGAAATTAGAGATTTATTATTGAAGATTTCTAGGTGGATAAATTAATCTCAGGAAGAGTTGAGATTCAGTGTGGTAAATATTGATTTATATTTAAAGTCTCATTAAAGCTTTATATTAGGAGTGAGATTAAAGTTAAATGTTCAATAGGAATATTATTGAATATAATTCTGGGATCTCTTATCGTGGTAATCTCTGCGTGATCAATATTCTAATTGTTAATTAATTGGATCATTAAATATTTAAGTTAATTTAAAGGAAAGTCCCTTTTAAACCTCATATAGCTAATTTGAATTATTTCTTATTAAAAGTCTTTGATTCTATTTGGGAAAGATAACCAAATAAAGTTATTTATAAAAATGGCTACTGGCTCTTATCTGACTCCAAATTATTCTCGTTCTCTAAGTGAGATCCAAAGGGATCTTCACAAGGTGCTGAGGTGCATGAGCAGAGGTCCTGATCAGGTGGTCAGTCTGTAAAGCGAGACCCCCAGTGTTTAAGTCCTCAAGCAAGCTTGGTACTCATTTATCTATATATATATGTGGAAGTCCGAATAAATCTTCGAATAAAAATCAGACTCTTCAGAAGGCGGGATTTTAGATTGGCGAGGTGGTTTGTCTAGGGGTAAGTGTTTAAGGGTGAGTGATGAATTAAATGAATCTAAGTCATTTAAACACAAATACTTCGTTTAAGTAAAAAAGAGAATTTATTTAAAGTTAAAGGAAAATATTTACAAAAAAAAGATAATTACAAAGAGAAAGATATGCAGGAATTAAGTTAATTAAAAGTTGAGTAATACCTTTAGAAGACGGGGAAATGAACCTTTCTCATTATTGGATGTTAGGACTAGTGGTGCCGCGATGGGCGCGGAAATGCGGTAAAGACGCGACGTGTTGAACAAGCAGTGGTTAGTTGGCCTCTGCCGAAAAATTATTCAAGCCGGAGCTACGAAAGCTCACTAGATGGCGCTGCTTTGGAATGCAGTAATAAATAAAATTGAGATTTATGGTCCTCTGAAAAGGATATGACTCAACCTTTTAACAAATGTTTCAAAGGGAAAATCCTACAGAATCACCCTCTCCTGACAGAGCTGGTCTCTCAGCTCTTACAAAATGTTGAGAGCTTAAGTACTTTAAATACAAACTATTTTTAGTTACAACTATAAATTTGATGATTATTGAAATATGGATGTAATAAAGACAAATAATACGATTCTTAAAGATAATAAAATAAAATATTACAGATGAAAAGATGTATATCTAATATTCACAATTCCGGACCTAAAATAAAGCATATAAAAACAAAATATTCTATGTTGTGATCTACAATTAACTAAACCATAAAAAAAAATCCTTCGCATCAATAGAAAGATAATGAATAATACGAAAATATAATAAATATTACAAGTGAATATAAAATGATTTATGGAAACGAGTGTTACCATAGAACATCTATTAATTTCTCAAGAGGGATATGAGAAAAATTAAAAATAATAACAAATAAAAAAAATTCAATTAAGCATAAAAATGTTTCATCAAATCAGCTGAGGTGGTGGTTGAGTTCGGTCCATCGTGCTGACCAACCTTTTCCACTTCATACCTATCCTTGGAATTAACTTTTGTTACTTTGTAGGGGCCTAAGAACTTTTTGGTCTTAGTTTCAGTCCAGCTCCAAATTGGGTTCTTTGGATGGCTACTAAATCATTTTCTTTGTATAACGAAGCTTTCTTTCTTCTCCTGTTATACGTCTTTCTATTTTCAGACTGCAGGGTTTCGATGTTCTTTTTTGCATCGTTTCTTAAAAATTCGCTTTGTTCTAGTAATTCTTTCGCTATTTCTTCTAGAAGTAAGTCTTTGATTAGGATGTCTTCTTTGTTACGCATTTTGATTCCCACTAATAGTTCAAATGGTGTCCATTTTGTACTGCGACTTATAGTACTATTTAGTATTCTCTGTAATCTGTCGACGTATTTGTACCATTTCGTTGAGTCGTCTAATGATAGTTTGGTGAGAACTGGAATCAAAGTTCGATGAATTCGTTCAACTTGTCCGTTTCCTCGAGGAACACCTGTAGCTATTTGTAGATGTTGAATGTTTTCTTCATCACAGTAGTCGTTGAATAATTTTGAAGTGAACGCTGAACCTCTATCAAAGATAATTCTGATGGGATTACCAAAGGTTTTCTGCTGTTGTTTTAGTTTTTCGAGAGCACTTTCAGCAGACACAGTTTTGACGGGATATAGCCAAGTAAATTTGGTAAATGCGTCTACTACGGTGAAAATGTGTTGGTAACTTTTGTTTGTGGAGGGTAAAGGACCAATGAAGTCAACATGGTACGTACTTAAAGGAATGCTTTCCTTAGAAATAGGATTCAAAACCCTTCCTTTTGCCAGTTTTCTTATTAGCTAAGATACATGGAACACAATTAATTATTACTTTTTTAACGACGTTGGATAAATTTGGGATAAAAAATTCCTGTTTCACAATTTCTTCTGTTTTTCCTACTGAGAAATGACCATTTTCGTGAATCAATTTAATTAGTTCAGCTTGAATTGCTTTAGGGGTTACAATTAATTCTCGACCATTTAAGTACTTATAGAGTATACCATTTCGCTCAAAAAATTCTTCTGATTCTTGCTTCTCTAGAAGTGATTTCAATGTTTGGATGTTGTCATCTTCCTCATGTGCGTTTTTAAGCTTTGAAGTTAATGTATCATTGCATACCATCATTACGGGATATCGGCTAAGAACATCAACGTGCTTCATACGACTTCCAGCTCTGTGCTCTATTTCATAATCGAATTCTTCTAATTGAAGCGCCCATCTGGCTATGCGAGTAATTAGCTCCTTTTTTTGCATAGTCTTCTGAAATGCTGAACAGTCAGTTACTATTTTAAAGTGTCCTAAAAGATAAACACGAAACTTCTTTAATGCGTTGATAATTGCTAGTACCTCTAATTCGTAGCTGTCATACTTTTCTTCTGCTGTATTTGTCTTTTTCGACATGTAGTAAACGGGATGTAACTTTCCATCTTCTGCTTCTTGTAACAAAATTGCGCCGTACCCTTGTTTACAGGCGTCTGTATGCAGTTCTGTTTTTTCCATACTTGTAAAGGTGCAAGATTGGGCCTTCGGACATGATTTTCTTCAATTTTTCAAATGCTTCTTTTTGTTGAATCCCGAAAAAAAAAAAAAAACAAAGAGGTTTTCTTTTCTTGTTAAATCTCTAAGTGGTTTAGCTATCTTTGAATAATCCTTGATGTACTTGAGGAAATATCCAGTTAAACCAAGAAAACTTTGTACTTGTTTTATTGTTGTTGTTTCTGGAAATTTTCGGACAGCTAGTGTCTTCGTGGGAAATGGTTTAATAGTTCCGCTTTCTACAATGTGACCTAGAAATTCAATTTTCTTTTTTAAGAATTGGCACTTCTTGAACTTAATTTCTAATCCGTATTTCTTTGCGACTTCAAAAATAATTTTAAGTTTTTCGAGATCTTCCTGTTCGTTTTCGCTGGAATGACGAGATCATCTAAATAACTGATTACAATTCCTTTCCGAGTAAGATCTCTAAATATACTTGATACGTAGCGTTGGAAAACTCCTGGACTTGTGCTTAGTCCGAAAGGAACTTTGTTGAATTCAAATTGTCCATCTGGGACGATAAAGGATGTATACTTTCTGCAATCTTCGTCAACATCGACGTGGAAGAAACCATTGCGTAAATCTAATGTAGAATATACCTTTGCTTCTTGCAAAGTGTCTAAAACATCTTCGATGATAGGTAACGGAAATTTATCTTTCACAAGCTTCTGATTCAATTTTCTGTAGTTTCAATGCACATTCTCGAAGATCCATCTTTTTTTTTTACCATTACGATTGGACTTGCATATTCCGCAGAACTCGGACGTATAACGTCTTTGTTGAGCCATTCTTCTATCTGTTTACTTCTTGTCTTTCTGTGAAAGGTAGTCGACGAGGGTGTTGACAGACTGGTTCTTCGTCTTTTAAAATAATTCTCATTGTGACGTCTCAGTATATGTTGTTTTTTCTGGCTTGTAGTCTTGAATTAACTTTTCAAGTTCCTTCTTGATTTGACGATTTTCAACATGACGTAGGTCTAGTTCTTCTTGAAGATTTTCAGAAGATATTTGCATAAGCTGTGCATGATTCTCATATTTGTTGAATTTAACTCCTTTTTTTGTAAAACTTATCGATGCTTGTTCCAAAAGATCTGATCCAATAACTGCTTCGAATTTTAATTTATCAGTCGGTACAACATGCCAAGTTAACGAGTAATTTTCATCATCTATTTTGAACTTATGTTCAAAGGAACCGATAGTTGTCACTTGTGCTTCACCAATACCTGTGAGAAGCATCTTGTTCTTCGATAATTTCGTTGGATCCATTATTCTTCTGCTTGAGTTTTCTCGAAGCAAACTTACAGTACTACCACTGTCTATGAGCGCCGTGATTTTCACCTTTCCAAAAAATATCTCTTTAGTACGTAAACCTTCCTTAACGATGAGTGTGCAAGTTTCTTTTGGAGGTTCTTTGAATTTCTGCGATTTTGAATAGTTCGTCTGAGCATGCTTGGAAGCATTGTGATTTGAGTGTTTCTCGTAATTTTTGTTGTACTACCCTTTCTGCGCGCTGTCTTGATATCTTTGAACAGATTCGTTCTTGGTAACAGGGACTTCGTAATGTTTGTTGTAATTCGTTGACGCTGGAAACTTCTTATCTTTCCTGTTATACTCGAATTTTCCTGGTGCTTCATACCTGCGATTCTTTTCTGTGAATCTGAATTCTTGTTTCTTCACAAATGGACTGCTAGATTTTTTGTTTCAGAGTCCTTTTACAGTCTTCGAATTCTTCTAGTTTTTCTGCTAATTGAACAGGGGAGTTCATATTTGCCCATTCATCAAGATAATATTCTTTAAATTCAAAAGGAGTTTTTCGTTTGAGTTGATCTGTTATGATTAGATCTGATAACTTGTTGAAAGTATCTATCTTCAATCCATCTATCCATCCGTTGAAGTAAGTGTTTAACTCATGGTAAAAATCAATCCATGTTCTTTCAGGTGCTTTTTGGTGAGTGACAAATAGTTGTCGAAACTTTTCTGGAGTTAGTTTAAAGCGTTTCAGCAGTAAATCTTTAACGTGTTCGTAAGAGTTGGCTTTATCGTCAGGCTCTCTCGCTATGATGTGAGATACTTCCGTCGGTAACAAGCCTAACAGATGAGAAACCCAGTTTTCTTGATCAATATTCAATCTCTGCGCTTGACGTTCAAATAATTTTAGATAAAGACTGATGTCTTCTTTCAAATCAAAACGATGTATAAACTTCGAAATTTCTTTGACGAGAAATTTAGAGTATCACTTTCTTTGGATGTATCAGCGCCTAACTTGGATTGTGTTTGGATTCTTAACTTTTCCAACTCAAATTCATCTTTGCGTTTTTGCTCATCTAACCTCAATTGTTCGAAGCGTAATCTTTCTTCTCGTTCTTCAATGCGTAATTTTTCTTTTTGCTCGTCAATGCGTAAATTTTTTTCTCTGGCTTTGCGATCCTCAACAATCGTTAAATGTATGTTTTTGGTCAGTTCTTCGTCATAATCTTCACTACTAATAATTATATCTTTGAGTGTGGCGATGGTCATAGATTTATCGAATTTTAAATTTAATTCCGTGGCTAAGACAAATAAATCTTCGCGTCGACCTTTGCCAAGATACGCCATTTTAAAATTTAAATTTAAGTTTAGATAGTAACCAAAGGAATAAACAAAATTGTCACGCGTTCAAACAAAAACAATGATGTTGCTATTGGCAATTCTCGTTTGCATTTACAAAAATTCTCAAGTTAAAATCATATTGCATCAAAATACACTAAATATACATTGAAATATTCAAATTCTATTCATTTAGAAATATTTTAAACCAGTAACGTATAAAGACAACAGTGCGAGATAAAATACGTAATGCTTAATTTAAAGTAGTCAAATCATTAATTTCAACTAAAAACAAAACCTTTTTTTTTAAAACCATTTGATATATCAGTTATCTCATTTCGTTATAACAAATGCAAAAAGAATTTGAAAGAAAAAATAAATTAATATAAATGTTGTTTAGAAACTGTGATTAAATTTGTTGTGATATGAAGATTTAATCATTTAAAGTTCTTTGCTGAAAAAAGCAAACAATTAGAAGTTAGTTACTTAAGAAAAATCTCATATATATTTTTTATTACACTAATAAAAATAAAATCTTGTTAGGATCTCATCAGCAAATTTTAAGGATAAACACATGTTTCAGCATAATAATTCTGTCAAAAATGAACTCAAAATACTTATATATTGAATGATATTATGCATCATTTAAAATAAGATTATTCATGATCCTTCATCAATTCTAAAAAACATAGCATATTCTTTCAAAATATATTTCTCGAATACTCATAAAAAATAATTAATTACTAAGCAGCTTCAAGAGAAATGTTAAACTATATGAGTCATTGAAATTACGATTGCAACCAAATAGAAATGTTTAGGAATGGAAAACATTAATCTCTTAGTTCAAGGTCGATGACGTAACTGAAGAAATGAAAACTTTTCGCACATACATGAAATTCAATGCGATTCGTTAATAAATGAGATACAAATAAAACCTGAATATTTTAGGTACGACTTTCTTAATATTTTAAAAGATATGCTTGTAGAAAATTTTAATTGATACGATTTCTATACACATAGAAAAATAGTATTTCAGAAAAACACACATCATATTTAAAAATATAAATTACTTCATGAAATCGTCTACAACAATTTTTTCATAATCAAATTAACAGTGACTCACGTATTCTTTTCTGAAGATTCCCTTTTTTTTCCTGTTGCAAGGAAAACGAAATAAAAAAACAGTACACACCTGATACAGTTGACGACGTGTGATTAATTACTTGAAAACAAACTTCAAAGGATCCTGGATGTGTTCACTGGACTTGAACTGGAATTGTACACTGCAGAAATAACGTGAAGCTCTGACTCCGGGAGTCGCTTTGTTTTATGCACCTAAATGTTAGTATGTTATGAGAGGCAATCCGCATTTTCGATTCAGTCCGCTTGTAAATTAGGCTTGCAGCCAAAAATGGGGTTTTTTTTAAAAGAAGAGAGTTAGAAGGTTATCAACTTATTATTTAGAGAAGATTTTCGAAATCAAATCCCAGGCGATCCCCCAATTATTTCTGTGGGAGTCCGAATAAATCTTCGAATAAAAATCAGACTCTTCAGAAGGCGGGATTTTAGATTGGCGAGGTAGTTTGTCTAGGGGTAAGTGTTTAAGGGTGAGTGATGAATTAAATGAATCTAAGTCATTTAAACACAAATACTTCGTTTAAGTAAAAAAGAGAATTTATTTAAAGTTAAAGGAAAATATTTACAAAAAAAAAGATAATTACAAAGAGAAAGACATGCAGGAATTAAGTTAATTAAAAGTTGAGTAATACCTTTAGAAGACGGGGAAATGAACCTTTTTCATTATTGGATGTTAGGACTGGTGGTGCCGCGATGGGCGCGGAAATGCGGTAAAGACGCGACGTGTTGAACAAGCAGTGGTTAGTTGGCCTCTGCCGAAAAATTATTCAAGCCGGAGCTACGAAAGCTCACTAGATGGCGCTGCTTCGGAATGCAGTAATAAATAAAATTGAGATTTATGGTCCTCTGAAAAAGATATGACTCAACCTTTTAACAAATGTTTCAAAGGGAAAATACATATATATATATATATATATATATACATATATATATATATATATATATATATATATATATATATATATATATATATATATATATATATATATATATATTACAACAAATAAATTATCTTTAAAAGATATTGAGGCAACTAGGAGCTACGATTTCATATCCCTTAAAAAACGGAAAGTTACTACCTGGCCATAAAAAGTCCCTATGTGAAATAAATCGAGAAAATACGCAAGACTTTGATTGGCTCCGTATTACAGCGATTTATACATATTGCTGCTGTTAATTTATCTTTTAAATAGTCATGAATTGTTGTACAATTGATCATTACCGTGACAAGTTGTGCGAATGTGCTCCACGCGATAGCAGAAGAAAGTTTCCCGTATGTAATTAGGTGAAATTATTAAGGTGCTTCGATAAAAGAAAACATCTTAAGAGATTACTGAAGTTTCTGGATTTGGGTTAAGAGGAGTCTAGCGCATTATTAAAAGATGGTAATGCATCGTCAATATCTCTGAATAGTGTCGAAAATACTCTTAATTTTGCAGTATTCTTTGGGGGGAAGAGGGAGGGAGGTAAATGGAACTTAAATGGAACTATGAACCCAAACTAAAAGAGAGAAATTGTTCTTATTTTAAACGGGTTTTTTTAAAACGGTTATTACATTAATATCAATGGTATTTGTTTTAAATATTACAATCAAATAAAATAAATAATTAATAATAATGTCCTACTTAATATTATTTGAAAAGGATAAGAAAAGCAAAGTTTTGAGCATTCGCTGTCCTTGTTAGAGCTTTTGGAGAAAAAAAAACACACACATTTCGAGTAAAACGCATTTTAGAGTTTGACATTTGATGTAAAGTTATGGCATCTGCTTTTACTAAGACACTTGTAGTTCTTGTTCTAGACAACGGAAAATAAAAATCTTGGTATTTTTATACAGCTAATAAGATGGCCTATAAAATAAAATCATAAAAAAATTGTCAATTTTTTTAAAAAAATCATGATTTTAAGGTAGTCGGATACTTTAAATTTTTGAAAACAAAATATATTTAATTTATGTTCCTCTTATAGATTTTAGTATTTGAAAGTTATGTTTTATAAATGCCATGTAATGCGATATAAAAAGAAATGAGGTACAAGAGGCACCTTACCTTTGACTAACTTCCAGTGGGAGGTTGGAAGCATATTTCCCATAAAAAAAGGGTCTTAAAATCAAATTAATTTAAGGTAATAAACTAAATTAATTTTTCTTTAATAAATCAATCTCTATCCCCAAAATATTTTAACATAACAATGCTATAAAAAATGGTCCTATAAAAGGTTAATTTTACTAACTGAACTTCAATTTTAGCTCTCCATACTGATCTAAATTAGATATATCAATATTTAGCCTGACTGTTGAATGATTGCTGTTACTATCGCAGTTTGAAAAGAATCCTTGCAGAACAAAGAAGAAAATGACTTAAAAAATAAGTAAGGAAGAAATTAAAAAGGGATGTTATTCTGTATATTAATAAAGAGAAAAAAGTTTTAAATGTTTCGAGGATACACTCACGACGACTCATTTACAGAGAAAATGCGCAATATTTTAATTAACCCCCTCCAGATGTTATAAATTCCAATAAAAAGACAAAAAAATTGAGTAGAAAATAACTATTATTAGAAAGTTTATGAGCACGAATGAGAATTAACGCTTGTAGTAAGAATAACTAAGAGAAACTAATGTAATAAGAAAATACAAGGGATTTCACGAAGAAGTGCAGAATAGTAACTTTATTCAATGTTTATTAGTAAAATTCTACCCAAGCCTCTAATATCCCAAATATTGAGCAGAATCAAACTTTCTCATTGAGCATTTCAAGTTGTAGTTGCAACTCTACCACTAAGCTACCGTAGCTCTCCATATTGTTGTCTTAAATCAGAATGTGAAAATTATGGAACATATTGTCATCTAAAATTGAATATGCATTTTTCTCTAAGAGAACTTTGTACGAGGGCACAAAGACCTCTGATTGGCTCATCTTCACTGCTTATTGCTCTGGAGTAAATGAGTCTAAAAATTATAACCAAGATGATCAAGCCCACGGCTTCAAAATACGAGGTACCTTTCCAAAAACAGTATTACCCTCTCATCATAATTAATAAGAAAAAAGAGAAGAATGAATTGAAAGTTCCACATAAAATTTAAAAGATACTATCAAAATTATTAACAACAGCTCAGAGCCGTTCTAAAAGAAAGCTTCTCACCAGTAGCTGAGGACATACTACCAGTGAGAGAGTGAAAAATAATTCAATCGGCAAGTATGGAACATATTTAATGAAGCACCATCCCGGAGGGAGGTGGTAGAAATATGTGCTCTTTTCTAATTCGTCCTTAACGGAACGAAATCAGAAAATAGACAAGGAATTTGGAAGATAAAAAAAACATGAAATGGAAAATAAAAGCAATTAATGCCGTGGTGCTCGTGGTACATGATGTTTAAATAAAGGGAAAGGACAAACACTGCCGAATCATGTAGTGATGACGAGAATGTCGCTGAACAGCGAACGAAAAGAGAAGGCGTTGACACAGAAAGTGCCTATAATGTGATTCCATCTGCTGGAAAATGAGTAAAATAAAAGATGATCCACAAAAGATGTGGAAAAGGAGAATAATTGACATGGAATTAAACTACCACGCAAGACCGATTCAAAAGAATGTGGGTTTAAGTCGAAGTAATTTAATGGAGATGAAATCTTGCACATGTGTGTGTGTGCAAAATGACAAAATTTGAAAAAAAATTGAAAAGAGTTACCAAAGACTATATTTAGGATCTCCGAAGTCTTTTAAGGACTGGAAAATGCTGATATATGTGGTGAAGAGCAGCTCTAGGTCTTTTTGCAGAGCTTGGGACCGAGTTATCACAGGCAGGGATGACTCGGATAGATTGGTTAGAAATTTCAGGTAATCTGTCAAAAAACTTTTTGGACTGATTTTTAATGAAATCAAGAATTGGATCAATTTTGAGATCTTTGTGCAAGATTTCATTCCTGACAAACCAGGGAGCATTAGTAATTTTTCGAAGGTGTTTATTTTGAAAAATGTGCAATTTTTTTTAAGTGAGTAACTGCAGCAGAAGGCCAGATGGGAGATGCATGTAACAAAATTGGTCGGAGAAATAATTTATAGAGCAAAACCTTGTGTCTGATAGGGAGCTTACACTTTCGAGAAATTAAGCAATTGAGCGTTTGGCTTATTCCTGCCCCTTTTTGAAGTGCAGCACGGATGTGGGGGGAGAAGTTCAATTTTGCGTCGAGAATGAACCCTAGGTACTTAAATTCAGTGACCCAGGGGACGGGTGGTCAAAAATGTAGATATTGGGTAAGTTTCCTATACACCTTTGTTTCGTAAAGAGGAGGCTTGCACTTTTTCATGCATTAACTTTGATTTTCCAAGCAACGAGCCAGAGCTGAAGCCTTGTGATGTAATTTTGTAATCTTTCAATAATTTTGAAATTATAAGTGTGTTGACTAATGATAGCAGCGTCATCCGCATACATAGCTAAATGGACATTGTCAGCCTTCGGAATGTCGTTAATATACAGGTTAAAAAGTCTTGGTCCAAGCAAACTTCCTTGAGGAATTCCACTTTTTACTGGACGAGGGCTGGAGAGGCAGTTTTCGACTCTAACTCTAAACTCTCGAGTTTTAGGTATGAGTGAATAATTTTTAGGATTTGGTCCGAAAATCCAAGTCTCATCATCTTGGATATTAAGCCATCATGCCAAAAATTTGTCAAAGGTTTTGGCTATTTCCACAAATAGCATACCCGTGGCCTGATGGTTTTGGAAGCCTGTGTGAACCAATTCAGTGACTCTGAGTAACTGGGTTACTGTAGAGCACTTCAGATTTACAAAGCCATGCTGTTCTGGAATAATAATATTCCTGGCTAAGCAGTGTTGGTTCAGGCGGTTCAATATCACGAATTCGTATGCTTTACTCAAGCTACTAAGTAGTGAGATTGGACGATAATTTTGAAGATTAGAGTAATCAGAATTGGGTTTAAGAATGGGGATCACCATGGCCATCCTTCAACTTTTAGGGAAGTAGCAATTTTCCAAAATCATGTTGAACAGCAAAGCAATGAAAATGATAAATTTAGTGGGAAGATTTTTAAGGATACGATTTGTGATGAGATCAATACCAGGAGATTTGTTTGGTTTGAGTTTTTTAATGAATCCCTGTATTTCAGAGAGAGATGTTTTTTCCAGATCTATACAGGTAGGGGAATCAAGGAATCTTTGGACCTTCCTTTGTATATGTGCAGAGAATCTAGGATTCTCCACATCAGTATTTGGTTCAAATTGTCTTTGAAGGCTGTCAGCAATTACCTCGGCCTTTTCAATCGGGGCAACTGCGATACTGCCGAGAGCGCCCTTTAGGGGGGGGAATGTGATGAAAAGGCTTTTGGAGAAAGGAGGTACGCCTCCAAAGAGTGCCTGTTTCGAGAGATAACTCATCAACTGTTTTCTCCCATCTTGCACGGGAGAGGTGTCTGATATCACTGGCGATCTCGTTGTTGATAATACGGAGTTCATTTTTAAGAGCAGGGTCTCTAGATCTTTGCAAAAATCTCCGTACCCTATTTCTGTGGCGAATTTTGGAGCGAATATCTAGAGGTAATTTAATAGGCGCGGTTTTAAATTTGGGTTTTGACGCAGCCACAAGTGCTTCGAAGATATTTTCTCCAAGGCCGACCAATCACAACGTCGAGATGCTCATTGCT
The DNA here is from genome assembly GCA_019973935.1 of Trichonephila clavipes. Taxonomy (NCBI): domain Eukaryota; kingdom Metazoa; phylum Arthropoda; class Arachnida; order Araneae; family Nephilidae; genus Trichonephila; species Trichonephila clavipes. Next base: position 642,502 of record BMAU01019157.1, read on the forward strand.
GGGAGATTCCGGAATGGGAAGTGGCTTATTTTTAAGAAGGAATCGGAAGCTCTCCCAATTGTCGGAGAGTTGCGCTGGAATTTTCATGGTATCAGAGTTAGTGTATAGAGTTAAAATGACCGGTAGATGATCCGAACAAAGATCATCTATAACTCTAATGTCATAATTAAAAGGGATATTTTTGAAAACAGTCAGGTCGATAATTGAGTCACGTACTCCCGGCCGAGAACGTGAATTAATATGCGCCGGAGTGTAAGGTGCAACAATCCTTGCATTGGGATAATTTTGAATAATTCTTTTAAGACGAAAGCCAAAATTGTTCGATCTGGTGTTATTCCACGTTTTGAGAGCAGCGTTAAGGTCTCCAACAATGATTAAGTTATTATCTGAATTTAGAATTTTAAGAAAATCCTTTTCGGAGAATTTTCTGTTGATTTCCGCACAAAAACGAGCATAAGCAGAAACTACTAGGAGGAATTATTAATTTTAATTTCAATATCAGTAGCATCCATATACTGTATCTTCGGTAAAGGGGCTCTGCTTTGAACGGAATTACTTGTACAGTATATAGCGGTACCTCCTGCAGTACGAATTCTAGGAAAAATTACACTATCATCTTTATAAAGATGACAATTTGCAATCAGGGGGTCCTGACCAGGTTCTAGTTTGGTTTCTTGGACCAAAAACAAATCAAGATTTTGCTCCATAACGAAATCTCTGACTTCATGAATTTTGGAGCGCAGACCGTTTGCGTTCCAAAAACCAATTGAAATTGATTGCACGTTTGCACGATTGAAAGTTAGGCTGAATTGTGAGCAACATAATTACGCCCATATTTTAACGCGTCATAGGCCTGGAAAATTTCACATGCCTTATCGTCAGGATGAGAATGTTTTCAGAGTGCTGGGAGTGCTGCTCGGAAAGCCCGGGCCAACAGTTCCTCATCGACTCATTCATCATTAGCTATTTGAACTACATTTGTGAAAATGATTGAAAAATTGGAATTTGGCGTGTTAACATGACTAATCTCCCTTATCTGTCCAGAAACAACTTAAGAATACGAGACGGAGGGAATGACAGCGCGCTAGTTTGATTGAGGCTGTTGGATCTTGGATTGATCATGCATGCTACTTTTTAAGTTTAGATCATTACGAGAGCCTAAATTTCTCTCTTGAATTTTATTTTGTGGCAAGTTATTAGGATTATTTCCTTTAGGATGTTGATTTTTATTTTGATTGCCCTTTTGGGGCGCTTTTTTATTATTTTTAGTCTTAGGAAAACGGGGGCATTGGCGCCAATTCGCCGCATGTTCCCCACCGCAGTTGGCACAAATTAGTGGGTCTTCAAATGCACGATTGCAGTTTTTAGCCTCGTGAGGCCCTGCGCATTTAAGGCATTTAATTGGGAGATGGCAGACTTCCGAAGAATGGAAAAAAAAACCTGGCATCTCCAGCATTGATTGGGTCTTTTGTTGCGACTATTGTCATAGCTCTCAAAGGAAATTTGTGTGGCAAACATTTCAGTAAACTAAAAGATAGTGTCAGCTTTGGCATCCTTTACAAGTTGTAGGTAAATTAGCGGCATGGGAGCTTTGGTTTTAAATTTTTGTAATCGGGAGATTTTGTGGATCTGAAATCCTTCTCTCTCGATTTCAACACGTATTTCTTCTACTTTAGTGGAAGTAGGAAGACCACGGATTAATAATTTAAGGGGCCGATCAGATTTAAGCATAAATGATTTATACTCAACTCCTTCATGTCGAAGAAATTGGGCGAGTTTACGATATTCGTAATCACTTTGGACAGTAATGCGAAGAAATTTACCAGTTAGTTTACTTATTAGAGTTGGGGCTAATTGCCTAGCTATGGAAATTAGAGTACACCAATTGTCAGGAGGGTTGACAAAAATTGGTGGAATTCAATTTTGGGGGGTGCCAACAGCCGTAGGATTGCTTTTACCAGCATCCTCATCCTTAACCTCAGAATCACTCGATTCAGCAGCAGGTGGGGGTAGGGCTTGAGCGGTGTTAGAAGTCTGGGAGGTGGTAGGAGGCAAGGAAGGGTTTTTCTTATCGATTTTCCTTGCGGTATGTCTTTTGTCTGGGGTTTGAAACCCTTCATCATCAATCAATCTCTTTTTGTCGGTTTTCAGTCTTAAATTTTTAAAGTTCTCTTGCTGGGAGAATTCAGTGTGGTGTTAGATGGAACAGTCTCTTTTGGAGTAGAGTCCACAGGAGTTAGATGGTCGTGTTGCTCTTCCACTTTCTTGATGAGGGCATTCAGGGCCTCTATAGATATGGGGAGCTGGAACAGCGGTAAGTTCATCCTTTCCTTGGCGGCAAGAAGGGCGGTGTGGATGTTTCCCAATTCTGCACTAGTGGCGGTATACTCGTCACTAGTTGCTGGTACAATGGAAAGTTTCCTTGCCCAGATGGCGTAAGAGTCTCTGAGATTTGACAGTTCTCTTACTGATTGTTGATTATCGTAGATGAATTCGTCAGTAATCATGAATCTGGAAGGTAAGGATGGTATGTGAACATTATTGAAAATTTCCTTTTGAGTCAAATCCATGTCATTAGCGGTAGCCATAACTCGGTCCAAGTCAAAAAGATTGGAAGCAGAGCCAAAAATAACCTACGTGCACAAGCTGTGCAGTCGCAGACAAGCAAAAGAAATGAGCTCGGAAACTAACTCTGTTCTCGACGGAGTCTGGAGCTAGAATCCTGGCGAAGAAGTAAGCGAAAGCTGCGGCAAGAAGAAAAGCAGAATTTCCGATACCGGAAAGCTTGAGAAAAACTACCTCACTTCGTGAAGGCGTAAACCAAGATGATCGAGTTAATTTTAGCTCTTTGTCACGCAGGACAATAGCTTACGAATCTGTTAAGCAAGGGTGCAGCTACCGCCGTATCAATGATACGGGATCCCGAAGCTACAAGGGCCCCAACACGTGTAATTATAGTCCCACTAACAGGGCACTCATATCAGAAAAAGGGCCAACGAAGAGAGTTTGATACAAGGCCCACGAAGAACTAGCTACGACAGTGCTGTTTAGGCATGGTTGTTTGCATTGCAATATACTAGATGTATGAAGCTCTGAAAATCAACGCAATCTGAGGATTATACTAAAATATTTTGATTTCAAATACCTTGAATCATGAAGAATTCCCAATTCTGCCTTGGAATAGGAGTTTTAAGGACAAAAACAAATAATTTAATTATATAAATTATTTATGCCAATCTAATATGCTAATAGCTGGAATTCTTTAGTTATAATCTTTCTTTTTTGATATACTGCTTTGCTTTCACTTGAACAACATGAGAAAATCGTCAGTTGCAATATTTTTAGAAGTCAACCTAATTACATAATTTAATTATATAAATTATTTATGCCAATCTAATATGCTAATAGAATTTTTAGTTATAATCTTTCTTTTTTGATATACTGCTTTGCTTTCACTTGAACAACATGAGAAAATCGTCAGTTGCAATATTTTTAGAAGTCAACCTAATTACTGTGCTACTGATAAACTACATGATTTTCGGTGTCAAATTGTAACTCGATATGTTTAAGCTAATCGAAATCGAAAGAATCATTCTAAGCCAAACATAATATACTTTCCTTGACGGTGGCGGTTTTCCTTCGGCGTGTTTTCCAAACGTGACGGTTTGGAAATGAGTAAATCTGTTAAACAAATATTTAATATAGTTAATTGATTTATACGGAGAATAAGAACTGAAAACGATGTAATCTTCAAATGAGATTTAAATTTTGAATATGTATTGAAAATATATTTATCTTTGTAAATTGGCTCGAATAATTTGTATTTCCTCTTAAAAATGTGGTTTCTTTACTTGCTGAGTTGGATAGGAATAATTATCCAAATAAGTTTTGTTATTTTATCTGTTGGTAAGTTGACTTGATTAATACGTAATCATTTCTTCCTGTTTTAATTAATGATGCATGGAATTCTTTTCGAAAATATCATTTTTGCTGATAATTTGAGAATTCTTTCTGATATCTTTAATTTTTGAATTACTGAACAATTTACTTGCTTTTATCTGAATATGCGTTCAAAAAGTAGAAAATTATGAGTATGTATTTTAAATAAATCTTATGCAATGGATATAGCAAAGTAAAATATAAAATTAGTTCATCAATAATGTTGCAGTGAATGTTCAAAGTTGAAAGTAAATTAATAGTTACCTAATTTAATGTAACAAAATGATTGATTATTGATATATTGTGTGATTTTGGTATTGAAGTCATTAAAATTTTTTAGAAAAGTCACTATCCTTTTAAATTTTTTCTGAGTGATTAGATTTACAATTTATATATATATTGTTGATACCCAATAGCATATACATGATGGTGTTCAATACTTATGTTGCATTTGAAAAAAATATACAGGAATGTATGTGTCTGGTAAGAAAATATGTAATATTCATTAAAAAAAAACTTTTAGAAATATAAATTAAAAGCATACTTCTTGTTTTTACTGATAAACATTAATATCACTGGTTAAGTATCAAGTTTATGCCTGTTTAAATTTATAGTTGTCTTTAAAATATATAATTAATGTTACTAGAATATGTTCATTTGAATTAGTTGTGATTTTGTCATTTCTTATGTTTGAACTATGTTTAAAAATTAAATTTTAAGAATCTGAGTAATTAATCAGAGCTCTGAATTTAATCATTGATTAATTTAGTATCATAATTTTAGGTTTATTTATAGCAAAAATATGCAAAGTTTGCTGTGAAGTTACGAAAAATTGATTCAGAAAACTGAAAAAATTATTTTTCTATTCTTGTGTCTCAAATATGCTAGAATAATTGTTCTTACAATCTATTTTGTTATTCCAGCTGCAGGTTTGTATTATGTTGCTGAAATAGTTGAAGAGTATACTGTCTTCACTTGCCGAATCATCAGGATTTTAATTCTGGTAAATAAAAATTTCCAATTTTTTTTTACCTCTTCATATTTTAAACTTAACTCAGTGGTGCAACAGCCCCCTTGAGGGCTATCTTTCTATTATAAGTTAACATTGTTATAGTTCTGTACTTTTTATCCTGTAATAATTATTCTTAAACTTGTTTCTTGTACAACATTAAACTCTTGCTGAACATTGTAATATTTCACTGAAAGCATCATTTTTTTCAAAATATCTAATCTTCAGAATTCAGGTTAGGAGGTATTGTCACAGATATGTAAAAAGTAATTGTAATTTCAAAACAAACTGATTTAATAACTCAAATGTTTAAAGACCAAGTGGAGGGCTTTTTAAAAATTGTAATTTTTTTAACATATTAAAGTAGTTTTTTCTTGATTACAAATATACAATTGCAAAACAAGCTTTGATAACAATTTTTAGAGTACTTAGAATTGTTTAAATTCCAATATGAAGTTGGTTTTTAACTAGAACAATTTTTAGTTTCTGAGAAAAATGAGTGACATGTTTTATATAGGTATGTCACTCAGTAGGGTTAATTGCTTCCTCAAATCTACCACTCTTAAGTGAATCTACGTTGAGTAAAAAAAGTTTCTATTGGAAAAATGAGTACTTTATTAGTGAATTTTTTTTACAATGAATTACCTGAATTTCATGAAAAAAATATATAAGGGTGAAAAGTAGAAATAAGGAAACACTTTTTTTTATTGTTCATTGTTTTACATATAGAAAAAGAAAACATAATTTTCTAACTATTATGGTCTTGTATAAGTTTCTGTTTCCTGTTAGATAGCATTGCATGCATGTAATTTCGGATTAATAATTAATCCATTTTCCCCATTTCTCGTGTCAATGATATTTCCAGGCTGGAATGTTCAAGAGTAACGCACTAAAATGATTAAAACTATTTCTTATGCCCTGAATCATGTTTATTTCTCACCAGATGACAGTACTAGATTATTAATAACATGTTTAGAGATAATTATTTTATTTTAAACTAGATGTTAGCTTAATCACATATATATTAGCAATATGTTTTTGTAACCTTAGCTCAGTTATTTAGTTCTGTTTTTTGTGAATTCACGTGAGCTACGTTCTGTGATAAAATATATATATATATATATTTTAATTTTGTATTCATAATGGAGTTAGTCTGAGAGTGAATCAGATTCTACTTTAAGTATAAGTGATGATGGATCTGTTCTGTTAAATGTGATGTTGGCCTTTTCATCTTATGCTTTGAAATTTATCTGTCTAGAAAAAATTATGGTTCACTCCTAGGAGAGCCCACACCCTTGACGCGAATTACTTTGGTTGGCGATAATTGTGCTAAATTGGTAACCCTACTTTTAAACACTACATATGGCAACCCTAACTATTTCTAGCATTTTTGTATTTTGTGGCACAAAGGGCAAAGAGATTTCATGGTTTGTTGTTGGGCTTTGGGCTGGCTGACAGATGAATGTGAGGGAATATACTTTGCAAGAATTTTTTTACTTTGTTGAATGCGAAAGGTAAGAAAGAATTGATTGAATGGTGTATGAAGGAAGGATTGATTGCTTCGAGTTATGAATGTGGCAAATGTAATGATCGGCATGATGTAACATGGACGGCAATAAAATACGTCACTTTGTAATCGTACCAGCCACGCCGAATGTATGTTCGAACAGCGTCATTACCTTGCAGAATAAAAATATGGCGGCGCTCACACGATCATTCGCTTAGCGATGAAACCTGGTTTTAGAATGGTTTTTTAAAATCTGTTACGCTGTACCCTCCATTTTTGAAAAGATTAAAAAAGTAAAAGAAAACAAGTGCTGTTTTTTTATATTTTTTTACCTTCAAGGTTTAATTTCTGTATTGTTTATTTAATATATTTTTTTTTACGCATCCGCCATTTCATTCCACTATATTCCCTGCCGGGTTCACTTGGCGCCATCTTGTTCTGGCTTGGTGCTTTTATCGGCAAAATTTTTGTCACCAACAGGTGTGGGCTCTCCCTAGAATTTTACCAATTTTTTGTTTTTCAAGTAAAAATTTGAAAATTTAAAATAAATCATATATTGAACATACGTTTTTGATGTTACGTTTAATTTTCTTGAATAAAAAAAAATTTACTTTTATAAACATTTTCAGTTCACACCTAGGAGAGCCCCCACCCTTGGTGCAAATTACTTTGGTTGGCGATAATTGCGCCGTCATGGTAACCTTCTTTTAAATATAACATGGCAACCCTAACTTTTTCTAAAATTTTCGTCATTTGTGGGCGCGCATTTCAAATTTCATTTTATTGTTGGGCACCGGGTTGAAAGTATGGCTGCGCTTGTAAGTGAATACACGTTAGAATTTTTCACGTTATTGAATGCTAGAGGCAAGAAAGAATTGATTGAATGATGTATGAAAGAAGGATTAATTGCTTCAAGTTATGAATGTCCTAAATGTAATGAGCAAATGGGATTAAATGAACGAAAGAGTGTTGTTTTGGATGGATTTGAATGGAGATGTCGAAAAAAAGGTGTGAATACGCATTATGTTTGCAGAAGTATAAGAAAGAATTCGTGGTTTTCCAATAGTAAGTTAATCGGCAATAAAACGTTTTCTCCGTAATCACACCAGCCACGCAGAAGGCATGTTCGACCATTACCTCGCTGAGTATTTATGGCGGCGCTCTCTCGCGATCACTCACTCAGCGACGAGACTTTCCAGAATTTTTTAAAAGCAGTTGTTACACTTTACCCTCCACTTGGGAAGGATCAACAATAAGAAAGTAAGTGCTGTTGTTATATTTTTTTATCTTAAATGTTAAATTTCTGTATTGTTTACATATATTTTCATTGCGCATCCATCTTATACTGCTATATTTACTTGTCACCGTTGTCGGGTTTGCTTGGCGCCATTTCGTTTTCGCTTGGCGCTTTTTCCGGTTTGGCGCCAAGGGTGGGGGCTCTCCTAGGAGTTTACCCTATTTTCTTCAAAATTATACGACCATTAAGGGGTTCAAAAAGGGAATGTTTTCACCAGCAATATTTTAATGGGAGCAATTTTGTGGGAATATTTTAAGACAAAATCTCTTTGAACCGCATAATTGAGAATCAGCTGGTATTAATTAAAATTTATTATTCAAATTACTAACTATTCTATAGTGGTGTCTGCATTGAGTAAAGGCACTTTTAAGTGAGGTATTCCTGTTCTATTGAACTGAAGGAGGGGGAGGAGTTATTTTAATACTGTGTGCTTTAAAAGTTTGGTTCTTGATATCTTTTTTAATTACTTTATCTAATGAATATATTAAAATTGTTTACAAAATCTTCTTTTAAAAATAGAATCTAATTTGCAATTGAATGATTTTCAAGAGCTACAAAATAAAAAGGTCAATGTAATTTATATATGCTTAATAACAATGATGCATCAAACTCCTTTTTTAACATGCTAGATAAAATGCCCTGAAAAACTGTGAGACTATTGTAAAACTTTAATTTAAAACAGCATGTAAAAAAAGCTATGATAGTTAAATAATACATCTTTAGATATGTGCAGTGACATTTTTTATTTATACATTTTAACCACACATGTTAACTATGTACAAATGTGTAAAACATATTTAACATTGATATTAAATTCATATGTTTCAATTGACAACTGGTATAAAATTAGGATTGCTTACATATTTCTTTGGGAAATGATAAAAACTTTTAATTAAGAATGTTTGATATAAATTTTATTTTATTTTATTTTTATTTACCGTAAAATCTGGCGTATAATGCACACACCCTTTTTTACAAAGAAACATGAAATGCAAATAAGCAATGCTCTTATGTTTTGAAGTCATTTTTTCATGGTATTCTAAGCTTTAGAAAAAAAATGCAGTATAATTTTAGAACTTCAACCCTTAAAGTTCATTAAGTATGTCATTTCTTTATAACTTAACAGTATTCCAATAAATGCAGAAGTCTAATTTTTTTCTATGTTCATCTTTTTTTTTAAATTTTATTTTAAGTTACCATTTTTATAACCTGCGTATATATAACACACACCCATAAATTTCTATCTTATTTTTTGTGTAAAAAGTGTGCAGTATACGCAGGATTTTATGGTATTGTTTCTTGATAATATATGTCTTTGTTTATGGCAAGAGGAATCAAAATCTGTTCTTGCTAGAAAGATCTATTACTTCCACTATACCAGAATCTAAAAATAACATTTTGAGAAGATGAATCTTTTCCAAGTATTTTACAGTATTGACCTTTTTATAAAAAATATTTATTTGTTCATTCTGCTGTAGCAGAGTAATCATGGTCAGGAGCTCGTAGGCTTGAATCCTGGTTTCATGAAAGACCCATTATGACCTAATATATGTTAAATCTGATGGAGCTAAATGTCCTAATGGTGTGATAGCTTTGAGAGTTGACTGTCAAGTTGGGTTTTGTCCTCATCTCATTACCATCATTCAAAATTACGAGGTCTTTATATTAGGTTGGTGGAAAAGAAATCCATTATTTTTGCATGAAATTCATGACTTTATTTTACATGTTTTGGATTGTCCGATTTGGGTAAAATATGCTCCATTTTGTTGTATAATTTGTTGCCATTTTAAAAGTAGCTTCATAATACCTCTCTCATAGAAGTCTTGGTCCTTATTGGCGAAAAACTCTAGTAATTGATTTTCACAATCTTCTCTTGATCATAATTTCTTATCACTCAGGAAGTTTTGCAATGTGAGAAAATGATGGTAATCGCTTGGTGCCAGGTTCGGACTATATGATGAATGTATTAAAACTTCCCAACCAAGCTCCCAGAGTTTCTGGTGAGTCACTACAGACGTGTGGCCTGGCGTTGTCTTGATGAAACACAACACTGCTTCTGTTGACCGTTTCTTGTCAAGCACTAACTTCAAACGGTCCAGTTGTTAACAGTAGAGATCTGAATTTAGTGTTTGGCCATACGGAAGTAACTCAAAATAAATTATTCCTTTCCAATCCCACCAAATACACAGAACCTTCCTGGCCATTAACCTTGGTTTGGCCATTGTTTGAGCTGCTTCACCACGCTTTGACCATGATCGTTTTCGCATAATATTGTCATATGTGACCTATTTCTCATTCTCAGTCACCATCCGCTTGAGAAATGGGTAGATTTCATTCCGTTTGGCCAAGGCTTCGCAGATGGTAATTCGATCCATCATGTTTTTTGGTGTTAATTGGTGTGGCATCCAAACATCAAGCTTCTTTTTAATCCAACTGTGAAAATGATTTAAAACTGTTTTATGGTCTATCTTTAGCTCCTGGGTGATGCTACAACTACTAACATGCCGGTCAACTTCGATTATTTCTGTGATTTTATCGACCTTTTCAATGACGGGCGCAGGCATCTTTAACATCAAAAATGCCTGGACGGAATTGATGAAACCAAAATTGCACGTAATTAGCTGTTACAGTATCGGTGCCATAAACACCATTCCCAATTTCAGCCTGGATTGCATTTTCGCCTTTATAAAAGAAAAACTGTAAAATGTGCCAAATTGTCTCTTTGTTGACTTCCATTTTTAACACCCTGTAACTCACAACTGAATGGACCAAATAAAAAAACAGCAAAGATGATTATCATGAGTATTCAGTCTATCCTGAACATCATTGTCTGCTTGTATTTACGATTTTTTTTCATACGTTTTTTTTAATCACCTTAACATCAAAGATATTGGAAATAGCATCAAGATGAGTTCACTGTGATGCATTATGAAAAAGGAGCTAATTGTATACTAAAAAAAAAGGAAACTTCAGCGGCCACTGAAAATTTCATACGGATGAAACAAATATGCATTGATGATGGAAACAAAATTATATAATTTTTGCTTGTAGATGTTCAACAGTCTTAAATAATTCTTTTGCATTCTCTTATAATACATTCTTTTCTTAAAAAATGTTGCATAACAAACGTGTGGGAAAATGGTGTTGCCAGCACCAATTCCAAATTTAGCTGTGGCAATGGGAGTGAAATGATGTTTGAAACATGATATTGATGTTTAGAGTAATTATAGGTTCATGTATGTATTTGAAAGCTTATAACGTAAAATTAAATAACTAACAACTTATTATTTCCTATTAAATTTTTTTTCAAATCTTCTTAACTATCGGATATTGATGAACCTTTTTTCCCCTCAGAAATGTGTAGAGAATTGGGGGTTGGGCTTAGAATCAAGTAAATTTTTCTATTTGAAAAACATAATTATATTAAAATGTAAGGATAGTTTATTAATCACCTCTAATATAAGTGATGTGGGGGACCAGGAGAGTTGATTGTGCTCATAAAAATACTATGTTAATTTATTTTAATAAACTTGATAAATAAAGCTTGCTTGTTGGGGTTAGAATTCAGCATGCAAGACAAGAAAAATAACTGAAAAAGACATGATCTTAATGTAAAAAAAGATTAAATGATAATCTCTGAATAAAAAATATACTTTTTAAAAATAGGATTTTAATATTTTTTATGCCTTCCTTTCACTCTAATAACAAATCTTTCCTTGTGACAAACTTAACTTTGTTGCTGGTTCTTGTTATTATAATTTAATTGCCAGTTCCTCTTTTCATTTCTGTTGAAAATTCTTTTTCATAAAGAAATGTCAAATAAATGTCTTCAATTTTTAATGAAATAATGGGATAGACTGTATATAACGTTATCAGGTCTGATATTATGAAATTTTCGATTTTTAGATACAAAGACAATGTGTTTTAGATCAAATTTCATTATGGATTTTCTTTTTTTCATTAGAAAATATAAACATTCTATCGAAATTCAGTAAGTGACCATGGTAGCTAATTGGTCCTGGTTGTAAACTTGGGACAGATGTTGCTTCTATCGATTCAAGGATTTGAATCTTGGTGCCACTAAAGACCTATTTTATAGAGGGACTGATGCATGTTAAATACATCAATTCCTAAAGTCCTCATATTGGCATGGTGTGGAAATTTAAGGAATGAGGTGCAAGCTTAGGGGTCGTCCTCATTATTTGATTTAGATTGAGGTCTGTCACCAATAGCCCTTGTGTTGCTTTAATTGAAACATCTGTTGAAATCTTCCACTTTTAGAAATCTTATCCTTATAGTTCTTCCTTTTGGCTATTAATAATACTATACATCCATTACCAGATTGTTCTGGATTACTTAAGCAGCTACAGTTTGAACACTAGTGAATGAATTTTTAATCTTTTACTTCTCAAAATAATAGAGAATTCCCTTGATATAGATGACCTATGCATTCTTTACAACATACTTTAATGCTGAAAAGTTTAGGACAAATGAACAGCTTAAAGATATTTTTCCTTTTCTGTAGTGAAATTATTATTTGTGTGCATGTTGAGGTACATTTAAGTTTCTAAGGAATACTATTTTTAACTAAACCTTTCTCTGAAAGGTACAATTAGACAAAATTTGGCGTGAAGTTGTTGCATATTTGCTGTGCTGATTATAACCATGGAAATTTATGAATTAAGGGTTAGAAGGGTACTTTTTGGCCATTTATTTCTGCAAAAAGAAATCTGTAAAAAAAAAATTTTTAATCCTTCTGGTGTGATTTTAACTTACTTCATCGCAATGAAAATTTTTCTCATAATCAAAGTATTTATGTGGAAAATCTTTTTTTTAAACATTCTCTGAATATAAAAGGTTGCCACGTTTATAGACATATATATTGGTGTTACTTGGTATAGCACTTCTATGCTGACCTGAAATTCTTATGTCAACTAACATTTGATTTTGAGTTTTGTCTGCTTTATTTAAAATGCTAATATTAAAGCAATACTGAGGTTATATGAAAATTGTAATTGCACTCAAAAATAAATTATGAAGCAATGTGTAAGAAGATCAATGTAGTTGAAAAAAGTTTAATATTTGATAAAAACAAAAGGAAATACTTTTTTTTTTGTTTCTAATGAGCTGTGAATTGGTGTTTTACCATTGCAGACCTAGTTCATTCCCAGAAGCTGGTATCTCTTTTTGCTGTAGCACCATATAGGCGGATACCAATCGCTGCAGGTAATTTTGATGCCCAGTTTCCTCCCTAGAGGGAGGCACCTGAGCTCTAACAATGCAAACTCATACTAGGATTTAATTTTGCCTAGAGCATCCAAGCCAAACAGGTACTCTACGAATCTTTTATGTGTCGTATAATCATACTACATGGCTGCTGTCAATTTTCTGCATCAAGAAAATTCACTGACTTGGGGTCGGGGTCGAACCTGCAACCTTGAGTGCAGAAGGCCAGCGACAAAACAACTATGCTACCCAGTCACCTCAAAAAAGAAAATACTGTTATTGTTACTTAATGCCCCCTGATCAACAGTTATATCAAATCAAAGTCCACGAAATACATTGTGGCAAGGGCCTAGTTGTACACCTATCATTAGCCGTAGTTTTGAGCACCATACAGGTGACTATTCGATTGGATTTGATTCGGTTCTGCCCCAATTTTGAGAGAAAATACCCAGGGGTGGTCAGAAGCCTCCCACCTCTCTTCCCCTTCCAACCACATACAAGGACTTGTGGCTTGACGGCTATTTAGAGTACCTCCATGCCTCAAGGGCATTATACATTTACAAATATCAATGCCTTTTCCAGGATTTAAACCCAGGCCCTACGACACCGCAGTCAGTGTCACTAGCCACTAAAAGAGGATATGTATTGTTTAATAATCTTAAATATATTTAAATCCTTGTTCTTATTTTTTTCATGGATCAAACTGAAAAAACAAATATTCTATTTCAAAAGAAAAAATCACAATGACTAAGTATTGCATACTTAATGTTTTTAAAATAAGAATTTTGTACTTAAACTATATGAACTTTTATTTGCTATTTTGAAGTGAACCTGAATTTAACAGCTGAAGAAATAGGTTCTGTACGTAAGCCCCCCAGAAAGATGAAACTGTTTATTCGTGAATTTTCCTTCTTAAACACTTATATGTAAAATGTATACATATTTATGTAAATTAATATGAAAATAAAAGTACTTCTTTTTTTACTGTTTTAAAGTAGTACTGCGTAATTTATTCATATATTAATGTACATATTTTATTTTAATATCAGAAAAAAGCAATTTAATATAATTCGATTATATTTCAATTTTATTTAAAATATCCTAAGATATATTTATGGAAATATCTCTAAATGATGTATTACTTCCTACTTACAAACATTTTTATTTTTTTGCCGCTAATTGATAAAATGTGCAAGTGAGATTACTTATTTTCAAATAAAAAGTTATGTTGATAAGTCCAGTAAAACGATATTCTTAATGATCACACATTCTCAGTTATGTGTATTTCTCCTTACCATCTCAATAAGGAGAAATTATTCTGTTGCATTAAAAAAAATATCAATTTAAACTAAAACTTAGACTGGCCAAACACCTGACACTTCAAGAAATCTTATGCAATTCTTTTTTAAAAATAAATATCTTGTCTATATGAAAAAGCTATTCTGCAAACTACTTTTTGGAATTAGTTTAAAATGTCCATAATTAAAATCAACTTCAAAACTGGGTAAAATCCTAGGAGAGCCCACACCCTTGGCGACAAACCGAAAAAAGCGCCAAGCCAGAACAAGATGGTACCAAGCGAAACCGACAATGGCGGCAAGGAAATATAGCGGGATAAGGTGGATGCATAATGAAAATATATGTAAATAATAATGAAATTAAACATTAAGATAAAAAAATATAAAAGCACTTACTTTCTTATTGCTGATCTTTTCCGAGTGGAGGGTACGGAGTAACAACAGATTTTAAAAAAGGCTTAAAGGTCTCATCGCTAAGCGAATGATCGTGTCAGCGCCGCCATATTTATTCTGCGAGGTAATAGTCGAACATACATTCGGCGTGGCTGGTACGATTCCAAAGAAACCGCTTTATTGCCGATCATTACATTTAGGACATTCATATCTCGAAGCAATCAATCCTTCCTTCATACACCATTCAATCTTTTTTTACCTTTCGCATTCAACATAGTAAAAAATTCTAAAGTATATTCCCTCACACACGCAGCCAGCCTGAAGCCCAACAAAATGAAATTCAAAATGCGCGCCCACAAAATACGAAAATGCTAGAACTAGTTAGGGTTGTCGTATGCAGTGTTTAAATGTAGGGCTACCAAGATGGCGCAATTATCGCTAACCAAAGTAATTCGCGCCAAGGGTGGGGGGCTCTCCTAGGAGTGAACCCAAAACGGGGTTATAATTAAAACTTAAACATTTACTTGACTTATTTATTTTCAATGTTATTTAAATCCAAAATTATTTTAATTTTAGGTAACAATGGCCATACATGGAGGACTATTCTTATTTGAAGATCTCCCAGCCTCAATGATTATTTGTGGTATTGTGAGTCAAGTTATGCATTTGCTGGTGTTGCGGACATTTCCTTTCTTTGAATTAGCTTCATTGCCATTCATAGGCTCTATTGGTGTGTTTATTTTAATTGTATGAAACTCGATTTAAAATCTACTTAAGTCTGTAAATTTGTAGCAATTCTCTGTTCGAAAATCAACATTTTGGAATTGTGACTTAATAATCAAAAAATATCAGCTAATATAAATAAATAATTATGCTTTGTTATAATTCTATGTGCATATTTCATTACATGTTATGTTCCTTTAAGATACTTATAAAAGGAAAAGCATTTTAGATTTCATTATAATATGCTATCCCATTTTATTATGATAGAAGTATACACATAAAAAAACTTTTATTCTATGTTATTAATAACAAAAGTTTGTAACTTTAAGTATTTATTCTCTAGGATCAAAATGCATAGATAAATACAAAATTGCTTGCAGAGCATGGAAGTTTTAGAACATTTTGTACAACTCACTTATAATTATTACTTAATTGTGCATTGTCTTCAGACCATCATGTAGTTCCAATGCAGTCTTAACCTCATTTTTTGTATCTGATACAGTAATCAATGTTGACGAAATTCCATATAATTATAATATTGACAAAACTGCCAGTTTCTAATATCCCAACATATTTAAATGTATCATAGTGCAGAAATACCTTGCTTAGTGCAGCTACACTCAATGCGAACCTCGGTGTACTGTTTGTAATTATAATAATTTCAATTGGTACTGATTGATTCACTATCATGGGGTTTGAAATGATTATGCACCAAAATGTTCCCACGAAAATAATATTGCTAAATTGAATAATGCTAATTGGTTAAGGTCTAGTTCGATGATTAATGCATGTTTTATGTACGAACTTGTGTCACAAGAGGGTTTGTAGCAGATACCCCAGCGATAATTTACTTCAATCTTTGATATCCTCATCACATGTATTAGTTTTTCCTGCCGTCTAATTCATATCACATGATTCTTTTTTTTAAAAAAAAAAAGCGCTTTTTATGTGTATCATTTCTTAGACCATACATAAACCTGCAGATGTTTTGAATTTTAGTCATAATTCCAGCTCTGAATCGTTGGATGCTGCGATACCATGGACTGTATTCAAACAGACTCCTGGCTTCTTGCTGCCAAATCTCTCATTAACACTCAAGAAAAGCGAGCTTTTGTAGAGAAAAGGAAAATTGAAAAAATATTCAAACAGCTTCACATTAAACAATGTTGCACTTAATTCGGATGAAGATAAAAGCTTCAAAATGATGTAAAACTTAGATAATTGTATTCTGGGTTATTATGTGATGTACAGAGAAAAGGAGAGGGGGGAGAAAATGGGTGCATAAAATTTAGGCTGATTTTCTTGTTAAAATAATGGTATTTTTATTTTCTATCTTTTTATTTTTGTTCATTAATTGTAGATAAATTTGCAAATATTTTTCCTTTAACAAAATTTGTTAACTTTTATTTCAAGTAACATCAATGAAACTAAAGTGGATTTTTTAAAATGTATATGAATTTTTTGATATTCAATTACTGTGTTATAGCATGCTTCAGGTGATAATACTTATGAAGAATTTTGTCATTTGTATACAGTATTAATTTTATTGGTAAAAGAAACTCCTATATTGTATATTTTTTTAAACCTGCATCTGTCAAATTTATTTTGCCACTTAAAAATGCTAAAAATGAATGATTTGACATTTTATTTTTGCCTTAAGTGATAAAGTTATTTTACGTTTCTGTCTAAAAAAAATGAATATGCATTCTATCTTACTTCCTGGAGTATGAACTTGGTATATCAATATCTATGTTGCATTGTTTTTTAAAAAATTAAAATAGACATTCCCAGTAGTCTGACATAATGTTATCACAACTCATGACTTAAGTAGCATATTAAATTGCCAAGATGTATATATTTAAAATAGATTCTCTATTTTTTTAAAAGATCATGTAATTAAAAGGAATTTTTCTTCTATTCTTAAAATGTATACATAATCTCTACTATGTTGAAATAATTATAATTTCTAGTTGGCTATAAAATCATGATTTTTAAGTTTTGAGATTCAAAATCCAAAGTAATGATTCTCGTAATTATTTTCAAGAAATATATAATGTATATTCATATATTAAAATGTAAAGCACCATGAAAATTAAGTTTTTCTGTTCTGGTTCATAATAGAGTAAGCGTTGATTTGGCTTTTAAATATAGCAAATAGTTATATTTTTAAATCACAGTTGAAGTTTTTTATAAAACATTTTTCATAATCCAAAAGGGAATATGATGTGTTATTAAAATGTAGGCATAATACAAACAGCTTTGATATATTGAATGATAATTCATTGAAACCTTTTTTATGTTGACCTTTTCTAAAATGTTTGTATTTTTCTTTCTTTATAAATGGGTTTGTCATGAATATACTTCTATGGAACTAGGGATTAATTGCATGCATTTTTGTATATTTAAGAAGTATTTTCATTAATATTAAATGCTTGCTTTTTCCCTTCATCTACAAAAAGATTAATATATATATTTCTCTATGTTTCAGTTTTTGTTACCATCAATCACTACCTGGCATTTCAGCACTTTTCATATGTCTATTACCCATTCTCACAAGTAAGTTTCATTTCTAAAACAGGAATATTAAAAATTTAAAACTGTGTGATTTATATTAACCTTATTTTGGCTGCCTTTTAATAAATGTTTTCTTAGTAAAATATTTAATTCCATTTCATTTAAATTAAAACTTTAATAGAAAATAAATATCTTTTCATTTTGCTGTTTTTTGTTGACAATATTGCATTGAATGACTGGAAGATTTTTGGAGAATGTGATTTCGATTTTTTTCATTAATGCTTAAAAGTACCGAGGCAGTCGAGTGGTCAAGGCAGCAGACTTGAGGCGGGCATGTGCAGTTCGAGCCTAGTGCTGCTGAAGACCCGCCGTGTAGGGAAAAGATGCACATTAAATTTGTCAAGAGCTCAAATGTCCTCCTATTGGCATGGTGTGGTAGTTAGGAAAAGGAGGTGTCATCTTCGTCACTTGACCACGATTCAAAATGACAAGGTCCGTTGCCAAAAGCCCTCGTGTAGCTGAATAGTGCTACATTAATATTCACTTACTCGCTTCAAAATACTGCTAACTACTTGGGAAATGTGTTGATTTATTAAATGCTGAAATCGGTTCAAGGTACACAAATGATTTAGCAATGTATATGTATGATTTTTTTTTTAATGTAATTCCTGTATTTTTAACAAAATTTTGTGTGTGTAATTTTTAAAAGAATAATTCCGCAATTAATAAAAATATTCATTTTTCCCAATAAAATTTAAGTTACTGCAATAAATATTCAGATCCTTTAGAAATATAACAAGGTGTTATGAAGTGCATGCTTAGTAAAATTCCAGATTTACAATGTGATGTAACATTTATTTTAAATACCTTTGTAGGTTTTGGCTTATTTTACCATATGCTTATGGTTAGTGCCATTTTCTTTCTTTGTTTCTCTATCGGCAAATGAAAATGTTCTTCCAACTTTAGCTGAAACTAGACCTTTGAATGCAGGTATGTTATTTATTTTCTTTTGTAATTTCTTGAGTCACAAACTAAATTGTCTTTTGTATAGTTTTTTTTTTAATTTGAGATGTTTTTCTCTCATTATGTAAATAAAGGCTGTAATATAATACAGAAAAACTTTTTGTGAAAAATAAAATTATAAATAGTATGTAAGAAGGTTTCAGAATTGGGTTAAATAAGTATTTTCGTGCACGCATAAATTGCTTTCACAATGTTTATAGAAATGGTATATAATTTCTTAAGTTATTTTGTAATAGTATACCTTACTTCATTTTTATGTAAAATTTTTGAAGCATGTTTCATTTAATCACCTTAACAATTATTTTGATTTTAAAAATGTATTTTTATTACTTGAAAATAGGAATTAATGTTCTGTTTTTTTATATATTAGTCATATTTCTGTAATCTTAAATACTGTTATGTATTTTACTGAAAAAAAATTGACTTTGACTTATGCAGTATTAAATAATTATGAAGCCATTTGCACTATGAGACATCTAAAATGCATCACTAAGAAGGAGCAGCTAGAAAGTGATGTAACTGAACAGAGACAGTAACAAACAATGAGTATTTATTTTGAAATAATACTTGTAACACGGATCTTGTGTTAAGTTGTAGAACTTCCATATATAGCGATATGCAAAGTAATGCATCTTAAGTACAAAATCGACGAAGAAGATGGATAGCTCTCCATTTTCTTTCAAACATTTGCTGCATTTCATCTGAATGAAGCAGTTTAGTTGGTGAGTTATCAAGAGAATGTTGACCAGTGAAGCATATGTATATCTTGCAAAGCACATTGGTGATGCATGCAGAGTGCAATTAAACATTTTCGTCCTGGGAAAGAACAAAGGAAGATGAGTGTTGCTGTCTGCACTTCATCAACGTATTGTGTGTCTGTCATATTGCCTTTAATGTGAACCAGAAGTGTCCTACTCTGATACACAAGGGCACTTCAAACCATGATGCTGTGTTTATGCTTGTGGGAGCATTTCACAGATGCAACTGGATTGAATCGGTCACCACATCGGCACCATACTCGTGCATTGTGATTTTGGACAAACCTAAGTATGACTCGTTTGAGAACAGAACCATGCATCATTCTGTTGTCCACATCACTCTTGCCTTGAACCATTGGAAATGGAGTTGTCTCTGTGGGTCCAATAAGTCTTCACAAACACCATATGTACAGGCCACTCTAATAAGCAATCAACAGTTATGTTTCTGATCAATATGAGAAAAATCACAGCTGTCTGCGCATGCTGTATAAAGGACTTGTAGGGCTGCCTTTGCTTGTTGGACCATGCAAACTTATTTCATTGTCTTTTTCCAAACATCTTTGCCACAGTTTGTGTAATTGCTTTA
Source organism: Trichonephila clavipes (assembly GCA_019973935.1). Classification (NCBI taxonomy): domain Eukaryota; kingdom Metazoa; phylum Arthropoda; class Arachnida; order Araneae; family Nephilidae; genus Trichonephila; species Trichonephila clavipes. The sequence continues at coordinate 662,775 of BMAU01019157.1, forward strand.
ATGTGATGTTACACTCACTTACCAAAGTTAGTTTACCGTGGATGCATCTAGATACACGTCAGCTAAAATTTGATGTATGAACCAACGCATTTTTCTTGGTTATATCACCATACCCCTCATAAAATCATCTGCTTGGGGGAACTGCCGTCTTTGGTCGAATCTTGGCTTTTCTACTATTCAACGTGTCCTCTTAAACAAGATAAATATTTTTTATAGTGATTTCTGTGTCAGAAATAACATATATATGCTGCCCATTTTGCAGGTTTCTTTCGTTATATCCTACTCAGTGTGTGCCAGAGAGTTGCACATTTCACATCATTTGGCTTACTCTGTGAAGTGTACCTTCCTTTAAATTTGCATAATTTTCTAGACACTCCTCAGTGTTGCTTTTTCAGTCATGTAGTATATAAATGAAGTTAGCTCATTATTATTTAGCATATTTTCCAACTTTTTTTCTTAGATCTTTTATTTTTATGTACTTTTGGACAACTCTTTATTTATCTATATTCTCAGTAACCAGAAAATAGTTTAAAACAGTAGAACTCATTAATATTAAGTTTTTCATTCTTTCATATAGTATTTGATTAGCTATTGGTTTCAAAATGATTCCTATGTGCAATATTGTTAAGTGAAGCATTTTTTTTTTCTTTGGTAGTATATTTCTTGAACTCAACCCATTTTCTGCTTTATACATGTTTGTACTCTACTCTTCATGTGGCCAAATTATTTATTTTTGTGAGTTCTGTTGACTGTGTTGTCTAACAAAAGTGAAATAAACTTTCACATACTAAAAAATGTTATAAAAAGGAATTTGGTTGTATTGCCATATATCAAAAAGGAGAAAATATACATTTTGTGCCATATATTTATAATGAATAATTTCTCAGATTTTTTTTATATGTTGCCCATCATGTAAAGTACATCACACAGAAGTCAAGTAGATGCAGTATCCTAGTGGCTAAGGAATGGACTCGTGGCCAGCGTGTCACGAGTTCGAGCTCAATACCGCTGAAAACCTATGGTGTAGGGGGGCGATACATGTTAAATCTGTCGAAGTTCAGACATCCCATTGGTGTGGTGTGGAATTTAGGAGAGGCAGTGCCCGCTCATGTGTCATCCTCATCACTTGACTATGGCTCTAAATTATGAGGTCCGTAACCAAAAGTCCTCAAGGAGCTGAATGGTGTACCTTTGATAATCACTCACAAAGAAGTCAGGTAGCAGTTGTTTGAAATTGGATCGTTTGTGCAAGCTTGATGCTCAGTCAAATGTAATAAGGACAGAAGTACTGTTTATAACTTTTCTAGTGGAACATAATACACCCCTTTGACTACAGCTTATCATGCAAGTCCTCTTTTTGGAAAATATTTCCATTGTTAGATTGTTAAGCAGTATGTATATACAAGGGCTGAAACATTTGCTGTGATTAGTGAACTAGCTTCTAGTCAGAAAGCGCATACGATTTAATTCATGTAACTGCAGTAACATCTGATGACAGTAATGATAGAAATGACAAATTATATCCCAGCATCTTTAATTACTTTGATCATGCAAAATTTACAATTTTCTATTACAAATCTGATTGGGAGTGCTACCAAAGAAAATGTAAGCCATTACTCATTATGGATGAATTTAAAAAGTGTGGAATGCGCTTTGAACATTGTTTCATTTAAGACAGGTGATGCTGTAGCAATGCAAGAAGGAAATGGGATTGTTACTTTTTTTAATGAGAAAAAAAATAAAAGCTTAATTAAGGTTTGATTGTGTCATTTCATAAATTTGACATCAGAAAATGCTGCTGATTCTATATTTTTAAAATTTGATGAGTTCCTCATAAATATATGCTATCTATAAAGCTTTCAAAGCTTACTGTGTAAAGAAGCCTCAAATTCTTAAGCATTGATATACTCTCTAGTTATTGCTTGGCTCTAATCTTGATGTCAATTTCTTCTAACTTGAGTGTTAACTTTGCATTGTGTATAATTTTTGTTTTATAAGTATAATCATAAAGTTAAGTTGCTGATTTGTATGTAACCAAATGCATGTATTTAAGTTTACCTTAGTGTATAAATTTCTATCAATTATGTACAAAATACATATCTTATATGTATACATAACGTACTATTTTATAGCCTGTATGCGTACACCATGTACCCAAATACTAGTTTTCTCTGAACAATATTCTTATCAAAATGTTTTTGCGGTTAATCTTATGATGCGGTTCAGGAATTGTTTTACAAATTCAAAACATTATTTATTCACATTTTTCAGAATTTTCTTGAAATATTGTTCCCTCATTATTTTAAGTTGTGTTGAAATGTTGATCTTGTGTTATTTTATGCTTTGTTATTTTCAAAAGCTCGCATATATTATCTAGTAATTTTTATCAAAGAAGCCAGATAAAAAATATTCTGATGAATTTCTATTTTGTAAGCATTCACAATCCATTTTCAAAAATTTTAGTTGTAAAAATGATTGATATGAAAAAATAGTATGATATAAAATCCTCCAATTATTGAAATATATGATGTTCCCTGACATCTTAATGTTCCTTTGAAAATTCATTTTTTAAAGTATGCTATGAATGTAAATTATGTTAAGGTTCATTGCATGAATTTTTAAATTTTTTGTTTTGTTTTATTGACCAAAATTATGGAAACATCTGTGAAAAAATGTATATCTGAAGTTAAATAACTCAATTTTACTTTTTTTAGTAATACTAAATAATTTAAATCGTTTGACAAATTATTATAGCCAAAATGTAAGAATTTCTTGGAAAAAATTTTTTGATAAGAGTAGCTTATTAAAAGAAAAGTGAACTATGTAGAAAATATGGAGATTTCATAAGCTCTTGCCATGTTTTCTTACTAGTTGAAAAAAAACTTAAGTTTTCATTATGGTCTTAAATACTTCCTCTAAGAATGACATTGTTTTAGCTCAGAAGTTATTTGAATGTCAAGCTTCTATTATCAGGTTTTATTGTTTGGTCACTGATTGACAAGTTTCTTTAAAACATCTCAGATATTTAATTGAGTTAAATGTTGGGGTAAAAAATGACCATTCTAACTGTGAAATATAATTTTCTTGGAAGAAAAACAACATAATTGAAGCTTGTTTGAAATATATATGCCTTATTTTCATGGAATAAAAAAATTATTGTTTGTTGAGAGCTTCAGTGTGAACTTATAGATGCATTTATGTATCTGGGGGCATTTATATTCCTATTAATCCTGTTAATTCTAGTCTCGCCTTTTGATGTCATACAATCGAAGATTGTGTCACTGAGTTTTTTTATGTTTGTTCAATGCAATCCATATAAAAAATATCAATTTTTTTTTTCATGTATTTTTTATGTCACATTATTGAACAAGGAGATCTTGGTTTCATTAGTTCAAGTAATACTCTTCTAATTTTCCACTGTGTCTAATTAACATAAGTTTAAAACCAAATTCGAGGGGTAAAGACTTTCCCTGTTAAATTCTAGCATGTACATCTAATTGCTTTGCATCAATAGCAATCTACAGCATTTATGTAACAACCTAAAAGAGTATTGCAAGTCTTCAGATTGCAAAATATATTTTTTTTTTTACAGAAGTGTATATGATTTAGAATACAATTGAAGGAATACAAATTTTGCTGTCACAGAAGTTCAGCAACTTCTTCAAAATATAGTAGCTCTCCAAATGATGCACAGTTTTAAATTAAAATTCATTCCTTTATATACAAAGGTTTCAAAACTTCATATCATCCCTCTCTCTTATCAACTTTCTTAAAAATTAACTGTAAAATTTGTCCTTTCAATGTTACAGGAGTGTTTATGTGAATTGTTCTTGCTTAGTTTTTATTCAGTTGTAGATATGCATGTTGACAGAGTAGGAATTCTTTTTACCTTATTGCACTTAAAATGTTTGAAATATATGAATTAAGATATGTAATATTCATTATATGGGGGAAAAAATGTACTTTGATTCATATTCCTACAAAATCAGGTATGAGCGGACACCGAATGATGTGTAACTGGCTGAATTTGTTGTTTTATGGTTCCTGATGTGGCTTCGTGATCCATCACTGCCATGCCCACAATCCGCCTATCATCATGGGCAGTGGTGCAACGAGGTGGGTGTGATCGGCCCCGTCGTTTCTTCCTGTATCCAGCGATAAGATACCCACAACACAGTTGCTTTGTTTCGTACAACACCGATTTCTCTGAAGTATAATCCGCAATACCTATAGGCTACTTTTCTTTGGTTGAATTTAGAAACTGGGTCTAAAGACGCTTAATGTCATCCATGAGTCATAGGTAAACAGCTTATGCAAAGAAAATATGAAGAAAAAATTCCTGTACTTCAAACTGCTAATCTGTTCTTCCCTTACAAGCGCTTGCGGGTGGGGCTATGGTCGCCCGTGTTGTGCGTCTGCGCTATAATGCTAATGATTTGCATATTTCACTGCCTAAAACACATGGCGTAAATTTCTCATGGTGTACATACTTCTTTCAGAGTGTTGCATTTTGTGTTCCCAGCAGTGTGCATATAAGGCTAAGCAAACATAGCACTAATTTTCTGGACTCACAATGTCTTGGAAACTTACTTTTGACAACCATTCATAACTCTAATTTTGGAACATTAAGAAATAACTTCTTGAAAGGATTGCCAAATTGCAACTCTGTGAATTCATATTTGCATATCTAACTTCACTTCTTTACTATTTACATTGAAAAGCATATTGAAAGAATCCAATTCTGTTTGAAAGGATTTGTAATTTTGAAATCTGCATTCAATCACAAAATACAATATCCCCAGATTTCCATCATAACTCTTGAGCTTGTCTTCATTTGCTGATGGAATAGAATTTTACATTTTCTACTTGAACATGTCTTCTTGCCATTCAAGAGAGATCCCTTTCTCTCATTTGACATGGAGCTTTATACAATCAATATATATGTGTATTTGCTGTGGTTCAGTTAAAACCTTCAACCCTGATCTAGGACATATGTATTTCTGTGCAAAACTAATTTTAAACAAAAAATAAGTTTTTTAAAAAATATTCATATTTTGGTAAATGAAGGCTGAAAGAAAAACGTCTTTTTGTTCATGTGAATTTATGAACTCCTTCCTGTTAGCTTGACATATTATCAAGTTAGTTTCATTCAAAGTGTAATGTTTATGTATGATCAGTTTTAAAAATTTCTACTTGAATATTTTTTTTACTATTGTTTACCATTAACACTAATTATATTAATTTTAAAGTAAAATGATTTATTGAAGAACATTTGTGTATTCATTGAACAGAACAATTTATACTTGTACAAAAACTGTTAAATTAATGTTATTCAGAATTTGTGTCAGAATGGATGTATTTCATGTAAAAAAAACCATGCATATTATTATATAGTTGTCATACACCTGTTTTTTTTTTTTTTCCAATTAGATGAAAGTGATGTGGTGACGAATTACTTTTCCCGTCGTAGCAAGCGATATGGGCTACTGTCGTTTTTTAACTATGCAAAGGAAAGTATTTTACCACAGAGGGTCAAAAAGGCTTTCTAGTCCACCTGTATTCCTTAAGTCACTGTTAAATACATCTTATCAGTTTTTTTTTTTAAATTTAAGTGCTATTGCATGATTTCATTGTTAATTTGTTGTGATTACATTTTCAAAAATTTAATTAGTTAATTAATAGATAAATTAATTTGCTCTAACTTAATAAAAATTTTATGACACTTATTTTTCAAGTGAAAGCTAAAATAGGAATTATTGTGGACTTAAACAAATAATCTATGTGATCATTTATTTAGAAGATTATGAAAAGGTAGACTCCTTCTTAAAGGCATTGCTATTAATTTTTGTTACTAATTGAAAATGTAACTTTTTACATTAAGTGAATAACTTGTGATATTTTATCATATTATTTAAAATGTGTGTTAAATTTAACTGAATACATTTGTATTAAATTTGTTACTTTTCATTTCTTTGTCAAATATTTCTTTTATATGTTATATAATACAGAAATTATTTGTGTATATCAAATGAAAGAAAAATATATGCATTTATAAAACTTCCACCCCCTATCTTTTGACTCAAGTGTTTAAGATTATACATATGTACACTTACATTTGAATACAAAATAAGGTTAGTTGAGAATATGCCTGAGAGAAAAATCAAGATAGTTAAGAAATTAATTATGCCTTCAAAGTTACCATAAAGAATGTTTTACTGTTAATTTATTGTAAATTCCTTAATTATTAAAAAGAATTTTAAGATGTTTTATTTGCCAGCCTAAAAGATGCCCTTTTTTATTCCAAAATGAATCCTAGAATCAGCCTGCATCTTATGAGTTGAGGCTGTAACTTCGTCCTCCAAGGTTAAAGCTGGTTCATCTAGGGGGATATTAAATGTTTTCTAATGCCTCAGGCATAAAAAATAATTGCCTTTATTACATGTGTAATGGGCTGCGTAGTTTAGTTTCATTTTGCTCTGTGGGTCACAATGCTAAGAGTTATGTATTTTGATTAGAGTATTGGATTGTCTATCTAATTTTAGCAAGATTTTTTTGCTATAAAAAAACAAGCAAAATAATACGTAATTTTATGGCTAAAACTGTGTTGAAAAGATTTCATAAACTTAAAACCTTTACTAAAATATTTTTTTGACTGTACTTTAAAAATACTTCATTCTTTATCATCTGCCTGAAAGAGTTGACTTTATAAAAAGTGCCATTGTTTCTGGAATGTTCTTAGTACTTTTTAAATTTCTTTTTGTAACATATCTGCTTAAAATTGAACTTTCTATAAAGTTTTGTTTCAGGAATACTTTTGGAAGTGTGTGTGTTTTATATACAGCATTTGATATTGAGCTTTTTAACACAAAGAACTTTAACATTTATCATTCTCATATCCGTGTTATTACAATAGAAGTCCTAAGTATATCAGATTGGTTAATGAAAGTAACGCTTGAAGCATTTTGACAAATCTATCATATGAAATTTCTAAATTGCAAAATTTATTTAAAAGCTTAAGATACAAAAAAACATTGGTCCAGTTAATCGGTATACCATTACCTGATATACCAATATTTGAACTAAAGATCAATTTGAAGTTTTAGTTACTTTATGGAAAATAAATTTTTTAAGTAAAAGTGGTTGATGCAATAATTAAATGAAACAGTGCTAAAAAAATTGACCATTTCTGAAATTTTATTCACACAAACAAATGTGCAATGCTACCCTGTTTAATGCTTAAAATGTTGACATGGTATGGATGTTTTTAAAAATGTGTTGCCATTTCAAATGTTATTCTCATCACTTGACTGAAGTTTAAAATCTCATAAGGTCCCTTATCCAGAGACCATCATATTGCTTCGAAATGTGACTTTAATATAGACAATTGATATGTATTGATTGAATGGCAAATTGTATTTGCAAGAAAATTTCATTCAAAATTTTCAAAACAATTTCATTACTTTCTCAAGATCTTTGTTCCTAACTGTAAAAAGTACACTTATATATCATATCAAAATGATTTAAATGAAAAAATTCCCTATCACAATATAACAAACATTAATAAAAAGGCCAGAAGCATATGTAATAAAGGTAAAATATATGTAGGTATTAAAAACATTCAAACAGGATCATTTTATTTATATAGTAATTATGGAATATTGTTCATGATAAAGTGTAGTACATCTTTTCTGGTTTTTGATTGAAAAACCTGTACCAATATGAAAACTTAAATTGTAAAATTTTTTGACACTATCCTCATGTACAGTTTTCTAATTAACTTGAATTTAATTCTAGATGCAAATCAGGAATAGAGAAAAATCGAGTTTTTAAGTAAATGAAACACATTATAATATTTAATTGAGTGAACTGTGTATAATAAAAGAAATTAGAGATTAAAATCTTCGATAGTAAATAACGCAGTAAAAAAATAGGAAATTCATTTAATCTAGTTACAAATTCTATATCACTTGCTGACAATGAAGTTTGTAATAAAAAAATTTTTTTATCTAAAACGAAAAGAAATGTGTCATGGAATAAATGGTCTCAAGATTATCTTACCATTTGGACTATTAATGGCTTTAACAATGTAATGTGCTGTGGATTTGTTGAAATATTGCAAACTAAAATAATAGAAAATTTAAGAGAGTCTTTATTTTATTAAAATTGGCTCAAAAGAATCTTGTTACATAATTTGTTCACTTAAGTTTTTTTTCTCTACATCCTATTGTAATTTTATGGATAAATCCATTTGTATGTATATTAGTGTATATACAAATGATAAAGTGGTGGCATCGTTTACATTAATTAATAAGTAGTTTAAAAAGCAATTAATAAATTATCATTACATTTTATATCTTGCTATTATCAACTAATGATTAATACATAGCAATGACGTTTTTCCAGTATTAATAATCCTGCTAAGAATACTCGCCTTTCATATATTTATTGAAACACCTTCAATGCTTTTTATGTTGCAATACATTGAACAAAACTATTGTGGATGAGATTAAATGGATAATGAGGCAAGAATGTTATTTTAAATTTTAAAATTCATAATCATTGTATATTCTATTGTAAAAAGATAATTATAAAATAAAAATATTTTGATGAGTATATATATATGGTTTTTAATAATTTCTTACAATAACTGCTTTCAGTGCTATATATATGAAATCAATTTTATTTTTGTTATGAAACTCGCCAATTCCACTGACAAAAGTTTGTTTTCAAATCATTTCTCTCATATAAGCATTTATTTAAAAGAATTTCCTTGAAGAAAGTTACATTTGGAAAGAGTGCCTCCATTAAATTAGGCATATTATTCTTGATTGAATTTATAATGTAATTGATTTCCTTTCCATTTAACCAGTGTCTTTTTTTTTCTGTTATGCTGCAAGAAATATTTTTTCAAAAACTTAATTTTCTAATAAATATTGTAATTTGGTTAAATTAATTGACTCAAAATATTGCTCATTCTATTTTAGATCACTTTTAAGCTACATTTTTTCAAGTTGATTACAATAAATCTGAATAGACTTTTACTTAACTTCTCTAACTATATTCTTTACCTGCATTGTACTGTATTTTCTTCAAATTGATGAAGCTTTTTTCAATTCAAATGCAGGCTGTGATGCCATGTGTCTTGATTAGACAGCTTGGTTCAAAAATATACCAAGGAACTCTTTCCCTCCTAACTGCTTTCTGTAGTCTATGCAGGTCTTTTAGAATCCATGAATGCCAGTAATCCCTCTTGTCTTCAAAGAAGGGGAAAACTTAATTTCTATCAAGCTCACAGTTAGAAATCTTTCTTCCTCCCCTATCCATGTATATGTATTCAAGTTCTAGTAGCATTTACTGTTTTAAGAAAAAAAAATGTTTTTTGAAAAATTTGATTCTATGTAATTTTTATAAATTTTAAGTTGCGTTTTGACAAACACTTTTGTTTTATTTAATAAAATGATCTCATTTTTTCATGTTACTTAAAAAAAACTCATACATATAAAAGTATGCATATAAGCATCATTTCAAAATGCTTAAATTCAATTTTTCTATTAGTATTTATTTATTGCTCATACTGTTTCAAATAAAGGTATAAGTTCCAGTGTATCCTACATTAAACATGCAGCAGTTTATGAATGTAATTTATATACACTAAAAAGAAACAAAAACTTATTCTAATCTTTTAGAATTGTATAAAAGTTCTTTTTCCATTTTAGTAAGCATATTCTAAACATTGTAGTGTACTTTCATCTGAAAATGGAACATAATTATTAATCTGCAGTTCTTAATGTACTACATAGAATAATAGATTATAGAATAAAAAAATTCCTTATTTTTTTTTCTATAAGAAATATTTTATTATAACACTAAAGTAGTCATGGGGAAGTAATTATGAGAAAAAGAATGTCACTGCATAAAATATTTTAAGAAAACTTTTTTTTAAATTTGCTTAGATAATTGTCACAGCAGAAAAACTAAAATATAGTCCCTTATTTTCCATGTAATAAATGTGGGATTATTTTTTTATCTTCAATTAACTTGGTTGCCTTGTACAAGGTATCACGTTACTTGTTTGCTTGCCATATTAGTGCAGTTACAATAGATTCGTTGTATATCAGTTGTAAATATAAAGTGTGTTGTATTTGTGTGTATGATAAATAATTTGGTAAATTGGCTTTTTACTCTGGAATCCTGAAAAGTGTTTCGGAAGTCAACATGTTAAAATTGTATTGCAAGAAAGTGTGGTCCATTAAAACATTCTTCAAAATTATTATTCAAATATTAAATTGTTCAAAAAATATTAAGCTATAATTTTTGTTAAAAAGGTTCTTTTTTCTTCCAAGATCTGTTTAATACATTATGTGAAAATTTCCCCGTTAACCCTAAAAGAAAAAAGAAAATTTTGATGACATTTACCTAATGAATTTACTCCATATTTTACTGAGCCTCGAAATAATTGATACAAAAAAAATTCCACTGTCATTTATACTAATTAGGGATTCATTTATATTGTGTTCTTTTAAATGGTTTTAAAAATTCTAAAATAAGTCCAATATTTATGTGTGGCAATAGATATGTTTAATGATATATCATCCTCTCATTTCAAATAAATAAATTTTTGATAATACTTTCGTATGTCATTCATAAGTTACTTTAGAGGTATGAAAAATGTTTTTAATAATAATAAAAGTAGCAATATCATTTTCTTCATATTAAATAGGCTTTTTTTATTTTAATGAATTAAATATTTCTCGTGTATCCTTTACGAAGAATATCGACGAAACAAAGAAAATTTCTTTGAACAATACCTTACTTTACACATCATTTATCTGTTTTAAGTTACTCTCAATTTAAAGCTACCTGTATTTATTTCATGGTAGTAGCAACAGTTACTTTTTTTTATAAAATTCTTTATGCAGCTAAAATTACAAATGTACTTCCTTTTGTATAATGATAAAAACTTAAAAATTCATATAGGGATTTCGGAAAGCTGCAGATGACTTTTTAAAATATGATTTCTGTTTTGTACTTTATAAGTGTGCGTTTCATATTAGTTTTCGATTTGACTTTACTTAATGCATTACTTCATAAATAACAGCTTTATATATATGCTTTGAAACATGCAGTTCTCTTACAAATAAAAAAGACAAGGTCTTTTAGAAAATACGGATCCTCCAAATGAGATGCATGTGTTCAAATATCATGTCTAGGTTACCAGTTTTATGTTACTACTCTCCGTAGTGCTTACATGTTCCTTGCTGCTGTAGCCAAGTGGTCATAGTCGCTAACTCGTGGCTGAGTTTGAAAGTGTGACGTTAAAATTAATTCACATAGTATATATTGAAATATTTTCTTATGACTTTTATAATAACGATACCACTCACCTGAAACCATGAAACAAAAAAACCACTGAACAGGGCCGATCCTGGGGTATCTGCCGCCCACGTGCAAACAACTAATGTGCCGCCCCCCGTAGAGAACTTTGATATTTTGACTAATACTTAATGTTGACGTTTAAAAATCATCTACTGACACAGGAATAAAAAGTAAAACACATTAATAACTCAAATAAAATTTGCAGAACTTCATTTTTTGGCCAGGTAATGAGTTATAATAGCGACAAAATAATCGTGAAACGAAAAGTATATAGACTAAGTAATAAACTATACCGTAAAATCCGGTGTATAACGCGCACTTTTACCTCAAAAAACAAGATTGAAGTTTACGGTTGCGCATTATACGCCGGGTATAAAAATGAGAGCTTTAAAAATATACAAAAAAGATGAGCATAGAAAAGGATCCGACTTTTACATATATCGAATTACTGTTTCTGTGAAAGAAATAACATTCCTTATGAACTTTTTTTTTTTAAGGGTTGTAATTCTGAAAGTACACTATTTTTATTAAAGCTTGGAATAATATTTGAATAAAGGACTTCTCAAAACACAAGATCATTGCGCACATGCATTTCAGGTTTCTTCATAAAAAAGGGTGTGCATGTTATACTGCGAATATGTGTAGGGGCACACACATTATATGCCAGATTTTACTGTAACTATAAAATAAAACTTTTCTAGCTTTCTGAGAAGCAAATTTATTAATAGTTTTCGGTTAAATCAGTTTTTTCTGAGATTTCGGATTCAATTGAGACTATGGCCAAATCTGAAAGCTTTTCTTGTGTCATATTATTTTTCAAGTAATTTTTAATTTACTGAAACTTCTTTCATCTGAAGCTACAGAATCAGGTTAGGTTAAAAAAATTCTCAATGCTAGAGTGAAATTGGGAATAAGATGATTTTTCACTATAATTTCTAATATCTCGGCTGTTTTTTTACCAGGAAAAATATCTTTGAATGAAGTTATTTCATTCAAGGGCTGTATACCATCTATCTTATTTTGGAATTTATTTTTGATTTTCTCTTATTGTTCCAGCAAAAGGTTTTTCTTTCTCTTTTCAAAAATTCATCTGAAAGTGAATGTGCACCAGTTGTCTCCTTTAAAGTCACCTTCTTCCCAAACGTTCATGTGTCTATACTTATAAAACATGTATTTCTAACTGTGTCTCCCTCTTCTAAATCTGAATCGATTTCAGTGGAGGAATCAAATTTGCTGTTATACTCTTCATCATTTGATTCTTCCTCATCATAATTACGAAAAGAATTTCTGCATCCGAAAATACTGTTGTATTATATATATATCTGTTAAATATTCTATCTATTAAATTAAATATCACATTTCTTCATCATAACTACAATACACCATAGTATAAGAAAGATTTAAAACGTGCTCATGCATTCAGAACTAACGGCGATTCACGCGCAAGGTATGACATACTTATCCAAAAATATGTATTTAGAATTCGCCTACAAGCTAAGGCCCCCTCAAAGCATATGACCTTTAAGTCAGCTAAACGAGAAACTATCAATTTTCCAAAAAGGGTTAAAACTGAGAAAGATATTTGACCTGATGTATTCTATATTAGTTAAAAATATTTTTAGAAGTATCTCTGCATTAGGAAAAGTCGAGACCCTTTCGTTTGCAATTTCGATGCTTGCACAAAGCCTCGGATCTCCCCGAGGGACTATTTCCGAGTCATATAATTTATTTCTCTGTAGCAGTGTGGAAGGAATTTCTGTGAATGCTTGAAATTTTGGATAAAAAATAACCAAATTATTTTTTAATTGAATCTAAATTTTCAAACTTTTTAAAGTTTTCTATTTATTATTGCAAACTGTAAATTTTTTCCATGAAATATTTAGAAAATTAAAATAAAAATCTTAAGCTTTTTAATTTTTTTTTCAAACTCTCAAAAAATTACACATTTAATCTTTTTTTCAAATTTTCTGACTGAATTATGAAATTTCTGATTTAATACAAACATATTTTTTTTAATTAATTGTTTGCTTAAACATATTGGTTTCATTTCTAGAGCAAAACGTAGCTTGGGACTTACCCAGATTACTTATTCAAAATTATTAAAATATCTCCACCAAAAGTAAGTTTTCAAAAATTCTAAGGTTTTTAAAAAAAAAACTAGGAACACACGCAATCACAATACTCTGAATTTGAAGTCTCCTTTTAAAGTTTCTAAGTAGTTAATAAAACATTAATATTATTATTATACTTGTTTGTTTTTTCAAATATCTTAATACTTTGAGACTAAACAGAACAATAATACGTTTCTAGAATAATTTGAAATTTCTAAAATAACTCAAAACTTTTTGACAAAAGCCACAATATCACAAAAGAAATCTAAACTAAAGAAAAACTAAATTTATATCTCTTAATAGCATTAAAATACTCAAGATTATACAACCTTTTTTTTTTACTACTTATTTAATAATTTTTCACCTTTCTGTTTTGTTTGGAATCACTTATCTACTTTATAAATTGTGTTTATCATATTTTTGTTTCTGTAATGCGTTTTGCTATCACGTTAATTAAATAGTTTTATACTTCTAGGAGCACCTAAAAAAATATTACCTATATTTTTTTCAACATTTATTATTATTCTGTAAAAATAAACCTTTTATTAAGTGCTTTTTATAAGAAATTTCTACAATAGTTCTGACATTCTTATTGTTGCCTTTTTTAAAGATTTTAAATATTTCTATAGATTGTTAAAGATGAATTTTGATTAACTTTATTAGAAGCATACAGAATGCTGTACAATATTTTAAAGAAATTATACGATTTTTATAATTAATTATGCACATAATTAATTATTAGTTTGCATTAAATATTCTTTCAAATTCTCTGGACAAAAAATCTTAATCAAGAAGGTATCGTGCAAATCACTCTTAAAAAAGCAATAAATACAAAAAGAATTTGTTCTTTCCAAATTCAATCTTACAAATAATGGTTCTCTTAGCAGTCTTAAGGTGTATTAGAAAAATTTACATGTTTATTTCACATGTTACCTTAATAAAAAGAACAAAAAATGTGTGTGTATCTTTAAGAAAACTTAACATACTTTATTTCTTTGAAAATTCTTTTCACAGTTTGAAGCAATTTAAATTAAATATTTAGAAATTATATAGATTGTTTCATTTATTACTAAACAAAATTATCGTAATACACGTTATGATTACAAACAAAATTATCGAAATAAATATAACTATGTTTTATTTCAATTTCGCGCTATTGTTAGGATCCTTTTTAAGTATGGTAAATAATTAATGAATGTACTCAAAGGATCATTAATGTTTTGTATTTTAAATGAACTACTGCCGTTTTTCATAAGTGGCTAAAGGAATTATTTTTATACGAGAGGCAAATAATATTCTTTCATTTGAATAACAATGCCAATTGAAAATGTTTTAAGATTACGATACATTCAAGCTACGAAAACATACACTTAAATATGTTAATCAACATGAAAGTATTCTAAGAAACTGTGATGACAGTTATTTATATTTATATGAATAAATAAATAAAATAGTTATATAGCACAAATGCAACAAAATATTTTTTTCTCTTTATCTTACGCAATGATTAAAATACCTGGGCATCAAATCTTAAAAATCGAAAAGAGAATTTTGAGTGAAAATATAGTTACCTTTTTTATTGTTCAACCGTTTTTGTTATTCCGATTTTTGTCTTGTCTAAAAGAAATTAGTTCGGAAGTCAAATTGACGCAAAGTTTCCTCAGTTTTCTTCGAAAAGAGGCCTTTTTCTTTTGAAGGTCATTCTGTCCCTTTCTTTTCATTCGTCCTTAAGCATGTCATAAATCTTAATCGTGCTTTTCATTACTTTTGTCCGATGTGTCGAAATTCTTCCTTAACACCCCTTCCCCCATGGGACCAGTGTTGAGAACTCATGAATACTCGGTAAAAAATAATTAACTATAGACTTGGAGGGTGACAGAAGATTTCTGGCGCTTATGGGCCAGATCTTTCTCGGAACGGGAAGCAGATCCCTTGCTGACTGAATGCACATTCGGTCTTTTGGTTGTTACAGAAATAAAAGAGAACCGGGATAAATAAAATCTAATATTCTCTTTCACTGGACCACTTCTGAAAAAAATTCCAACTGCCAAGCCTTCGTGTAGCTTCTTAGTGCGACGTTTATTACAGTCAACCAATCAACAGACGAAGGGGATACTTTCATTTACTAGCAAATAACATTCTGAATGTATTTTTCCCATCCCAAGTGTTATCTGTATTTCACTTTACACGATCTTTTTGTCGAACCACTTTGAATGAGAAGTTTTTCTTGCTTTCTGACCCCATACGACTCCTTGTTTTCTCATTATTTTGAGTAATTTTACCAGCTTTTAAACTTTTTTATAATGAGACCTGAGATTCAGAATTCACACGGAAAATTTATATCGTTTTAAGCCAGTGACATACTATTTTATAACCGTACAAAGGAACTCTTAATATGACCATTAATAACATTTTACGACTTTTTGCTTACACACGTCCTGGGTCCCTGTAGCTAGAGGGTCCTGTATTACTGATACTGGCCCCCTGATAAGACAGGCTATACCTCTGATGAGAAGGAATGTTCCTCAGAATTTGAAATCCCTTCTTATTTTTCTCGAACTATGTTATGCTTTTGGGAAATCGGGACTTATTTTGATTTTTCAATAACTTTAAAATTCAGTATATTTATTCAACTTATTATAAATTTAATTTTGAGAAATTCACAAAAAATTTTGCTTGATCGAAAGAATTTTAGGATGTCTGTGGCCGCCCCCTTGTTTCGGCCGCCCGCGTGCGGTTCACACACTGCATACCTGCTAGGATCGGCCCTGCCACTGAAGAATTATTCAGGAATAAATTTTAAGAGCCATGTAATAGTGACTAGTAGATTGGAATCTAATAAATCAGAAAATAGTTATGTAACGTGTCATAAATCTAATGGAAAACGAAGTTGATTTAAAAACGATAAACTATTTAATTTGGCAATCCATTTTTTTCAAATAATTTTGGTCATGCTTTTAAACATTGTCCGCTTCCATGGAAATTGTATTAAAAGGACATTCGAAAAATCATTTAACACAAAATAAAAGTAAATATGATAAGGAAACATCGGCGTCTGACATATACATGAGACAAACAATTATTAATAATCTGCTTCAGTGCATTACACGGGATGTTCAAGTTGCTTTATGAAAGTATCTGTTGTAAATAGCTTAGGACAGTGCTTCTCAAACTTTCAATACTGGTGCCCCCCTTTTCAATCACAATTTTTATCGCGCCCCCTTATACATTAATAATTTACTGAATGCAATAATAATGCACTTTTACGATAAAGTAACAATATTTATTATAAACCGTACAAATTCATGACATAAGTATTAAATTTTGTATATGTTACTTTTAAGCAAAAAAAAGTTAAGTAATAAGATAATTACTAAGTTATTTTTCCTTTCTCTGATTTTTAAATTGGAACATATTACAAAATGCGGTGGTTGCTTAGAAGACAAAATATAGATATCAGCTAAATATATAGAAAATGAACTCAGAGGGTCAATTTCTTATCTTAAAACTCCTTTCAAAAACTTTGCTCTGTAAGACAAGCCCATGGAAGTAGCTAATAATTATTAAACTTGTTCTTAATTTAGTATTAATTAATTAGTCATAAAATACTCTGTGCACCACTCATACATTAAAAGCAGTGTTTCTCAAGCTTTCAATACTGGCGACCCAATTTTCAATCATAATTTTTGTCTCGCCCCCTGTACAACAATAATGTATTTACTGCAATAAAAATGCACTTTGAGAGAGAGACACTAAAGTTACAATACGATCTTAATTATAAACCGTACAAATTAATACGATAAGTATATTAAATTTTTGTATATTTTAAGTAATATATATATATATATTAAGAAAATTACTTAAAATATATATATATTACTTAGAATTATGTTATTTTTCTTTCTCTAATTTTTAAATTGGAACAGATCGCAAAATGATGTATTTAATTAAAGATTTATTTCCTTCAGCATTCATTTCTCAAAGTACAAATGTCATTAGAAAAATAGTCTAGTCAATGTCGCTCTCTATCATATCCATCACATCTGGCATTATAGGGTACGTTTGCGTGAGTCTGGGCAACCTATCGGACGTCTGCGCAAAACATGTAAAAAAAATGCTTTTCCTCGTACAATTCCAGTCATTTTTGGTCGACTCGATACTCCTATAGCTATCGAATCAAGCTTGAATGTACATTTTTTTAATTTCCACGTTAATTGTAATTCACGGTAATTAAGTATTTACGGCAGTAGATTAAAACAATGTCATACATACATTTTTAAGTCGAAAGCAAACATTCGACCATATAATAAAGAATCAACAAGTACACAGACGAACGAGCATGGTTCCGAAAATTAAATCAAAGGCGATCTTCTCAAAAATACTTAAATTTTGGATTTACCACTACTGAAGTAAATGATGGAAAAAAAAAAAGCCCCAGCTCGATATGTGTTAAAACTTACAAATCTGTAGAACAACATGTGAAAGTTGTTTTTAAAACATGTAAAATCATTTAGCTATGTTGGCAAAGAATTTTAAAAGTATTTTCTGGATGAGAACAGCTTGGTAGCAAGTTACGATTGGATTAGGGATCTATTTCAAGATACTCCAGAAGGGCTCTCAACTTCCGAAGAAGAAATCTTCATAGATTTCACATCCAGTGAAAAATTAAAAGGCAATTTTGTAATAAATCGCTCTTTGAATTTGGGGTAGAAAGTGGATGAGGAATTATCTGTACTGAAAAAAAAAGCACTTCGTATACTATTACCATTTTCAACATCCTATCTTTTTCAAACCGGATTTTCTGCAGTAAATGCCTTGAAGACAAAATATAGATCTCAGCTAAATATAGAAAAATAATTCTTTAAGTGTCAATTTCTGATATTAAACCTTCCTTTGAAAAACTTTCCTCTACAAGAAAAGCCCGTGGAAGTCCCTAATAATTATTAAACTTGTTCTTAATTTAGTAATAAGATTGATTGATGGAATATTAACGGCGCACTGTTCAGCTGCACGAGGGCTTTTGACGACGGACCATGTAATTTTGAACCATGGTCAAGTGACGTGGATGACACCTGAGCTGGCACCCTTCTCTCCTAACTACCACACCACACCAACGAAAAAACGTTTCAACTCTCAACAGATTTAACATGCATCGCTGCCCTACATGGCGGGTCTTTAGTGGTACTGGGCTCGAACTCGTGACAAGGCAAGCCACGATCTGATACCTATACCACTCGGCTACCTAGGCCAAATTCAGTAATAAGAAATTATTTATAAAATACCTTCTTCAGTACTGATACATCAAACGTATACTGGCTGAAACACCGACTCTTCGCACGAGTTCATTTTTTTAAAAAAATAAAACATTATTCTTGATATAATAGCTGAACTGTAAGGAGAGTAAAACTGTGTGCACGACATTGTATACAAAAATGTAAAATGATTTTTTTTAGATAAATGCTATAATTGTAAATTACTGTTTAAAAGAACTGTAATTTTAAACCTCACACAATTAGCATTTAGAATTAATGTTAAATTATGAAAAAGAATATAAAATTCCGATGAAGAATAATTGTGTTACTTTTTAACATTTAAAGCGAGAAGACTTCAAAACGTTTTAACCCGGGAGCAGGCACGTACTCGATACTAACATTAATGGTAGAGCGGGGGACTCAGTCACCCCAATCATTTGTTTAGAATTATTTTTACTGTACACGATACAAATCGGAATTCTAGTGAATATTTTAATTTATAGAAAGTATACTTACCTTCTTTCAAGGACTATTCAATTCTTTGATGATATGAGAAAAAATCCAATAAAACTGAAGTAAAATGATTCAAAAGTACAAGACCATAATAAAGGACGCAAATCAGACACTTTTCAATTATCCTACAGAAATGTTATAAACCAATCAATTCTTTTCCAAATATCGCAAAACTCAATTATTTACAATTTCCTAAGCGAAAAGCAAACGCATAAAAGATGGGAGGGAATTAATATTGATAATAACCATACCATAAGATTGAAGGTCAATCAAATGATTTGCAAACGTACTATGCCGCCTGGCTGAAAAGTGAATCATGACTTCCTTTTCTTTTTCTACAACTAATGTACAGTATTTCAATAATAATTACAGTGGTGAATTGTTTATCTTCTTAGAATTTTTCTCAGGGTCTGGGTTTCGCTTTTTCTTTTAACGAGTAATATTTTATGTTAAAACGTAATAAAAAAATCTCTCATTGAGGAAAAACAGCAAATAAAACAAAAATGTTTTTTTCTTTAATTTGGTTTTGTATCAAAGATAGCTATTTGATGACGGAAGAAAGCCAGATAATAAATATAAATTATGTCAGTGTTGTTGTGTGTATTTTTTTATTATGGAAGAAAGCATTTTGTTTAACTTTTCTTTCCGGTTATTTTTCTTAAGAAAAATCTTTAAATTTTCGATACGCTCGCGCCCCCCTTGTAGGGTCATCGCGCCCCCAGGGGGGCGCGCCCCACACTTTGAGAAACACTGGCTTAGGATTAAACATTTTGCCTTGCAAGAAATATCTATTCTCCTTTGGTTATTAGTTGAACCTGTTTCTCAAAGTGCTTAGGCTTGATAGTTATCGACTTTCAATTAATAATCCGAGAAAGGAGAGTTCTATTTTAATCGTCCCAAACTCGATTCTTCCAGATAATTTATTAGTTGGACGTATTTTTTTTCCGGGCTTCCTTTATATTGCTTATGAAAGGTCGATAAGAATTCACACATTGATTTTGCACAAGATAACCCATTTATTAGAAATGAGATGCCATGTATATTGAATTCAAAGTGACTAAAAATACACAAAGAGAATAATGTAAATTTTGTTAAAGAGGAAATAGAGAAGTACACTACTGGCCACACAAAGGATTGAAGATATCACTGCGAAATTTATTTGGCAGATAACATTTACAAAGATCAAACGATTAAAATTACAGCCTCTTGGGACGTGTGGATGACAAAATCGGTGGTTAGCGTAGCGGCCATTGTTTAGTACAACCGCTGCCGCCCGCCTCGGCATAGAATCAAAGAAGCTTTGCATGTATCCTTAGGGTACAGTAGTCAATGTGGCTTCCATATATTGTCAAAGTTGATCTGGTGTAGCAGCGTGTGGTGTATCGCGGGCCAATCGTTGTACTGGCAAGGACCACACGTTTTAGATTGGCGATAGGTAAACCAAAACTCTTAAACATTGCATGCCACGTGTGGTCGCGCATTATCCTGTTGGGATATGACTGATGGCAAGTACTAAATGTATGGGAGGACCACGGACTCCAACACCTTAGACATGTAGCGCTGGCTCCAATCATCGTGATGTTGCAGGCAGAAGTGGGATTCGTCAGTAAACACAATGTCGTTTCATTCCGTTGTCTATGTACGTCGTTCATCGCACCATTGCCGGTGCAAATGCCTGTGGTTTCCAGTCAAGGATAAACGAAGCAATGGACGCCTTGCGGATATTCCACTCTGCTGCAAACGGTGTCAAATGGTACGAGCAGTCACCGAATGAGGCGAAACAAACTGGATGTGTTATGTTTGTTACCTGAAATTTGCAGGTAACGTGTGGTTTGACTCTGTTGGGAAGCACACAGCAGTTGAATTTTTAAGTTTATTAAATTATTTCCACATCACGGTGTAGACTATCATTTGGTGCATAAATAAAACGATAACATAACTTAAATACAAATTCCACCAACTAATCTAAAGTCCTCTGTCTTGGTAGCATACATCTCTGGAACTCGCCTGATTCCATAAAGAAAAATACTTACATAGACTAACCGCCTCTGACGTCAATGAAAAATGAACACGATTTGCAATGACGTCAGATACGGTTAGCAGTTAACACAAATAAATCTGCATGACGAAAGGAGCAAAGGCCAACAATGTTACGGTTCGTGATGTGGCTGCGCGATCCATCACTGCTATACACATAATTTACTTATCATCTCGGGCAGTGGTGCAATGATGTGGGTGTAATCGACCCCGTCGGTCTGCCGTTTTCTCCTGCATCCAGAGATGACAGATCCGCATCACAGTTGCTTGGTTTCGTCCAACACGTTGACCGATTTCTCTGAAAGATAATCCGCAATACCTATAGGCTCCTATTCTTCCTCGGTCAAATTCAGAAACTGGTTCAAAAGACGCTCGATGTCTTCCACGAGGCATAGGTAAACAGCTTACGCAAAAAAAATTTTAAAAAAATACGCACGAAAAAACAATTGCCGTTTTTCAAATGGCCAATCTGTTCTCCCCTTATATAGCGCTATGGTCGCCCGTGATGTGTGTCTGCACTATAATGCTAATGTTTGCATATTTCATTGCCGGCAACATATGACGTAGATTTCACATGGCTTATATGCTTTTTTTAAGGTGTTGCATTTTGTGTGGCCAGCAGTGTAGGTAATAGGCTTGGGTAAGGATGAAAATTTAGATTCGCAATATTGGAAATTAAGGAAAATAAGACCGATCGTGTGCGTGTGTGTGCGCTAAGATCGGGGATAGGAAAAGAACTTAAAAAGAAAATCAAAACAGTAATGAGGCTGAATTAGTATAGATTAAATTATGATAAAACCTAACTCAAATAATTTTAATTCACCAAATGATGGTCAATCTGTAGAACCTCAAAATATATTAATGCAAATGAAACACAATTGTGTGCGTTTATATATAAAACAAAATCCTATAGCTTTAGATCAAATAAAACGTAATGGAACAGCAATGATGATATAGATATTTATCATTTATTTAACGAGTTCAGGGATTTTTTGCGTTAAATATATCAGAGTTAGGGTATACCTACTTAAATAGGATGGGCTTTGAAGAAGTAGAAGGGTCAAATCTCTCTCCAATATGTATGAAACTAAAAAAAAATGCCGTCCAAAGAACATTTTTTAAGGATAAAGTAAATATGAAGAAGAGTGTCAGAAATACACCTTCATTTTATGATGTCTTTCTTGCACGAAAGACAAGTGAAAGTCATTTAGTTATTGATTATAGACGTTTAAATATAGTAAAATAATAAAAAAATTCTCCTCTCGAATGTAGATTATTAAAACAGCTACACAGGGACTATATCATTTATATTTTCGTCAAACTTTCATTTGGAGAGAACAAGGGACCGGCTACTACCCTCCAATGTCCGAGAAATCGATCTTTACGATGGCTGAGACTTGATGATTTGGGCAGGCATCACGGATGGCCGCACGCACCTATATGTCTTTGCAAGAGTGACTGCTGTGAGTTATATGGATGAGACCTTAGAGCCCTATGTTCACCTTTTCACGGGTGCAGTTGGCCCCAGATTTATTTTAATGGATGACAACGCGAGGCACACAGAGCTCATCTGCTCGATGAATTTCTGGATATTCGCTGAAGGGATTAGCCAGATAAATCATCAGACCTCATCCGTAAGATTATGCTTGCTTGGGGCGTTCTAGAAAGGGCAATTGTAACTCGCAAACCCTCTCTGTGAACCATCCAAGGCCTGAAAACAGAGTTTCTCAACGGGCGGCATTAATTTGCAACAGAAACTCATAAATTTCCTTATTTTCGATTCAAAAGGCCTATTTATCTGAAAGAGAGGACCATAGCCCTTATTAATCTTTGTTGTTGTTGCTGTTTCATACCTTCCGACTGCGATGAGTGTTACGCATGATCACGTGTGTGTATTTTAACTGCTAAATGATTATTTTTGTGCATTATATCAGACCTATGTACATGCCAAATTTCATCAAAATCTGTTCTGTAGTTCTAGAGATAATCAATGAAATCTAAAAATTCTTTTAATTTTAAACACTAGTGTATTAAAAAAAAAGTAGTCGAAAGCCCCGAAATGTAACATACATGCTGAAAATTAAAAGTCTGTCGGTCTATGGAAGGGTTTGAACCTCTAAACGCTCCCCTTGTGTATACCACAACAATAACTCGATTGTAAGTTGTTTACAACATTAGATTTAGTGCAGCTTCATTTCAAATATCTTCAACTTAAGTAACAAAATTAAGAAGTACTCCTATATTCCCGATGAAAATGGACAGTTTGAAAGAATGATATTCTGTTTAATTAACATAGTAGAATTTCAAGGTTTAATGTAACAGAAGTTTTATTCAAAGTTATGCATTCAAGGCGAACCTCCGACTAAATTAACAATGAAAAATAAATTGGAAAAAGTAGATGAAATGGGCATTTGATATTTTGAAAAATGAATTCACTATATAACCTAAGTTGGCTTTCTGTAACCCAAAAGCAGACTGATACATATATACATGTTCTCACGTAGATGTAATATATTTCATCCTTCCAATGTTCGTTTTCATTTCCAAATAGAGATTTCAAATTTGCTTTCTATTATTTTATTTAAGTAACATGTAACTTACAATGACGGCAAAAAGTCCTAAACACTCACTTGTTTGCCTAATTTTTGAATTTGATAATTTTTCCCCTTTTTAACTATCGCATTATCTTAACTATTGTTATTGATTCTAATGTATTTTTTTATGATGATTTTAAATCTGTTTGTAGATTTTGTATAAATTAAATAGCTTTATTGATATTTTAGAAAAACAATGATAAGAAAATGCAAGGTTATTGCAGTGTAATGAATGATTGTTTCAATGAAGTACTTTTATTATTCCAGACAATTAGAGAGCATTAGTGATAAAGAGTTAAAACCAGAATTCGGAGGATCTTTTAGAGCATTTAAAGCTGTTTTGTGTTGAAATTTGAAGTGCGTGGGTGAATAATATTGGAAAATTAGGGGTAAATTTTCGTTTCTGCCCTATAATGAAAGAAACGCAATGCTACACTTTCGAAGAAGAATGTTATTCTACGCACCAGATCGTTGCTGAAGTACAACGTGGTATTTCTATTATTGTGAGAATTTTTAAAAGATGTCCTGGGGAAAACAAATTCTATTGCGAACAGGAAGCAATATGAACGACCGAGAGAAAAAAAAACACTTTACATGAATACAGGGCATTACCCATGATGTTACTTTCCAATAGAAAGCTTAATTCACTGCAAATTTTGAAATAATTGATTTTTACATCGTGAGTGAATATGTGCCTAAGAATTGCGAGAGGAAGACTTCTGAAAATTGAATTACGAGGCTTCAAAAAACCCGCCCCAAACCATTACTTACTCATTTGCGCAGGCAAGTCATCATTCATTATGGACATTTAAAGACCTAGAAAAGATAATATTTGTTGATGAAAATCAGTTTTGTGTTTTAGGTAGCAAAAATAGTGCCTATGTAAGACAACATATTCATAAAGGATTCAGCTCTTAGTATCTGAAGCCCACAATAAGATATACATACAAAATGATGGTATGAGGCTGCGTGTCTTCTCGTGTAGTTGAAAGACTTCACATTGTGAGAACAGAGACAATCAGGAAATACTACAAAATCACACAAAGAAGTACAAAATTAATTGCTGCTAACGGTGGGAGATGTTTTTGGAGATTAGTCATGGGTTTTTTTCAGGATGTCACCGTGTAAAAGCAGTCCAAAAGTGGTTTGAAGACAATACTGTAGATAAAACGACATAGACAAGACTCTTCAGATTTTATTTCGATAGAGAACCTATGGCATAACATTGGTTATGATATTCATAAGAAAAAACCTACAAACAAATGCTAGTTATGTAGTGTAAGGTCATTATATCGGATGTTACTGATTCTTACTTACTGGCTGCTAGAACATCCTATTGCATTTCATTGATCGGAAGAAATGTTCTTTGCCATTTCTTCTGTCTTCCCAGAATTTCTCTCTGACGAAGGGAATATTCTATTTGAGTATTTTAGTTATGTTAAAAAAAATAAAGTTTGTTTTTTATAAGCGTGCTATATATTACTTTGATACTCAACACATCAAAGTTAATTGATGTTTTACTATTTTCTTTCAACCATGTTGTCATAAAAGAACTTTTTGTGATATTGATGCATTCCATGTGTTTGTACCTTGTACACCCCGCTATTGTCGCTGGTCACGTCCCCTACAACTCATCACTTCTACGAGTTTTCTCATACCGAGCGGACGTACTCTTCCAGTCGTCCCGTCGTAGAATGTGTTTCATTGCTTAAAGTGCCTCTTTGTCTAATACTACTTACCTTTAAATTCATTATTAATTTGTTATTATTGTTTACCTATGTTAAGCATAATATTTTTTTGTTATGGATTAAGGTTTTATTTCTTTCTCGGGAGTATTATCGACGTTAATTTTATTGCCGGCATCCTGCCGAATTTAGGCCTACCGCCCCCTATTTACATTGGTCCGTCTTAAACGGAGAGACAGCGTTTTAAAATGTCGCTAGTTTCCCTTAAGGTATCCGACTACTTGCGACAAGTTTTTTTTGAAAATAGGAGATATGGAGATTTTTTTTTTTTTTTTGTAATTTTTATATTTATTTAGTATATTTTAAGGAAAAAATCCTAAAATTGGTAAAAGAAAAAAAAATATTATTATTAAAATGGGAAAAAAACTAGTAAAAAGGTACGAAAAATTACATAAATGGGGCCCGCTCTGTACAAAGATTTTATGAACCAATTCTCAATTTTTCAATTTGGATGTGTTACTTTGTTATTCCTGTTTGAAGTGACCTTCACGATAAGAGATATTTTAATTTTTACAAAAACTAGAGCACTTTATCTAAGTCATTATACGAAATTGCTTAAAAAAACATTGACCATATTCACATAAAGAACTGCAAATTTTGAAATAAAACAGTTATTAATAAATCTGAAGATCAAAACACTTCTACTGTTATGCAGAACATAAGCAAAAAAATTCAGCTAATTATTTTCAAAACTTTTTGAGCAATCGCGGTCCCCGTTTGAGTTTTTCGAAAAAAACACATTTCGAATAAAACGCATTTTAAAGTTTGACATCTTGTGTAAAGTTATGGCATTTGCTTTTACTAAAATGCTTGTAGTTTTTGTTCTAGTGGAGGGAAAATAAAGTACTTGGTATTGTTATTAAGTTAATAAAATGGTGTACAAAATAAAGTCATAAAAAAAATTGCCAATTTTTGAAAAAAATCATGGTTTTAGGGTAGTCGGATACCTTAATAGCAACGAGGCACTTGCAAAAAAAAATATCGCGAAATGTGCAAATTTCCTAAATACATTCCAGTTGTTCAATGACGAAAACGTGGACTTCATAGTTTTGAACAATAAATTAAGTACCGTCAAAGAGATTATAAAAGAAATAAGCCAACTTAAATGTTCGTATTTTAACCTACCCGAGGAAACAGACCTCAAAGATGCACTTGACGTAACCATCGATCTACAAGCAGAAGCTCAAGAAGTGGAGGTAAGAATTAAAATTATCTTATCTCAATTAAAAAAAAACAAATTTTGCAAATGTTAATGAGATTATTAAAAACAAGATAAAATTACCTGACTTACCTCTGCCCACTTTTAATGGAAAAATTCAAGAGTTCGAATTTTTTAAAACTCAATTTATGAATGTAATTGGAAATAATCATTCTCTAGATAACACCCAGAAATTATGCTACTTAAAAAGTGCACTAAAAAATGATGCTTCGCTTATACAAAGCGATCAAGATACCTTTGAGTCACTTATGGAAGCATTAATAAATCGCTATGAAAACAAGAGGGCACTTGTGGATATTCACATAACCGAAATGATTTCGGTGCCCAAAATACAAAATGAAAATCCTGTTCAATTACGATTGCTAACTGATACGGTGAGTAGTCCCTTGCGTTCATTAAAAAACCTAAGGATGGATTCAAATCTTCTCTCGGATGATATTTTATTGCATTTGTTACACTCGAAAATAGATAGGGAATCGCAAAGACTTTTCCAACTATACCTAAAAACAACAGAAGTACCTAGTTTGCAAGATTTATTTTCATTTTTGGAAATTAGATGCATACAACTAGAATCCATTCGAAACCGATTTCGGTACAAAAAATTACCCAGTGAGTTATAAAAATACTTATTTTCCAAACATCAAAAATTCCACTAAGTCAAAAACATTTCTTGCAAAGCATGAGAAAAATAAAACGTGTTTATTTCCTGAGTGCAATTCCTCTCACCCGTTGTACAAATGCATTAGATTTAAAAATCTTTCCATACAAGAAAGAAAAGAATTTGTAAAAAATAACCGCATCTGTAAACGTTGCTTATCATCTAATCATATGAATAACTATCCCAGTTCTTACAGCTGTATTACATCTAAATCTAACAATGTCAACTCAAAGCATAATATTTTGCTGTGTGAAACGAAGATATCTTTTCCAATGGAGAAAATTGATTCTACACCGGGAAACGAAAAGGTCCTTCAACCTTCTTCGGAAGAATTGACCTTTGAACCCATCCCCCGCTCAGTAGCCTTGGCTTCTAAAAGAGGTATTTCATGGGGGTCGGAAAGGGGGCTGCTCCCGACGGCTGTTACTTACGTTAACGGACACCAAGGAAGACTGAAACTTAGATGCGTGCTCGATTCGGCGTCGGAAAGCTCATTTCTAACGTTACATGCAGCTGAGCGTTTAGTATTAGACAAAATAAAAACGGATTTTACTGTTCAAGGTTTAAATAGCTCCTCAGCAAAAATAAATTATCTAGCAAGGGCGTCTGTTTCAAATTCAGATCAGACATTTAATTTAAATGTTAATATGTTTCTTACTACAGAAATAATAAAAGTGCATCCATAAAAAAAAATATTTCAGATTTAGTCATTCCCCAAGGAATTGTTTTGGCTGATGAAGGATTTAACCAGCCATCTGAAATCTCGTGCCTCATTGGCAGTGAACACTTTTTCGATATCTTTGGAACAAAACAAATTCGAGTTCCAAATAGTTATTTTAGATTAATTGATTCCAAATTTGGTTATGTTGTCATCGACGAACCGTGTTATTTTAATCATTGTTTTCTTTCTAAAGGTTGGAACACTTTAGATAAAACTTTACGCTCTTTCTGGGAAACTGAAAATCTTTCTGAAGAGCAACCTATAATTAGTGATGAACTGTCTTACTGCGAAAAACGCTTCGAAAAAACACATTTTAGAAAACCCTGTGGCAGATATTCTGTTTCTCTACCATTCAAGGAAAATATACAGGAAAATGTTAATTTAGGGGATTCCAGATCAATTGCTTCTAAACGCCTTGATCAATTATGAAGACGACTAGATCGCAACCCTAAATTAAATAATCTTTATACAAAATTCATCGAAGAATATCTCAGTTTAGATCACATGGAAGAGATCACAAACATAGATGATATAGCATCAGAAGAAGGATTCTTTCTTCCTCGTCACGGTGTTCTTAGAGCAGGGAACCGATCGCGTCCCTAAGAGTGGTTTTTAACAGCTCGCAAAAAAACTGATCTTGATATCTCTCTTAATGATGTGTTGTATAAAGGCGGGGTTATTCAAGACGATTTATTTTCTATAATGCTTCGTGCCAGAAAGCATGCCTATTTTTTCAGCTGTGACATTAGTCATATGTTTAGGCAAATAAAGATTCATCCCCATCAGAGACATTTTCAAAAAATTCTTTGGAAAAAAGTTCTGAACGAACCTGTCCAAATTTTTAAATTAAAAACTGTAACTTATAGAACTACTCTTGCATGTTACCTTTCCACACGAGTATTAAAACAACTTTCGCTTGATGAAAGGGAAAACTTTCCCAAAGCAGCTGACATCGTCCTTCATGACGTGTACTTGGATGACATCGTAAGTGGGTGCTCCAGTTTGAATGAACTGGAATCACTAAAGACTGAACTCACTCAGCTATTTAAAAGTGCTGGAATGTCCCTGCACAAATAGTGTTTTTCACATTCCACTAATAATTTCCCTGATCTACATTTCGATCAATCATGTGAAGAAAGTATCACAAAAACCTTGGGTGTTTTGTG
Organism: Trichonephila clavipes; assembly: GCA_019973935.1. Taxonomy (NCBI): domain Eukaryota; kingdom Metazoa; phylum Arthropoda; class Arachnida; order Araneae; family Nephilidae; genus Trichonephila; species Trichonephila clavipes. Next base: position 692,167 of record BMAU01019157.1, read on the forward strand.
GAATAGTTCATCTGACACCTTTTGTTTTAAAGTTTCTCCTTCGACCAATCATATCTTTACGAAGAGACATGTGCTCTCCCAGATCGCACGTATTTTCGACCCACTTGGTCTCTTAGGACCTGTAATCAGCAAAGCCAAATTTTTCATGCAGCAATTATGGCTCTTGAAATTGGAATGGCATGAGAAACTTCATGTTCCTGTTGCCGCAGAGTGGGCTTCCTTCGTGCAATCTTTACCTGTTTTGGAAAGGCTAAAAATTCCAAGATTTGTTCTTTCAGAAAACCTAGAAAGCATAATTCTCTATGGATTTAGTGATGCGTCGGAGAAAGGATTTGGTGCTGTTATTTATGTTTCTGTTATTAAAAACAACGGTGACCGTCATAGTCAACTTCTGTGCAGCAAGTCAAGAGTAGCACCTCTCAAGACTTTAACCATTCCCAGGTTAGAACTATCAGCATGCCTGCTACTTTCCAAGCTAATAAGAAAGGTTATAAACGCCTTAAAAATGAACCTCTCTCAAGTAATTCTGTTCTCAGATTCAACTATTGCATTAAGCTGGATTAAGACTCCACCTCACCTTCTAAAAACTTTTGTAGCTAATAGAGTTGCAAAAATACAAGAGCTAACTGTGAACTTTTCATGGCATCATATTTCTTCTGAAAATAATCCTGCAGACCTCGTGTCCAGAGGTTTAAGTGTTTCAGATTTAATAAACTCCCCTTTGTAGTGGAAGAGTCCTGATCCTTCTATTTTTAAAAATTATGAACTCTTAGAGAACATTAATGACTGTGAAGTGAAAAAGGAATTTAAAATTCCTCCATCTAAAAACTAATTACTCTCCAGTGAATTTGATTTATGTAATCATATAATTTCCATTACTAATAATTATTGTAAATTAATCCATGTACTTAGTTTTATTTTCAGATTCCTGCTGAACGCCAGATCTTCAAAAAATAAACGAGTTTCGGGTCCTTTGTCTCTTAAAGAGATCAATCAAGCCGAATTTTGGCTCATTAAATTAGTGCAAAAAGCTGAATTTAGTAATGAAATCAAAAGCCTCCTTAGATGGGAGCCCGTTCATCGTAGCAGTAAGTTATCTGCCTTAAACTGTTTTGTTGATGAAAATAATATTATTAGTGTAGGTGAAAGACTACAAAATTCACCTTTATCAAAAAATAAAAATCATCCTATTGTATTACCTAGTAAACATGTTGTAACTTTAATGATCATAAAATATTATCATGTAAAATACCTTCATGTTGGTTCAAACAATTTGCTATATCATGTTCGTCAAAAATATTGGCCACTTAATGGCAGAAATCTGACACGCCAAATTGTGCATAATTGTGTCATTTGTTTTAAAAACAAACCCATTTTATCCAATCAATTAATGGGTGATTTGTCCAAGGAAAGGGTTACTCCCTCATATTCATTTAGTAATTGTGGAGTCGATTTTTGTGGTCCATTTATGGTTAAATTTAAAAATCAACGTAAAGGAGTTCTTAATAAAGTATATGTTTCAATATATTTGTATGCTTATCAACTAAAGCAATTCATTTGGATTTTGTCTCTGACCTTACTTCTAAAGCTTTCATTGCCTGCTTGAAAAGATTTTTCGGAAGAAGAGGCAAAAGTTCTAAGATGTTTTCCGATAATGGAAAAACATTTGTAGGGGCAAATATTGAATTAAAAAGTTACATAATTTAGTTAAAGCTCCTGATGAAACATTAAATGGAAAAACATTTGTAGGGGCAAATATTGAATTAAAAAAATTACATGATTTAGTTAAAGCTCCTTATGAAACATTAGTTAGTTATTTTAATGACGAACATATAGACTGGAATTTCATTCCTCCAAGGTCTCCAAATTTTGGTGGTTTATGGGAATCAGGAGTTAAGTCCTTTAAAACTCATTTAAAATGTGTAGCTGGAAATTCAAATTTGACACTTGAAGAATTTATTACTTTACTTGCCGAGATTGAAGCTGTTTTAAATTCGAGACCCCTATCATCACTTTCATCCGATTTTGATGATTTTGAAACTTTGTCACCTGGTCACTTTTTAATTGGTCGACCTGTTACGGCTATTGTAGAGCCTGAATTAATTAATATTAAAGAAAATAGATTAACCAGATGGCAAAGAGTTAATTGGCTTTCCCAGCAGATATGGAAAGTTTGGAAAAGAAATTATTTAAATAATTTACAAGAAAGGAGCAAATGGAGATTCAGTAAAAATAATGTTGAGATAGGTACTCTCGTGTTAATTAAGAATGAATCATTTTCTGGTACCAAATGGCTTACTGGTAGAATTTTAGAAGTTTTTTGTGGTAATGACAACAAAATAAGAGTTGTTAATCTTAAACTCCCTGATGGAAAAATAATTAAAAGAAATGTCAGAGATATCTGCATCTTGCCAACTGAATGAAAATGTGTGTATTTATAATTATAATTTTTGTCATTCATATATTACTACCATTATTTTTTGTTTGCATTTATATTTGATTTGTTTAACTGATAAATGTATTTTCTTTATTCTTTATTATTATCCTGTGCTGTGTTTTATATTTTTTATTTAACTTCAATTATTCACTTATATTGTGTAATAGCCCATGTTTGTGTATGTAAATTTGAGTGAATATGCCTGCATATTAATTTTTTGTGTAATCATATTTCTTATACTTAAATTTGTTTGTATACATGTAAATGTTGAAATAAGTATTTCAACGGGGGCTGGGATGTTTGTACCTTGTACACCCCCGCTATTGTCGCTGGACACGCCCCCTACAACTCATCACTTCTACGAGTTTTCTCATACCGAGCGGACCAGTCGTCCCGTCGTAGAATGTGTTTCATTGCTTAAAGTGCCTCTTTGTCTCAAATACTACTTACCTTTAAATTCATTATTAATTTGTTATTATTGTTTACCTATGTTAAGCATAATAAATATTTTTTTGTTATGGATTAAGGTTTTATTTCTCTCTCGTGAGTATTATCGACGTTAATTTTATTGCCGGCATCCCGGCGAATTTAGGCCTACCGCCCCCTATTTACACCATGCCTAAAATATGTAGAGCCGTAATTAAAGCAAACGACTGACCCATAAAATATTGATGTCCAAACATTCAACATTCAAGCAATTTACAAAAACTATGAACAGTGTTTATAAAGTTTTGTATTGTTCTACTATACGTATATTATGTTTTTCTATACATTGCGTTATTTTTTACATATTATACATTCTTGCGTTCAGACAGCTATACTGTAAGAATACTTGCAGGATTAAAATACCAGTAAGATAATTGAAATCAGCATTAAAAATACATTAAAATCAGTAACAACATTTAAGATAGTGCAATAAAATTTCATAACGAAAAATTACGTAAAACAAAGATAAAAAAAGGAGTGTGTGTTCAGGAGTTTTGTAACTGTATAAAACAATTACAAGAAAAGTACAGAATCATGTGATAACATAAAATACAGCAATTAATTCAATAAAAATGAATCGGGAAAAGAAATGCCGCTGCTGTTGTCCCAAACGAGTATTTTTTTAACTCTTTGTACTTAACTGTTTGAATTCTCGACCACATAAGGAAAATACATTTCAAATTCTCTTTCTTAGAGATTATCTAGAGTCCGTGTCACGAGTTGCCTCAGATTTTTGGTGGATTGAGGCTCAAAGAAAATATTCCAATAAATTAAATTTAAAGGCGATTGTTTGGACGTCAGAAAGACTTAGACAATTCTATAGTTGTAACAGATTGTCAAGCTTTAATTTATATAGAGCTCTCTCTCCCCCCGCCAAAAAATCAATCTTCAAATTATTCGATGGAGCAGCATATTCTCATACAAGAATATAGATTTTAAACTAAGCACAGACCACGCAGGTATTAAAAGGGCTCATGCAGTGGCGTAATGGAGAATATTAGGGCCCCCTGCAAAGTCAGGTTTAGGGCCCCAAGATGGATCTTACAAAGGATTACAACTTGGTGTCACAGTCAGGATTTGGACCCCCTAGAGTTCTGGGTGTTCCCGCAATGCGGGGGTGTACGTTACGCCACTGGGCTCATGATGATACTGTTAGCAGAGCACCTTTCTCAGAAAACGACAACACCATGGCAAGTCTTAAGGATAAAATTTTTGAAATATGTTTAACATTATTTCAAGATGAGCAAACTCTGATCACTCAACATGCTGAACAACAATTAACAGAATTTTTTAATAAAGGAACACGAAGGAACTGTGAATTGAAAGCAATTAAGTCTTTTTAAAGAAGAAATAGAGTGCATAGAAATGTTAAGGAAAAAAGAGAAAAATGCTGGTGAAAGTAAGGGAGAAAGGGGCTCATGGGGCCTAGACTCTGAGTGGCAGGCAAGAGATCGAGCAGGACTGTCTTCAAGATTAACCCTCTAGTCGGAACATCAAATTTTTTTGCCACACTGAGGAGTATCCGTCTGACAGACGAGTGAGTATATTTTTTTTAATTTTATTACCTTAAGAACTGTTTTAAATGCCTTTATAGCTTAGGGGTATCCAACCCAAATGATCTTGCGGGCCACTTCGGAAAAACATTATAATCTCGTGGGCTGCACATAAAAATATATACATTTATATCAGATTTGGTAACAAAAAACATTTATTGAGTGAAAATTTAAAACAGAATAAATTATTATTATTGTTTTCATTATTTTTCATGTATACAGACATAGATAATATTATAATGTTTATATAATATAATAATGCAATGGTCAAATAGTGTTTAAAATATTACAGTTGCCATTTTCTTGAAAATTATGGTGTTCCTTTTGAATTGATCTTTCGTTACTCATTGTTGGAATTTGATAGTGCTGTCATTCGCAAACGATAAAATATACGTTGCCCTTTATCTTAAATGTTCTGAATATTTTTTTAACTTTAAAAAACATCTCTGACTGCATCTTGCTTTTTGGGCACTTCAAACAGAAAAGGAGGAGGAGAAATGAAAGTCGCACATATACTGAGAATCATGTACCATCCATAGTAAAGGATATGCACAATGCAATTCGGAATTTATTAAAAAAGTAATTTATTATAGAAAAATCAAATGCAACTGTTTGATAAAATATAAATCCATTTTAATCTAAAAGACATTTCTACTATCCAAAAGCATTTATTTTAAAGCAAGAACAGGTGACAGGCAAATACATTGTAGCTTTATATACAGGGTGTCCAGCCTTAATGTGACCCAATAGCTAATTCCCGAACCATTTAGCTTAGATATGCACTTTCAATTTGAAAAATGTTTTAAAAAAGGTAAAGAACGTTTTTACCTGTTTTTCGAACCAAAAAACCCATTTAGAAAAAAATTACAAAAATTAAATTTTTAAATGGTCCCTAGGTTCTATCACTTACATTTAGGAAAAGATGCAGTAAACAAAAACAAAGTAAACATAAAAAGTTTCATTTTATTATGATAAAAACTGGCCGAGTTATGGAACTTTGAAAATCATTCATTTTCTGAACCATTTTCAAGAAGCTAGTGAGGGGCCGTCTCCAAAGTGAAATTAATTGGAACTTTGCCAGGAAACTTTCACTCTTGTACGTCACTCTTATGTGTAAATCGTTTTTAAATTTAAAGTTAATAATACAATAAGTGAGTGATTAAGAAATAAAATTTATTCTGTGTACATGTAAAACACAGACAAAATAAAATATTTTGGAGGAAGAAAGCATTTCAAAAGCAGTTCCAAAAAAATAGGTTTATTTACTGTGGCTTCAGACTGATTTGCTGCAGTACTGATCATGGCGAACGTTAAAAATCTGTTGTGTAGTCGCTTGCAATTGCATACAGTCGTATACGAATTCTAGTACGGGAGAATACAAATGAAGAATACTGCGAAATGGTACTGTTGTTTGGGCAGTGTAATCGAAATAAGAGAGAGGCGGCAAGACTTTATGCCATTAAATTTCCCAGTCGAAGACATCCATCTCATTGTACAGTTGCCAGTGCTGTTCAACGTTTATATAAAACTGGGAGTTGTCATAGACGTATTCCCTTGTCTCCTGCCACATCTTCAAGCTTGAGGATGTTCTAGGATATGCCCTGGCTCATTCTGAAAGTAGTGTCCGGGATAATATAGCAAGGCTTGTTCCTACTCAAAATCGACGGTGTGGAACATATTACATACGCACGGTGCAGATCCTTTTCGTCCAGTTCTGGCGCAGGACTAATGCCCGGAGACCAGGAGCATCGTTTTGACTTTTGCAATTTCGTGTTAAACACACTAGATGAAAATTCAGATTTTTTTAAATGAAGTTTTGTGGTCGGATGAATGCCAGTTCTCGATGCAAGGCACCATTAATACACAGAATAGGCATTATTGGTCCCTCGAAAACCCTCATCTAGTACGACCGAATCGCCACCAAGTGCGTTGGTCGGTCAATGTGTGGTGCGGAATATGGAAGAGCACCTTAATTAGCCCAATGTATTGAGATGGACCTTAAACATCAGAATCATTCACGGAAATTTTATCTGGACCATTAGCCGATTTTTTAGAAGATGAAGTTTCCTTACGGGATTTGTCACGCATGTGTTACCAGCATGATGGTGCAACCGCCCACAAATTTGCGCACCCATTTACATTTTTGGCACAGACATTGGACACTCGAATAATCGGCTACGGAGGTTGACAAGAGTGGTCCCCGTGATCACCTGACCTAAGTCCTCTGGATTTCTTTCTCTGGGGCTTCCTAAAAAGCAAAGTGTACGAACGTGAATCCACGAGTAAATACGATTTACTCAATCGAATCAGCATGACATGCAAGTCTGTGACACCAAATATGTTGCAATAGCTACTGGCGGAGTTTCTGTCGCGGGTATGGTACTGCATTTCTGCGGAAAGCAGTCATTTTGAACATTACTTAAGTTAATTTGGTCATTCTGATATAATAAAGCCCCTGATTCATGATTGGCGCATCATTCCACATTATGTTATAATTTGAACGGCAAATCCTGTATTTTTTTGTTGCTATTTGTTAAAACAAGCTGTTTTAATCTTTTCGGTGCAAGTTGTATTTCTTTAATTTATTTTTTTTGTTTGCCATACAGCAATACAAATTGTCAATCTATGATGTTTACTACGATGTTTTAATATTAATATGATGTTTTTCTTTTGCACTTTCTGTAGATAGTGAATTACTGTTTTGTAAACTCATTTATATTCGCCCCTCTTTTCTGAGCAATTCAGATGCTTCAACTTTATATAGGCATAACTCGGTCAGTTTTTATAGTAATAAAATGAAACTTTTTGTGTTAACTTTGTTTTTGTGCACGTATCTTTTCCGAAATATAAGTGATAGGACCTAAGGACCGTATAAAAATTTAATTTTTCTAATTTTTTTGTGAATGGGGTTTTGGTTCGAAAAACACGTAAAAACGTTCTTTACCTTTTTTAAAAACATTTTTCAAATTGGAAGTGCATATCTAAACCGAACGGTTCGAAAATTAGCTATTAGGTCACATTAAGGCTGGACACCCTGTATATATATATAATCCAATATAAAAGAATTTTTTCAATATATAATCATATACATATACATACACATATATAAATTTATACACACATATACATATACATATAAACAAAAATATAAAAATAATCATATAGTTATATACCTAAGATAACTAAAAGTAGGAAGGAGGCACATAGTATAAAGACAAATTCCTGGCTTTATGAACCAGGATTGCAGGTTTAAACAAGTTTTGCGGCGCCAACCTTCACCTGTAATTTGTCATACTATGTACCAAGAGGAAAGGAAGGAGTTATATATGTGTAGAATTTAAATATTAAATCATTAAACTAAAGAACATATGAACATAAACATAACCTACTAAAACGCATTTATAACGATGGCCAAGAGTGCAGTATCGTGTTCCCGCCAAATAGGGAGGGCAGAACCGCATAAAGTTAATTGCGATACGATATACGATATAATAAGAAATATATATATATATATATATATATATATATATATATATATATATACTTTTTAAAAAATCATAAAAATAAAAATCATAAAATTAGCGTAAAATATAAAGAAACTCAGAAAAATATATATATTAAAAAATTTTTTTAAAAAAAGCATGTGGCGCCATCTATATAATAATTGTAGGATAAATTAGATATTGTCTAAATTTAAAAAAACATTACAAAACATAATAACAGTAAATAATTACATTAATACAAATTGTATCATAAAAAACCATTATAAATATAATTACAAAGAAAATTAGCAGGGTATCCATGTTCAATACAGTGATTAAAAAAATTTTTTTTTTAAGATTTAAAAAAATATTAGCTTTATCGCTAACTAATACTTTATTGCGATAAATATAGTTAAAAATAATATTTCTATATATAGATATTGATAAATTAGAATTCCAGTAAGGCACTTTGATGATATTAAAATTAAAGGCATCTCTTTTATCATAAATATTAGTATGTAGTTTCAAATCCTTAATATACAGTGATACATCTAGGTCAGTGCTTCTCAAACTTTCAATACTGGCGCCCCCCTTTTCGATCACAATTTTTTTCACGCCCCCCTTATACATTAATAATGTACTGAATGCAATAATAATGCACTTTGACGCTAAAGTTACAATAGGCGATCTTAATTATAAACCATACAAATTAGTAACATAAGTATTAAATTTTGTATACTACTTTTAAGCAAAATAAATAAATGAATAAAATAATAGGATAATTATTGTTATTTTTTCTTTCTCTAATTTTTAAATTGAACATATTACAAAATGCGGTAGCTGCTTGGAAGACAAAATATAGATATCTGCTAAATATAGAAAATAACTCAGAGGGTCAATTTCTAATAATAAGCATTCCTTATAAAAACTTTGCTTTCCAAGACAAGCTCATGGACGTCATTAATACTTATTAAACTTGTTCTTAATTTAGTATTAATTAATTAGTTATAAAATATTCTGTGCAGCACTGATACATTAAAAGTATACCGGCTGAAGTGCCCGCTCTTTGCTCGAGTTCATTTATAAGAAAATAAAACATTAATGATATAATAGCTGAATTGTAAGGGAAGCAAAGCCAAGTGCTCGACAATGTTTACAAAAACGTAAAATGATTTTTTTAAAATCGTTGCTCAAATTATAATTAGTTTTAAGCGAATTGTAATTTTAAGCCTCACAGAATTAGCATTTATAATTGATGTTAAACAGTAGCGCACACAGGAATTTTTCAAGGGGGTCCGGGGTCGAAAGTTCACCAATCTTGTATCAGGTTCCTTTTGATTTTGTCGATTTTCGGGAACAAAACACGGTAAAAAACTAATTCTTGAATAAATAATTAGCATTAACTAATAAAATTAATCATTAATAACAAATACTTAATTAAATTTTACGTACTATATACTAAGAATTATAATCAATCGGAAAAAAATCAAGGGCTTTGGGGGTCCGGACCCCCCCCTTGTGTGCGCCACTGATGTTAAATAATGATCAATAATATAAAATATCGATGAAGAATAATTGTATTATTTTTAATATTTAAAGTGAAAAGACTTCAACATGTTTTAACCCGGGAGCAGGCGCGCACTCGGTACGGTCGGGGTTATTGAGTCACCCCAATCCTTTTTTTTTTTAATAATTATTTTATTGTACACGATACAAATCATGATTCCAGTGAATAATTTAGCTAAGAGAAAGTTTACTTACCTACTTTCAAGGACTTTTCAATTTTTCTTTGGTAATAAATAAACAGTTTTGCCAGAATTAACGATTCCGTAATCTATGTGTCCCGCGCGACCACTTCCGGGTAAAAAGTATATTCATCATGATAATATGTATGTTACTGCTAAAAATTTGTGTGAAACGTTTTTCGTTATGCTTTATACATTGAGAATATTTCTAAAAATATGTCTTGGCCAAGTAATCCTTCATGTGCTTGTGTGTGTGTGTGCTCTCCGTGGTTTTTCAAATATCATAAAACTCTTTTGCATGAAAAAAAGCGCAACAGAGAACACGTAAGAGAGGGGTCATAACTAACTGTACCAATAACTTAGAAGGTCAAACAGATTACAGCTATAATGTGCAGTATTTCAAAAATAATGACAGTGATGAATTTTTTATGTTCCTAAAGTTTTTTGATTCTGGGTCCGGGATCTGGTTTTTAGGTTAAAAAAAAGCGTAATAAAAAATCTCTCATCACGGGATGACAGCAAATCAAATAAAAGTTTTTATTTGGTTATAGGATCAAAGATAGCTAATTAGGTATTGAAGAAGTTTTTATTTTTGATGGCTTAATATCGCCTATAAATTATATCAGAGTAAAAGTGCATTTTTATTATGTCTGAAAGTATTTTGTTTTAATTCATTCCAGTAAACTAATTATTTTTTAAATCTTTTATTTTCGATATGCTCGCGCCCCCCTCGTAAGGTCATCGCGCCCCCCAGGGGGGCGCGCCCCACAGTTTGAGAAGCACTGATCTAGGTAATTTGTTTTGATTGGATTATTATTAATTTTAACTAAGTTTAAGTAGGACGGATAAAAATTAATAATAGGATTTAAATTAACATTTTTACCAAAAATAATTAAATCATCAATATATCTAAAAATGTAGTAGTCATTATTAATAACATAACTATATTCATAAAAATGTAAATAAAGATTAGCCAAACTATTACTAGCTGGGCCCCCTTGTGGGAGTCCTTTCTCTTGTTTATATAAAGAACCATTAAAAAAAACGGATATAATTTTCTTTTAAGACAAAATCTATGAGAGTTTTAAATTTGTTAAAATTAATATTAACTGTGGTTTTCTAAAATTACTTTAATAATATCATTTAAATCAATAGAATTGAAAAGATCTTCAAAGTCATAACTATGAACTGAATAAATATTTTTATCATTAAAAAAATCTATAATTTCTTTACTATTTTTAATTATAGCTTTATTACATTGCTGATTAATAAAGTTTTGTATAATATTATGAAGTAATTTGCCTGCAGTAGTAATATATGTTCTAAAACCATTTGTCACAGTTCTAAATTTAACCGGACTTTTATGGAATTTTGGAGTTAAAAAAATATATGGATACTTAATTTTAGGAATACAATAACCAAATTTTTTATAAATAGCAATAATACGATTACTAATTTCATTATGTGACAAATCTAATTTTTTAAAAGAACCATTATTAAGAAAGTGATCATAAAGAATATTATAATAAAAATACTTACAAATCACAGCATAGTTACCAGGTACTTTATCAATGTAAACTATGATAAAATTCTTTTGTAATTCATAAATTTTCTGTTTTATATCTTTAAAAGAAGTTTCATATTGAGAATGGTAGCTAAAATTCATAAGGTCTTTTAAAATATTGAACTTATATTCTTCAAATGCCTCAATAGGTAGTCCAAATATATATATATATATATATATATATATATATATAAATTTCCCCTCAAATAAATTTCAAAATGAAAAAAACTTTAAAAATCTGATATTTAAAAAACTTTTTAAAAGAGTCGGCGGGCCGCAATTTACGTACTGACGGGCCGCGTGTTGGACATCCCTGAAATAGAGCTATGTTATAGCTCATGAAATTGAGTACTGCTCAAATAAGATGTGTGGGATTAAATCAAGCACAACAATATATTTTTATAACTAGAATTGTGGCTAGTATTTTTATAAAAATTGATTAAAAATTATTTATATCAATGTAAAAGTAATTAAAAATAATAATACCAAACACGAAAAAACTATAGGAATATCCGTCTGATAGACGATGATAGATAAAAAAAAAATCGCACATATCGTGAGTTGAAAAAAATCGCCATGTACCACCACGTGATCCTATCACTGGGTAGAGTCCGACTGAAGATGTCAAGGCAGCCCACCCCAAAAATCACGCCACAACGTTATCTACAGGCCTCAAAGCAAATTATCCCCGTTTGAGAGACGGATGTTCCGGTCAGAGGTTTAAACATGGTCATTGGATCAGATCACTGTATACAGATAATAAAACACACACACACACAATTTGCTTTTCAAAGATTCCGCTTCAGAAAGAATGGTAGAGGTCAAAAAAAAAAAAAAAAAAAAAAAAAAAGGAAACTTACTCGTGGTCGGGATGTCATGAATTCGAGCCTAATATCACTGAAGACCCACTGTGCAGAGAGGGCCGATGCACGTGAAATACGTCGAGGCTTAAATGTTCTCCCGTTGGTATGATGTGGAAGTTAGGATAAGGGGTGTGCTGGCTCAGTAGGCGTCCTCGTCATTTGACCATGGTTCAAAATTACGAGGTCCGTCGTCAAAAGCCCGTGAGTAGCTGAATTGTGTGACGTTAATATTCATTTACTCAGTCTGAAAGTGGTGTTAAGGGTAATTTAAACGACAGACCTCTTCAGCAGCAAGCTCAAAATCTTTCCTTGAAGGAGAACTTTCAAATTGGGCAAAGCTTTTCTTACCCTCGGGTCAATGCTTTTCATGAAGGATGTTAACCCCCTCCCCCACTGCAGGAAGTGTATCACTCTCAGATGTTTTTTGTGGTGTCCAAGGTCATAAGAAAGTGATATGTTGTTAGTATAAACAACTTCAACAGGAAAAAACACTTTTCGTCGCTTACGTAATGAATCATCCGATCGCTCACATTTTCAATGACAACCACGAGACATCATAGTCTCCTAATCACTAGTAGAACTATTAGATCACTAAAAAGATTTACCTTGAGAAAAAATATATAAGGTTCAAATTTTAAGTTATTCCGTAATATTTTGAAATGTGTGTGTGTGGTGAGATTTTTTTTTAACTCAACTCCTGTTATATATGTGTACATAATTTTTGCTCACAATATTATTTGCTCATTTGGCTCTTGCCAAACAGACACTGATCTCTTTTCTTTCCTGATAATCAAACCTGACTTTTACCATCTTGGATCATCAATTGATCTCGCAAGAAGATGCTTATATACCCTCGCTTATATAGCTTTCCATAAAGAATTTGAGGATCTTGAATCATTGGTCAACTTACTCAATGTATGCCACGCTTCCATTAATTGCATCTTTGTGATGAACAAAGCCGAAGAATACATTACCAAATAAAGGGATTTTAATTTTTCCAAACTTTTGGATCAGTGCTAATATTTAAATAATCTCAAATACATTGATGAAGCTAGATTTAAGTTTAGCAACACCTGGAAAAAGGAATTCGAACCTTTCAGACCAACAAATCCTCGCTTGGAGGCTCCCCACTAAACTATTAGAAGCTGCTTTCTAAGTCGTGATTTCTGAAAAAGCACACAAATCCACTTCAAATATCAATGGCAGTAACACTACCACTCCAAATAAAAAGGCTCGTAAGGATGATGCCACGCCCTCTAAGAATAAATTTCAATGCCTTACAGTCCATGAAGCAACAGACAACATGGAGCTCACTGAAAACGAACCGTTAACTAACACTTTTGCCAATCCAATGCATTCCAGGAGAACCACAACTCAAAAGAAACATCACATCGCCTAAATTACTATTGAAAATGTTTTTAATCAATCCAGGCTATTAAAGCATCTTCAGGATTTCCCTAAACTACAAGAACAATTAATTGGTAGCAAGTTGAGGAATTTCCCTGAAACCCCGTACGCCTATTATTTGACTAGGCGCTCCATTGACGAGAATAACCTTGCAGGGGCATTCGAAAGGCAAGAAGCTTCGTGTAGTGATCTGTGGGATGCCCACCAACATGCTCCCGGAAGAAATTATTAATTAGTTTAGAAAACATCGAAGCCAATAAATGCCCCAGCATGCAAAATAAGAATACAGGACAGCCAAATCCAGTTTTCCTCTTTTCTCTGGAATATATAGAACTAAGTAAGAAATTCTACAGAATTACGGAACTAACGCACATCCACTGAACCTTCCGTAACTCTACAATCGACATGGCCCTTGATAAGGGCAAAAAAAAAAAAAAGATCACTATAAACTCTACCTCTACTGCTGAGCTTTCTAGAGTCCACAATCCTGTTCACTTTGAGGTGAGCTTTATAATTTTACCTCACCTGCCCTTTGTGCATACTCTTTTCTTAACTGGAAAAAGTTTCAAGTCATTCAATCCAGCTCTATTTCAGGCAATCCATCCATTTCCAGCACTGAAGATACTGAAAATGCTATCCAAAGTATAAACACTCAGTGGGACCATACTGAACTGCAGCACTCATAAAACCTTATATTAGTTTCTGAAGACTATCCCCAGAAAAATTCGAGGAAAAATTAAGTAGAAAAAAACAATTCGTAATGAAGGACAGCAGAACAAATGCTCTTCACACAAATCCAAAATCCACAAACTCTAAAAAGAAATTAAATATGATCTTACTGCCTACAGAAACCAAGTTTGGAAAACCATTCCGGCTCAGACTTCTACATATGATTCCATCTATTGAATAGTCAAAAGCTAAAAAGGCTCTGTTATTCATCTTTCACCAAACCTGGGCTATATGGACTTAACCTATAGTACGCGGAGGACAAAATTAATGTGCTAGCGGACTCACTAGAATGCTCTTTCACAGAAAATGCAAAGCTATGTGGCATGATTTCATTGATAATCAAGAGAAGTATTAAAAGTTATTTCAGGCACCCGCGATGAGAGACTCTACATCAGGGGTGTCCAACATGCGGCCCGCGAGCCACATGTGGCCCGCCAACTCTTTTTAAAAAACTTAAATATCAGGGTTTTAAGTTTCTTTTATTTTGAAATTTATTTGAAGGGAAATTTATAAATATATATATTGAATATATTAACGTCGCACTGTTTAGCTACACGAGGGCTTTTGGCGACGGACCACGTAATTTTGAACCATGGTTAAGTTACGTAGACGACACCTGAGCTGGCACCCCCTCTCCTAAATACCACACCACACCAACGGGAGGAAGTTTTAGCTCTCAACAGATTAAGCGTGCATCGCTGCCCTACACGGCGGGTCTTTAGTGATACTGGGCTCAAACTCGTGACAAGGCAAGCCACGATCCGATACCTATACCACTCTCTCGGCTACCGCGGCCACTATATATATATATATATATAAATCTACTATGTACACTGCTGGCCACCGTAAATGCAACATCAAGAAAGACAAGAGATAGCACAACAAAATTTATTTTGTAGATAACATGTTGATCAAATATCAAATGATTAAATTTATAAACTTCTGTGAAGTCTGGTTTCTGCCAGAATCAGTAGCCAGAGTAGCCGCCATTGTTGAAGATCACCGCTGCCATACGCCTCCGCATTGATTCAAAGAGACTTTGGATGTGTTCTTGGGGTACAGCAGACCAAGAACCTTCCACACGTTGCCAAAGGTGATCTGGTGTGGCAGCTGGGGGTGTAATCTGGGTGAATCGTTGAGCAATCATGGACCATATATTTTCTATCGGCGAAAGATCCGGAGAGCGAGCAGGCCAGGGAAGCAGTTCAATCTGGTGATTGACGAAGATCCTTTGGACAATGTGTTCCAAGTGTGGTCGCGCGCTATCCTGTTGAAATATGGCTGTGGCCAAGCCCTGAAGGTAAGGAAGGACAACTGGCTCCAACACCTCGGAGATGTAGCGCTGGCTCTTTAAAGTACCGGCAATGCGTACTAGAGTGAGAGAGTGATATCCAATACTACCCCATACCATAATACCGGGTGCAGGACCAGTGTGGCGGTGCATAACGCAGCTGTTCTGCATCCTCTCTCCACGGTGTCTCCAGACTCGAATCCGACCATCGTGGTGTTGCAGATTGATGCGTGACTCGTCGGTAAAGCCAACTTCATTCTATTCTGCAACCGACATTCTTCTTTCATCGCACCATTTGTGGCGGAGACGTCTGTGGTTCTGCGTCAAGGGTAGACCAAGCAATTGACGTTTTGCGGACAGACCACTCTGCTGTAAACGGCGTCGAATGGTACGCGCAGGCACTGAATGATGTGTTACAGACTCAATGTGCTGTGTTACGGTTCGTGATGTGACTGAGCGATCCGTCACTGACATGCGCACAATTTGCCCGTCCTCGCGTGAAGTGGTGCACTGAGGTGGATGCGATCGACCACGTCGGTCCATCGTACCTTTCTGCCTCCAACGGTCACATATCTGCATTACAGTTGTTTGGTTTCGTCCAACACGACTATCGATTTCCCTGAAAGATAATCCACAATCTTAGTTGGCCACTATCCCTCCTCTGTCGAACTCGGATACTTGATCAAAAGCTGATTGCTGTTTTCTACGAGACATAACTGATCGTATTTGGAAAAAATCACAAGAAAAACACAATTTCCGAACTAGAAATCGTCGAAATCTCCAAGCCTTAAATAGCGCTTTGAGGTGGTGCCACAGGCGTGCGTGATGTGTGTCTGCGCTGAAAGTCTAATCATTTGCATATCTCACTTCCGCTAATGCATGTTATAAATTTCATGTTATTTGCGTGCTTCCCTCAGGGTGTTGCATTTACGGTGGCCAGCAGCGTATTTTCCTGTTAGCTGTTTATGTGTTAAAATAAATCCTTTTTGATAATAGAAATGTCCTTTAGATTTAAATGTATTTATATTTTATCAAACAGTTATATTTGATTTTTCTATAATAAATTACATTTTTAATAAATTCCGAATTGCATTATTCATATGGATGGTACATGATTCTCTGTGTGTGCGACTTTAATTTCTCCACCTCCTTTTCTGTTTGGGGTGCCCGAAAAGCAAGAGGCAGTCAGAGATGTTTTTTAAAGTTTAAAAAAATATTTAGGGCGGTTAAGATAAAGGTCAACGTATACTTAATCGTTTGCGAATGACAGCCCTATCAAATTTCGTCAATGAGTTACGAAAGATCAATTCAATAGGAACACCGTAATTTTCAAGAAAATGGCAACACACTGTAATATTTCAAACATTATTTGATCATTGCATTATTATATTATATAAGCAATATTATATTATCTATGTCTGTATACATGAAAAATAATGAAAACAATAATAATTCATTCTGTTTTAAATTTTCACTCAGTAAATGTTATTTTGTTTCCAAATCTAATATAAAGGTACATATTTTTATGCGCGGCCCACGAGATTATAATGTTTTTCCGAAGTGGCCCCCAAGGTCATTTGTGTTGGACATCCCCGCTCTACACCATCCCATTGATCTCACCAAAAGAACTCATGAACATCTTCCTAAATCTCGACAGCAGAAAAACTTCTGTCAAAGAGGGCATAAAAAATATTGCACTTAAGGCTCTGCCGATCATTGCAGCATAACCAATATCAGAAAAATTTTCTACAAATGTCTATTCTACAGCTACTTTCCTAAAGCTTGAAAAATTGCAACCAGGCAAAGATAAAAACTTCGTGAACAGTTACAGGTTCATCTGCTGAATTAGTTCACTCGAGAAAACATTTCAAAAATTCTCCACAAGGAAGCACCCTGAATTCTATCCTTTTTCAATATTTACACCCATGATTTTCTAACAGATCAATCCGTCCCCATCTTTTTTGCGGATATCGCAGCCACCCATTATAACAAAATAGCTACTAACGAAGCAACTTAGATTCTACAACAATACCTTCACCAGCTAGAAAAAAAATGTCTAACACTTCGGAGAATAAATATCAACATGGAAAAAGTCCAAGGCAATCATTATTTGCTAGGTCAGATCTCTTCTGAATCTACTCCCCTTCAACTCCTTGATCAGCCTATAAATTGGTCATTCGAATTAAAATATCTCGAACTTATATACCCGAAGATAAACTAACCTACAAAAACTGCTTCACTAAAACAGCTAAAAATTTTTGAAAACAGTATTCTATCTTAAGAGAGAATGTAAATCCAAATTTTCATTTAAAAACCTCCTATTCATCTACAAGCAATATATATATATATATATATATATATATATATATATATATATATATATATATATATATATATATATATATATATATATATATATATATATCATATCACTGCTTCTTTATGCCTGTCCTATCTAGGGTGCAGCTGTAAGCACCCACATAAACAAAATCCAAAGGATTCAAAATAAAGCATTTTGTCTTATTGCAAAAGCACCTTCCTTCATTCTAGGATGCATCCTCCACGAAGAACTCGAAATTGAACCACTCCATCCTTACTTTGCCTCACTAACTGAAAAATTGTATCAAAATATCCCAAATCATCAAAATCGAATCATCAGCACTCAAAACTATTATATGAATCTTCCCCTCAACTTACAAACTTGCGTGTCAAGCTACGGACTTACAAAGATAGTTCTAACCTCGCAAAACGTGAAAGAAAAGAAAATAGTCCAACTCAAACGAATTCGTTTGATGAACGTTTTCATCTCGCCTGAGGTGTTCGCTTCAACTTCTCACTACACATTATAGCAGCAAGGCCGGCTCTAGCAGTTTTGCCACCACGACCAAAAATGGAAAATTCCACCCCTTTCTCCGAAGCAAAACGTTATATATAGTCTTAGAAATACAAAATAATTCGAAATTAAGGACATAATTAACTGTTATTATTTCAAACGAGTAAAATGTAGGTGAAGAAATATTCTATTTCAGCAGGCTAATTTATTCGAGAAAGAGTCTACTGATGGTGGGGTTTTTTACAAGCGTTTATTTCAACCTATAATAAATAAATTCAAGACTAAAACATCTCCTGTGGCTTTCTATTTACAAAAACTCGTATTACCCATTTGGATAGCAGTGTCACCGGGCATCTTATAGGTGAAAGGAATGTCCGTTGTGACCCCACTCATGGATGGGGAAAAAGTTACTAGTGAAAAATGTGTAAACATATCAAATTTCATGATTTAACTTATACTACTCCCCCCCTCGAGCCCATCAAATTTCAACATAAAAGGAAGTTCACATACAGATTACAAAATAAGGAAATAAGACACGTTAAAAGAAATAAATTTTCACACCCAATAATATTGAAGAAAATATATCAAATTTTTTTGTAACAAAAAAAATTTTTTAATTCGATTCCATGCCGCTCTTAAAATTTGCCTCCCCATGCAGGGTTTGGCCCTAGAGCCGCCCCTGATAGCAGCTATTGCCTCTCCGGGTGACTCAGTACCAGTTATACAAACTGGTTTCTCCTCCATCTGACAATGAACTTTACTTACGTTCTGTAGAAGAGGCTGATATCTTGAGTGAGTGAATATTAACGTCGCACTGTTCAGCTACACTAGGGCTTTTGGCAATGGACCACGTAATTTTGAGCCACGGTCAAGTGACGTGGACGACACCTGTGTGTGTGTGTGTGAGCTGGCACCCCCTCTCCTAACTACCACACTAACGGGAGGACTTTTGAGCTCTCGACAGATTTAACGTGCATTGCTGCCCTACACGGCGGGTCTTTAGAGGTACTGGGCTCGAACTCGTGATAAGGCCAGCCACGATCCAATACCTTGACCGCTCGGCTACCGCGGCCGAGGCTGATCTCTTACCGGCCGGCTTAAAATTGCTATGTATTCCATTTAGCACAGTCTCCTCTTCGCTTTACGGCCTAACACATAACGGTGCTTTAAACTTCAACGGGAACTGTCAGTTTTAAGTGATAGTGGAAGACCATTCACACGCTGTCACTACATTCTTTTACAAGGCCAATGTATCCAATTACAAGGAATATTTCGTATAGAAAAAAATTTCCTATACATTTATTGACAGCAGAACTTCTGTTTATCAGAAATTTTTTTTTCGTACAAATATAAATTGAAACTATATAATAAAATCTCTACCAAATGTTGTATAACTTCGTTAGTTATTATAAAGAGTCAAGTTTGTTTCTTTTATACGATTCTTCGAATGTATGTGTTGAGGTAAATGTTTACCTAGTTTATTTTTATACTTTTCAGTGACTTTGAGGCCATACCCTTGTAGAATGTTATTTTTTCATTTTAACACATTATAAACTATTAGTAATTTAATTTTATGAGCACTCAATGCACTCGTGATATTATTTAAAAGTGCTACCATGATTTGGTTTTGCTATAGCACTTAACCATAAAACGGACAAGAGAAAGTGGAGCATCATATCGAATTAATAAAAAGCCAAAGACAAAAGTATCAGAAGAAAATGAAAGGGATATAGTAAAGTTTGTGGAAGTGTCTTCGAACAGAGACGCCAGGATTATCAAGTGTAGGTTCGTAAGAGGCTAATGCTGCTCAAAACCAAAAAACAGCTGAAGTAGTACAAGTACACTCTGATGACTTTCCAGGAACTGCCCCGAAATCTTTCAACACATTAATAAAGACTTCGTTGATGAACAGATCGGGATTTGTGGAAAAAAGAAATATAAATTTGAAAAATATGTCGTCAATAAAACTACAGCTAAGACACCGTATGAAGAAAAAATGTTGCATGGATTTCACCAAGTTTCAATTACAGTGGTGGCAAAAAGTCCTGAACACACTCACTTTTTTGCGTAATTTTTGTGTTTGACTTAATTTTTCGTTATGGCATTATCGCACTATCTTAAATATTGTTATTGATTTTAATGTATTTTTTCATACTGATTTCAAATCTGTTTGTAGATTTCATCTAAAGTAAATAGTTTCATTGATATGTTGAAAAAACCTTGACAAGAAAGCACAAGGTCACTGTAAGAATGAGTGAATGTGTTTTCCACCAATGAAATGCTCCGTTATTTCAACCAATCAGAGAGCAGTAGCGATAAAGAGTTGAAAGAAAAAGGTGAAACGTGGTTTATTGTATTGATTGCAGTTGTGTGCTTGTGGAAAATAGTGTATTGAAAGCAATTTGAAGTGTTTGTGGAAAATATTGGAATTGTGGCTAAATTTTCATATCTGCCTGAGAATAAAAGGTACAAAATAATACATTTGAAGGAAGAAGGTTATTCTATGCACCAAATTGCTGTTAAAGTACCATGTGTGTGGCCTTTCTACTGTTGTGAGAACTTTGAAAAGATTTTCTGAAACAAATTTTATTGCGGATAGGGGGTGATCAGGACGACCAAGAAAAACATCTTTACGTGAAGACAGGTTATTGCACAGAATTTCACTTTCAAACAGAAAGCTTAATTCCTCGCAAATTTTGAAACAATGGACTTTGGCATCAAATGTGAGTGTGTGTCCAAGAACTGTTAGAGGAAGACTGCTGGAAATTGGGTTACGAGGCTGTAAAGCGCGCCCAAAACCATTACTGACTGAATTTCAACGCAAGAGGTGATTGACGTGGGCAAGGGAACATTCATTGTGGACTATTAAAGACTGGGAAAAGGTAATATTTAGTGACGAGAGTCAGTTTTGTATTTCTGGCAATCAAAGTAGTGCCTATGTAAGACGACACACTCATGAGAAATTCAGCCCTCAGTGTCTGAAGCCCACAGTAAAGTACCCGACAAAAGTGATGGTATGGAGTTGCATGTCTTCTCATGGTGTTGGAAGACTTCACATCGTTAGCGGAACAGTGAAAGCCATGGATTTCATTGAAATACTACAAAATAAATTGCTACCAACTGCGAGAGATCTTTTTGGGAATCAGTCATGGATTTTTCAGGACGATAACGCCCCCTGTCATCGTGCATAGGTAGTCCAGAAATGGTTGAAAGACCATACTGTGAATATAATGAACTGGTCAGGACAGTCTCTCGGCCTTAATCCGATAGAGAACTTATGTTTTAAAATTAGTTATGAAATTTCAAAGGAAAAAACCTTCAAACAAATGTGAATTAATTGAAGCTTTACTACTTTCCTTCAACCATATTGTCACGAAAGATCTTTTGAAATTGATGCATTCCATGCCAAAAAGATGTAGAGCCGTAATTAAAGCAAACGGCTAGCCCATAAAATATTGATTTTCTAACATGTGACAATGTAATTTTCAAAATGCTTATATATATATATATTAAATATACTGTATTTGTCAATTTTCGTGTTATTTTTCTTTGCATAATGTTATTCTATATTGTTTTATTCTGCACATATTTCACATTGTGTTCAGGCAGCTTTACTACAAAAAATATTTTAGTCATTAAGAAACTAGTAGTAGATTTGAAATCAGCATAAAAAAATACATTAAAACCAATAACAATATTTAAGATAGTGCGATAATATCACAACGAAAAATGAAGTCAAACACGAAAATTACGCTAAAAAATGAGTGTTCAGGACTTTTTGCCACCACTGTATGGTATTCTTCGTAAGGTTACTTATGAAGATGCAGATATGTAGAATCATCCAAAGGAAGTTCAAGAAAAAACACGTTTGATGAACGAAAAGAAACATCTTAGAATGAAGTTATACGATGACAAGGAAAAGTTTCGAATCAGGAGAAATAATCAGTTTATCGTCTTTCAAAAAATCAACAACAGAGTCTACAAAACTCAGCCGAATTACAGAGAACTATTGATAGCTACAGAAGTGCTTTCTACAGACACATAGTGACTTAATCAGAAGAAAAGTAAAAAGACCGATTCTTTACAATCACAGCTCACGTCAGTCAGCTCAAAACGTGGAAAATCGCAGCACGATGGGGGATCTTCACTTTCCCTAAATGCATTCCAGGTAACAACTCATAAACTATATATCAGGTAATATAAACTCTAATTCTGTTATTTTAAGGTTCACTGCATTTAGAACTTTTACAATTATTGAAAAAGAAAAAAAATCATCCGTGAACATTATAGAATTCTAAAAATTAAAATATACATACAAATCTTTTTGCTTAAAGTAGTTCATCATTCATATTAAGTTGTTAATAAATTTTCTATTCATCTCCACAAAGAAATAACATTGCTGATACATAAAAAATGAATTTTATGTGTCTTTTTTTTTCATTCTAATAATGCTTATTACCTGTAAAGCGTGGAATTAGACATGTATTGACAGTCTAAATACTCTTTCAGTGGCGAAAACAAGTAGTCAAAATACGAAAAGCTTACAGCAAAAAATCGGGGTTTGATGTAAAACATCCCTGGCAGTAACATTTAGTGTCAGGAAGCGTGTCTGGTTTTTCTATTTTTACGTGATGAAAAAATAGTTTGTGTATTCTTTGTTTCAATACTGTGAAATGCTGTCGTAAGTTAAAATTCACTCTCAATGATATATGCCAAAAATAAAAATTCTTCAAGCATATTCGAGGACCAACTTTCAAAATTTCACATTGCAAAAGATAGATCGAGAAAGTATCGTTTCTGGAGGGGATGTTAAGAAATTGTTTTCATCGACTTGTAACCGGAGGAGGAATAAAAGAAAAAAAAGAAAGGAGGGGGGACACACTATTCCAACCACAATTCTGCTCTAAAAGCTTGACAAGAATTGATGTTCCTGACCACGAAATACTTGCCAGTCGTCCTCACTAAATTGGTGGGAAAGAACCAAAGGTTTGCGAGATATATTTGAAAGATCAAGAGTGTCGAAATTTGAAATGTATTTCTATGAACAAAACAGCTGAAAATGTAATTCTAGTAAACTTAGTAGCAGCAAACAGTTGTAAAAGAATTTTATATGCATCATTTGCATTTAAATTTTATGTGCCTCATCAACGAATTATTTACACACTTGCTGAAATAATATTTGCCCGACAAAATCTCCATGTATTCTACATTACCCTAAGGGAAAATATGTAAAATTAAAAAAAAAACGTTGAATAATTACCTCAGGCATTCTATACAATTCGTATACTATTCACATACCTTGCTGAGATAATATGCTAAGCTAAATTTTTTAAGCAGCCAATTAAGTGAGAATTTGTGTATCTAGAATATATAAGGAATATTAAACACACGCATCGTTACTACATATTTAATTATGACAATATTTTCTTCCTCACCTGAAAGCATTCAATTACGGTAATTAAAATTTTCGCCGTTACCATTAATTAATTCATTAATACGGATTCCATCGAAATAAATGAAAACTTTTTTCGTCTTTTTAGCTCTTGTGTAATTGTGTTAATAAAACCATACAGCCAGCAATTTGTAAAATGCAGAATGTAGTGAACGTGAGAAGGGGTTTATATCAATGATTATATAATGGTTTTCTTAGAATAGAGTAATTGCACATGTAGCTCAACACATTAAAAAGCACACACAGACACAGGCTTCTAGAACTGTGTTTATAAAATCAAGATCACAAAATGTAAAGTAGTCTTTTCAGAGATGAATCTTATGCTTAAGTACATTTGTCTCATACAATAATATCATAAGATCCTTTTCATACAGTAAAACACAATAAGGAGAAATTGCAATACGGTTTCATCATAAAAATGAAGCACAAAAAAATAATTAATTTCATAACAATATTTAAATTAACAATATATTGATTCCACATAACATCTTGTAACAATTTTGACATACACTGAAAGGACAAATCATTAAAAGCATTTTAATATGCAAAACAGCAGTATCGAAGCAAGAAGCTACGCTCATAAACTACTATAAATAGAATTCGCTATGCAGTGAAAAAAAGTTACTTGAGTGTAAGGCTGTGTACAGGCAAAGATGCGAATTCGATCGAAAGAGTAGGTGTGAAGAAAACAATTCCATTCTTCCCAATGGTTAACTTGAAGTACTTTCATGATATATCGTAACAAGCATATAACAGGATAATATGAAACCAAGCAGATTTGTTAACCAGAGTGACGAATGAGACTTTAAACGTGCATTTAGCTTTCGAAATCTGCGCAGACTATCCCAAATTGTTATGAAGAATCTGACATCTATTGTGAAATATAAAACATTGTATTTTAATCAGGGATCATCAACAAGCCAATGCTCATAGATCATTTGCCGTACTATAATGCGAATAAGCTATCACAGTCGATGAACACACAAGGTCCTTAAACTGACTGCAAGGCACCAAAGGATTCTGTAGCAATATGTAAAGGCCTATCGAAACTAGAGTACGGAAGAATGAAAACGCATCGTATGGTCCGATGAATCACACTTCTCATTATTATGTCAAAATAGAAATGCACGAGAGGCACAAATCGCTCAATCTATAAAATTAGTGCGACAGTTAGGAATAATGGAAGCATTGGGTTTGTCTAATTGTTTGAGAATATTTTACTTGAGCAATCCTCCAATTTCTTGCGATCTTTTTTAGTAATAGAAGCACTTTGCTTCTTTTTTCTCCCCAAACAAGAATGTTATTTTCAAGTAAGACAATAGACGATTCCCATCATTTAAATATAACGACTAAATGACCCTAGGAACGTTTCAAGAATCACTCGAATGATCCCCCTAAATCGATGCTAACATCAGGTCTACAGGAAATCTATGACAAATAGAAGGAATTTATCCAAGTCCCACCAGCATTTGGTGTCTATCCTAATTCCAACGGTTCTTGATTGTTAGGCTACAATGTCTAAAAATCAAGATAGAAAGTCACGTTTGTTCTTTTTTATTCCTCACTTATTGAATCCTTACAGTAATATTTGGCCGCGACTGTATGAATAAAAGTTGATTCACATGTTAATAGGTGGTGTACGAAAAAGGAAATAATTTGTCCTTTCAGAATAAACTGCAGATTTTTCAAACATTCTGAATTACATAAATTATTCTAATTTTACAAATTTCTAAAATTCTTTCTATATTAAGTGTACAGTGCATTACTTGACATTATATCCAAAACAAAGTTCAAGAGTGAAAAAAAAAATTTTTTTTTTCCCCCTTCAGGTGGAAGGAAATTGTGATTAAAGAATGTGAAGAGTGTGCCATGAGTGGATCATAATTTTCTCAGTAGAATATAATTGAAATATATGTATACTGTTAATTTTAAATTTTTTGTACAACACCCTTATACTTCAAATAAAATAATACATTCCAGTACACATATAAAATTTCATTTCCCAACAAATTTTAAAGTTATACTACAAAGCTATAAATTACTTTTTATCGCATCTTTAATTAAAGTATGTATAAGATGAAATCAAATGAAATACCCTTTTTAAAAAATAACACCTTTTTATGAAAAACAAAGTTAAAACTGTACAAAGTTTAACATTATTAGAAGAAAGTTCAAAGTAAAAAGAATGAAAACATAAGCTATTAATTCTTTTATGTGTTTTTTTAAACAGGTGGAAAGAATAATATATAAGAAAATTTAAAGCATAGTATTCTATCTTCAAAGACATAAACCTGAATTTAGAATTATAAATTTTTAGGAAAGTAAAATTCCAACACAATGCTTTTAATAAATTGTGCATCATAACTTAAAAACATAAAATACCTCCATAAGTTTACACATGTGACACAATCTTTGAGCTTCAGAATAATATAAAATCATAAGGATGTCCTACATTCCTAAAATGAAAGCCCATTTCCTCAAAAGTGCATTATAGGAAAATATCAAATTTATATATCACACAATATCTCAAACATATTTTCACAGACATAATTAATAGTTTAAGGCAATTTCACATAATACCAAATACATGAAAGTTCAATTTCTAATTTCACTTTAGAAGCTTCTTACAATCACTTTCAGAAGCTTGATATCCAACAGTTCCAAGCATTTCTATCCAATTTCAAAGACATAAAGGTATCAACTACACCAGAAGTTTCTGGATAATAAACAACTGAATTACCTTTTTCGGTTTACACTACAACATCAAGTATCACAGCCACTTCTTCACTCCTTTACAATTCACATATGTTGAATATGACATGCTAATAAATAAAATTTCTTAATAATAAGACCAATTTTGTGAAAAAAAGAAGAAAAACCCAAGTCTAATACCACTGGACCAATGTAAATATTACCAATCACAATTTTCAGTTTAATTTAATAATGTAAAAGGTAAGAGGAAAATCTTTAACCTTTTATTTTTCTTTCTTTGTAAAGAAAACATCTAGTTATGTGTCTGATTAAAACTTGTATTTAAAATAAATGCAAATATGTTTTTCTTAACAAATGAAAATTTATACGGGAAAAGAAATGCCCAGAAAATTTCCATAACTCTAAAAGTCTTAAGTTCTGTAAGGAATAAACTGTTGGTAAATTTCAAAGTCAATAAACACAGTATTGAAATAAGATTCTAAAAGTATAAATTAAAAGTTAGAACCCAAAGAACAACATTTCAAGAATTAAATGAAATTTTGTTTCAAATACATTAACTAAATGAAATCTAAGATTTTTTTTTAAAATAGGTGTATTTTAATATTATTCAAAATTTCTGAATTTTTATGATTTTAAGACTATAATCACTAAATTTTATAGCTAAAAATCTAATTTACTCAATTTACACTAAATAATATGAACAATCCTTTAGCGTTACGATAAATATCAAAAGTCCCTTTGCAGTGCTAATTATGTGATATTTTACAAGTGCGAAAACTGTAATGAAATAAACATACTTTAACAGTATATATCTACCAAGAAAGAAATAGATTCATTACATAAGTATTTTTTAAATACCATTTAACAATCTATACAAGTTCTAAAAATCTCAAAGTGCTTTTTTTTTTAAAAATAATTAACATGAAAATGTAAAGATGATTAAAATACAGATATAAAGTTTCAAGTTTGATACATTATTCATGTAAAATGCACACATAAGCTAAAATATGTAATGAAAATGACTAATAAAGAATGTAATATATGAAATGAGGAAATATATTTTACATATATACAAATCATATGAAAATAGTTCACATAATAACATTACAAATGATGAATACATAATTAACAAACAAATAACAATTTATAATAACAGTGGGAAAAGTCAAATGTATTATTTACCAGCTTTGCATCAGATAATCCTTATATTTTATTATTTTTACAATTAGTTTTTTTACAAAAAAGATAAAAATATGGATTTTTAAGCAAAATATTAAAAACTATGTAAATAAATAATTACACAGAAAATTTTAAAGAAAATATCAAGATTTATTAACATGTGATCAAAATTAAATGAAGCCCAAGATAAAACTAAAAGGAAAAAATTATACTTAAAAAAAAGAACAAGTAGAAATTATTTTTAAGTATATTTCAAATTGAGATTTCACACAATTGAAATAAGAAATAAATTCTGTATTATACCTATTTATTTCATGAAATAGCTTCACATACATAGATTGTAATGTAACTTCTTTTTTAAAAAAGCTAATAACATTAAACAAATTAAATGGAATTTAGCATGATTAAGTTTCAAAAAGCAGATAATATTGAAACCTTTCTAAGTAGTAGATTTTCATTTAAATTACCCTAAAATAACTTACAAGACATATGTAGATGCTGAAGTATTGATTAAATGTTAATTTACAATTACAAATTCATTTTCTTCATGCATTTTAAAAATACGAAGCAGTTTATTATATTACAAGATGAGAAATTACTATTTACATTAATGTTCTTCAATTTGTAGTGTATTAGAGAATATATTCTTTTGTAATCAGAGAATAAAATCCGAAAAATGCATTTTAAAAGCCTATCGTTTGCTTACTTGATTGAAAAAGTTTACTGATGACACATTTAAAGTTCCAGTTTGAACAATACATAGGTCATTGAAAAACTAACACTTTTTTAATGAATTATTTGATTATGTACTGGGAACTAAAGTATTTCAAAAGTTTATTAAAGACAAATTGTTTCATTAAATTGAAACAGTTTTTTTTAACTTTTTGAAAAAGAAAAGCCATTTTACAAAACAAAAGTAATGAGAAATTACTGAAAAAATAGAGTAAATCTAAAATACTCACACACAGTCCTAATCCCTTCTACATATAATAGAAAGTCTAACCTTTCTTTTTAAAATAAAATTAAAAGTGAAACAAAACATGTGAAAATTTCACTGGACTATTGCATTTAAATACTCCATTAGTTCTTAAAGGAAATTATTTTTGACAAACAAATCATTTAAATTCTTAAGTAATAAATAATTGACACCTCTTAAATAAGTGACAATGAAAGACTTAAATCATGGTTTTGTGATACAGATATACACACACAGTGTTTAAAAAGATGAATTTTGTAATAAGTTTTTCAAATGCATTTACTTAAAGCGATAAAAAAACCCCTGGCCAATCAAATTGAAACTTGTAGTCCTAGTACATATTGTGAATGTCATTTAATTTCATGATTCTAATTTACTTCTATTTTAAATAATGTGATACTGACTTTCTGAAAACTTTAAACAAAAATTATATATATTTACTTATATTGCATATATAAATAACATACAACAGTTTAATTTATGAACTTAGTGTTATAATCGTCTGAAATTTCCATAACACAATAAGAACTTTACCATTGAAAAAAGACCCTTTATTTATTTGGACAGCAATAACAATTTCACTATTAATCTACTTTTCTACGAAAAATTAAAATGTTTAGATTGAGATGATTTTCAAGGTTCAAGCTTGAAGATAAGAAATTCATTGATTCCTGTCAATGGTGGTTATTATAAAATACTTTTAGTTTTTAAAAATTTTATTGAAAAAAAATATGGATATTTTTACCAGTAAATAATGCAAAAGCATTAAAATTTAACTTGCATTTTAAATTTTTAATAAGAATACTAAAATATCCTATAAGTTAAAAAGATCCACTATTTAAAAATATAAAAATGTTAAAACATTGTCCTCTGAATTTCTACCCAAAGGAGAACGGGATCACTAGAAAATAAACTAAACCATAAAAACGATTTCTGAACATTTTCAAACAAGTAGTGAAAAATATTGCATTTATAATAAAATTGAATTTTCCCTAACCTCTATGCATTGAACCTTTTGAATGAATTCAAAACTTCCAAATAAACATTTTTTTATGTATAGAAAGAACTCAATGCCATAATTAATGTTTTTTGTGCAAATATGAAAAGTAGTGAATACACACAATACTTAACTCATTACTCAATGAAACCCCCAATATTTAAATTATACACAGACATAGAATAAACATAAATTCTATTAGTATGGAATGAGAAGTTAATTACCATAACACAAAACTTGTGCTAGTATAAGTTTCTCTAAAAAAATTTAAAGTTAAGCATTTAAAACAAAATATTTTAATGACATAGTACCAAAAATATAAAGAACTAGTACAACGTTAATATGCATGTAGAAGTACTTAAAAATTAACATAATTTATTTTAGGAAAATATTTTACTAAATTTACTAATAATGTTAACCAAAACTTTTAACTACAAAGCACACAACCCTAGCTCATTTATGTATCTTTCAGTTGTAAACAAATTTTATAATACAGTTATTTCATAAAATACAATAGACAATTTAATTTTGATGACACTTTTTATGAATTTTAGCTCATACTATTATTATTCGAGAAAAGAATGTTATTTCTTGGATAACAGGAAAGCCTTGCATAATGGAAGCCCATACATGGAAGTTGTTACCAGAGCATAACATACTAAATTCAATAGTTCACAAAATAGTTCGTCTTCAACTGAGAATAAAAAAATATTAATTGAAAAAAGATGTTTATATCTGATCTTTCTTTATGAGAGTTGAATTATTAAGTTAAACATATTCACTGTTCTATAATCAAGAATGAACTGCAATTCCAGGAAGCAGAAAATTAAATTACGAAAAAAAAAAAAAAAAATGTTTCAGAAGCTTAAGTTGAGTTTTACAATATAAAAGCTAATACAATGAACAGCCATTTTCTACATGTGATGAACCAAAACACATTACAAAAATAGCATTTTCTTTTCAAACCTAATGTATAGAAATGTCTCCATATTATATATAGACTCTCTTTTAAAGAGAAAAAAACATTCAATTCGGTTTTATTCCATTCAATATAACCCCTTCCCCTCCAAAATAACATTTTTGAGGAAACATTTTAACAAGCAGCACTAAGGTAACAGAAAAAAAAAAATTACGTATTACTTACACAGATAGAATAAATATATTTACTGTCTATAATTATACCAGAAGTATTCACACATTTTTGGAACTTTTAGAAGTAATATCAATATATGAGAATATCTAAAACACATTAAAGATAGCAGTTCAGAAATCGATATATATACGCACTTATGAAATGAATATATATTTTTTAATACGACAGAAAATACGGTGCTGAAAAGCAAATACTTCAATCTTTCAGGTTCAATAAAATAATAACAATAGAGAAATCAATCATAATACATAAACAAAATTTCTGTAGAGGGAAACGTTCCTCAGCCAGTAAAGGTTCTATTGATTGGAATTTTCAGAACAATTATTTTAAATTGTAGTATCATAAAATCCATTGAAACACGACACACTTCACAATATACTTTCAGGAAGAATAACTGATTATATTAAATAGTGAGATATAATTTACTTACACGAAATGTACCAAACTTTAGTCATAAGAATGCTTGAGCCTGTAAGCAGTAAATAAATTTCCAATATAATATATACAGATGGTCACTGCCTTCCCCTCAAAAAAGGCATAGTATAAACTCTCAGACAAGCACATCTTGAAGACACACAAACATTCATAATTGCAGGATTTTCTAAGACGGAATTCATAGATATAAAAAAGACAACTGCATAGTAGCACAATGTTCATTAAACATTTGGTCAAAGGTTAATATTTTTGTACTTTTCATCAATTCCAAACCAACAAAATTATTATTCTGAATTCTATCCTAGTTATGTCTATTATAAACAAAATTCATCCTTTTCTTTCTCGATTATTCTATCAATGCGATACACTTAAATATATACTATTGCATAGAACAAGATAGTAAATACTTTGATATGTAAACTAAATGTTTAATGAATTCTGTTTTAAAATGATGCAGAAATGAGTCCATATTTCAAGGAAATGTGATGTTATAAAAATAAGTTTATTCGAAGTCCTTTTAAAAGAACTATTTCTTTATATTATAGGGAAATTTTCAAAACGAATGAAAAACTAATCCCAAAATGGAAGAAGAAAAAAAGATAGTATTGCATAAAACTTTCATAAAGTCTAATGAAATGGATCTCACAATACATTTTGAAAATCCCACTTTCCAGACTTATACACAAAATGAAGAGATTTAGTTTCTATTGATGTTTTATCATCCAGACAGGAAAAAAAGATCTAATCTGGAATAAGAAATTGATCAATATCATGAAATATTAAATATAATTTTTTAAAAAAATTGTATACATGAAAAAGTAAATAACAGGAACTCAATAACTAATTAAAAATTAAGATAATCACCTATATATACAATTTACTAAGAAAATTGGACATCAAAGAAAAATTTGGATTTATGAAGGCTAATAACTTCTTCAAAATATCTATGGTAATTTATGCTGTTATATAAAACACAGGGCACTTGGTTTAAATGCCTTCACAATGTAAAATATAAAATTCAGAGATTCTGCCTATCAAAAAATCTCTTACATTCCATAAAAAGGAAAATCAAAATGAAAAACTTAAAAAATTAACACATGTAACATAATAAAAAAAATCTCTGGAATCTTTCTACTGGAAATATTAAGTAAAATAATGATGAGAATTCACATTTCAATATGTTCCTTTTAAGAAATAAAATCAAATACTAAATGCATTGAGAAGTTTAGAAAAATATGAATCAACTGGAAATTGAGCAAAAATCCAAGTCTAGTAAAATAAATATCACAAAATTTAAAAACGAATAAAAATATCACAATCAAATAAAACAAAATGTAATATACTCTAAAGCTTCTTGCTATCAAAAATGAGAAAAACACTACATTACATAGTTACAATGACAACATTGGCAGTTACATTTGAAATGGAAAATAGAACTTTTCCAACAAATTTTAAATAACTTTTATTTACACAGCTTTAAGTTTATATAGTTATGCTTTCACATTTTCGTTGCATAGTTATGTTTGCATAAAACGTATGAGGAATCATACCTAAAACTTATTAATAAGAAAAAAAAATGTATACGATATTGTAGCTAAAATATATCTATACACAAAAAATGTTTTTTTTAAAAAAAAATATGAAAAAAAAAATGCGCTCTATTTAGTCCTAATTATCATACAAACCTGTAAAATAATGCAATTATTCTTTTTATATAAGACATAAAAACAAAACATTTAATAACTTACATGTTGACATTTTTTAAACATTAATAATAGAACTTTTAAACATAAAATATGATTAAAAAGGTAAAAAAATAAATAAAATACCACATTTTTTAAAATTCAAGGACCTAAATAAAAAAAAATGTTTCAAGGTTTGAATTCAATAAGAATAATTGAAAAAACTTAATTACATGATTTAAATGAGTTTAATTTATGCCAGATAATAGTGAAACCATGCACAATGAGAAGGGTTAATTGAAAATAACCAATAGTAGATTTTAATATTTAATAACATTTTAGATTTTTTTTATGTGATATAAAGCAAAGCAGAATAAACTTTCTACATACAATACAAAAATATTAAAATAATTATATAAATAAGAATAGAAAAATATATGAAATATACAATGATCAAAAGAAATGCATTGCAACTGATATTAAAATGATACCACAATCTTAAAAATATGCAAATTTAAATGCAAACACATATTTTTAAAATAAAATTTTTTTCAAGAATATGAAGAAAATAACTTTACCATCGAGTTGTGATAAAAACAAATTCATATTTTTAAACAGCTCTACGAATATGTAACAGTAAAAAATTATAAAATGAAGTTAAATTTGTGCGCAAAATTTTACGATTTGTACATGTTTTTAAAAAAATAATAAAAATCATAATATTACAAAAAGAAATATATAACTTTTTTGTTAAATTGCACTGCATTCATTTTGAGAAAGGTTCAAAGACATTGTATTTGCATTCTTGTTTAAAAAAAAAACATGATAGATCTTCTTGTCATATTATCAATAACAATTAGGATATTTTGTTATTAAAAATACATTTCTTAATTTTCCTAAAAATCACTAAAAAACTTGCAATCTCACTTAAAATTGAAAAGAAATAAAGATTTTTTTTTACTTTGAAATGTCGTATATTGCTGGTTATCGTAATTTTAAATCTCAGTCAAGTGAAGAGGATGACACCTCACTCATTTCCAAACAAAAACGCTTGTTAAATATTAATACAATAATCTTATATTACATAAAAACATAAGGACAGATTTCATTCTATACAAAATATTGGCATGAGATTAAATACAACTCATTTTTCTGAAAATAATCTTACAAAAACAAATTTTAATATTATAATAAATGAAAACATTAAGAAGGATTGTTACACGGTTGACTGTGACATCAATGCATTCAATATTTATGAAACAATGGAAAAATGCTTATCTAACAGAGCTTCTGTTGAGGTTTAAGACAAATTTTATAGAGAAAAGTAAAATTCACACATATCACTCTCTAACATTAAACAATAACCATTAATCCACATGTAATTATTTAAAAATATTTATAAATAGATTGGTTTAAAAATACAAATAAAAAAAAATAGTAACAAGAAAAAAATTCCAGTTATCTTGACTAGAATAATAGCAAAATTTTGCCTTAAATAGTATACTTTTTCACAAGAAAAAGGAATAATTTAATTGGATACTTTTGAACACAAATTACATTTCACATTATGATTTTAAATCTCCACTAAAACCCATGTTTTTATGAAGGAACTAATGAAGTATACAATGATGAAATTCAAATGTGGAATTTACAGCTCTGAATTGTCAAGAGATTCGTACAATTATTGTTTGAAGAAAGTAGTAAGTTTAAAACTTCAACAAATTTGCATAAGACAATACAAGAAACACATGTTTTATAAAAATAATGACTAGATGTATGTGGCAACAATCCAGGCAATACAACATTTTAAAAAATTACATTTCACTGAATGATCATCTTTAAATCACAGAAAAATGATCCTTAAAAGATCTCATTCTTGATTGTTTTCTCAGGAAACATTTTTATTGAATTTTTGCAATTTTCTTCAGTAAATAAAACCCATAACAAAACATGTATACTAACCATGAGCTACAATGTGATTTTAAGGTCTTTACCCAAAAGCTGCCATCTATAGATTATATTCAAGATGAAAAATATTGGGAATAAATATTAACTTTAACATCTACTTTTAATAATTTGTAACAGCAAAGAAAAAAATTCTGATAAAAAAACAGAATTAAAATTTTTTTTCAAGGGAAAAGCTATTAAGTTTATTTTGGAGAGAATTTTTTTTAATACATCAATTGTATGATAAAGTACAAGTTATTTCACACTTCTTGATAATTAAATTTGTATCTTATTACTAGCCTTATTTGGTTTTCAAATACCAAGTTACATAACAGAAATGAAATTTTACAAGCAGCAAATAATAAAAAATGTGTTTTGCAAACCTGTTAGTTTTTAGATTTTAAATCAAGGATTTTTAATATTTCACAGCAAGCTCAATAGTAAGTTTAAAAAAACGACAGTTAAATCATTTTTACTTAGTCACTAAAATTACTTTCTAAATTAATTTATGTAAACTATATATAACTCAAAAGAAATCAACTGATCTGAACATAAAGATTTGTAAAAAGTACAGAACATTCAAACAGTAATTATAGTCACAACATTTTATAGAATCTAAAGATAAATGATAATTTCTAGGTTTCACATTGTGATAAAATATATATATATAACTTGTTGAAAATTCTTACAAAACAAATATACACAATTTAATTTTTAAAAAATATACAGTAAATAGCAAATTTCATGGGCCTAAAACTGAATGTGAAGAAATATGAAAATTTATGTTATTTAAGCAAATATTAGTGTAAAATAAGACAAATGAAGGCTCCCTCAAGGCATTCACGGTATTCAAATACACAACTTATCTAACATTTCAAATTAAAATTGCTTTAGAATATACAACAGCATTCATAAAGATACATGAAAAGAGCTTTATCAAGTTTTTTCTACATAAGAATTTTTCTCGGAGAAAAAATTGTAATTGAAAAATAAAATGTTTTGTTTGATGTTGGAACAAATATTTGGTTCAATTAAATTTTCTTCCCACTAGAGCAACAACACAGGCTATTGGTCCAATGTCAGTACCATAAGAAATTCCTATAAACCTGTACAAAAATATTAAAGTATGTTTTGAAATATAATGAAAATTTGTGAAAACCTATGAATTGGTTAACAAATATTTTTCAGTTAATTATTTAGCTAAGTAAATCTGAAATAACAATTTCATAGTTTACACAAATTTGATTGAGAAATAAAATGATTTCACTCATAATTTATTCATAGTAAAAATTTAACATTTTTTTAAACTATCACAGTATTGAAAATTTACTTTTATAGGTTAAACTTTTATTCATTAATAGAATTTTCCTCCACTACCGCAGCCTTGAGAAATCATAAAATAAAAATAATGCCCAAGCATTATTATTTGTACTAAAAAAATATATATGAATATATTCTGAAAAATATTATACAATAAACAAAACATTTCATGTGTTAATAATGTATGCTTTTTGCACAAAAATAATCACATTTATTTTAATCAATGAAAGTACGTTTAATAGTTTAACACTCATGCATTAATTTTTTGAGAAACTTGGTTTACTTGAATTGTCTTTATCACAAGATTTTAACCTAAACATTTTAAAAGGTAAGAAAAATAAAGTTATAGATACTAAGCACTTTTATTGTTGAAACAAAGTTATTTGTGCAAATAAAATATTTTAAAAAAGTAAGAGTAATATCATTATATGTAGCTTTTATAACAAAATAACACTTGAAAGTTTTTTATCAGTAAAATATCATGGCAATAGGATTAAAAAAAAATTATAAAATCAATCCTTTAAAGGAATATACGTGCTTAACTCCCTCCTAAAAAATGGTTTTCTCTATACATATATATCTGCACAATCATTTTCCTTAAGCTATTTTGCAAACATACTTCATATTTTTGAAAACATAGAAAAGAATGAATAGAAAAAGAGAAGTCGTGCTAGGAAAAAAAAAAAAAAGAATCTTGAAAAGAAGTGGTTCAGATAATATGTTCCTTCTTTTGAGCAAAACACAATGCTTGGTAAGAATTTATCTTTGAAAAAACTTTCATTAAAAGCAAGTTTTCCTCATTTTGATGACATATTACTGAGTAAAACTAATGAATTTTAATGTGTAACATATAAAATAGTAAGAATCATCAATCTAATCCTTATATATATTAAGGCTGTGACTTTACATATGTTGAAAAAAGCCACTATTCTATTTTAAGCATTTATCAATTATTACTAACCAAATTGTATCAAAATAAATTATAATAATTTAAAACCAAACTTAAGAGACTTTAAGCGTTACTCCCAGAAGATAATAATTCTGATATTATACTAATTCCATCAAATATCACATCCTCATACATAAAAATATTCCAGATGAAACCCAGAGGACATTAATTTGTAGAAAGTACCTATATGTTGAGCAAAATATTGAAATATTTTTTAAATGGACGAGTTTTTTTTAATAAAATTAGATGAAACTGTTAGAGTCAATAGCGATTTTCTAAATGAGAATTTAAAAAATTTGCTAATTAAATTATAGAAAAAAAAACATTTTATTGCTATAAAATAAAAAACAAAATTTAATGTTTCAGAGTACATATTTTACTTTCAAATAAAGCATTTCACTCTTTAAAAAGTAATAAATAAAACCACAGTATGCACTTGATTTTTAAAAACGAGTACTTGCATTTATTCTTGAAAGTACTAATTTCCAGAAAGGTATCTTTTTTTTTTATAAATGCAATTATATTTTTCTTAACTTCAACTAAAGATAAAATAAAAATCTCGAATATCAATATTGCAAAATTTTTCTATGTGTGATACTCATGCAATTTTTAAAAAAATACTACAAAAAGCAAAATATTTTAGACAAAAAAACAGATTAATTTAAACATTGATTCCTCCCTCCCAATTTGAAAATGTGGATATAAAGATTATTTTAACTTGTGGGACTTCATGTATTACGTATCACATGTATAAAAAAATATTAAAATATGAATCTCACACACACTCTAAAAATCCATCAGATATTATTTTGTGATAACATGAAGCATCTATATTTCATCAGTTATTAATTTTGTGCATTCATTCTTATGCAAAGAACATAAATAGTTAAGATGGATCATTTAGGTAACTACACTATAGCACACAATGCTTATTATTTGAAACCAGTGACTTTAGATAGGACGGATGGGGTAAAATAAAAACTTCATGCAATTTTTAAAGAAATGCACATGTATTTCACAACAAAAAAAAGAAATACCACTTCTTTTCAGAGATAATTTAACATTTTTTTTCAGCATTGGAGTATATATTCAGCTCCCTTCCTAAGCCTTGATATTATCTTTACAATAGGCAAGTGGTTGTGCATATAAATAAATTCTAACCTCACGAACTTATACATTTACATAAATAATCACTTATAAAAATGATTTAAGCAATATGTTTTCAGGAAATCAATGAAATCATGCCACTATAAATTGCAAGAGCAATAAAAGCACCAGATGTCATATTAATAGATAATTTACAAAATAAACAAGTCTATCACAAAATGCAGTGTGTTTTCTAGTTCTTGAAAATATGCTCCTAAATATATTATTACAATTTCTGTAAGTCTTTAAATTAAACAAGTGTTCAGGTGAAAAATTCTCTATGTACAATTTTACAGTATTACGTACAGGATAAACTAGAATATACTTTTCATTCATTTTTCTTTGTCATATCTTGACAATTTGGTGAACTGTGCGACAGTGGAAGGCAAATTATCATTTCTTCAACAGGCAAATCCCATATAATCGTAGCATGAAAGGCCATATTGGCAAAACATATAACATATTCACATAAGGCAAACCAACTGAATGCTGCAAAAAAGAAAATTAATATTAAGAGATCAAAATTCTGAATAATTTGATGCAGAAAAGATTTAATACCATAGATACAATTGGATGTTAATAAGTATTTCCATTAATTATAAATTCAATACACATATCATATATATGATGAACATAAGCTATTTGAGTAAATGAAGTAATTATATTTTTGAATACTAGTTAGAGCTAAAAACATATAAATGTGTATTTAGAAGATTTAATTCATTTTCTTACCGACTTCTTTACACACAAAATTATCATGTGTTGAAATGCTACAAAAATGTTAGGGCGACACATTTAACAGCATTAAATATTAAATAAGCTCTAATAATGATTAAGAGGTGCAAAAGACAAACATTTTCAAAAATTTAAAAAAACACCTAATAGTTTTCATCAATATGTTATCATGATAAAGGCAATTTGATGTGTTGAAAATTGATAAATGACAATCTCAAAATTTTTCTATTTGTTCATTAGTAACTTGCACATATAATGCACACTGATAATCCACTGGAGGAAAATAAATATCAATAACTGTTGTGAAAATGGTAAGAACACTAGAAATTTTGCAATAGTCATAAGTGAAACAAATTTTTGAATGATCATTGTCATTGAGAAAAGAGTATTCAACATACTCGTGTC
Organism: Trichonephila clavipes; assembly: GCA_019973935.1. Taxonomy (NCBI): domain Eukaryota; kingdom Metazoa; phylum Arthropoda; class Arachnida; order Araneae; family Nephilidae; genus Trichonephila; species Trichonephila clavipes. The sequence goes on from BMAU01019157.1 coordinate 731,645, forward strand.
AGCTTCTCTCATACTATCTGACATCATAAAGCTATTTTTCGCAAAGGATCTTCATCGCTGGCAATTTCGATGCCAATTTTACACCCTTCAACTATTTCTATTTTGATATGTATGAAACTCAATGCTTAACACTAGAACCATGGATGGGGGCATTTTGACCAAAAGCAATTTTTATTCCGATTTTCTCAAAAAGTCACTAACAGAATTGAAAAAAAATTTTTTGACTGTTCCTATTTTTATACCAATAAATAATCAGTGAAAATATGATACTTTAAATACTTATCAATTTTTTGTTTTTAATACTTATACCTAAAACCGCAGAATGGGTCATTTTGACCCCATTATAATCACAAGTACTAAATTTGCAATTCAACGTTTCCTTGAATGGGAAAAACTTTATCAGTCCTCTTTCCATTTCTTAGACGTAAGCAGAACAATACTTCAAAGTCAGTGGATTATTACTGATAACAGAAGAGCAGCTGAGAATTTTGTTGTAATAGTAGCCAGTGCTGTAGACCTTCCCTTCCCTCCCGTTATCATACCATATGGGAAAAATGCCTCTGGTTAGTGTATTCAAGGAATGTTTTCTCTGATGTTTCTTGTTTTGGCCTATTGAATGGAACATGGTGCAATAATACCATAGCTAATGCAGTAATCTAACATGCGCACAGCTGGTTCTTTATGACTGTACAACTGGTTGTTCGCACTGCCTTGGAGATAGTTTGAGTGTATGTCTGTTCGATTTTTGCCACCTTGTTTACATGTGGAGATAAAATTCATCTTAGGTGAAAATGGCTGGAAGAAATATGTGTAACAGTTACTGAGGCCCTTGAATATGTGCGACAATTTTTGGAAATGAATCTGAAAACGATAATGATGAAGAAATTGTTTTCAGCGGTGACGAATAAGTGCCTCCAGGTGAAGTAAACATTTCCTCGGATGAAGATACGGTATCTAATTTTCCTGTACAATGTACTAGCATTAAAACCACTTCTGGAAAAAAAACCCTTTATATTCTGTGGCCTGTTGTTTGTGATCCACCTTTTTTATGTGATACTATGGTGAGAGATAAGTTCTCTGAATCTATGAAATTTCAGTGATTCGACAAAAAAACTATATGATCTGAACACCTTCAAACAGATAAATTCTGTTTTATTTCTGAAGTTTGGAAGAAATTTATTGAAAATTCGATAACTTGCTATAAACCAGGACCATATAGAACTATTGATGAACAGCTATATCTAAAGACAGATGTTGTTTTACACAATATATGCCAAATTAACCAGATAAATTTGGTATCAAGTTCTGGCTTGCCGCTGATGTTGATAGTAAATATGTGTTCAATGGTTTTCCAAATTTGGGTAAAGATGAGGAACGTCCTGAAAACCTATCTCTCTCCAAATACGTTGTTTTGCATTTGATAGAACCGTTTGAAAATAAAGGAAGATCTAAATCTGTCCCAAATGTTAAAAACGAACACTAGTTTAACCGAAATGACGAAATAGAATTGGAAAGAACCTGAATTTGTGAAAAAGCAAAGATGCTGTTATTAAACACATTGTTACTGATGTGTGATGATATAACTTTGACAGTTTATCAGGAAAAAACCAGCAAAAATGTTTTAGTATTGAGCTCCCTTCATCTTACAGTTAATATCGACAATAATAAACCCCCTTCTTTAAAAAAGCTCCCAAAAACAATATCATTTTGTAACTCAACAAAATTTGGTGTCGACATTGCAGACCAAATGACTTTGTGAAGGCAGGATCAAGAAGGTGCCCAGTTCATGTATTCTACAATATTCTTGACCTTGCAAGGATTAATTCTAGGATTTCATACAAAGAAGTTACTGGAAAAAACTTACGAGGACAAAAAATATCTTCAACAACTCATTGAAGAGATGCGTAGTACATACATTCACAAAAGTACAAGTCAGATACACAGACAAAAGCGGATACTACTGAAGAATCTGCACAGATGCAAAAAAGGGGTTCATTGCCAAGCTTTAAAGTGTAGAAACAAAACTGTATATACTTGTTCTGACAGTAAAATACCGATATGTGGTAAGGGTATAAAATATATAAAAAGAAGTTACCCAAAATGTGCATGAACTGTGTAGGAAATCTTTAGAAGTAAGAAACTAAATAATTCTATTAAAGTTGTCTGTATATTTTATTAACTGTATACAATGTTCTACATTATAATATCTTATTTTTTATCACTTATTATAACAATTTAATGTTAAAAATGAATAAAGGTCATTGCCAAATATAATTACAGCATACTTTTAGCATGACAACTCAGGTTTTTATTAACTGGGGTCAATTAACCCAGCACATGGTTTTAGGTATATCAAAACTGCTGCGTTTCTAATGTTAAAACAGCACCATCAACAGAACAATTATTTGTAAAATGTACTTTAAAAAATATATAATAGCAAAGGCATCTGAATTACAGCATTATGAGGAAAGTTTTGCTTTTGATGTTAACTAACACTAATGGAAAATTAATAAAATCAATATCTGTGATTGTAACTCAAAATCTCAAAGAAATTAGTCATTGACAAATAATCGCATGGGAAAATATATCAACAATGGATTAGTCTGAGTTCAGTTTCATCATAAAGAAGCCAATGAAATACAATACAGATGGAGCATTGTTAAAATTCTAATTTATAGAGTAATGTAAATAACATTCATTTTTTAGTAACTTATTAAATTCATTTTTTAAGACCTAAGTTTTAGAACTACAGTGCAGTTGAAAAATTTCTGATAATTAAAGGCGATAGAAAACGTGAAATAAAAAAAATAGAAAAAACACCAGAAAAAGAAATTAAGAGAAAATACCAATGTCATTGAAACAAAATTCTGAATAGCAACCACTTTCTATTTGCTTCCATTATGTCGTCAAAACAACTATATGATTTTTTTTTATATATAATTCAAAAAATTTATGGCCATACACAATGATGCAATTCAATCTTTAAATACATTTATGCAGTAAACAGCAGAAGCTAATTTTGATATCAGCCTTCTGCGTGAGATCATAATTTAATATTTACTGTATATATAATAAACTATTTTACATAATTTTCACATTATATGTATCACAGTAAAGAAAGAAAGTTAGAAACAGAAAGCATAGAAAATAACATGTATTATAATAAATATTTTAAAATTTACTTTTTAATTATAAAATTTTAGTAAAATATAAAATGGCAAGGATATAATAATTTTGAAATCAAATTTATTAATTTATAAATATAAATTTTACACAAGAAAAACTAGCAAAGTGCTAAAATACTAAAGGAAATACATTTACTTACCAAGTTCTTCACAATACACTCTATGTTTATAAAAGAAATACATCATGCCCATTGATGTAAGAGCAATGATTACACACAGGAAAAGTTTTGTTCTGTAGGACAGCTTTTCCTAAGGGAAAAAAAATTAAATAAAATGTGATATACTTAATGAAAGACAGATATGGAATGAAATAATACAATGATTTAATTATGCATCATTGTTCTCTAACAATATTGTTACAAATTTGTGATATTATTCGCTGCTAGCCATAAAAATTGATAGTTTATGAATGTTGTATGCAACTAATGTCAAATTTGCTTGAAACATATAGCATGCTGGGATAAGCAAATCTTTAAAATTACAGATTATTGAACAATACAAGATGAAATATTGTCACCTATATGTTATATAAAAGGGAAGATTGTTCAGTAGGTTCCTCATTTGAAGAAATATTCAAACATTAGTTGTTTGTATACAGATTACTCTCATAAAGGAAGAATCTCGAATGCAGCAGGATTGTGGTCTACTTTGACTAAATTGTTTTGCAATACTGCTGCATGTGCTGGTCATGACCTCATGACTACAATGCAAATAATATGAAATCAATTAGTCAAAGAGATCCAAACAGAAGCCACTAAGGATCTCAGAGGCCTTTAGCCCATAACACTCAACAGGACTTGCAGAATCATACAACCCAGTCATAACTTGAATCAGGAACATTTGATGGTTTATGGGACCCCCTGACAATGTGACATTTGCAGCACGACAGATAGTCCGCATGGTAAGCAGTATTGACTCTTTTGATGCTGCAGTAAGCAAACACACTGACTATGGTATATAGAACCACTATCATAGACACTGGAGTGGTATAACTTCATTTATTATCAGGTGAACACTAATTCTGTGAACAGCATCATGGATATATCGTTGTATGGATGTAATAAGAGGAATTAACTTTTTTAGATAGCATTCGTCATGGTCCAGCAGCTGGAATGCCATCGAGGACACATCCCAGTCACCTATATTTTGCATTGTACCTATTTTGAAAGCCAATGTTACATATGTGTTAAAAGTCTGTGCTGAGTTTTATTTTCAACAAGACAATGTTTGACTACATGTTGTCCAGACCTTCCTTGATATAGAAAGAATTCTGTTGCCTTAACTAGCATGTTTTACAGATTTGTCACTCATTTTCAGTATCTGGTTATATTCTATCGAGAGATTGGCATACTTCCACTAATCAGCCAATGAGATTGATGAACGGTAGCAGAGAGAAGCAAAAAAACTATAAAAAAATTCAAATTAATCACTGCTAATTAAAAAAAAAACATCTGTGTTTTCTAAGCAACAAGTTCAGAGTTCAATGCTCCAATCTCTTTTAAATTTGTGACTCAAGTATTCCCTAGCTATTTTGGCTTTTTCAAGAAATAACAAAAACGGATATAACATGATAAAAATATAAATTATTCTGAAATCACACTCCACAGGAAAACAAGGCATAAATTTAGCATGTATCATAATTTGATGGGGAAAAAAACAGGTAAAATATAACACTTTATCCCTTATAGTATGATAAAACACTTTTTCCAACAGAAACCAATTTTCATTTCCTAATATGATGTAGTTGTTTTGAGCCGGATTACACCTCAGAAATACACACTTTGGCATGTAGCAATTTAATGACATGATTTGAAAAATATTTTTGAGTTCTTTCAGATCTCTCTTATGGTCAAGTTCCTTGGATTCTCTCACAAATTTAAATTAGTTTAGCTAAAACAAATTACGCTAAAAGTACATAAAAACAATTGGTTGACAAACTTCTCACTAATACAAGATGACTAATACATGAAGATGGCAAAAGAATGCAAGACACTAAGTAACTAATTTAATCATTTAATGTTTTTGAAAATAATAGAAATTTAAAGTAGACATGTTTATAAATAAATTAACACACAAAATAATAGTACAAAAATTAATTTTAAACAACTTACCAAATATGTTGGAGTTGAAGATTTATTCATGTGACTGACAACACAGGTACTTAACATGTAACTAATGGAAGAAGCCATAAAGGTAATGAATATTTTCTCATGGACAGCTGAAAGCATTTATATATTTTAGAAATATGCATTTATCACAGAAAATATTGCTATATGAACAACATAGTTACATCCATAAAAAATGATGAAACCTTTCCTTATGAATTTATATGAATTATAAATTGATAAGTAAATAATGACAATTTCAGTTGGATGTTTTTCAAACATTTACTCCTATTTGTTTCCCATTTTGTTCTATTTATAGGTAATTTTCTTTTTGATCAATTGATTAAGCTCGTAAAATATTAAGAGATTATTTTAGAAGTAAAGCAGATTATAACACTCAGATTTTTTTTAAAAAACCATTTTGATGAACAAATTTCTTTTCCTGAATTGTCTTTTTTTAAATCCAAGATAAAAATAATAAAATTTAGTCATTGGAATTCTTGTCTTTAACAGAAAAACGTTCTTAATAGCACATTTTATTCTAAAAAATGAATTTGATGAAAATTAATAGATAAATGTGTTTATATTCTTATAATAAACAAATATAATTTGTTGTACATTAATGACGTATGAACCAATTTTTAAGTTAATAAACCATACACAAGATATAAATATTTAAAGTACATTCATATTTTAATATATTCTTTAAGGGTAACAACTTATTCATTATTCTTTTTATACTAAAAACATACATATAAGTTATTAGAATTTATATATCTGTTTGAAAGTAGAGAAGCAAATTAATCAAAATATGAAAAACAATGTTCTGGGGAAAATTTTTTTCAATATAAGTTAACTGAAAAAAAATGTAAACATACTATATTAAACTGTACTTACGATAATTTTCTTTATTTGAAATGTATGTAACTCCTACAAGAGCCATTATTTCTGTAACATGAAACCAATAATTGAGTGTTACCATATGCTTATATAAAGACTTTGATTCATCTTTAACACTTTTGGTTTTTTTAATATAATGACTGTAATATACAGAAGCCAACAAAAGACGAGGGGTTGAATGGAGAGCGACGCCTATCCGCCATATATATCTCTGAGGTGATATTCCTGTTATTGCACTTACAGATGGGCAAAAATTGAAAACCTAAAAAATAAGATAAATGAAGATAAAGTATTATGATGCACTCAAAGAAATATCAGAGAATAAAACATCAGTAAGTTTTTTATAAGTAGATTTTATGCAAATAATTAATAAACATATATTAATGAACTCATTAAGGTGTATTTAAGTGACAAGGTTCATAAATATACCAATATGGTAAGCAATAGAAACAAAATAAAAATATTTCAATGAAACCTGAAAAGTTTTACAACATACATACAAAAATTTAATGCAACTTATTGCACCATTCAACAAATTTATAAATAATGCAATTGTTTCATATTTTATCACATTCGGAACTCTAAATAAATTGGTAGAATTATGAATTTTATACAGAAAAAAAAAGATATCATGGAATATAAACTCATAGGTAGGGGGAGAGATGAAAGAACTAAAATCAAACATGCAGTCATTCTCTTCTTGGTAAAAATAAAATGTTATGTTAAGGCAGAGATGTTAAAATGCAATTAAGTTAAATAATAATCCACATGAAAATTTTTGTCAAAAGAAAAAAAATGTAAACATTAATATGGTAAGTATCAATCAATTTGAAAAAATGATGCAAAAATTGTCAAGAAATGATGACATGAACAGAAAAAAAAAAAGATTCTCTAAGACGTTATTTTTATATCGCATAACATTAATTTATATGGACCAGATATTACATAAATCAGACATTTAAAGTGAACATCATGGATATTCGAAGATAATTCTAGGTGTACTTGTATTACCCCCTTAACAGGTTTGCCTGTACACCGTATGACTTACCAAAATTTGACCACAACCGGTTTGCCCATATGCTGAACGAGCAGTGATACTTTCTACTTTCTATCCTTGCTTTAACCTTATTTTTAATTCTTATAGTGAGATTTTTTTGCAAGTATTTTTAAGAGATAAAATTTGTCCACAGTACGAAAATGCTTTTCATCAGGGATTTTCTTTGTGGTGAAGGCAAGAATTTTTCTTTGAAATACAGAATTTAGATTCTTAAAAATCTTTCAATTAAGTTGGGGTTGGAAAGACAATGTGCAGTTTGTTGCTTGAGAAGAATTGAAAATGGAAAGATAATAAAAAAAGCAGATATATTTCTATCCCGATTGTAATGTAAAACTTTGTATTTCATTATGCTTCAAATTGTATGCAAGATTATATATATGCTCACGCACAAACCCCTCGACCATTTAAATAAAAGTAAGTACCATTAAAAATAAATATTTGTAAGTACGAGAAAAATTCTTTTAAGTTATATGAAATAGTCTTCAAAGCAGGCAAAGTGTACTTTAAACATTGAACTGATCTTCCCACTTTATGCTGAGTCAAGCTTTCAACCCTAAAATGCAAATATTTTATGCATATTTTATGAAATAGATGCCACCAGATTTATATATATATATATATACACTGCTGGACAATTGCTAAGGACGGATAACACTATCATCCATAGCAACCACAAAATGAAAGGAAGCAAAATGTGGAAAATTAGAATAAGTGCGGGATATTAGTAAGAAGTATGAGTATGCAAATTTTTTTCCACTTCTTTTCATCACGTGATAGCGTTCATAAGAGCTTTAAAGGTTTTGACGCGTGTGGACAGTTGTTGTTTCAAGTCAAAGTTTGACAGGAAAGATTTAATAGACGAACTTAAAATTTTTGGCATGTCTTCCCGACATCACATAGATGATTTTATGCGTGGCAAAATTATTGGAAAGATCGAAGGGCGAAAAATAACAGATGTTGCCAGGGAGTTCGACATCGCCCACAGCGTTGTTTCACGGCTGTGGAAGTCATTTAAAACTACTGGAATGTGTAGTAGACAGCACGGGGGAGGTCGTGTTAGAAGTACGACGCCTGCAGAAGACAGATATATCGTCCTATCAGCAAAAAGGAACCGGCGCACCACAGCTCAGCAGGTGGCAAATCAGTTTCTTGCTGCCTCAGGAAAGCAGATCTCGCGAAAAACTGTTGCCAGACGTTTGAGGGGGGGAGGAGGACTATATGCACGCAGACCTGTTGTGTGTGTCCCATTGACCAGACAGCACCGTACTGCCCGTTTGCAATGGTGTTGTGAGCATCACAATTGACTGAACAGGACTGGGCATGCGTACTATTCTCAGATGAGAGTAGGTTCAGTCTGTCATCGGATTGTAGACGCCAACTGATCTGGCGCGAGAGTGGTACTGCTTATCGTCCAGAAAATATCCAGGAAAAGGACCGATATCCGACATGCAGTATCATGGTGTGGGCCGGCATCATGATCAATGGCCGCACGCACCTACATGTGGTTGAGAATGGGACTATGACGGGCCAACGATACATTGATGAAGTTCTACTTCCTCATGTTCGTCTTTTCCGTGGTGCTGTCGGTGATAAATTTGTTTTTATGGACGACAACGCAACATGTCATCGAACACTCGCTGTTCAGGATTGTCTAGACAGCGAGGGTATTCAACGTCTCGTATGAGCAGCGCGTTCTCCAGATCTAAACCCCATTGAAAATGTGTGGGATTCTTTGGGGAGGCAAGTTGCTGGTCGAAACTATCCTCCGACAAACAAGAACACTCTCATCCGTGCACTCACAGAGGAATGGGATAAATTGCCTCAACAGCTGCTGGATAATGTTGTGCAAAGTATGGTACGACGTGTGGAATGTTGCATCACACTCCACGGTGGACATATCCCGTACTGATACCTTTCTTTAAGGTGCCTGCTGACTTTTAGATGCATTGTTCCATTTCTCCGTACGCAGATCAAATGAACATTTTTTTTTTCTTTCAGATGTTTCACAGCTTTTGTACTTTCCAGAACAATAAATATTCTTTATTCTAATGTCTGAACAGTGTGGCAACTATATTTTATCCTACTAGGCCTCATGTCTCGCTTAATGTTATGCTACATAGCAATTTGTGATCCGTCCTTAGCAATTGTCCAGCAGTGTATATGACACGCACATATTGTAAATGTTATTCAAATGATAATAGTTTATAAAATAGCATTCTTGTGTGGCTTAAAAAAGGCAATTTAAGATAAAAAGTGTACCTTCTTGGACATAATTTCATCAATTAATTTTTTAAAAAATCAATTTAAAACAGTCAACATAAATTAGAATCCATATTTTATTTTAAAAAATACATAAGTTTACTTACAATACTGAAGCACCCAAACTAATGACACTAAAAGATGCAATAATGTGGTGATCATCTGTTGATCAGCAAATATAGGCTTCCTCAATAATTTGAAATATAATTTCACCACTTATAAAGTTTTCACAAAGGAATTCTTATTTTAAAATATTGATATTTTTGCTTTTTAAAACTAGTTTTCAATTGTAAAAGAAGTATAATTCAGGTGGAAAAATTTAATTATAAGTAGGTTTTAGTAAAAAAAATTAGTATTGTCTGTAGAAAGAATAATTTGAAAAAGTTTCTTTAATGTAATGGTTTTTCACACACGTGCAGAGTTACATAAAATGATTGACATATCTCTAAAAATGTATGGATCTTTAGGTTGAAGCTAAGTCAGTCAAAGGGATATTAAAGCTGCAACCTTCACAAGTGTAAAATTTTTTATAAACATGAAAAAAGAAAAAATTAATAGTTTTTTTGTAAAATAGAAAAGGATGGAAATTTTATTTTTCATAGATGCAAAATGAAACATAATATAAAAACAATAGAATAAAAACAAAGCTAGAGCACATGTGCGCATCTAAAATAAAAACAAGAAAAAGTACACATTAAAATAAACCTTTACCCATTTTCTAAAAAAAGTATTAAACATATGTGAACAAATTTTTTTTATATTTTCAATAATTTGAGAGAATAGATACATCAGTAACGAGATACACAGTATAATACTTTAAAAAAAAAACAAAAGCTAAATTTCAAACACACTAAATATGTTTCAATTTTTTATGAATTAATTACAATAAGAAACTTACATGGCAAATTGTAGTATTGACTAATTCAAAACTGAAGATCATTGAAGTAACAAAACAAAACACCATGGACACTAGAGGTAACACTACAGTTAAAAAGGAAAGTTTCTTCAGAGATAAAGTAAATAATGGATGATCATTTTCGTTTTCAGTGTTTCTGTTCATATTTTCAAATATTATGTTTGCCTGAAAAGAATAAAAAATATTGATTGCATTCCAAGTCTGAACAAATATAAATAGAAAGTAAAAGTAATGAAAATCATTAAAAAATAAATAAAATTCTGGTAAAAATTTTTTTTTAAAATTTAAATTCAAAGAAATTTTCAAAATATTAAATGTTACCAAAGCTGAAAAAAATCTCATTTTGCTACAATAGAAACTGTCATACTTAATTAAAACATTTATAAGTTCACGTCATGCATTTATATTGATAAAAAATATGGCATTTTTTAATTAAAATCCACATGAAAAAAAATAAGCACATTAGGTACTTTGTAAAATAATTTATATTTTCTAATGCTGGACTGTTCACAATGAAAATCGTGTAACATGAAACTGAGGGGACTGACATATTTTTTCGTGTTAAAAGATATTACAAAAAACATATTCAACAAAATTGGTTTATTAGAGTACATTTTATTTGCATGGATATGTATATATGCATGTATTTAATAAAAATCAATTAAAAACATTCACAAGAACTTAATGAAATTTAATGCAAAACTTCAAGGTAAAGGAAGTTCATGGCTTTTTATCTAGCATTCAAGGTCCCGACACAGGAGCATTCTGAGATCTCGCTTGTTTGAACCAAACAAGTACAGCCATCTTTAAATCCTCGTGCTTGGCTGTTCTCAACAGTTTTTGCACTGGCTCTAACTTACCCCGTCCTATCCACACATTAAATTTTCTGTAATCTGCTCTCTTTTTAATTATTGTTGATAATGAGTAGCAATACCAAAATCTTTACAGATTTCCATTTTTGACTTCTGTATTTGATCAACAGCCTTAAGAAGCTCCATCTTCATTTCAATTGAAATAGAAGTTTGCTTCTCCCTGAGCTCTTTGCTATTGTGCTAGTAAAAAATTTTTTAAAATAGAAGAGGAACACGAACTAAACTCACTGATTTTCCCTCACACTACGATGTACTCATCACCAAATTCCTAAACCAGCTAATGAGAGATGAGATGATTTTGCATGGCGTTTAAAGCGGTAGAGGGTGAAAGTATCTTAGATAAACAAAATTCGATCGTTTCACAGGCTATTTCAAAACCAAGTTACCCTCCTTTCTACAAAACATGAGAAATCACTTCTTTTTCATTCCAGACCCGTCTTAAATCTCACCAGCGCAGCTGGTGTTTTCCATATTTTGTTAATTCCCAGAAAGAAAATCATTTCGTGTTAAGCGATATTCGTTTCGTGTTAAGAGGAAAAAATGCAAGAATACATAGTAGTTTGCCGGGACCGTTGTATTATTTTGTGTTAGTCGATATTTCGTTTTACGCGTTTTCGCACTAAACGTATTTCACTGTATTTATTTCCAGTTTATGAGATATTAAACCATGGTGTCGCTAAAGAACAAAATAATCATGTACATTTATACAGGATGATTATCATTAAAGTTGCGATTTCAAAATGCTCTAACTTTAAAACTACTGGTCAGAATGACATGACATTTTACTAGAACAATCATAAGACAATAGAATTTGGCTTGGTGAAGAAAACAAAATCGTTCAAAAATGTACCAATTACTCAGATTACTCAGATGTGAAATACAAAGGCAGTCATAGCTATGATAAAAATGCAGAACACTAATAGGCCAAAGAATGTTTTGCCTGAGTGGATCATGCTCTGCTTCTGAAGCCTTTTTTAGAACGGTGACTGTGCATCAACAATTATCAGGAAGTTCCAGACATTAAAAGGCATTTAATCTCTCCCAATAACCATATTTGACCTTCAGAAAATGGGACATAGATTTGAAGAGACTGGTTCATATAACATAAAATGAAGCCGACTTAATGGCAGGCATCATGCACTACATTCATAGCATCAGCACAGATAGCCTGTGATCTGTTGTAGAACATGTTGCTTTGCGCTTCCCTCAAACAGCGGAACAAGGTGAAAAGCATATCCAATGTATGCATTAATCCTCCATATGGTGTTTGTTCCATGAAGTTCCCCTTTTTCTGTTACCACTTGGACTTTTTCACTGTAAATATCTATTCATTTTGCTAATAAATTTGTCATTAACCCTTGGAGTCAATTGATACCTTTTTGACTAACAACATTCCTGTGCTTATCGAATCCATTAAAGCCTTTCCCTTGAAAGTGCCATCCATTGGCATGTTCTAGTAATATTGTTTTATTTCACCAAAGAAAATTCCATTATTTTATGATTATTCTGGTAAAGTATCAAGTTTTTCTGAAGGGCAGTTTAAGTTATAACATTTTGAAATAGCAAGTTTAATTATAATCATCCGGAATATCTGAACAGGAATTATAATAAATAAAAAATGCATAAACTAACACCTCTAGTAACTATTCTTTTCCTCCCTGATATTAAGCCAATAAATATATTATATATGCTACAGTTTTATCAATATCAAAATCCATGCTAGTATATATCAATTTAAAAGTAACTTTCTTTGTATTACAAGTGAAAAAGCTAGATTTTGTGGTTTTTTTAATCGAAATTGTTTAATACAAAACGAAAAGTCCAATCAGAAAAAAAAATGAAACAAAACCAGACTCAAATTTAAATTCTCTTGAAGTACAAAAGAGAGAGAGAGAAAGGAATACATTAGACATGGTGGTGGTTGTCATGTGTATCACATGGTATACATGCACCAAACTCACACCAATGGACAATAAATTTTTAGGTGAAAATATTTTTGCACTAAAATAATCTTTTTAAAATAACACATAAAAAGAAACATGGTACTTTTTATTCGTACTTCTGCAATAAAAGTTTCAATATAATACTTTAATTTGATAATAACTTAATATATTCATATTTCTACTTCATACAAATCAAATATTCTTTACAGAACATTGAATTAACAAATTATATTATTGACTGTCATTATCTGAAGTGATCATGGTAACAAACTCATGATCAGCGTATCATGAGTTCAAGTCCTAGTGCCACCATGTAGAGAGGTCAATGTTCATCATGGTTCAAAGTCCTCATATTGATGTGGTGTGGATGTAAGGAGAATGGGGTGCCATCTTCCTCACTTGACTGTGGTTTTAAATTTTGAAGTCCATTGCCTATAGTTCTCATGTAGCTTTATACAGCGACATTAATAAACACACACGCTCATTTAATTATTTAAAATATCGTAGCTGAAACAAGTTTCCTTTTTATAACAATAAAAACAGCTTTCAAACTAATTTAAATCAAAACCACAATGTTTTATGCAACATTCAATCATCTTACCTATGAAGTGCTGTTTTATGATCTTCAAATAACTCTTAGAATAATTAATTTTCAATTTTTTTGTATTCCTTGCAAAGTTTACTTCTTCAGATTAATGGATATTCTTGAGATATACTTCACCTATACATTAAAGAGCTTTATAATAATTACTACAATAAAACATTAATACAAGAATTAGATAACATACTATTAGCTAAAAATTAAATTTTTAAAAAAAATAATCAAATATTGAATGAAATATTGATACAGTTACATCTCCAAAATTTTTATATTTTGTTTATTATAATTCTTTAAACAAGCAAATTTCATCACAATTTATCCCAATTAAAATTATTTGGTACACAATTAAAAAATTATTTCAAATTTTACCAAGCTGGGCATTTTTTAAATTATATTGTTCAGCAGCAGAGTTGAGACAATTTTGTCCAGACTGTATCCTTTAATGGGAATTTTAAATTCTCAGACACTTACCTGCACTGTATAAAAGCATTGCAATAACAACAAAACAAATATTTAGCAAAACTAATCACTGAGGCTCTTTATAACATCCCCAAAGACTCAAACTACAATCTCATTAATCATGATATCCTTAACATATTAACAAGAATGTTTGTATTGGATACAAACTATATTTAAATTGCATTAAAAAATTTCTAACATTTAAAAAAAATCTAAATTTGACTTTAACATGAATTTGTCAGTATTATAAGGGGAAGATAAAAGAAATATATACACTCAAACACATATTCAATTCCTAAGCAAAAAATTTTTCAAAGAAAACATAAGTTTCTCAGGATAAATCTGCAATATTAAAGGAATGTCTAGCTTATCTTTTAAATTAACATTAACTAAGAATAAAATATATACAGTGAATTCAGACAAGTGGACTAAACATCTCTTCCAAACTTTAATTGTGTGTGGTTTCTGATTTCCCATTTCAATGTCATCATTCCTAGTAAACTTAAAAAATAGATTAAACAAAAATGCAAAAACTCAACCTCCCCCCCCACCTATTCTTTAGAAACCTAAAACAGAGTACAGTTGCATAAATTTTAAAATTGCCAAACTTATAACACACACATATGAACATTATTAACATAGTTTTAACAAACATTTATTACTGAATGTATTGTGAGTAAGTGTGTATACATATTTATACACATCAGGATGTATACCAAGGTCTTATCTCAGCCCTTAAACTTTTGAATGTAGATAGCTTATAATCATAAAAGCCTCATCTAGACATAGTAAAAAGGCCCCATACTGTTTCTGACAAAATGACTCAGTCCTAGGCTCCTATCTAGGGAGCCTGTATCATTCCACATTGTATTTTGTTCAATTAATTCTAAAAATGTAAAAAATGAATTTTGAAAATAATTGTTTTGTGTTAAACATTACAATAAAATGCTAAAATTGACCTAACCCTTTATACATACATTTCTATAAGTTTCAAAAAACTTTTTTTGTTTATGATAACAAGAAAAAAAAATAGTACCAATATTTAAAAAAAAATAGTACTGTATTATTTTAGAGAGAGAGAGAGAGAGAGAGCTAAGTGTCATCATCAAAAGTTAACAAAATATAAGTCTTAAGTTATACAAATTCAAGACCTTCAATTGCTTTAAATACATGAAAATCTACATTGATCAAGTAATTTACAAACTTATTAAATAACAAAAACAAGGATCGATTTAATGGATCTCTACTAAGCTCACTTTTTTTTTATGGATTCAAGTTTCACAACTCATAAAAAAAATGAGCAACAGCAATGCCCATAATAGATTTGTGTTATATATCTGTTTATTGAAGCATTTCAAATATTATGTCCTTCCAACACCCCAGGCCAGCAAAAGTATTAGGGATAGTTCATAATTTGAACCACACAGGAACACAAACTATTACACATATCTACAACTCAATGTTTCTACATTAAATTAATTTGAGAATTTCAAGGAATCTTCCAGACTTAATATTTGTAAATCCTAAAAACAAGACTACAATATATTTGAAGGAGTTACAGCTAAAATTCAAAATTATTTGGAAATTATGTCATAACTATCAATCACATTGTTATAAAATCAGCTAAGACAAAAAGAGTGAGAGAGCAGTTTGTAATTTTATATTCTTTATTTAAGCCCCAGAAGCTAAATATTTCTAATTAATAACACTGTAAACAAATAAAAATCTTATTTTCAGCTTTCTTAGTATAAGATATTGCTTATTAATATCTCACTCAATTAATATACAGAATAACATTAATTAAAACTCTTATACTCTAAATTTCTGCGTAACTTGTTCAAAGTACAAAAAAAGTCTTCCACTGTTAGAAAAACAATGTAATACAAGAGTCACTTCTCGGCCACCACAGTTTACAGCCAACAAAAATTAGCAAAAGGATCTGTTAATTATAACTTTTGCAACACTGTTACCCGAAAAGTGTTTCGGATATAAGACAATATAGGTTAAAAAACTAATTGTGTGTTATAGATAAAAGCACTGAAGTAATACACATCTTTAACAAAAATCCTATGGTATGAATAAAAGGGTGAATATTGGAGAAGAGCTTTTAAGAGATGCAAACAAAATTAAAGAATAATTACACATATACACAAATACATGAAAAAGTTTCCAAGTCAAAAGATATCACCAATCCAAGAAAAGTTGTCACATGCTGATATCTTACTATTGGGTTATAACAAGCATGAGAAGAGTTTTCCCACCAGTGGCTGCATATTGAGGCATTAGTCAACAGTATATGTAAGTACCAAAAGCTCTTGCCATTTAATAAATATTAACTTGCACCAAAGTCTTTTAAGACAACCAAATTTTGACCAAAGTCTGAGCCTTTTTAATATTTTCTTTCCTCAACTAAAAAATTTGAAGCTTAAATTTATCTTTAATTAAAAATATAGCGCGCACAACCCTGATAAACATAATAAAATAGAGAATTTGGGAGAATTAAAAAAATTAAACCATAGACCTCCATTTTCATTAAAAAAAATTGAAATTATTAATAATGACTAATACAAAAACTACTTAGTTATTTTTAATGAACATCGCATTTATGAAATACAGTGTGAAAGTAAATACAGTAGAACACAAAAGTTTTCGTACACTTACAATTTCCTATAAAATTTAATGTTTTCGACTAATAAAAATGAATATATCGGAATTGTAATTTTTTAGGATATCTGCGCAACTTGTTCTTAATGGAACAATGTAATCATCTTTTTAAAACATAGAATAACTATTATTTAAAAAAATTAAAAATAAAAAAACTGCTAAAAATTACTCTACAAAAATCTTCATACACTAAACAAAAATCTCAACAAACTTAACTCAGTGGCACAACAGCCAATGAGGACCCTAGGCCTACTGTGCTCAACTCAGTATACGCGACCTTAGGCCCTGAGGTGCATGAGCAGATGTTTTGGTCAGGTGGTAAGCCTGACGCAAAACTCCCAGTGTTAAGTTCCCAAGCAAGTTTGGTGCTCATTTATCGACCCACTGAAGGGATGAAAGGCTGAGTCAACCTTGCTCAGCTTGGGATATGAATCTCAGACCTGTGGTGTGAAAATGCAATGCACTAATCACTCGACTTCAAAATCTCAACATAACTTTAAATATTGTATTAATTTCTTAATTTTTCCTTTGTAAAATATCTATTACCATGCACAACAAAATTTAAACATCTTGGTATAGATTTGTAATTTTTTTGTGTAATATCTATATCAATATTCCTCCATTTTTCTGTGATCATTGTTTTTACTTCACATTTTGTTTTTAAATGCCATGTTTACTCTTTTTAAAATCAAATATGTTCTACTTGGCTTAAATCAGGTGATTTAGCAGGTGTTTTTAGAATTTGAGGACAGTTAGAGACACCAGCAGAGTACATTGCTCTTGACATCATTATCTTGTTAAAAAATGAAGTAGTCTCCAATATCTAAATTTTGGGCGGATAATTCAAAATTTCTCTTTAAAATATTTAAACAGAGCTCAGGATTCACAATATTATCAAAAAATACCAAATTACTTAACCCTGAAGCCGATTTACACCTCTAAGCAAGAAAACCTCTAACTCCATGCTCAGCATGGAGTTAGAGGTGTTCTTGTTTCACATAAATTCATGGGATTAAGTTCCTAATTTTTTCATTTACAAACTATTATACACCCCTCTGAACCAAAAATTTTAAATTTTCAGTCCTCTCAACCAATTTTCTGTCAACGTTCAATTTTCTGAGACTTAATCCCAAAAATCTAATGGTAACAATGAAACATGGAAATGGAGATGTTCTTGCGTAGAGGTGTAAATTGGCTTCGGGTTTAAGTAATTTGGTATTTTTTGATAATATTGTGAATCCTTGCTCTGTTTAAATAATTTAAAGAGAAATTTTAACTATCTACCCAAAATTTGGATATCAGAGACAACTTCATTTTTTAACAAGATAATGACGTCAAGAGCAATGCTCTCAATGTACACTTCTGGTGTCTCTATAACTGTCTCCAAATTCTGAAAATACCTCCTTAATCACTTGATTTAAACCTAGTAGAACATATTTGGTGAGAATTTGATTTTAAAAAAGGAAACATGACATAAAAACAAAATGTGAAATAAAAACAATGATCACAGAAGAATAGAGGAATATCAATGTAGATGCCACAGGGAAACAATGAAATTAGGGCTTTCGTCAAATCCCTGAAGGAGATGATCAATTTATGCAAGATGTTACAATAACATCTCTGATGCATTTTCCCTTTTGTAAAAGTAAGTGAATTAGTTAAATCCCCGAACTGTTTTAGCGAAATGAAATGAAAAAAAATATGCCACTTTTTTGGTGCTAGGGGACTGATATTTGGGGGATCGTAATAACTTTTGTTATGGTTAGGATCAGCTGGGATGCATCCCCCGGAGCATTTCCACCCCTCTACAGCTTTTTGGCCAATATCGCGACACCCGAGCCTCAGTCCATTTGAAGAGACGTTATTTTAAAATATTGGCAAAATGCTGTCCAGGGGAGGGAGACACCTGGGAGGTCGAGTCCTTGTATTTCCGAACAATTCAGGTCAAAAATCCTCGGTGCTATGGGGAATTTCAAAAATTTTTTAAATAGTTTAAAAACGTGAAATTGGGGGGGAGGGGGAATGGGGCTATTGGGATAAAATTAAATATTTGAAGGGTTCATAGGGAGAACAATCGAATCCAGCCGGTGCGGTCGACCAAGGTAGCATAGGATTCGAGTTATTAATGGGGAAGCCATATGGGGGGGAGCAGCGGAGGGAGCCAATTCCACGTGAAGCTCGCGCCTACACGAAAATATTGCGGACCTCCAAAAATCAAGTCCCAAGCTCAATTCCTTAGGGGGGGTGACATTTTTTCACACCCCATGGGATTAACATGGGAGCATTATATTTTAGTGCTTAAGCCCTCCCCATGACTACACAATGGGAGTCAAGTATATGACTGGATGGGTGTCGACGAGTGGAACAGTTGGTTCAAATCTCAAGTCCGAGACTCAAACAGGAGTCAAGATATTATGGATTTAAATAAATTTTAAAAGTTTTTTTTAAACAATTAAAAACTATATATGTAAGGAACAGCCCTATGAACATGAAATTATAATAACTGGAAGAGCAGTTAGAGAGGGATCAAATGAGCCAGGCACGAATGGACTGTGAGGCTCGGGTGTCGAGATATTGGCCAAAAAACTGTAGAGGGGGTGGGAATGCACCGGGGGATGCCTACCAGCAGATCCTAACCATAACAAAAGTTATTACGACCCCCCAAATATCAGTCCCCTAGCACCAAAAAAGTCGCATATTTTTTTTCATTTCATCATTTCACTAAAACAGTTCGGGGATTTAACTAATTCACTTACTTACAAAAGGGAAAAGACATCAAAGAGACGTTATTGTAACATCTTGCGTGAATTGATCATCTCCTTTAGGGATTTGACGAAAGCCCTAATTTCTTCGTTTCCCTGTGACATAAATACTACACAAAAAAATTACAAATCTATACCAAGACATTTAATGTTGCTAAGAGATATTTTAGTAAGTAAAAAATTAAGAAACAAAAATGCAATATTTAAAACTAAATTTGAGATAATTTTAAGTATACAAAGACTTTTGTGGCGTAATTTTTAGAAGTTTTTTTTATTTTTCAAAATAATTATGCTGTGTTTTAAAAGTTATGTTATTCAGATAAGAACAAGTTGCAGATATCATAAAAAATTGCTATTTTCATGTATTAAAATTTTTATTAGTCAAAAACATTAAGTTTTATAGAAATTGCAAATGTACCAACACTTTTGTGGTCCACACTGTATATTCCAATCATAATTAATAAAAGCCATAATAATTGTTATACATCTCAATGAAAAAAAATGTTAATTGCATGGCAGCAAATTATAAAAAATATTAAAACCAAAAATCATCTGTCATCTAATAAACATAATGAGGAAAAAAGAATACAGAAAAAGCAATTTGATTTAGTTTTAATTAATATTGAGTCAAGCATCTCAACAGCTATTAGGGACTGACTACAATTATGAACCATGGTATAATACTGTTATTAATGTCATTTCAGACAGTACCCAATTTAAATTTCCACATAATATGGGAATTTCGAGGCCAAATAAGATACTATACAATGTGTGTAACCACTATAACTTTTTATTATAAAATTAATTTAGGAGTTTTTTCTGGCTGTGTAAAACATATGAATTTCAACTCATAACTTTTATAAAAAAAATATTTACCAACATTAAAATAAGCAAAAATATTATGTTATTTAATTTCAAAGCCATTTTGAATTTAAACATGTTTCATTTATGATTTCACATATTAAGTCTTATTATATTAACAGAAATAAGGAAGCTTTAAAAGAAGTAGCCCATTAAAAAGTATGAAATATATATATATATATATATATTGTATGTGAAATACCTATGTACCAATAGTATATGAAAAAGTAATACACGATCCAAATTCCTAATTTTAAAGTGATGGTATATAATCATTTCAAATTTTGAATATTTCTTTAATAACTCACAGTAAATAATTTGTTTTTTTTAAAAATTGTTCTTCAAAGATGTTGAATTTTGAATAAGTGTTACTCAAAATTCATTTCAAAATTTTTCATCTAAAACTGCGTGTCATTTATAGTAACTTTTGCGAAATGTGAAGTACTTATTTAAGTATATTATTTTTCCAAAAACAAATCTTAATATATTCATAAAATCTATCAGAAAATTTCATGGATTATATTGATTTAAAACAAAACTGAATTCAATTTTCTGTTTCATTACAGTATAACAATTGTACGAGATAATTATAAATTTCAGGTATGATATTTTGTTTGATATAGGGATGATTCTATAGCCTATGTTTTTCCATATTCCATACAACTTAAGCAAACAGTATTGCTTAATATGGCAGATGTAACAAATTGGTGAAATGTATATCCTCTATCATGATTTTTTTTACACTTTATATCTATTAAAAACTGATTACAAAAAGAGATGAGTTTAAAATCTCTAAAGATATAAATTTTTTTAAAGGATATTAAAGATTTAAAGATACAAAATTTTTTTATTATATGAAACAAAGGGGAAAAAAACCCTAATGAGTAAAGGTTTTATTTAACTGCAAATTATGATGAATGTAGAATTTTTTTTAAAATCATGTAATACTTTAAAAAAAAAAAACCCACTTATTTTTTTGTTTTGTTTGTTTTAAACAATATATTACTGAAAGAAATATTATGAGCCAAAATGTTATAACTTATTTTAAGTAAGTATAATTATAGAAGTTATTCATAAGCTAACTAATAGAAAGAAAAGAAAAAATGAAAAGTGAATGAAAAAAAAGAAAGAAAATTTTAGTTAGAAAGTAAATGATGGAGTAAATAAATAAAAAAAAAACAATTTTTACTTCTCAATATTTACTTGAAATTTTTTCACATTTCAAGACCTTTGTGTACAAATATTTATTCTTGTAGTTTGTACAGCAGTTACTTTTCACTTGATACATATTTTATTATACATTTCCCAATTAAAAATACATTAAGTAAAAATTTAATTGAGTGAAAAAAATTCAATATATTTTTAAATATATCTCAGTTATAAAAATTTTAGAATAACAGCTCTTTCAAAAATCTAACTAATATCAACAAATATATGATTCAAGAAATTTTCAGTTCAAATGGATTTTTCATCAAGTAGTTTTTATCTACACTAAAACTCAAAAATTTTCAATTTAAATACAATTACTGGTTTGAAACATAAGAGGAAACAAATAATTTAATAAAACAATTTTAAAACCTCTGAATTTTCATTATTTCACTGCATAACACACATACTTGAACAAAAGATTATTTATAAACTTCATCGTGCAACTAATTAGGAAAAGGTAACTAAATTTATTTTTTTATAAAAACTTTCATCAAAACTTCAATTGTTAGATAACTAGCTTTTTTATAAAAAATAAAATGATACTTAGGAAAATACTTTGTAAGGTAGATTCAATATTTCTAAGTATCAAGAAAAAGCTTAATTTTTACCAAATTAAATAAGTGTATTATCTAAATTAACTTTTAACAAAAAATTTCAAAATAAGTTAATACTACTTTTTTTTGAGAGCAAGGCTTATTTATTTTTAAATCAAATCTTTTTTATCTCTATTTGAAAAAAAAAAGTCTTCTAACAATACTTTCAAAATATATACATGCTCAACTATGGATTGGAAAGTAGAAAAATTTAGAGATCAAACAATTTTATTTAATTATCTTGTTCACAAGATTTTAAACTAAATATTTTTATAAAATTAAACATAATACAGTTTTTTGAAACCTGTGATTATTTAAAAGTTTTATTAGTAACATTTTTTGCCTATATATATATTTGCCGACTCATAAAAAATTATTCAATGAAAAAATTTTGGATTTCACCAAATATTAAAATTTTTGATGTAAAAATACTCTTTCTCCTAAATGAAATTCTAATATTTTTTGATGACTTATACACAGAATATGCAGTCAGAATAATAAAAGTATCCTTATATTATAATTAAATTATCCTCATTTACTATTGCATAAATACTATCAAAGATATGAATTTTTTTATCATTATCACACACACATATTATCAAATATTATTTATTTAAAACATGTAAAATTTAAATGCACCCTTTTAATATGAAAACTCACAAGAACAAATCTTTTCTGCTTTTACAAATTTTTTTCTTTGATAATCTTAAAAAGATGGGGAAAAAAAGTTTTCTAGTGCATAACACTAATAAATCTTCTGTAGTGTTAAGTCGTACAGTATTAGTAAATAAAAAATTTACAAAGGCTTCAGAATAAATCTATATAAATTTAAATTTACAGTAATAATGAAACTTTGAAGGAGCCAATTTAATTATAATTTAAATTATATCAAATGATTTAAAATATATTGATTTCTAAAATTTCTGTCAATATTTATAAGAACATGTGAAAATAAATGTAAAAAACAAAATTTCACAGTATTATAAGCTATTATAGAGAATGCAATATCAATAGAAATGTTTTGGAACCATTACTGTTTAATTACTTAAAAGAGATCAATAAAAGAACTCTAGCCCCTTTTAAAAAAAACATTTTATAATTTAAATAAGATTTTTCATATTACAAATTTTTAACAAAACAGCCTTAAGTCTAGCAAATAAAAAAAAAAGTTTTTTTTATCTAGAACTACTTCTTTTCCTTTATTTCCAAAGTTATACAAGTTTTAGTACTTTCAATAAATATTTACATAACACTTCCCATTATTAAAACCGAAAACATATTTTAATATGCAACAAAAAAGTTTTAATAATCTGACAATATATTATCGAATTTTGCAATATCAAATTTAACTCTTGCTCTCAAAGCATTGCAAAAATTTCAAACCAGAAAATTAATATATATATATAACATTATTCATTATAACGTTGTCACAAACAGTTGGCGAATTTAAATTGATTTTATAAATTATGTAAGGAATAAACCGAGAAAAACATTAAAAAAAACAATTAGATGTTTACATGCACATGATGTGGTTGGTTTCATCAGACGTTTTTTTAAATTAAAAGTCTTAAAATACTTCTTTTTTAAAGTTTATTACACTTCACAATAAAACTATTGCTCAGAATCATCACAAATTATTATACGCGAGTGAAGAAAGAATGTTTTTGTAAGAATAATCTAATAGTTGTTAAATTACAACGTATACTCTTATTTTCAATACAAATGAAATGCACATATATATTCTCGCGATTGTATGTGAAAATTATTTTGCTTAATATTTCCCACGCGCAAACGAAAATTCAAGCAACAAAATATTAAACTGATAAAAATATATATTTTTGAAGTTACCTTACAGGATTAATTCAAAAAGAAATCCATGCCATTAAACGATTTTTCTGATTGCAAGAAGGCAATAATGAAGTACAGGTACTACCACCTTAACATTTACCGCTCACATAATTCATAAGAAATAATACTATAGCGGATAACCTAGAATTATGATTTTTAATACACAGCAGCATGATCATAATATTTCCTTTAGAGTGGTCGCCTGTATCTCAGTAAACTAAAACTACTCCAAACTCCGTCTGCATCTGCTGCATAAAAATCGTTGCCATTCGATTAGTGTAGCCACTGCAACAACAATTGTGTCACAATTAATTCCAAGCGAAAGAAATTTTATGAAAGGGTTGGAATGAATGTTTTATAATACAATATCATATTTGTTTTTCAAATTCTAATAACAATAACCTGCATTTGAAATTTTGAAAAGCAATATTTAGATATATTTGCTCAGAAGAAAACATTTTACTCCTTAAGAAAAGTAAAATTTTCCTTTCATTATTTATTACACTTCCTAAGTTTCAAAAAATATTTTAAGCGTTTCACATAGCCTTTTACAAATTAAAGACAAGCGGTATGAAAACTGAAAGATGTTAACGAAATTTAGAATTATCTTTATTTTAAATTTATTTAACATAAAAATACCTGACTCAGTATTTCTATTAATATTATAATATTCTCAGTTCTATTTTTCTAAATATATTTTTTCATTCCGTTAATGTGAGGATGTATTTTTGTGTTAGTACATGTATTTGCTTCACATTAGGATGGCGTCTAAATAAGTTCATGTATTGTAGTTGTTATTGCAACTCAACTCAAAAGACAATATTGTGTCCTTGCCGACCTTATTGCTGCTCTGCTTATAAAATTTCCATAGCAGTTTCTTTAAAACAATAATTTTTACTTCAAAAAATGTCACTTTTACGCGTTTCGAATAGACTGTCGAAGGTTTTAAGTAAGTATTATTTTTATCATGATTATAATATTAAAGGGGAGGGAATTTGTTACAATTATTAATTTAGAGTAACTTATGCTCTTAAAACATTTTTTTTTTGTTTATATGTAAAAAATATCATTGTGTTATCTATAATATTAAAGAAAGTTTTAATCAGTCGTTTTACTGGAAAATTAAAATTATTTCCTGTTGAGCATCTTTGAAATAAGATGTGTAATAAATTAAGAATAAATAATTTTCTAGGAAGTTAGCGAGTTTTTGTTGCTGTGATTAAACACACATAAAGTTACAAAATTGAAGTGTTGATATATTTCGTAATAAAAAAATTTGTTATGTGAAGTAATTCACTTGAGGAATAATCTAGTGATGTATTGATTTGTTATTGTCGTTCATTAAACTTTGTGTTGAGCTGAAAGAAGCAATCTTGATATATCTAGATTGTAGTGCAATATTTAAAATTCTTCAAAAAATAGGTATTGTCCTAATACTGTATTAAAATTCTTGAACCATAAGTTAGCGATTAAAGGTGTTTTTTCCTAAACATTGATAATTATTTTACATTTTATTGTAGGAACTTGCATATAAGTAAACCTATCACGCTAGTCATTCTTTTGTCAAAGATTATAAAATTGAATTTTGAATTAAACTGTAAAGTGTTAGCAGATAAAATTGAAGCTTCAGAAATGTTACTTAGGAAGATTACTGTTAAGTCTAACAATATATTTACTAAGCTAAATATGTGTTTTAACAATGAAAGTATAATTTTTGTTTAAATTTTTCTTCTAAGAATGCAGTTATTACTTTGATTATTGTATAATAATTTCAAATTAAATGCTATGATCACTACCAATTAATTCTTTTGATATTGAATTATTTTCTCAATAGCATAAATCCTTCTAATGGACATAACTTTTATCTCCTATATCTTTTAAACATTTTTTTTTCTTGTACATTTAGATTCACTCATTTTTACTAGGTTAAGCATCCACTGTAATAATATATTCCTAAATAAGCTTTTTTTATTTTTAAATCAAGAATAATGTCATTTAGAAATTTCAAAACTTTTTCATTTAAATTTTCTGTAGGGTAAATAATGAAGATATTTTAAATACCCCTCTCATTGTGTTTTCTTTTTTAAAACTATGCACACACATTGCTCCTTCAAGTTTACAGCATCTAGCAGATCAATTAAATATCATCTGCAGTTGGGAACATCACAAAAGAGTCCAAGGAAAGTACGTACTCCAAAGCAAAGTAAGGAAAGATGTCCTCCAGTCATTGGAGCAAAAGTTCATGACACATAATCAGGGATGATGAAGAGTCAAAATCTTAAGTTATGTTAAATCTGAAAAAAGCCACATTAATAGTTCTTGGCTGAGAGAGACAGATCTGTCTATTTAATAGAGCCCTTTCTTTTCAGTTGTAATATCCCTGTAAAGACAATGTCTTTAATAATGGGTTTGATCTTTTGTGGTTCACTCCTAGGAGAGCCCACACCCTTGGCGCAAATTACTTTGGTTGGCGATAATTGCGCCATCTTGGTAACCCTACTTTTAAACACTACATATGGCAACCCTAACTATTTCTAGCATTTTCGTATTTTGTGGGCGCGCATTTCGAATTTCATTTGTCGTTGGGCTTTGGGCTGGCTGCGTGTGTGAGGGAATATACTTTAAAATTTTTTACTTTGTTGAATGCGAAAGGTAAGAAACAATTGATTGAGAGAATGGTGTATGAAGGAAGGATTGATTGCTTTGAGTTATGAATATCCTAAATGTAATGATCGGCATGATGTAACATGGTCGGCAATAAAACGCTTTCTTCGAAATCGTACCAGCCATGCCGAAGGTATGTTCGACTATTACCTTGCAGAATAAATATGGTGGCGATCACACGATCATTTGCTAAGCGATGAGACCTTTAAGGCTTTTTTAAAATATGTTGTTACGCTGTTCCCCCATTTATACATGTATGTAAATATGTGGGATGTAAAAAAACTGCTCAAAAACTGCTGTTTTAAAGTCTCTTTCCTTTTATTTCATTAATTATAAAAAGATTTATTTATCAAAAGTATGTCACATATTATTACACGGTTATTAGACTTGTGCTTTATGTTCAACTCATTCATAGATTTATGGAGATTTTTGTTTTGTTCCTTTGGAGAAAGTTGTTTTATATTAAAACTTTAGTTATTAATCAAAATGTAAAAATTTATTACCAGAATAAAGTTAACAAACCATCAACTTTTAGTTTTCTGCCTAAATTTACCCAGTAAACCTTAAAAACGTAGCATTTTGTAGCTTTATTTCTAATTTTTAGGTAAATCTCTCTTTTATGCTTTCCAGATTCTCTGATATTTTTGGTACTCACAGATAATGAGTAGCTGCAGTTGCAAAGTGGTTATCGTTCTGAATTCGCCGTTGGCATAATTTTTGTTCAGTCATGGACTGTTGTTTCTGTAGATCCCCTCCGTGTCTCAATAAGTATTACAATAAGTATTAAGGCTGTAAATTTCTGAAATCTATAAAATATTGAGATATATAAATTTACACTGCCTATTGTTTTTATTCTTGACACCAAGCATTTTTTAAGTTTGCTAGCTGCACTACTTAATGTCTGAACATTTTTTCATCATCTATATAACTTTAATTGTATTAGGTTCTCTCTATGACATAATTTATATTTTTATTTTGGACTAGGATAATTTTCAGTGATTGTTTTCCTTTTGCTTTAAGCTGACCATAGAATGTGCCTACAATTGAGACTGTCTTAAATTAATTATATTAAAAAATCTTCAACACATAATAAGCAATAATACGTTAAACCTATAAAAGTGTAGCAAACATGTGTAACTTCCCAAGTGATCTTTAGAGCTCAAAGAGATCACCGACAAAAGAGCCAATTTTTTTCACAAAATATAAATTGTGGTAGCCTATTTGTCATGTTTGGGAGCTTATAATCAGTGTCATTTCAGTGAAGTTGTGGCACTAATAATTCTCATGTAGCTCCATAGTGGGGCAATAAATAATTATTCAAACCCTGATATATGTCTCTAAATTTTTTACTCTTTCCCTCTTTAATTTCCAAATGTTGCTACTGAATTACTAATTAATGCTGCTTATAATATTTGAAAAACTGTTTAGCTTCTATTTTTCTCCTGAAGTTTATAGATACTAATTTTGAAATTGCAAGCGATGTAGTTTTTAATTTGCAGTAATTGTAACTGTTTATAATAGTGTGGTGGGCAGAGCAATAAGGAATATAACCAATCAACTTCATAAACAATCTACACTATTAAAATTCGTTGGCAAACAAACGTATACGACCGTACGTACGGCCGGAGGAGTTCGCGTATCTTTTCACGAACCGCACGACGCAGAAACTCGCCGAAGGTACCAAAAGCACGGGAATGATCCAAGGAATCCGTTTTGACCATTAGTATTCCGATATTCCAATTAGTTAAAAAGATATTATTTAAAAACCTTAAAAAGCATAATTAGTGTCATTTTTTCCCTCCAGGGACCGTTCAAAATCTCCGAACCTTTTTTTTCAGACATTTTTAAAACGCGATCTAATTTTTTTGAGACTCGGACAAAAAATAATTACAGAATCAGAAAGATCATTTACTTCGCCGCGATACGGTATAATTTATTTTACAAAATAATTAAATTTTCTATTTTTTACGGTTTTTTTAAAAAAGAGTCAAAATCGATACGTTTTTATTAAAATGATTTCTTAATCGTTCCGCTTGCGTATTTATAAAAAAATAATCGCGCATGACTTTTTTTCCGTGTGTAGAACGATATTACCCGTAATCTGTACAAGGATTTATAAAATATCTTAAAAATTACGGTTTTTGTTTCTAAAAAAATTGTGTTTTTCGTTTTTATTCCCTTTTGTAAAAAATATTTAAGCATTATCTTTGTTACATATTTTGTTTAAAAATTCCCCTTGTTTGCAGTCGTTATATGAAGTTTGAAGGCATTAACTTAAAAATGAAACCCGAAAATATTTTTTTTTAACTTTAACAAATAACACATTGCGAAATTGAATCTATCTTCCTTTTATTATAAAGGTCTTTTTCCCGAGGAAATCGCGGCGTGAATGTTTAAAGCGCTTCTTTATAAACGGTAGTACCTGGGTTCAAAACTGCATCACCACTTAATTTTTGATCTTTTAAAAAAATACTCAAAATTTTTTATTCGCGCAGTTATCAATATTGCCAGCAATTTTTTAATTGGAAAGATAATTTATTTCGCCACAATACGGTATGGTTTTTTTTAAAAAACAAAAGAAGGATTTTTTACATAATTTAGGATTTTTTCTAAAATGCATCGATATCGATGCGTTTATATGAAAATGATTTTTAGAAAACTCATACTTTGATCTTTTAAATATTGATTAAAAACCTTAAATCGCATAAATAGTGCCATTTTTCCCGCCAGGAGCAAAGTTCAAATTCTCCGAATTTTTTTCAGGCGTTTTTAAAACGCAATCTAATTTTTTTTTATGAGACTAAGCCAAAAATTATTTACAGAATCAGAAAGATCATTTACTTCGCCACGATGCGGTATAATTTATTTTACAAAATAATGATATTTTCTATTTTTTACGATTTTTTAAAAAATGAGCCAAAATCGATACGTTTTTATTAAAATGATTTCTAAATCGTTCCACTTGCATTTTTTTTCGCGTTAATGAAACTATATTTTACACTAAACAAGTTCATGCTTTTCTCTTTTAGAACCAGTCATTTAAAAAAATAAATGTCAAAAACTTTTTTTTTACGATTTTTCAAAAAGTACTCAGTTTTATTTAAATATTTAATAACTTTATTTATAAAAATAATCTCACGAAACTTTTTTCCGTGTGTAGAACGATATTATCCGTAATCTGTACAAAGATTGAAAATGTTGCTTAAAAATTACGTTTTTTCCCCCCTTTTTGTGAGAAATATTTTAGCATTATTTTTGTTTCATTTTTTGTTTAAAAATTACCGTTGTTTGCAATCGATGTGTTAAATTTGAAAGCATTAACTTTAAAATCATGGTCTTAAAAACTTCTTTTAAATATTTCATTAGAAGCTCTGTTTTTTGTGCCAAGGTTATTCGCTTCAACTACACGGGAAGACCCACCGTGTAGGGCAGCGATGCACGTAAAATCTGTCGAGAGCTGAAACGTCCTCCCGTTGGTGTGCTGTGGTAGTTAGTAGAGGGGGTGCCAGCTCAGGTGTCGTCCACGTCACTTGACCATGGTTCAAAATCACGTGGTCCGTCGCCAAAAGCCCTCGTGTAGCTGAACAGTGCAACGTTAATATTCAATCTATCTATCTATCAACTACACGGGTGAAAGTTTTGCGCATGCGCGATAGAGGAGGTGACTCTTTGCGGTTTTTGAAAGGGAAATTTCCCTTACGTTATTTGATATTTATAACAGTATTCAATTCATTACAGATAAATGTTTTAAAGAGTGCAAGGCAACTGATAGTTTTCTTCATTCTTAAAGAATGATTTATTGAAAAACAGTGAAATAAAAAACCTTACAAATTCTGAAATATATTTTTATCACATAGTATATTTTCTTTTTTAATGATTTTTTACAGTAAATGGAAAAAAAATCTCCAACTTTTTTACCCTTTTATTCTTACACATTTTTAATTCGCCACAATTCTGTATGATGTTTTTTCCTTTTTTTACAAAACAACAAAACTTTATATGTAAATAAATTTTTTAAAAAAAGATTTATTGATTATTAAATCATATTTTTTAGAAAATTACTTTGCTTTTTAAAAAATAAAATAATTACTATAATTATTTAAATATTTGTTATAATTCATTAATATAGTTATTAATAAATAATACTTTTTATAAATTTTGTTATATTCAACATTAAAATATTTTATTTAAAAATTAATTACAAAAGTTTTATAAAATGGCATGCAATATGTTATAAATAAGATATTATATAAATTACTATAATACATAAAATTATTGTTAAAATAATGAATATGTTAATTTTGTATAACATGCAACTTATATATATTTATATGTTTAATCAAACATTCAAACGTTCAGAAAAAAAAGCAATCATTTGAATTGCTATTGTTAATTTTTCTTTTATTACTTATAGAAATTTGATTTTAATAAATATATATGTTTTTTAAAAGGATTATTTCTATCATTTCATTACTAAATTAATTCGTTTATTAAAAAGTACATTGTCTATTATTTTCGATCAAAATACATTTTAGAGACATTTTTTAGCTAACTATATGTAACGATTGATTGATTCATGAAAATTTGAAATCTATTTTATTATTTTAGATTCTTAGAAACTAACTATTATTAAAAAAATGATAAAAGTTTTTTTTTGTTTTACTCTTAGCATCAGAACCGTTTTCTTTTTATTGCTTCACATTAATAATTTTTTTAACTCTAACGCAATATTGTTTTTTTTTTATCATACATCGAAATATGAAGCTACATCTTATCTGTGAGGGGTGGGGAAGATAGAACAATAATTTTTACTCTAAAAAAACCTGTTTTATGTCGGGCTATAGAGAGGGGAAAGAAACCTGTCTTTATTCAAAAGTAAGTGGAATGGAACAGATTTCGAAAAAGGGAAATTTTTTGACATAAATTTAGAAATCACTCACATTGTGCATGTACAAACACACTCACAGAAATGTTGGGTGTCATGAGGGAAAGAGAAAGCCCGTGCAACGCCGGGCCAAGCAGTTAGTATGTTAAATTAATTTCTATAGTGGAAAATTGTGTTGTTGCATTTATAAGAATATATTTGTGTGTATGCTAAGATTTAATAAAAATACTAGCCGTTACCCACCCGCTTCACTGGGTATTTCACGAATGTTTTTAAATGTATACTGTTTATGTATATATATAAATTATTGATACCTAGCATTAAGAATTTGATTGTATTGAACAATATATTTATAGCTCTAACTCTCGCCTCTTGATATAAAAAGGACAGAACTTATAATTGATAATTTCTAATAATCTCTAAAATAGAAGTAGAAAGATTTTTTGCGCTCACTTAACCTAATAATCAAGTGCATTTCCACAAAAGCAACTTTCAGTAGATCTCTACTCCGTAAAATAAATGTGCGTGCTATATTTCAAGTCTAAATCGAATAGAGCAAAAACTGAATTTTTATCATCAATACGCCCTGTAACCCCATTGAGAGCATTCTTAACGGATTTCAGCTCAACAAAAGAAACATGCAAACCAAAATTTTATTATTATAGTCCTATTAGCTCGAAAACGGGAATTATGTTTTTCAACACGCCTCAGTAACTCTCCCGCCTCCCCCTGGAGTTGATTTCCTTAAAATTCATTTTTAGTGCAAATCTATTCAAGTAAAGAAACACGCCTAACAATTTTCAAGTAAATGGGTTAAAAAATTCAAAGACAGGAATTTTTATATAACTTTCCTTGACCAGTCGCACCCCGGAGATCGATTTTCCCAAAACTCTTTGTTAGGAGAACTCTATTCCACAAAAGGAACATGCTTTCTAATTTTCAAGCTGGTGGGTCTAATAGTTTAAAAACGGAAATATTTATCTATTACGCCCCTTTTAATTCCCCGCAGTGCCCCTTGGGGGTCAATGTTCCCCAAACCTATTTTGTAGCGGATCTCTACAACATGAAAGGAATCTGCTTACCAAATTTCAAGACTCACGTCTAATAGTTTACAAATGGAAGTAATGATCTGTAATGCCCCTTAATTCACCACAACGCCACTTGAAGGTCGATTTTCGTAAAATCAATTTTGTAGCGGATGTCTACTCCATGAAATGAATCGGTTTACCCCAATTTTCAAAATTGTTCATCTACTAGTTTAAAAATGGATATAATTACCTATAACGCCCCTTGGGGGTCGATTTTTGTAAGCACCATTTTGTAGCGAATCTGTACTCCTTGAAAAGAATCTGATTACCAAATTTCAAGACTTTTACGCTAATAGATTAAAAATAAAAATAACTATCTGCAATGTCCCTTGGGGGTTGATTTTGGTAAAAACCATTTTGCAGTGGGTCTCTACTCCAAGAAAGGAACCTACATCCAAATTTCAAGACTCTACGTCTATTAGTTTAAATAAGCCTTTTACGCCCCTGCAACGCAACTCGGGGGTCGATTTTTGTAAAAACTATTTTATAGGGGACCTCTACTCTATAAAAGGAATCTGCATAATTTTTGCAAAACCCATTTTGTAGCGGAACTCTACTTCAGGAAAGGAATCTCCTCCGCTTACCAAATTTCAAGACTAAGCGTCAAATAATTAAAAACGGAAATGATTATCTATAACGCCCCTTAAGCCCCGCAACACCACTTGGAGGTTTATCTAATTTGTAGCGGACCTCTACTCCAGGAAATTAATCTCTGCATACCAAATTTAGAGACCATACGTCTAATAATTTAGAAATGGAAATAATTATCTATAACGCCACTTAAGTCCCCGCAACGCCACTTGGAATTCGATTTTCATAAAACGCATTTTCTAACAGATCTCTACTCTATGAAAGGTATGTGCGTACCAAATTTCAAGACTGTTAAGTCTAATAGTTTAAAAATGGAAATTCGATCTTTGTGAAATCCATTTTTAGCAGATGTCTACTCCATGAAATGAACCTGCCTACTGAATTTCAAGTCTGTAGGTGTAATAGTTCCGGAGATATCGTGATTAGTCAGTGAGTGAGTCGCTTTTCTCCTTTATATATATAGATAAAAGTGCATTGTTTGTGATATTTGTTTGCCAGGACAAATTTCTCGTAAAATCATAAAAGTTTAACTTGTAAGTTTATAATAGTTCTGTTTTTGTTTAACTTGTAGTTTCTTAAATGGAGGGTCTGAAGTTCAAGACTGAAAGCTTTGTCCATTATTCCTTTTTGCAGATCATACAAAGCAGACTATGTTATTGATAATTTTAAATGATGCAGCAATATTTATTTGTTTAAAAAAGGTTTTTTTACAGGATCACCTCGAAATGCCAGGTTTATGTCTGATTATGCACCTGTGAAAGAGCCTCATATGAATGATATCCCTGTTCCACATGAGCCATTTGAAGTTGGTTATAAAAAGAGACAAGTTGGAAACAACTTTGTTTTAATATCAGGAATAGCATTCTTTTCATTTTCACTTTTCTTTGTAAGTGTTTAAAATTTTTCTTTGCTTGTCCTGCATTATATATTTAAGTTTATTATTATTTTTATTATAGTCCAGAAGGCTATTTGTGATTGTGTGTCTTAAAATAAATCTTTGAAAGACTATGTATTATCTGTCAATATACTTGAAGTCGGCATTGGTAATTTTTATAAATTGATGAGAATGAAATGGTACACAGTAATAGGTGTTTTTAATCACAAACTTTGTTTTGTCAAAAGATTTCAGGTAGTATAAAAATACAATTTCTTGATACTGATTAATTAATAAAATAAAAAAAAAATATTAAATGAAATATTGTTTTAAAACCTTCAAGCTGAAAATCAAAATATATGATTAAAAATGAACTTTTATTACAGCATCTTATTTGTAAATTTTTCATGTATAACTTGTATGAAAAAATAGGATTAGTGAGGAAAATTTCAAATGTATACATTTTAGCTCCTTAAAAAGTTTTCTGTATATATTATAAAATGAAATATATAATTAAAAATTAAATATGATGTATTTACTAAAGGATTGTATCTTATAGGTTATCAAATTTTTTTGGTGCTCAAATTAAATTTGTTTATTGCTATTTATTTGACTGAAATTCCAATTTTTAATCAGTGATTGATTTTTATAACTATTTCTTTTTTTAAAACTAATGCTTAGATAGTTTTCTTTTTTGTCAGAAAAATATAATCAATTACTTAACACTTTGCAGTTATGAAATTTTATGTTTTTTTTAAACTTCTATTTAGGTGCTGAATTCTGGAGTTATTGTTCCCAATCTTACACCACCTCGAAAAAATCCTGAATAGACAATTAATTATGAAATTAGCTAATTTTGAAAATTAATACAAATCAGTTTTTCAGAGTCATTTTCAGCTACAGTAATAATTTAATTAAAAATAAACTATAAATACATATATAATATATATACATACATATTTATATAAGTTATTCGATGTAGATATGTTGCTACAGAGAAGTGATATTCATCATTAAATTATCAAGATATGATTTTGTCTCTGAAAATAAATGCAGTGTTCTGTTAAAAAGTGTTCTGTCATTCTTTCATCATTTATTTATTACATCTTAAATGACAATAACAGTTCAAATGGATAGACATGTAACTTTTAATTTTTTCACTTTTATAAATTCCCAATCAATGTGCAGATAAAATCAATCTTAATAAAATTATCATATTCGAGTAG
Organism: Trichonephila clavipes; assembly: GCA_019973935.1. Taxonomy (NCBI): domain Eukaryota; kingdom Metazoa; phylum Arthropoda; class Arachnida; order Araneae; family Nephilidae; genus Trichonephila; species Trichonephila clavipes. Next base: position 767,207 of record BMAU01019157.1, read on the forward strand.
TTTCATTTGCTTTTTAAATGTTTCGTTGTCTGGATTTGTTGGTACTGCACATTTGATTTCTTACAAATATGTATATCAGAAAATTTGGAGTAGAATAGCTTAAAATACACACTTTTCAGGAACACTTCTTGTTCGAGTTGCCTCATTTGGTTTTTCATTTTATTTTAAGTATAATATGCTGTTAATTCATGAAAGAAAATATTTTAATGATAGTAAGTTTATTATATTGAAGAAGGGGGCACATTCAGCTTAGCAATCATAAATATGTAGGACTGCATTTCCAATCTTATCTGCAAGCATTAGTTTAGAAAATATGGAAATTATTCCTTATAAATGTGGAGCTGTATAAATTAAGCCGTTGTAGTTTAAAAATTAAATTTAATTTAGAAATTGATTGAAATTGTATGTTTTGAAGTTATTTAAGTAGTCCCAATTTGTATTGGGAAAAAAAGCAGGATATAGACCTCCAGTGTGGATTTTTTGAATGACTGTGATAATTTGCCCTTTAGTTTTGAATTTACTTAAAAATTAAAATTTAATGTTGAAATATTTAGGAAGATTTGGAATTTTTCAAAAATAAATTATAAGGCTTCAAAAAATTTTGTTAAAAAGGGAGACAAAAAAAACCAGTTTAGGTTGAATCGAGAAGGTAATGTTATAAAATAAACATTTGCATGTATAATGCAAAAAAATATTTTATCATACTGTTCCTTACATATTTATCTCTACATTTATTTCAAAGTGCACCAAGAGCAGAATAATTTATTTCATAAAATGTACTTATATTACCAATTATATCAGTACTGAAGAGAAAATTTCTACCACACACACACACACACCACTGCTTTCGAATTTGAGGGCCAAAGATTTAATAAGACCAAATTAATTGCAGTGGGCCTCTTAAGTTAGAAAAAAAAACGCTTAAGAAAAGATTTATTTCAAAATAAAAGTTTAAATCGACTGAAATATGTTCCAACTATTATTTTTACACTGCTGGCCATCGTAAATGCCACACCCTGAAGGAAGCATGCAAATAACATGAAATTTACAACATGCACTAGCGGAGGTGAGATATGCAAATGATTAGAATTTCAGCGCAGACACACATCACGCGCGCCTGTGGCGCCACCTTAAAGCGCTATTTAAGGAGGACTTCCACTTGTACTGAAAACGTAATAACACTTTAGCACCGGGGTGGGCTTTACGTCGATCGCGATCGACTGGTGGACCGCCAAGACAATTTGAAGTGACCGCCTGAAGATTAGTAGTTGGTAATTATAAACGGAAATATTCAAGATGGGCTGGTAAAACGCAAAGTAAGTCTTCTAGACTGCAGGTATAGTTACGAGAACAAAATACATTAAAAAATAAAATATTTTAATGTAAAGTTAGAATTGTTTGATTATAAATGCATCACACACACATTTGATCTTATTATACTTGTGGTTATTATGTTTGTATTTTGCGTTTTGCTTTAAACGTGGTTTAAAAAAAAGTGAGTTCTTTATTTTATTTACGTAAGTAAGTACATATTCTGTATTTATTTTTAAGTTATAATAAATATTGTGTTGACCTTTTCCTTAATTCACCACACCTACGACACTGGGAAGTGGGCGCACTCGTGAATTTTACAAAGGGGATGCGGCGAGGTGGTCAAGGGTCGAATGTCTACCATTCTCATATCCTACCCCCAATACGCAACCAAACTTTATTTTTTTTCATTTTGCAGTTTGTCAGGAACAAAGAACAGTAAGAAATAAATTATAGAATAAGAATTTAGCATTCATTAATAAAAAAAAATTATTAATTCTAAATACTTACCGTATTTTCCTGTATATAATCCGCAGCGGCGTATTATCCGCAGAGCCCTTTTTTTCGAGTAAAAAAAAACATCGTATAATCCGCGGCAGTTTTGGCGGCGAATAATCTTGCTCCTTGAACGTCGACGGTCTGGTTGGTGGAATATCAAATGATAATGGAACTTCGTCCATATTTATATATATATATAAATCAAATCCTCTGTAAAATTATTTTCAGCAATAATTTGCTTTCAAAATGTCAAAAAGTCGTCCAATTGTTTTTCCCAGTCATCAGGTAATTTCTGTCCGACCGTTGAACGACCATTTCGCGTGCAATAACTCGGGCTTTCATTTTGATGCTAACTGTCGAGACAGCTTTCCCATCGTCCCTTTCTTTTTTAAAATCCATTTATTTATTTCTGCCTCTAATTCCCAGTGAGGTTTTCCACGACGATCGGCCCTTTTACGTCTATCGCAATTTTCGAAGTTTTGTTCCTTCTCCACAAACGAATATTCGATTCGTCAACGTTGAAAAATCTTGCAGCTTCTCGATTCCGACTTCTCTACAGCGTTTAATTTGAAGTCTGCAGTATAGCTAACACGCTTCATCATGATAAAAAAAACTTTCAAAGGATGCAACACCTCTAGTCAAGACAAAGTTGTAAATGACGCCAGCGACTTGTAACTGCTATTTCCTTCCGAGGAACCTAATTCGTTATTGAAAGTAATTGGACAAACACTAATTATGGCCGTAATACGTCAGCCGAGTCGTGAAAGCGCCATCTATTATTTATTTTATAAAACATAAACAGCATTTCTTTCAAAACTTTGTTAACTTTTCTGATGGAGAATGTTTTTTCTCAGATAATCCGCACAACGAAATTTGAAACTTTTTTAACACATAATCCGCGGATTATATACAGGAAAATACGGTAATTGAATTTTATGTACTATATACATGGGATTATAATCGATCGGGGAAAAATTCATGGGCTATAGAGGAGGGTCCGGACCCGTGGAGCCTCCCCCCCCCCTTTGTGTGTGCCACTGATATTGGGTGGACCTCAAGACCTTGGAAAAAATTAGAAGTAGCCCGCACCCTGGAAAAGTCTGCCCCACCCTTGCTTTAGCACAATGAAATCACATTATATAGGTGTAAAACTTTTGCTGAGAACGTACATTACTCACACACATATAAATTCACCATGAAATGTAGAAATGTCATTTACTGTCTAGAAAATTTTAAAATTGCGAAAAATATATATATCTTTGCTTCTAGAATTTTCTGACGCCATGTTTGGCAAGCTTTAATATAATGACTGCAGATGGCGCCACGTGTATGCATTCTAAGCACAAAGTTAAACTAACTTTGTTTTAGAAGAAAATTACGGTATAAGCTGCTTAGATATATATTAATAATACTATATCTTATGAGAAAGAATATTTTTCTATACACTAATAATGACTAATCATTTCAGAAACGTTAATTCTGCTTTTTCCATGAAAAAATGGGGGGGGGGATCGCAAAGTAAAAAGAATATCAGGCAACCCCGTGGATTACGTCTTGAGACTACGTCATTGCATAGGGTTACTTACATAGGGTTACTTTCACAAGCCGGTTCCGACAGCGGGGCTCCTCTAGTAATGTTCATTTTTTTAAAAGTGGCACCATCTATCGGTAACAATTAAAACTATTTTTATTTCTATGATTTTTCGAAAAGTTTTTTTTAAAACTAATTCAAATTTCAATTACTTTAGAAACGAAAATTACGCGAATTAACACATTGTATATTATTATGTTTCTGGAAAATTGGTTTGTTCAGGAGCATAGCTGAGAAATAAATATAATTATAGTAACGTTTATATAATGAAAAATTAGTTATGCACCACTTCAGCATATAATTAATTTTAGAATTAGAAATTTTCATTAAAAAATGTACATTGATTAAAACTAAAATTATTAATAGACGCTATTACTCGGAATATAAATTTATTCACTTTGCAATTCGAAAGTTATAATTATTTTTAAACTATTTAGGAAACTTCTAAGTTGGATAAAATTTGAAAAGTAAATATCAATTATAATTCAAAATAAATATGAAGTTATTAAATTTATTTCTCTTATATATAAAATCTGAACTATTTAATCTGACTTAATCTTGATTCTTATCGCTGATAAGTTTAATAAAAATCATTTTTATTATATGTAAAGCAATGAATATATAAATTTATCAACTCTGCAGTTCTAAATTTGTTAATTTTGTTGATTTGTATAATTATTATAAGAAAAAAAACATTTTTATTTACTTAAACCTTTTTTTAAAATGAATTCTAATTATTTTAAAACTAAAGTTATGTGCTTTAACACGAAATTGTGTTTGAATTTCAATGTTCCTGAACATAGCTGAGAAATACTTAGATTTATTGTAATGTTTATATAGTGAAAATTTAAACACCAATATCAATTCATCTTATAAATAGTTTTAATAAAATTTTTTAATAAAATCATTTATATTGACTAAAACTAAAATTTATAATCATTAATATCAATTATCTTGTTATAAGAAAATTACATTTAAGATCTCTGAAAATAATCAAGTCTCAAAAGTCTCGGCAATAAAGTCTACAGATACATAATATATTTTATATTTATATACAATAATGATTGAAATTTTAAGAATGTGGGCTAAGAAAAGCAATCTTATATTATAAACACAGAATGATATAAACAAGACAAACAATACTCTTTACTGCAAATAGAGGTACAAACAATATTGTTATAAAAGTAAGCACAGATTAAGTGACAGCGCGCGCAGAGATAGTTAAAAATATTAACCACATAAGAGCAAGTAAACATACGAGACATACCAAAAAGGAAAGAAAAAAAATCATCAAACATCACTCTTTTATTTCTCATTATTTTATTACAAAATGTAACTTTTTAAATATATTTAAATAATTTGGCATTGTGTGGAGAAAAAATACAACATATTATTAAAATATAGTCAACATGAATGCACAAATTATTGTTTTTCACTTATATGGGCCGATTTCATCAACAATTTATTTGTTAACTTCATATTTTCTACAGCTGAAGGTTTTGTCAATGCTAATTTTCTTTTCTGTGCTGGTTTTTTGTGCTTTTAAAACGGAACTGGGGTTCAATTTTTTTTATTGGCAGGTTATTTATGTTTTTTGACTTAACTTCTAAATGGGAATTGTTGCTATTTAGTGCTTGCAATTTTATTGTTGCTTCCTGGACAATCTTGATGGTCTGTTGTTGCTTGTTAGGAGACATTTGTTAACAGTCATCTAAAGCAGTTAATAATTCCTGTTTTTTTTTAAGTAAATAACTGTTTTCTTTTCTTTTACTTTTTAAATTTTTTAACATGCCGTTCTATTTCATCATCAGCATTTTTCTCATCAATAATTAAATCATGTGGTTCCTTAACATTTAATAGCGGGGAACTACTTTCAAAATCTTTATTTATTTTTTTGCTCATATATATACAAACCAAATGTATATGTTTACACATATTTTTCCTCTGATAGAATTATCAATACATGAACATTGGTAATTGTGAAAACATTTGTTGCATGACTGGCATTTCAAAGGGCAGCTGGGCTTACATTTAAATTTTTCTGTGACTGAATAAAATTCACCAACTACAGTGGAAGATTTTACTAACCAAATATCATCCTCTTAAAAATATCCAACTCCATTGTTTTACTGATATTATGTCTATTTCTTAAAATAGCTTGTTTTGAAGATACTTTTTTTTAATAAATAAATGACTCTTTTTCGAACTGCTTATCATTAATGAAATTTTGGAGTGCATGTATTGATCTATAAAGTCGCTTGATTTTTTTCCTATCCAGATAGTTGTGTTTGATAGTTCTGTGTAAACTTTCCAAGGACATATTTGTATTGATCCCTAAACCTTTGCGATAACAATATGCCCATTTTTCACAATGATCGAAATAATATTTATTAAAATAATTTGCAAACTCTAATTCACCTGCATGTTGTAATTGTAATATAAACTCTTCTAGCATTCTTTGAAATGCTAATACATCTGTTTCTTGTAGAATTGAGCATAATTCTTGGTAAACTGAAACTTGCTTTTCACGATTTTTAATTAATTTCAAATTCTTCCTCCATGCCTGATCTACATGCCAGATGCACCATAATCGAAACTCTGGAGTTTTAAAAGTTTCTATCCAGGCATTATAAAAGATCAATATCAGACATAAACACCTTAGCCTCAATATTAAGTCCACCACATTCTTTGATTTTTGTTAGAGCATACTGAAATATGACATGATCTTGTTTGTTTGAAATTATAAAACGTACTGGAAAACCTTCACATTTATCATCTATTACTAAAATAGTGCTCAAGAGGAAGTTATAACCATTGGTCCCATGTGTAGAGTCCATACATACAATGTTATTTTCAATCTTTTGAAGTATCTCACTCTGTGATGAATTCATCATTACTAATAAAAAATCATATTTTTCAAGTGGAAGATTCACCTTGAGGCTTGTAATATATATTGCAGGTGAATCAGGACCACTCACTTTCTTCACCCACATGTCCACACTAATTGCATCATTAATATGGTACATGTAATCTTTTTTTAAATTGTATGATTTTGCAACATTTACAATATCTTGCCTTGTTAATAGATGAATTCTTTCAAGTTCATTTGAAAATGAATTCCTTACTTCATTTAAAATAGTTTGCATGGGCACATTTTGGGCCAACTTCACTGCGATTGTTTTCCTTTCATTTTCATTTAATGATAAACGTCCCAATTCAGTTTCATGACCAACATGAGTTTTAATATACTTCACTTGAATACATTCACTTTTAAATTGCTTTGCAATAATTTTTGCAGGGCATTTGGCATTAATTTTATTTGATCCCATTACTTTTAAATGCTGAAGACCCATACTATTGGATTTAAAGTAACCATTTCTATAACAATAATATGTGGTAGTTGTGAAATCAACAGTCCACACCTCTTCTCTGCTCCTCTGTGTTGGACAAATTTACAGATCTTGGAGTTTTCTTCTTTGGACTTCCAAATTAGAAACTCTTCATTGTTTTGAAACTTCATATCTTCTTTTTCAATTTTTAAGTCATGTTCCATTTCTTTTTTGGCAATTTAATATTGCTCAGTGTTTTTACTTAAAACAGGACACAATGGACATTGTATTGTTGCTTTGTCACTTATTTCCTGTTCGTGAACATTCCGCAAATGTCTATTTAAATTAAACTATTTGGAAATATTTTTTCACAAAAAATGCACTTGTGTGCATTGTTTTCCATTTTTATTCGAATTGAAAAAATGGGATCGTTAAAAATTTCTTAACAATAGAAAATTGATTAAAAATAAAAATCTACACTAACACGAACAGAATTCAATATAAGAATGCCTTAAAAATTATAATAGCCGATAGATGGTGCCACTTAAGCGAATTACTGGAGGGGGAAGATGACCAGATTGGGTACCTCTTTCGAACTTTGACCTAGGATTTTGAATCACTGGAATGTTATGCCAAAAGATCGCTTAATATTTCGTATTTCAAAAACTATGCGTGTTGTTTTATGACAGTTCTAAGGAATTTTTTTATATTTGTAATAAAAATAATTTTTTCAATATAAAAATGATATCTAGTACAAGGAAGAATTTTTTCTTGATTTCTTATGAAATTGGCACTTCATAGTATTTCAATAATAAAAAATAATGGATTTATACACTCCATTATATTACTATATAAATTTATATAACACCAAAAATTAAATTGTTTTATTTAATATTATATTCTGTACTTCAGAATAATAAAATTTATTTTTTTTATTAATGACAGAGCTGATTACTTTTTCCCCTCATTATTTTTCTAATTTATTCATAAAATTGTTTTTCTATAATAATATATTTGAAACCTTATGGGAAAAGTCTTTTTTACCCTTTCAGATTAAAATTTTGTATATCTAAATTATTCAGAGTTAAATGTTATTAAGTTATTGCTTTAAATACGAAATTGAGAACTTTATCTACATTAAATAACATTTTTATCCTTACATGCTCTAACAGCTTATATATTATATACTAGCTGGTATACCCGTTCTTCGCACGGGTGAACTGAAAAATTAAACAACACAGATTGAAGGATAAAGAAGTTTATGAGTTAATTTTACGTGAATTGCAAATTAAACAAAAAAAAAGCTTTTTTGCGTAGCTCAGCAAAAAAAAAAAAAAAAAAAAAAAAAAGAGAAATAAAACACCTTTGTTAAATTTTAAGCATGTAGATCTAATAGCTGATAAAAAGGATATTTTTTTTTTTATAACTCCCCTAACACTCTTGAGGGTCGATTTTTGAAAATACCATCCTAAGCTGATCTCTGCTCAGCAAAAGAAACACATTGTTAAAAGTTTTGTGTAATGAATGCTTAAAATAGTGTAAATAATTTTTATCTGAAAGTATAATACATTAATATTACTTTCTGTAGTATTTATTTTATGTTAAAATTGTAATATTCGCAAGCAACGCCGTTTATTAAATTATAATGACGATTCAATAAAAAACATAGCGAAATGTTAACGATAGAGTAAAGTTGGCAAATGCCTAGCTACTTTCATAACTCGAGCTTTATTAGAGCTTTGTAAGACCCGCCGTGTAGGGGAAGTGATGCACGTTAATACTTTATCCACCGCATTAGGATTTACTGCAGGTTTTTTCATACAATATTTTTTTTTGGATCACTACATTTAAAATTAAGGGATATACATAAACAAAATACTCCACTTTGGGAAATTTAATCCGTTAGAGCTAATAAATTAATTAAAGATATTCCACTGTAAAATTAATTATATATACCTTTCACTTAAAATAAGTAGTCAAATAGTTTCCTATGGTCTTCATTAACATACAAAAAATAAGACACTTAAATTTTGACAAACTATTTTTTCCGCTAAAATACTCATCATGGAACCCGTGCTGCTATATATCATGGAAGAGTGGATTTCAAAGACCATTCCTGCTAAGTATTGGTAGAATATTCCTTCTAAGTTGGTGTGGTGTGGTAGTTAGGAGAAGAGGGTGCCAGATCAGGTGTCGTCCACGTCACTTGACCATGGTTCAAAATTACGTGGTCCGTTGCCAAAAGCCCTCATGTAGCTGAACATTGCGACTTTAATATTCACTCGTTCCAAAAGATACAGTACAGTAGTTTTAATTATTTTTATACTTAAAAATGCAATATCTGCCTATTCAATTAAAATTATAGTGTTATAATTAACTACTAACCACAAACAAATTTTGAAAATTTGTCCAAATGATGCAGTGTGAAAGAGAAAGTTTATTTACTTTAAGTAACAGAACTGATAAAAGCATTTATTTGGAAAAAAGATCCATTTCTTACTACCAAATATGCATAATAAAATGTTAAAAAAAACATTAAAGTAAAGAGAGATTTATAACAACCTCTCCCTTCAAAACTTTGTTTGATTCTGAAATAAAAAAAATAGGCATTATATCAGAGGAATTAATTAGAAGCGAGCACCTTGCGCGTAGCCAAAACAAAAATGGTTTTTCACAAACAAAAGATAGATATATGCAGACGCGTTTTTTTTTTTTTTTTGCAGCGCATGCCAGAATTGCTAGCAGATGACAGAATTTTTTCCTACTTGACAAATATCGTTATATTTTTGACACTTCATACAATATCTTTATAAATTATAGTTTATGCTATAAATTATAGCCTATGTGCTATTCTGATGTATAAGCTATATTACTGTAAAGTTTCATTAAAATCCATTCAGTAGTTTTTGCGTGAAAGACTAACAAAGATTTTCACAAACTTTCGCATTTATAATATATATTAGATATATATATATAGCTGTAACACAAAATATTACAGATATTAAAACTGAATATTGATAATCATGAAGTGAAAATATGTCGATTATAAGTTAATTAATACTATGTTCGGTTCCATTTTGATTAGCTTTTTCACTTCAAGGAATTCTCATAAAGTAATACATTTTCTTGATTTATTTCACAATGATTGTAATGTTCTTTAATTACGCTATGCTGTAATTGTGATTAGAGAGAGAGAGCTTCAGTACAATACGCAAAAGGAGAAAGTTTACAAGACACAAAAGTGAATCTCTAAACCCAAGTAGCAGTTCTCAATTCGCTATGTTTTTAGATAATGTTGCATTCGTCTTTATTATCCAATTTTATATCTCTATTTTAGAGTGTTATACATACGTCTAATTGCTACTTTCAAAGTGCTCTCTTACTGCTTATTTTTAATAATTTAAGGAAATTACTAGCTAAAAACCTCAAAATACAATCTTTTCTTTAGAACTTTTTTGAGTTCCTTCATAAAGAGAAAATGCTTACTTTTTAAAAAAATGTCATTCCTCTCGATTTCAAAATCGACTCTAAAATGTTGTGCTTTGTTCTAATTTTATCCCATTTCTTAATAATTGTAATCTGACAGCAGTCAAGAAAGAAGAAATCGGCTCCACTGTGTACATCCCATTTAGGCGACATAATTGGACCCGAGGTCCCTTGTGTGTGTCACTGCAAACAATTTATTTTATGCAAAAATTGTATCAAAAATCCCCAAATTTCTAGCGACTGCAGATGCAAGTCACGCGACCCGTATTTTAACAAACACTGATTGAAGTTATGCAAAGTAACTGGTGCTCTCTAGCTTATCCAAAGGTTTCTTTTACCTGTTAGAAAAACTACTTTTTTGGGAGCAAAGCAATTTTGTTTATTTATTGTTATCCCAAACATTCAGCTTCGGTCACCTCATATTTTTTTAATTCCAAACACTTGAATTGTTTTATATAAGAGTTATGATGTTACTTAAATATTTCTTTAAATAAGCGCACAATTTTTACAAATTTTGCACAATTATTAATAACATAAAAATACAACTTTTAATAAGGGCTGAGTGAGTGAATATTTTTGTCACACTTTTTCGTTAATCGAGGGCTTTTGGTGACCGACCTCGTAATTATGAGCCATGGTCAAGTGACGAGGACGACACCTGAGGTAGCATCCCACCCTCTACTCTTTGAATCTCCAATCAATGAGAGATGAAAAGCGTGACGTCAAAGAAGCAGTTGAAGTTTTATTTTTTTAAATTTAAAAACCATAAGATGACCAGGACAAAGTGTAGTCTTTACTCAATAGTTTGTGAATGAAAGTAGGTTTTGGTTTTTATTCATATGAAATTAAAAAGTAATTTAATAAAAACATAATTAAACTTCAAGATCAGAGAAAGAAAAGATGAACATCGTAATTTTAAAAAAAAAATGGGAATTGCAATATTATATTTTTATGCCCAAAGCAAGAATAAAATATTGTGCCTGATATGTAAAAACTAATTAATTTGCTAAGGAATATGATTTCAAAGGCATTATGACACAAAACCAAAAACAAACTATGACTAATGTGGTGTAAAACTTTGTGAAGACGAGTTGTCGGAATTCAAATCAACTCTTAAAAAATGAAAAAAAATCTATTCACTAAATTTGTTGAGTGAGGGAATGAGAGTGAATATTAACGTCGCACTGTTCAGCTACTGGAGGGAGTTCGGCGATGGACTATGGTCAAGTGACGAGGTCGACACCTGAGCTGGCACCCCTCTCCTAACTTCCAAACGACACCATATGAAAGACGTTTGAGCCTCGACATATTTAATGTGCATCGGCTTTGTGGTGCAAGGCTCAAACTCACGGCTCGAGTTCGTTGCCTTGACCGCCAGGCCACCTAAATTTGTTGAAGATAATACAGGCAGTAAAAACTAGTTATATAATACCACTTTTGATCGCAAACACAGATCGATTGATTGATTGATTGATTGAATATTAACGTCGCACTGTTCAGCTACACGAGGGCTTTTGGCGACGGACCACGTAATTTTAAACTATGGTCAAGTGACGTGGACGACACCTGAGCTGGCACCCCCTATCTCCTAACTACCTCACCACACCAATGGGAGGACGTTTGAGCTCTCAACAAATATAACGTGCATCGCTGCCCTACACGGCGGGTCTTTAATGGTATTGGGCTCGAACTCGTGACAAGGCAAGCCACGAACCGATACCTATACCACTCGGCTCCCGCGGCCCAAACACAGATTGAAAACATTTACTAAAAAAGATTTTATTAGTAAATGCTTAATTAAAGCAGAGGAATTACCGTATTTACTCGATTTTCAGCTGCACTTTTTTTCCGATGTTAATGCTGCTGAAAATCGGGTGCGGCTTAGAGTCGAAGGGAGAGAAATTTGTTGGTTGGGGTATTTAGAGCAAGTACGGGGGTATATGTATGTAATTTAAAGTTTATATAACACTGATAAAATAAATAATTATTCACTTTTCTTATTAGTTCTCATTTTAAATTCATTTTAATTTCGTAAAATTTGATATAGATAAACCGTTTTACACTATTTTTAATTTTTCACACAAACTGGTTGAGAATTTGGTGTGCAGCTTAGAATCGATGGCGGCTTGGACTCGGGGAAAAAAACTGTATATATCCAGCTTAAATAAAAAAAAATTTTAAAGTGTAAGTTTAAGTTTTTAAATTCTATAACCAGCAGAGGTGATGTAATAGTCGAGAATTGTAGTCCAGTCGAGTCATGTATTATGCATAATACATTATACATAATAATGAAATTATTATTTTGTTACCAAATATACATACAGTTGGCAAAATGTTTATTTGTACACTTAAAATTTTGTATGTTTTTCAAAAATAAATTAAGTAATATAACTAAAAGTTATTGAGATACATTTAAATTGTTTAAAAAAAATAAGATTCTTTCACAATAAAAAATGAAATAAGCATTTATTTAAAAAATAAGTGAATTTTTTTAAAAAAAATTATGCAAAAGATTATTTGTACACTTGCTTAGTAAACATTAACAAAACATATGCAACAATGTAATGAAATTTCAATACATTGTAAACAGTCCATTCGCTTTTATAACTGCTTCAAGACACCTTGGCATTGACTCAATTAATTTCTTTGTGATTTCTGTGTCAATGGAGTTCCAAACTTCTTGAAGTTTTTCTTTTAAGTTCTCTTTACTTGTTACATTTTTTTTCCGAACTTCAGTGTCCAAATGCATCCTTAAATTTTCTATAGGATTAAGATCTGGAGATTGTGGAGTTGTTTCAAGTCGCCTTGGAGCATGATAAAGCAACCAGGTCTTAGTAACTATAGCGGTGTGCTTCGGGCCATTGTCTTGTTGGAATATAAAAGTGTTCTCCATGCTCAATTTCTTAGCACTATCTAACAAATTATGTCGCAACATGTCGATATAAGCTAAAGCATTCATTTTATTGTCAGTAAATGCTAAGTTACCCGCTCTATTATGAGCTACACATCCCCACACCATAACATTTCCGCCACCGTATTTTAAAGTGGGAAGTACATTTTTGGGTTCAAGAGCTGCTTTATTTTTTCTCCAAATTTGTCGAATACCTGGTGGTGTAAAAATCTCAAACTTGCTCTCATCAGAAAAAATAACCTTTTTCCAAAATTCCATGGGCTTATTTTTGTACTTCATGGCAAACTATAGACGTCTTTTCCTGTTTACTTCACTAACATAAGGTTTCTTTCTGGGAGTTCTGGCTATCAGACCAGCGCTGTGCAGTATATTTCTTGACTGTCTGAGCAGACACTGAAACGTTACATGATGACAGAAGTTCATTGGCAATATTTTGAGCTGATATCATTGGTTTATTTGTTACTGACTTTACAATCATTCGTTTAGCTCTTGAAGTCAATTTACTCGGACCACCAGGTCTGGGCTTATTTTCAGCACTGCCGGTCTCTAAGTACTTTTTTACGATGTAACCAACGGTTGTAAATGACAGTTATAAAATTTTTCCTGTTTCCCGGAAAGATTTTCCCTCTTTATGGAGCTCTAAAATGTTTTCTCATATCTAAAGAAATTTCTTTGGCTTTAGGAGCCATTTTCAAGATTATATCTCTGTAAATTTAAATATAATCTGAAACTATTTAAATATTATTGATAAACTAAGAAAAACGTAGGAAAAACTAAGATGAATCTAAAAAGTTATAACAAAACTTTTGCCATGCTTACACCAAAAGAATTCTGTACAAATACTCTTTTTGCAGCGATTTTTCACACTTTTCCAGATTACAATTTTCTTTTACACTTAAAAAGAAAAATAATTTGCATACTACACACAATTAGAGGCATTAAAGAAATGCATGATTAATTCGCAACTAAAATATGGGTATTTATTTCATCAAAAATGAAGAAAAAAGGGGTGTACAACTAATCATTTTGTCAACTGTATAAATTAAATATTCTTGCGCTTATCCAACGGTATAAATATTAAATTTGTTATTGTTATGCTAAAATCAATAATTATATGAGATTCAAAACTTAAAGCAGTGTATATACAGTTTAAACAAACTCGTAATACCCTAGAAGAATTCATTAAAAATTTATTGGATTTAATACAAGAAATTCCAATCATTTTTAAGAGTATGATTAGCAAAATTGTCTAAAATTGACCCTATCAATGAACTATTTCAAGCCAAAACATTTGTTCTCGATATTTGTCCAAAAACTCAGGGGAAAAAATTAACATGTATTCAGACGAAGTAAAAGTGCAAGAATATAATTTCTATATTTAAGAATATTTTCCTGAATATTTTTTGCAATTCAAAAGGGTCATTTAAAGCATTTCATCGCAAATACTTGTAATCTCAAATCATCTCAGTTTATTATACCTAATTTTCGTTTTTATGATTGAAAGACCGGCATTTTCAGTGTTATAGATAAGTTTGATCCAACTTTGGGAAATTCTCTTTTTTTATTTCTTTGACTTTCACTACTAGTCATATAGTTGTAAAGATGTAGTTTCTTTTATTAACGTCAACTTAAGTAGAAGTAAATTTATTACAGCATCACGAAAAACTTTTTTTGTTTTTATAAAAGGAGATATTTATGAGAATAATCGGTTTTTTCAAGGAAATGGCTATTAACTCATACTTTTACTACTGAAACCTGTTAGAAAAATTATTTTTATGTTAGCAAAGAAATTTTATTTACTTATTTATTTTTTGTTATCCCAAACAATCAGTTTCGGTCACTTCATATTTTTTAATTTCAATAATTTGAATTGATTTATATAAGAGTTACGATGTTAATTAAATACGTTTTTCAATGACCAGACAATTATTACAAATTTTGCACAATTATTAATAACATAAAAATACAACTTTTAATAAGGGTTGAGTGAGTAAATATTAGCGTCGCACTTTTTCGTTAATCGAGGACTTTTGACAACCGATCTCTTAATTATGAACCATAATTAAGCGACGAGAATGATATCTGAGCGAGCCCTCCCCCTCTACTAACTTCCACACCACACCAACTGGAGGAGGTTTGAACACAGACATGTGGCAGTGGTAGCCGAGTGGTTTAGGTATCGGATCGTGGCTGGCCTTGTCACAAGTTCGAGCCCACTACCACTAAAGACCCGCCGTGTATGGGAGCGATGCACGTTATATTTGTTGAGAGCTCAAACGTCCTCCCATTGGTGTGGTGAGGTAGTTAGGAGATAGGGGGTGCCAGCTCAGGTGTCGTCCACGTCACTTGGCCATGGTTCAAAATTACGTGGTCCGTCGCCAAAAGCCCTCGTGTAGCTAGCTGTAATGTGCGACGTTAATATTCCCTCACTCACTATTCATCGTTCCTGTGTACGCTGAGATTTGAATAATTACGCATTCCTCGAATTCTGAATTACATCGTTGATAAAAGTGTCGCATATGATGGGGGCCGCCTTTCCATAAGGATTACACAGTAATTTGTATACAGACCCTGTTGTTGTTTACAAGCCGAGGAATTTCTGGGAGTGCCCTCACCCCACCGAAAAGGGGTGACGCATTTCCCACGCCTGGAAGAAGGCAATGTACCCATAAATACATCATGGTATGGGATGTTTTTTGGGAATTTCCCGCGTTTTGGGTGAGTTATGGACCGCGGGAAGATATCCCTCCGCTGACTTCAGACCAATCAGAAAAGCTGATTGTGCGAAAGAGTTCCAGAATACATAGGTAAACCGCCGCGAAATATAAGCGCTTGCACGACGAATTTAGTCACTCTCTGACACAAATTTTATCACCGATTTTGGTCTGACGACCATTTGACAAATTGCCGAGGTTGGAGACTCCCGAGATGGCACACCATGTTCTCTCTCTCTCAGATCCTAATTCAGTTGTAATCATGTATATCCTTAGTATTTAACGTAATTTAAAAGTTATTGTAAATAAATTAAGTGTTAATTTAAAGAACGGCTTTTTAATTTAGTGTCCTGTTTTATTTGTCATTAAAGATATAATGTTTAAATTTAAGCTATAGTGTGACGCCAAATGATAAATTAGAACCTGGGTATTATAAAATGGATAATAAGAATAAATTAAATTAACTTAAGTTAACCGGGCGTCGCATTACATAATAATACACCTGACATATTCTAGGTTGAACATGTAAATGAAAATTTAAGTTTTAAGTCACATACTGTCATTGATTTTAGTAACAATAATAATAATTTGATGTTAATGTCATCAGATAACAATAAGAGATTAGCTTCTATATAATATACAGTGGTACAAACAATTGAGGATACACCTTATTTTTTTTTTTATTTGATAAATCCAACTTTCAATCGAAATAACACATTAACTAGAAGTGCAAACGTGTTGCTATTTTCACACGTAACAAAAGGGTTAATTTACAGTAAAAATAACGAAAATCAATAAAAAAATATCTAAAATTAAAAATTTCAAAAGTATTTGAAATAAACATAGACAGATCTTTACCTCAAAAAATTGAGGATACACCAATGAGAGAAATGTTTGTTTAACCACCACTAGATTTTTTTTTCCTGCTTGCTACTATAATAGCCTAAATTTGGCAAATTTTATCTTAAGTGCGAGAAGACGCTATGATTTCGACCAGAGCAGACGTGTTCTTCTGAGCTCCGACTTGCATTCTATTTCCGTCCTGATGGCACAAATGGAAACCGATCCACCAGATATTACCAACAGCTGCGAAGAGAGAAACAGGCTTTCGCTGGAAATCGAAGCCCTTGACATAGTTATCAATCGCTGCACTGAACTTATCAACTTTCCAGACACCGATGATAACCACGAGATGAAGGCCATTCTTCGGGCCTCTATTGATGCCGATGGTGACTGAGCTTCGTTGGTGATACAATGGTGAGTGAGCTTCGTTCCCTCCTCTCATGTATGACTTTTAATTGCAATGGTAATTACTGTACTTCCCCCCCCCCCCAATACCGACTGAAAAGCATAAAGATAATGATTCTAATCACATTTTAAAAAATTATTCTGAAGCACCCACAAATGCAAATAATGCTAAAAATAAAAAGATAAAACGTAAAATTAATAAAAAGGATTCTGTGGAAGACTTTGTCTTCCCCAAGAAAACAGCTAGACCTGTTTCTCCTTTACCTAGTGAGCCAGTCACTGTAAATAATAGTTTCTCAGATCTTGAATCTGAAAATGATAAGGATCAAGTTGCTCCGGAAGAAAATAATGAAACAGCGCCCCCAAAACCTAAGCCCCCTCCCCCAATTCATTTCAAAATTAAGAAAAATATCAGACACCAACTTAAATCCATTTATCAAAAATTCCCAGATATCACTAACAAATCGTCAGGAGAATTTATTAAATTAATCACTAATGACATAGAAGAGTATCATGCTCTTACAAATTTTCTTGAAGAAGACAAAGATTTTGAATTTTTCTCACTTAAACCAAAGTCAATAAAACCAATCAAAATAGTCATTAAAGGACTGCCCATTTTTACCAAAACTCACGAGATACAATCCGACCTAGAAGAAGAAGGATTCACTATTGAAAATGTCTCCCAATTAATTTCTAAGAAAACTAAGACCGCTCTCCCATTTTTCCAAGTCACCCTCCCCCGCAACGCCAATAATCAAAAAATCTTCGATCTCAAAACTGTCGGCTACATGCAAGTTAAAATTGAAGGTTACCTCATTAGAGGAATTACCCAATGTTTTAACTGCAACAATTTCTTTCACACGGCAGAAAACTGCCACCTCAAGCCAAGATGTCTAAAGTGTGGAAAAGAACACCCCACCCGTCAATGCCCGATAAAGGAACGACAGGAAAACCCCTTCTGCATAAATTGCCAAGAATATGGTCATTCGGCCTGCTACACCAAATGCCCCATGTTCCCTAAGCCAAAAAAGAGCACGCCCCTTACCGCGAATAAAACTTTCGAAAGCAACGTTCGTAGGGAAGGTGTCTCTTTCGCTAACATTGTTAGCGGAACCGCATCCCCCTCCACCCCCACCCTAGTCCACAAGTTAACCGAAAAAATTAATGAAAATTCAAATAACAAAGTTTCCCACGGAATCCAAGCCATAGAAAATGAAAATTCAGACCTAGCTCAAGTGATTGAACTGGTCAGCATGATTTCTAACATCATAAAAAGATCACCTGAAATTTTACAATTACTTCCCAAATTAAAAAACTCCAAAGATGATAAAGCTAAGGCTTTACTTCTTTTCGAAGCTATATTAGATAAATTTTAAACTCCTTTTTCCGTAATTTCTCTTTCTACAAAATTTATTATATTTTCATTTTATTTCCTTGAATATTTTACCATCAATTGTTAAACTTTAACATCAATAGCTACTCTTTAAAAAATTTTTAAGTACAACTTTCGAAGCTCATTCCCATCATCCAATCAAAGCCACTCATGAGAAGTCATGCGCCTGCTATCCCATTGGTTCCTGCCACCGATTTCTACGCCCACCATCACCAGCCAAGGAGCAAAACCAAGCTGATTCTAAAACAAGATAGAGGACTGAGGGATTGACGTATCCCAGTTCCTTATAAAATGTAGCCATATGTAACCATATAATTTTATCTTAAACTTTTTCGACTGCTACTTTTGTCTTTTGAAGTTGGTTATGTGAATTTAAAATCGCAATTTTAAATAGAAAATGGGTCCTCGGAGAGAGACCAGTATTGATGTAAGAAAATTTATATTAAGGTTATTTAAGAAAGGAAAATCTTATCGTGAAATAGCTAAAATTGTCGGTAGAAGCCACTCAGAAAATCATTGGAAGATTTAAAAGTGATGGATTAATTGAAAATAATAGTGGAAGAGGAAGGAAAAGTATTCTGAGTGATGTAGCCAAAAGGAAAGTTTTGGAAGATATCAAGATTGATCCTCAACTAAGTTCAGTCAAACTAGCTGCAGAAACTTCTCGAATAATGGACAGAAGTGTAAATGCTGAAACTGTGAGAAATATGATTAGACATGCTGGATATAGCATTCGAGTAGCTAGAAAGAAACCTTTAATAGGCTTACAAAATCAGAAAAAGCGTTTGGAGTTTGCAAAAACTCATCAATTGAAGACAGGTAACTTTGGAAGAAAGTTATATTTAGTGACGAAAGTAAACTTAACATTTTTGGAAATGATGGCCGTCGCACCGTTTGGAGAAAGCCGAAAACCGCTTTGGATCCAAAAAATTTACTTCCTACAGTTAAACAGGGTGGTGGCTCCGTCATGATTTGGGGTTGTATGGCTCCAAATGGGGTAGGAAATTTAATTTTTATGGGTTTAGATGGAAATTTTATTTTCCAGCAAGACAACGACCCCAAACATACGGCACGTAATGTCAAAATGTGGTGTCTTTTTCATTGTAAACAGCAATTGCACACACCACCACATTCCCTGACATCAATGTCATAGAAAATTTGTGAGCCAAACTCGAAACAGCGGTCCAAAAAAACCAAATTAGGAACAAAGCCCATTTAAAGCAAGTGTTACAAGAAGAGAATGGGATAAAATATTCCAGATACCACCAAAAAATTGGTCGAATCGGTACCAAGACGTTTGGAGGACATTATAAAAGCCAAAGGACATGCAACCAAATACTGACACTGTCTTTGTATGTGATATGTCACACAAATTTCTCTCTCTCTCTCTCATTGGTGTATCCTCAATTTTTTGAGGTAAAGATCTGCCTATGTTTATTTCAAATACTTGTGAAATTTTTAATTTTAGATATTTTTTTGTTGATTTTCGTTATTTTTACTGTAAATTAACCCTTTTGTTACGTGTGAAAATAAAAAAACGTTTACACTTCTAGTTAATGTGTTATTTCGATTGAAAGTTGGATTTATCAAGTAAAAGTAAGGTGTATCTTCAATTGTTTGTACCACTGTAAATGTAGGTTAAAACGATTTTTGTCTCAAAGAAAATTATAAGCTCCTTTCGTAATTCATTTCAAACATATTGTATAATTTTTTTTACGCATGTGTGTGTGTGTTTGGTAACCAAATAACAGCTTCATTTAATAGAAAATAGGCTACATTATGTGGTATTCTGTTTAAGAAAATTTAAATGGTAGAAACAAACTGTACTTAAATTTGAATTTCTGAATTGCCTTATAAGAAACTCTCATCAAGAACATAATGCATAATTGATTCATACAGTTATTGATTTTAGTAACAACAATAATAATGATTCATTAATAATACCATTACATTGCAGTCAGAGATTAGCTCCTATAAGATATTAAATCGATTTTTTTCTCATAGATTAAACGATTTTTTTCTTACAAGCTATTTTACAACCTTCTTTAGTTGGAAAAAAACGTATTAAAAAAATTAGAGATTTACAGACATTATTAGTTTCTGTTTTATGCCTTTACAAATTTTAAATGTTTTTCTCAGATTTTTATTTTGGAAGATATGAAAGGGTTTTCTATTCAATAAATTTTTTTTCTGTTCAAGATAATTTTAAAATTTTTTGAAGATACTTATATATATATATATATATATATATATATATATATATATATATATATATATATATATATATATATATATATATCTGTTCAATAATAGTTTAATATAAATTTATATCTGAGAACTCTCGCTATTTTTTTAAAACATTTAAGTTTATATTTTAAAAATGTTCATATTTCTTCCAGGTTTCCAAATTTAACAATATTCATGCTTTTTCTCGGATTATCTATAAGAACAATTATTAAAATTCAACAAGGAAACAGGTTTTCAATTCCATACCAACTTAAGGAAGTGTAATAAAAAGGAAGCATAATTTGGAAATTAATTATATGAATATAATATAGTCGGCCCTTCCCATTTTGCGAACCTCTATCTTGCGAATTTCTCTATTTCGCGAACTTTTTCCTGAAACCAAGAACATTTTATGATTTTCTTCGTCAAATAACCTCCAAATAGCTAAGTGCATTTTCCATTTATCGAACTTTTTCTCTTGGGATTCGATTTTTTTTCTCTCTGTTTTTGAAATATTTATGGACCTTCGCGTGATGTAATGAGCAAGTAAAATAATTTGAAACTATTAGACTTGAATTGTGTAAAAAAAATTCGCCTGATGAGGTATTTCGTGCACTGCAAAGATGCGAGGAGTGAGAGAAAACATTTTTTTAAAAACGAAAACACTCAAACAAAATTAATAGACTTAACGAGTAGTTAAAAATTGAAAGACACGCATTCTTAAAATTACTGGTCATGCATGTTTAAGATTATTTGTAGGCTTAAAATTGGAAAATGTTATTCAAATTCGTTAATTATAATACAAAAGTACTTTTTAAAATTTTTAAGTGCTGAGTATTTCTTAACAAAGTTGTTTTTTCCCCCTGCTTTCCTAGCCGAATTCTTTTTGATAGGTAAGGTATGTAAAATAAATAGATATTAACATACAAAAAAGGTTTGGGAACAATTAATTTTATAATAATGTACAGTTATGTGAATTTAAAATTTGTTTTAAGTGATTTTTAAACTATATTGAAAGATAAATCTCCATTTCACGAAATTTTCCAAATAACGAACTTTTTTTCAGGTTTAGCGACGACTGTAATTTAGTGAAATTTTTGTCATATTTTCATGCGTATCGGAAATAATCACATTAATTTGTAAAACAAGAAATAGATATTTGAAAACAGAATTATACGAACTATTTGTGAAAAAATTGCTCTAGGTTATTTTCTTAGAAAAGTAACATTTTCTTGTGAAAGACTCAAATTGAAAATGATTATTTCCCTGATGAGTATTCTTACACAGCAATTTCAAATACAATTTGTATCTAAGATATGAGCAGAAAGAAATTTATTACACACCTATCAAACAAAAAAGAAAATTGAAAAAAGTACGCTAAGACAAATAAAAAAGATATTTCTACAAAAATAAAACTAGAGGTCTATCAAATCCTTCCTCCAAAAAGTAAAACTCCTTTCTAAATTCAATCTTTATTCTTAACCCTATGGACAATGTTTATGATACCCAAGAAAATGTAAACGTACTTGTTCATTCACACGTGGATATCCGAAAATATTTGCACGGATTAAAAAAAAGAAAAAAAAAGACCGCGCACCCATTTCCGCGGCAATTCTAAAAGACAGCACACTCTTACAAAAAACTTTATTTTCCCCCCTTTTTCATTCAACCAACACTGCACCCCGTATGGTTTTGAATAGTTTCTTTATTTTACTGCAACTGCGCATGCGTTCTGAAACCGACTATATCTGTCAATCATTTCTTAACCACACCCCGTTGCTATAGTAACGAAGGGTTGTCTTTTTTCAAACATTATCGCTTTGACGTCATCCGAGTTGCAAACAACTCCATCTGTTGGATAAAGGTAGTTTTTGAAAATATGGCCGTTGGCTTTAAGGCTTGGAGATTTCGACGATTTCAAGTTCGGCAATTGTGTTTTTCTTGTGGTTTTTTCAAAAAACGATCTGTTATGTCTCGTAGAAAACAGCGATCAGCTTTTGATCAAGTATCCGAGTTCGACAGAGGAAGGATAGTGGACTACCTAAATATTGTGGGTTATCTTTCAGGAAAATCGGTAGTCGTGTTGGACGAAACGAAACAACTGTAATGCGAATATGTGACCGTTGGATGCAGAAGGGTACGATCGACTGACGTGGTCGATCGCATCCACCTCAGTGTCCCACTTCACGTGAGGACAAGAAAATTGGGCGCATGACAGTGACGGATCACTCAATCACATCACGAACCATAGCACAGAACATTGAATCTGTAACGCATCATTCAGTATCTGCGCGTACCATTCGACGCCGTTTACAGCAGAGTGGTCCGTCCGCAAGACGTCCATTGCTTGGTCTACCCTTGACTTAGAACCACAGACATCTCCGCCGCCAATGGTGCGATGCAAGAAGGATGTGGGCGGTAGAATGGAATGAAGTTGTCTTTACTGACGTGTCACGCATCTGTTTGCTACACCACGATGGTCGGATTCGAGTCTGGAGACACCGTGGAGAGAGGATGCTGAACAGCTGCGTTATGCACCGCCACACTGGTCCTGCACCGGGTATTATGGTATGGGGCGGTATTGAATATCACTCTCACACTCCTCTAGTACGCATTGCCGGTACTTTTATCATTCAGCGCTACATCTCCGAGGTGTTGGAGCCAGTAGTCCTTTCTTACCTTCAGGGCTTGGCCACAGCAATATTTCAACAGGATAATGTGTGACCACACATGGCACGCATTATCCAAAGGTTCTTCGTCACTGACCAGATTGAATTGCTTCCCTGGCTGGCTCAATCTCCAGATCTTTCGACGATAGAAAACATGTGGTCCATTGTTGCTCAACGATTACACCCCCAGCTGCCACACCAGATCAACTTTGACAACGTGTGGAAGCTGCTTGGTCTGCTGTACCCCAAGAACACATCCAAAGTCTTTTTGAATCAATGCCGAGGTGTGTGGCAGTGGTGATCTCCAACAATGGCGGCTACTCTGGCCACTGATTCTGGCAGGAACTACACTTCACAGAAGTCTATAAATTTAATCATTTGATACTGGGTCAACATGTTATTTACAAAATAAATTTTCTTGTGCTACCTCTTATCTTTCTTGGTGTTGCATTTACGGTGGCCTTGTCTTTCTTGGTGCTGCATTTACGGTGGCCAGCAGTGTACATCACACCGAAAGTTGAAAGTTTGGCTTTTAAAGATACGCTTATTTTTTTTTAAAAAAAACTGCATTGATACCAAGAGATCTTAATATTTGGCCACTTTTTGTTGCAAGACAGACACATATGTGGAATAAATGTTAGAATCTATCTTCGTCCTCATTTATATATATATATATATATATACATACATATATATATATATATATATATATATATATATATATATATATATATATATATATATATATATATATATATGTGTGTGTGTGTGTGTGCGCCACTTTCTTGTCTATTGTTTAACGCTAAGTTAGATTATAATTTAGTATATCGTTAATAATTATTTATATATAAACCCCCCCCACACACAGGGTGTCTGGACATTATATTTACATACTCTTACGAGGGTTTGATGAGGTTCTTATACATGGCAATGTTGGGTTGTGATGATTGGATTGGGAAGATGAACATGGGCAGGTTTTCAAAACCTTTAAATTGAATCTCTTTATTTCACATATAGACGCAATATTCTTTGAATGGCTGTCGGAGATTTAGAAATCCACCACTAGAGAGCTGGAAGAATCGAAACCAAAACTTTCGGCCACCCCTTCACGTGAGGATAATTCGCCATTTCGTTCTGCTGTCATGCCTATGCGATTGACTTTCAGCTTTTCATGCCTAAGCGCAAGATGTAGTGCATTCATTCTCAACTATAATCTTCAGCCAATTATTATTCGAAATCTGAAATGTAACAATATCTGATTTGTACCGCCATGTGAGTGTAGAATATCGATTAATGTGAAAACTGGAAGAGGTGAGTCTTTTCTTTGTTCTGATGAATTTCTTTTGTATAAAAATTCTTGATGTGTTCTATTCTAAATTTAAGTCTAATCGTTTAGAAACCAAAATCTTAATTCTAATCTAACAGCTGTTTACGAACGTGCAGGAAGCGAATATTCATCCGTAGTACGGAACTGCGAAGTGCATTGAGCCAGCCGAACAGCGCTTATACAAGTGAGGACGCGCAACGGTAATCGATGAGGCGTACTACCTGCAATAGGATCATTGAACACCTGCACTAGCGGAAAATTGACGGAAATTATTTTTAAAAGAACTTATAATGAGGCATGAACGAACGGTTCGGACTCCGGACATTTAATGGACTGCTAGATCTGGCATAGAAGAATCCAAGTTCGAGTTAATGAGCTACAGCGCAACCTGACAGGGTATTCCATTTCAGTGACGAAGATTCTGAATGACCTCATCTAGTCTGCAAGGCTATTGGCCTCAGAAAATATCTATTTGTTCGATAAACGATTTTCTAAATGTCCCTTAGATGCCCGATTTTCCAAATTAAATTTTTAAAAAATCAATGTATTTATTGTTGTAGCCAGATAAAGGGAGAGATAATAATAAAAACCACAATACATATTTTAAATATTTATTTTGAAAAAAAGGTATCTTGATACTTCAGGCATTAAGGCCATAAGTATGTCGCTAAAAATTGCTTTGTATTAAAAGTAAGATATACTCACCCACCTCAAAAGTATTTTTATTTTTCTGAAAAACGAAATGCGTCAAAGATTCATTCCGCTAAATTTTTTCTAAAAATATGTCACTCGTTCAATACGGCGGGGCAACAAAAATTATTATTAGAATAGTTGTGTCGGCTGACGTCAAAAGAACCTTATGCAATGGTAACATACATAGACCGAAATATTGAAAACAAACCAATCGAAAGTGTACAGTTTTAATTAAAAAGTCCAGTATCAAATTTGAAACTTGGGTCATTTAAAGGTTAAAAATTTCCGACGGTTCCTTTTTTAGATTTAGAGAAATATATCCGCTTCTGTGTTCGATGCGTTAAAGCTCTTACTGATTTAAAACAACATACGTGAAAGACTACAATTTTTTGAAAAATACTATAGATGAGAGATCTCTTACGACAAAATTTAAAATCATCTACTATGTTTAAGTCACAGCAGACGATGTCAAATTTTGGAATCGGAACTTCTGGCTCTACTAGGTGTGTCTTCAACATCGAGGTTCTGTTTGCATGCGTCGCAAGAGCTGTTCGGAAAGTCCGAGGTACATTCGTGATATTCGAGAATGTTCGGTCTTCCTCGAGCTGAAGATATGAAATTTGCATTACAGCTCGTCGCTGACCTTTTGAATACATTCTTTGACCTGTATGTAGTTGACTATGTTACTTTTGTTGTGATGTACATTGAATAATATATATAAACCTCATATTTATTTCTCTTGATGTATTTTCTACGTACACTGGTAGGCACATGTATATCATTCATGACTCAGTATAGCTGTGTGATTGTGAGCCTTCTAGGTGTACCCTACCCCCCATATCCGCGGAAGCCTAGTGATCATAGTCACCAACTCGTGATCGGCGTTGTCGTGTCACGGTTTGTAGTCCCAATAATTCTGAAGACCCACCTTATAGAGGGTTTGATGCCCGTTAAATCTGTTGTTGCTCAAAGAATGGAGTGCCAGCTTAGGTGTTATCCTCATCACTTGACCGTTTATCAAAATTACAAGATCCACTGCGGATCGCCCTAGCGTTGCTTTTGATCGCGACATTTATATAAACCTCACTTTCACCCTACCCCTCCTAGATGCTTGCAACCCTGATGCTTGGATATTGAAAGTTTTAGTGTATATGTACTACTGGCCACCGTAAATCCAACACCCTGAAGGAAGCATGCAAATGACATGAAATTTACAACATGCATTAGCGGAGGTGAGATATGCAAATGATTAGAATTTTAGTGCAAATGATTAGAATTTTAGACATCACGCGCGCTTGTGGCACCACCTCAAAGCGCTATTTAAGGTTTGGAGATTTCGACGATTTCAAGATCGGAAATTGTGTTTTTCTTGTGGTTTTTTCAAAAAACGATCTGTTATGTCTCGTAGAAAACAGCGATCAGCTTTTGATCAAGTATCCGAGTTCGACAGAGGAAGGATAGTGGACTACCGCGATTGTGGGTTATCTTTCAGGAAAATCGGTAGTCGTGTTGGACGAAACCAAACAACTGTATAGCGAATATGTGACCGCTGGATGCAGGAGGGTACGATCGTCTGACGTGGTCGATCGCATCCACCTCAGTGCCCCACTTCACGGGAGGACAGGCAAATTGTGCGCATGGCAGTGATGGATCACTCAATCACATCACGAACCGTAACACAGCACATTGAGTCTGTAACGCATCATTCAGTGCCTGCGCGTACCATTCGACGCCGTTTACAGCAGAGTGGTCTGTTCGCAAGACGTCAATTGCTTGGTCTACCCTTGACGCAGAACCACAGACGTCTCCGCCGCAAATGGTGCGATGAAAGAAGAATGTGGGTTGCAGAATAGAATGAAGTGGTCTTTACTGACGAGTCACGCATCTGTTTGCTACACCACGATGGTCGGATTCGAGTCTGGAGACACCGTGGAGAGAGGATGCAGAACAGCTGCGTTATGCACCGCCACACTGGTCCTGCACCAGGTATTATGGTTTGGGGTAGTATTTGTATCACTCTCACACTCCTCTAGTACTCATTGCCGGTACTTTAAATAGGCAGCGCTACATCTCCGAGGTGTTGCAACCAGTTGTCCTTCCTTACCTTCAGGGCTTCGCCACAGCCATATTTCAACAGGATAATGTATGACCACACGTGGCACGCATTGTCCAAAGGTTCTTCATCACTCACCAGTTTGAATTGCTTCCCTGGCCGGCTCACTCTCCGGATCTTTCACCGATAGAAAACATGTGGTCCATAGTTGCTCAATGATTGACCCAGATTACATCCCCAGCTGCCACACCAGATCAACATTGGCAACGTGTTGAAGCTGCTTGGTCACCTCTACCCCGAGATGTCAGCTGTACCCTCCAACAATGGTTACCCTGGCTACTGATT